>JALMGJ010000008.1:22175000-22890000 GCA_023362775.1 Charina bottae | reverse complement strand
GCATTATCTCAGCAGCTGATCTTTGGGTACCATCTTACTGATGCACTCCTGGATGCTCTGGGTTTCATCCAGGGCAGTGGCTTTGACACTCACCTGATATATATGATCAGATTTTCAGGCATTATTCCATTCAAGTTTTAAACAATTAATTAAATTATCTACTAAAATACCGGTTTATCCTTATATTGTAGTATGCAATATATACATATACATACATACATACATACATACATACATACATACATACATATACACACACACACACACACACACACACAGTATATATATATGTGTGTGTGTGTGTGTGTGTGTATTGTACATTACTTCAATATATTTTATGAACATACATTTTCACAGTGTTCACAAAAAATGTATCTACTCCATTCTTTTAAAGAAAGGTGGAGTGACTCCTAACATTTTTGTATGCATAGGTTGAATAATCAGGGGAGGGTAAATAGCACTGTCTTACTCCTTTGTTAAACTATTTCACTGTGTTTCATCCAAATTGTGGCTTACTTTCCGTGACTGTCTTTCTCAAGAGCACAATGAAAAGTTCTAGAATTCCCATTTTCCTAAGGACATTCCACAACTTGACATGGTCAATACAATCAAAGTCCTTCCTAAAATCAATGATGTATATATTTAGTTATTTTTGGAATTCTTTGACTCTCAGTTATCTAGTGTGCATTGGCAATAATGTTTATTGTTCCTCAGCCTTTTCCAATACCAGCTCGAACATCTAACATCTCCCTTTCCATGTAGGGCTCTAACCTGCATTGGATTATCCTAAAAATTATTTTGCTAGTATGTGGGAAACCAAGATAGATCAAAAGATGATAGATTGAAAGATAGACTCAGTTGTCAGAAATTATTAAAACTTAAGATGTGAAAGGATGCATCTCATTTGTTATTTTTATTTTGTTACCTATTTAATTATCTTTTCTAAGTTTTAGGGATGATTTGGTATTGGTTTTTTTAAATTAACTATCTAAATATTGCTTAATCTAAATATTAAGCAATCAGATATAATAACCCAGCTATAAATAAAATTGTATCTTCTGAATAAATTATTTTCCATTTAGAAGGATTTCCCCACATTTAGCAGTAACTGATCCACACTTGTGAGGAGAGAAAGAATTTCTTATTTCACCATGTATGCTGTTATTTAGATCTGGACAACTGCTTTGTATGAGTACAAATTGTATTAGGCATGTGAATGGGCTATGTATTGTTTTGTCCCCTTTGAAGGGAAACTGTGAAAGAATAAGTATCAGAGGTCACCATGTAACTAGGCATTTAAAATTCCTCATTTTGCCCAATGAAAATATGAAGTTAAAACATCCACTTTTCCTAAACAATCCTTTTACAATGTTCCAGGAAAGGTGGTCTTTCAGCTAGTTGCTTGTTGCATATATTTTTATGATCTTAAAAGATTATGAAGGCTAGTTTTAAAGGCCAAGCCTAAAAGTTTTTTTTCTGTGGGCTCCAGGAGAGCACATGTTAGCTCCCCCTCAGGAATGTTAATAGCTGTTGCCTGCAAGTCTAGGTTGCTTAGCCAATCACAAAGGTACCTGTTAGGTCTTTCCCAAATTGGGAATCCATTGCCTAGGTGAATAGTCACATGCCTAGCTCTGTCCACTCAGGTACTGCCAAGTTGTAATGCTTTATATTGTAAAATGTAAATCTGCCTTTTGTTCTTCTGTTTACTCCTTCTTGGAACAATGTCGTTGAGTGAAGAGGCTTTTGCCTGAAGTTATGTTAATTAAGTCATGTGCCTTCTTTGGCTGAATTAAAAACACTATTATCCAAGCAATGGCTGAAATGATTGACTGGGAAAAAGAACAATTGGAAGAAGAAATTGAGACAATGTATAGAGTTAACTCAAAATATGCAAGAGAGCATAATATACCAAGAGACTTGGTAATAGAACTCAGTAGAAAAAGGTTAAGAGACTTGATATTACAAACTGGATTTAACAAAAAAATTAATATAGAAGGGAAAGATATTCAAATGTTTAAGGAAATTCCAAATGCTATTTTAAAAAAAAAGAAAAGAGTATTATTTCCTAACAGAAGTTTTGAAAAAAGAAAAAATTACATATAGATGGGAAACTTTAGAAGGTGTGAATGTATTATATAAAGAGCAAAGATTTAAATTAAATTCAATAGAGAAGGCAAAAGATTTTTTAAGAAAACTAGAAAGAGATGTTAATCATTCACCAAGTAAAAGTCCCTCACAAGAAAAAATACAAGAAAAATTTAAACTTTTTGCACAAGCAGTAGATACTCAAGAACTTAGCAGTCAATCAGATAATGAATAAGGTAAAATGTCTATCATGGAACATAAATGGACTAAATTCCCCAGTTAAAAGAAGTAGAACTTTTCATATTCTTTACAAATACAATTTAGATATCATTTGCATACAAGAAACGCATATTAGAGATAAAGATAGAAAATTGTTAATCAATAAAAAATTAGGAACAGAGTTTGCAACAAAAAATGAAAAAAAATGGGATTGTGTGTTATATTAAGCCAAATTTAAAACCACAATTAATAAAAATGGATGATAAAGGAAGATTTATTATAATTGAAATTGAAATTCAAAATATAAAAACGATCTTAGTAGGTGTGTATGCCCCAAATGAAAATCAAAAGAAATTTTTCAAAAAATTAATGAATTGTTTAATTGAATTACCAAATAAAAATTGGTTAATCATGGGCGATTGGAACGGTGTGGTAAATCCAAACTTAGATAAAAAATCAGAGAAAATTATTAAACCACACCAAGGCAAATTACCTCAGGTTTTTTTCGAATTGATGAATAATTTGGAAACACTAGATACCTGGAGACATAGAATGGGCAACAGTAGAGACTTTACTTTCTTTTCAAATAGATATCATTCTTATTCTAGAATTGACATGATTTGGTTGTCAAAAAATTTAGCAAATAAAATTGAAAACACAAAAATCTTGCCAAAACCATATCAGATCACAATGCAATACAACTAGACTTAAAAATAACAGAATTACCGTTTAGATGGAGACTTAATGAATCTTTATTAAAAAATAAAGTATATATAGAACAAAGTAAAAACGAAAGAATTTTTTGAAATAAATATGAAAGATAATATTAATATAAATACGGTATGGGATGCTAGTAAGGCATTTATGAGGGGCCATTTTATGTCTCTAGGTAAATACCACAAAAAAATGAAACTACAAAAAATTAATAAAATATGTGAACAAATTAAAATAAAAGAAACTGAGTTGCAAAATAAAATAGGGGACAATGAAACTAAAAACCAAATAATTGTTCTACAAAAACAATTAGAAATTTTAACAACTGAAGAATTGGAAAAGAACCTGAGATATATTAAGCAAAGAAATTTCCAATATGCAAATAAAGCTGGCAAATGGTTAGCATATAAATTAAGAAAAGAAGGGGAGAAAAAAACTATAAAGAAAATAAAAAATAAAGGAATAGAATTAAGTGACAATGCCAGTATCATAAAAGCATTTCATGAATATTATTCTAAACTATATCAAAAACAAGATTTGGATAGAGATAAAGCAGATAAATATTTAACAGAGAGTAACCTACAAAAAATATCCAAATCACAATCAGACAGATTAAATGAACCAATAACTATGCAAGAAATCTCTATAGCTATACAAAGACAAAAACCAGGAAAAGCACCAGGTCCAGATGGTTTTACGTCTATATATTACAAAATATTTCAAGAACACTTGTTAACACCATTTAATATATTATTAAATTCAATTTTGAATGGAAATGTAATACCGGAAACCTGGACTAATGCGAATATAATTTTGATCCCCAAACCAGACCAAGACCACACTATTTGTAAAAATTATAGACCAATCTCATTGTTAAATATAGACTATAAAATTTTTACAAGTATCCTGGCAAATAGACTACAAGAGGTATTACAAGAAACAATAAATATAGATCAATCAGGCTTTTTACCGAAAAGACACATAAAGGACAATATAAGAACTATAATAAATTTAATTGAATATGCGAAAATATACAAGGAAAAAAATATTATTATTATTTCTAGATGCGGAAAAGGCCTTTGACAATTTAAATTGGAATTTTATGATTAAAATATTAAAAAAAATGGAATATGGAGATAAATTTATAAAAGCAATTAAAGCGATATATAATCGACAAGCTGCCAGGATACAGATAAATGGAGAAACAACTCAAAACTGTGATATAGGCAAAGGCACCAGACAAGGGTGTCCAATATCTCCACTTCTATTTATCTTAGTTTTAGAAATTCTATTGGAAAACATAAGGAAAGATAATTTGATAGAAGGAATAAAAATAAAAAATGAAATTTACAAATTAAGAGCTTTCGCCGATGATATGGTCATAACATTACAAAATCCAGAAACTTCAATTAAACAATTACTAAAAAAAATCCAAGATTTTGGTGAATTGGCAGGGCTCAAGATAAATAACCATAAAACAAAGATGATAAATTTAAATATGAACCAAAACAATATACACAATATGGAACAGACTACAGGATTTACAAATGTTAAAAAGCTGAGATATCTAGGAGTGGATATAACTGATAATAATTCAGAACTATTTAAAAATAACTACATAAAATTATGGAACAATATAAAAATGATTTAAAACTCTGGAAAAATCTACAGTTATCATTTTTGGGAAGAATTTCAACAATAAAAATGAATATTTTACCAAAATTTATATTTTTATTTCAAACAATACCAATTATGATAACTTGTTGTTTTTTTTTAAATTGGCAACAAGAATTAGCAAAATTTATATGGCAGGGAAAGAAGCCAAGAATTAAACTTAAATTTTTACAAGATACAAAAGAAAATGGTGGTTTTGGTCTGCCTAATCTAAAATTATATTACGACGCATGTATTCTCTGGTGGCTTAGAGATTGGATAAATTTAGAAAACAAAAAATTACTAAATTTGGAAGGACACGATTTAAAATTTGGTTGGCATGCATACCTATGGTATAACAAAATTAAACACAGCATTTAATCATCATCGTATAAGAAAATCAATTATAAAAATTTGGAATAAATATAAGAATACAATTCTTCCAAATATACCATTGTGGATTTCACCACACGAAGCCTTTACATGGTATGGAAATTTAAATACAGGAAATTGGATTATATACAAAGATTTATTAGAGTTAGACGGGTCAAATTATAATTTAAAAGCAAGAGAACAGTTACAAAGTGAAGGTCTGAATTATAATTGGTTTTCATATGCCCAAATTAAAGAACAATTCAGAATAGATAAAAAAAATTTCAAATTCAGAGAAAATGCCAGCAATTGGGATACTATACTATGGAAAAATAAAGATCATCTAATTTCAAAAATGTACAAAATATTAATCCAAAACAATTCTATAAATATACAAAACAAAAAATTTATTAACAATTGGGAAAGAAATTTAGGCCATAAAATTCAAATTGAAACATGGGAAAAATATGGCAGAAAGATTTAAAATTTACTTTGAACTATAACATGAAAGAAAGCTTCTACAAAATGATGTATAGATGGTATATAACACTAATTACTTTATCCAAAATGAATAATAGTATATCAGACAAATGTCGGAAATGTAAAAAAGAATCAGGAACCCTTTTCCACCTATGGTGGTCATGTAAGGAAACAAAAAAATATTGGAAAAGAATACATCAAATAATAAATGAAATTCTAAAAAAAGATTTAAATATGGAACCGGATATGTACTTATTAGGATTTATAAAACCTGAAATTTGTAAAGAATATGGAAAACTACTATTTTATTTAATAATTGCTGCAAGAATTACATTTGCGAAATATTGGAAAGAAGACTATATACCAACAAATGAAGAGTGGTTACTAAAATTTAATCTATGCTGGGACCCATTTTATAGATATATAGAAAAAACTCAAAAAATACAAATAATTAATTAATTGTAAATAAGATAAAGACTAGTAAAAATAGTAATTATGTAGAATTTATTATAGTAAATTTTTGAAGAAAAAGTTGGAAGTTCATTTTATATTGTTGTTCTTTATATGTTGCATTTTGTATCTTTGTATTGTTTACTTTAAAATTAAAATAATAAGGAATAGAGAATTAGGGGATTACAGAAAGAGGAGAAGGGAAAAAAAGGGGGAAGATGAGATCTCAGATGGTAATAGTATGTTGAGAGGAGTAGGAGGTAAAGGGTTAAAGGCTGAGTGTCAACTGAAAAACACTCAGAAAGGGGAAAGTTAACTAGAATGTGTTGGAATGGTAGAAAAGGTTAGAGGTATGGAAGAAAGAAAAGAATTTAGTTTTTTGAAGAAAGTGTAAAGAAAAAATATATAGAAGAAAGGGTAGAGGGTAAAGCTGTAATCTTTCTAAAGGCCGTTAATATATTAATGTATATATTTAGAAAACATACAATGTATTATATATATGTATAATATGTATAAATATGTGTTATATGTTGTATTGTATTATTGTTGATTTATGTCTGTATTATTGTTGATTTATGTCTATATTATTGATGTTTGAATAAAATTTATTTTAAAAAAAGAAAGAAAGCTTCGTTTCTGTTTCTTTGTTTTAAAATAAAAGCAGCATTTTTCTACTGCAACTTTTCAGTACATTTCTTTCTTAATATTTCTATAACTCTGATCTCACAAATTTTTATAAACTACAATATTGCTGTACTGCAGACCCAAGTGCCTTCAGCTTCCTTAGTCATGCTAACCTAGTGAACTGTCTTGTTTGTTTGTTTGCTTTAAACAGTGACAAGTAGCATTGAAACAGCCAGGCCAAAATATATACATCATCTTTTTCCACCTTGGAAAGTTGATGGACCGCTACTTCAAATAGCTTCAATTTATCTGTCAGAACATGATATATATTTGTAACGTTATTTCTGAAATTGCAACTTATTTTTATCACCTCCACCACCTGGATGACTCTGTCACAATTCAGAGTACATGTTGAAGTGACAGAAAAGGAAAGTGCTAGAACAATTTCTGAAGTTACTAGTGATCATAATAGCACAATTTTTTCCAGAGGCTCAGTGTTGGATGGGATGGGATGATATTGGATTGGGGCAGAAAATGAAAGAGAGTTGCTACTTTCTTAATACTCATATTAACCACCATATCATTTCTCAATTCACATGAATAGATTTCATATCTTCCAGTGTAAGTAAGTCCAATTGATCTGATGTGTGGAAGTTACTAACCTTTTACTGATTGTCATAGAACATAAGATAATAGGATGGATGTCTTTGATACTTCAATACTTTCCTTCAGTTTTTTAATTGTTGTTGCTGTTGTTGCTATTATTATTATTAATTTAAATTTATTGGCTGCCAATCAGTAGTTGATATTTTGCTCCTGATAGGTGAAAAAATAGCCTGTTATTTTTTAAGTTCAATTATTTCATATAACCAGAGAAACAAGTTACAAATCCAGGTCACACAGAAATAATCATTCAATGATATATACAGTAACCAATCAAAGAGAAGAGACTCCACATATATACAGTAAGTCTAGATACATGGAAATAATAACTATCAGCTTATAGCCTGTAATTTAATTTGCAGAATGCTATCTGCTTGTTGAAACAACAGGAGATCACTTTATTGCATTTAAGTAATTTAATTAGAAAAGAGCGCAGTGAAGGTGAAATTATCCTAATAAAGTATTTATATAGATATCCATTTTTCAAAGATGTATCATGATTACCAACAGCAGAAACTTCATGTAGTTTCACTTATCTTTCTATGGGTTTATAAAAAGAATCCTAACTTGAATTTTGCCTATTGTTTAGTATCAGAGTACAATGATTTTCTCTGTGATCCATTATGTGATAGGGCTGTGCAGATCTTGAAGGAGGTCCTTCGCTACATAGGTGTTGGAGTAAAGTGTCCTTCTGAAACAATGGCATGAAGCAAAGTGTCACCTTTTAGACACCAGCAGAGAGGGTGGCTGCATCACTTCACTTGGTTGCAGTGGTTGCTGAGCATCTTGAGAGGACACAAGTTACTGAGACTAGTCCTGCCTCAACATTTCATTGAGGCACAGTAATGCAGTCTCAGAGATTACTAACTCTGTGTGTGTGAGTGTGTGTGCACGCGCACTACCAAAACATCAAACATACCAAGTAGGAATGCATAAGGTCTCTCAACAATGTTTCATTATTCTGAGAGTCCAAACACCTTTTGATTTTTATTTGGATGAATTTTACTGAGATGTCTGGATGTCCAAGTGTCCAAAATCGAAAATGGAATGGAATATAAAATATAAACATCAAGGGATGGTTTGCTACTTCTTTAGGATACTGACATCTACATAACATAATATAACATAGTTTCAGTGTGCTGCATTCTTTGCTATTAACACTCAAAAGAAGAAATCATAAAAGAAATATGATAGAGGCTTGTTTGATCTGAGGCTGGTATAACTATGGCTTCTTGTTTAGAAAATGCAGGATGTTTGAGTTCTTCCATCTCCCAGTTTATGGTTTTACCTGTCATTCATTCTCAGCTTACTGCTTGTTGTATGACTTTTGTGCCACTTAAGCAAAACACATTATACAATTTCTTCATTCAACCTAATGAGTTAGCCCAGGGCTAGGCATCTTTTATGCCAAGCATCACATCTGGCTTTTCACCTTCTTATTTGTAAGCATTTCTTTATTAGCACGGAGTTGTACTACAGAGGGTGCAAATACAGAGTAAAAGGCAGTAACAAGAACTAAAGTAATGTTATTCTGGGAGACTCTGGAATTCAAAGCGCTTACAATTAAAATGAAATGAGAGCAAATATGGCGTAGTGGTTAGGCACTGGAATAAGACTTGGGAGTCTACACTGAACTATGGAAGCTTACTGGGTAACTTTAATTCTTGGTCCAATCCACTTCACAGGAGTATTGTTTTGGAGATAAAATTGCAGGAGGGAATATTATATAACCAAGCTGAGCCACTAAAACAGAGATGGGCAACCTGTAGCCTATATGCAGCTACCAGTTCTCATTGTGTATCTTTACAGCACTCCTAAGTCACTTAATTTTTAGAGATGACACTACATTACCAAAGATCTTCACTGCAGCTCTTAGTGATTCAGATAACAACAACAACAAATGAACTGCAGCCACTAGGCTGAAAATAAAGTATCCCCTTATCCAGAGAAAGGGGGGATATAAACCTAAACAGGAATATGTATAGCTCTATCATTCTCTTGTATTGGCTGCACCAACATTCATAATCTGCTTTCTGCATAATGCATCAACATAAATACTTGAGATGAAACTGAGAGGATAAGAGGAGTAATATGAAGAAACCATGAGCAGAATGATACAAACTCAGGCACAACTTAGAGTAGGCAGATATGGTTAATGGTATATTTAATTGTTATATGGCAAAGTGCTGATGGAAATGTGAATGTAGGAAATACTAAGGAGCAGCCATATGACAAGTATTATAAATTGGTGCAGAGAAGAGTCTAAGAAGTAGTTTAAGAAACAAAAAGGAACATTAGCAAAGGTGATTATTTGATTTGGCTTTCTCAGACTCTTCAGAAAGAAGACACCTGTCTTAATAAAAGACTTCCTAATATTCCAAACACTGAATTTAGGTAATTATCAGCAACTCTTAGCTAAACATGTATAATGTGGGTCAACTTTAGTGAAGGTCATTGAAACTAACAGCTTTTAATGTATTGTCGAAGGCTTTCACGGCCGGAGTTCAATGGCTGTTGTGGGTCTTCCGGGCTGTGTGGCCGTGTTCTGGAAGTTGTGGTTCCTAACGTTTCGCCAGCATCTGTGGCCAGCATCTTCAGAGGGCAGGAGCACAGATAGAACAGAGATTTTGCTTCTATCTGTGCTCCTGCCCTCTGAAGATGCTGGCCACAGATGCTGGCGAAACGTTAGGAACCACAACTTCCAGAACACGGCCACACAGCCTGGAAGACCCACAACAGCCATTAATAGCTTTTAAACAAATTACTCATTTGGACCAAGAGAAAGAATTCTTCCATGGATCTGATTTGTGAACTTGAGTTTCCATGACATTTAGATTCATTTTTCAGATCTGAAGCCACATGTTTAAGTTGACTATACTGATACCTGGGCTAGAGATTATTTAAGCATACCTACATACAATTTACAGGCCACCCGACTTAATTGTAAGTGGGTGACTTACAAATAAAAAGTAAAAAAAAAAGGCAAGAAAAAATATCATGAGTGGCCAAACATAGAGGTCATGAAGATAAACATATAAACTAAAAAAACCTATCCAACCAGGGCTCAACCTTCATCCTGCTTAAAAGCTTGGAAGAATAGACATGTCTTTAATTGCTTCCTCAATGTCATTAGGGTAGGAACCATCTGGATTAAGTGTGTCCACTGTATCTGTGGACCGCCTCATCCCCAGAACATCGACCCGTTCCACCCGGCTATGCAGAGAGGGCTTGCTTCGGACCCCGTCTATAAGAGAATTCCACCTGACGGGGTCCAGGAGGTGGGCTTTCTCAGCAGTGGCACCCGCCCTCTGGAATATTCTGCCCCTGGAGGTGAGGCTAGCCCCCACACTTATGACCTTCCGGAAACAACTGAAGACCTGGCTCTGCCACCTCGCTTGGGATGGGGGGAGTAATAGCTCCTCTTGGGGTTGGCTTGCTCCATAGGGTTCTTTAAAGCCTAACATCAGAGCCTCTTGGATCTTATATGTTTAATTAAATTATGTATTCTATTTTATAAATTTTTATATGTTTTAATTGCTGGCTTGGTGTAAACCGCCCAGAGTCCCCTCTGGAATGGGGGGAGATGGGCGGTGATATAAGTTAGAAATATAAATAAATAAATAAATAAATCTGATCTCACTGACAACCAGAGATAGGTGATCCCTTATACAACCAGCCCTATGCCATGAAGGGGTTTATAGGTGATAATCAGCACTTGGAAGCCAACCAGTAACCAATGCATCTTGTGGAGTGGTGGGGTCACATGGACATAATGAGGTATGCCCATCACTGGCTGCACCACTGCATTCTGGACTAGCTGTACCTTCTGAGTGGCCTTCAAGGACTGCCCCACATCAAGTGCATTACAGTAATCCACTCATGAGGCGACCAAGGTGTGAGTGTCTGAAAGACAGTCCAGGAAAGGGCGCAACTGATGCACAGATGTACTTGTAGAATCAGGACAAAAGTGGGCTCCTTTCATCTTTGTAACAGTGGAATCCATTGTGGTGAACCAAAAATATAATCCCACAGAAAACCATAGTGAATCTCTTTTAAATCCCAGTCTAGGAGTAGCAATATATTTTGGGACAAAGCATGTATGTAAGGCAGTTTGCAATACCATAAGAATAGTAGTCTTCAGTACCTTTTGTAGGATAACAATTACGGCAGGACTAAACTTCATTTAACTAGTCAAAACTTTTGCTGTATTTTAGTCATGATAAATTGTTCTACATTACTTCTATTTTTTACTGCTTTTTGCCACTGCCTCTTATTTTATTGGAGGTTATTTGTGCAGAACAATGGACTCCTTTAGGAGGAATAATGGAATACCAATAAAATCTATGTATTCATCTATCTAGTTACCCATTATTTGTGCAGTTTATCTACTGCTTCAATTGTCACAGATTCTAGACAGTTTACAGATATTAAAATAGAAATAAAATAAAATTTTAATGCAATTATTATTGTATTCATACTGTATCTCACCCTTTCTTCGATTGCTGAAGTTGACACACATGGAATGTCTGCATTTTATCCTCATGTAGAAGCTCATACCCAGGGGGGTGAGAAAGAAGGTGTGGCAGGCAGAAATACAGTGAGATCCATAGTCAAGTGGAGACTTGAATAAGTTAGATGATCTAATTTTTGCAGATCCTATTAATTATAGGGATGATATCCAGTTAGAATTTTAGGACCAGTTCCAGTTATTACTATCTGAAAGTGGCCAAGATGTGCTTTAAACCCTTGCTCATTGTTGCTGTCATAGAATCAGTCTTGGAGGATCTAACTAGGTACTGTAGATCTAGGGAGCACTGAATTCTTTCTGTGAGGCAGGATACCCACTGCCTTGAAGGAAGTATACCTTGTGAAGAGGCCTTTCCTAGATCCTAGCAACCACTACCTGAAGGCAAATATTCACTTCCTGAGCAAGGTGTAAGAAGTATGCTTGGAAAAAAAATATCTAGATCCATTTCAGTCTAGCTTTAGGCCTGCATATAGCATGGGTGGCCCTGAATTATGACCTTCATTCCAAGAGTCATGAGAAATGCTAACAAATTTATTTTCTTGGATCTGTCAGAGATCTATAATACCATTGGTCATGGGATATTGCTTGGTGGATTGGGAATGGAAATACAGTATTATGATGCTTTCACTTTTACCCAGAGGACTGGGAGATTTCTGTTCAGTCCCATGCAATTTGAATTGCAGATCCTCAGAAATTAACTATTGCCTCCTTTGTTTTCAATATCTATATGAAGTGGCAGGGGAGACACATTCAAATATTTGAAGTTTGCATACCGTTGACAGTCTATTCAAAGTAAAAAGGAAGTACTTTGAATAGATGGCTATTAGGCAGTGGAAGGCAAAAGGAAGAGGGGCCGACCAAGGGCAAGATGGATGGATGATATTCTGGAGGTGATGGACTCGACTGTGGGGGAGCTGGGGATCGCAACAGCCGACAGGAAGCTCTGGCGTGGGCTGGTCCATGAAGTCACAAAGAGTCAGAAGCGACTGAACGAATAAACAACAAAAGCTCCGAAAATAAGAAGGTGGCCTTTGCTGGACAGCTAGAATCCTCTGTGATGGAAAAATTATCTTTGATTCAAATCTGTCATTAGCGGCAAGGTAGATTTAGTACAGAGAGCCATTGGTGTACAGTAAAATCTCTGTAAACAAAAATATTGAATGATTCAATAATGACTTCATTATTGAATGAAACAATGTTGAATTAAAATTGATTCCTGTGGATGGAGACAGATTTCTTTGTCCAGATGTACATATTTCGTTTTTCTCTTTTATGTACAAAAGTGAACTGTTCTCCAGTTGAAGGGTCAATTAATGCCCAAAAGATGAAATATTACTTAGTAGGATGACAAATACACAAAATCCACCCCAATATTCTGCTACACCAGTGTTTCTCAAACTTGGCAACTTCAAGCTGTGTGGACTTCAACTCCCAGAATTCCCCAGCCAGCATGGGGAATTCTGGGAGTTGAAGTCCATACAGCTTGAAGTTGCCAAGGTTGAGAAACATTGTGCTAGACCATCACTGTATGAAATACAAAAGCAAATGGAGGAAAAACCCTATGGCCTGGTGTTTGTGTACCGACAGTATTTATCACCTAATAGAAACCTAATAGAAAGCATTTTACTCTCCTAGGACATTCCATAACTGACCACTATTAAATAAAGAAGCTTTAGAAAGAGACTTCACTTGGGTCTTGACTTAGGATAAAGATATTCCGTTTTAATCATACTATATATGAATTAGCTTATTAACACTGGAATCATTGTGTTATCACTAATATGTATTTTAAGTCCATTTTAATAATGGTTTGAATATTCTATATTTTATTCCCCTGTGACCTCACTATTTACAATTGCTGTCTACCTTATGTATCTATATGGATGACAGTGTGTCCGTGTGTATAATTCAAGATAACAATTCTTAGAGGGATTTTTTTTCAGACTGCCATACAAATTTAGAGAAATACATAAATCCTAATAATGGTGAAGTTGCTGTTCAGTTATTTATTTTTGTGATGGGGTGGGGGATAAGGAATTTTTTGTTAATTCATAACTGAGGCACTTGGTGAAGGAGTCACAGGTTGACTCAAAGGATATTTAGCTAACTGATCAGATTAGAAGCAACTAAGAAAACCTACCTAGTGTCCATGATTATAGCACAGACTCAGTACAGATCTTGGGTAAGTAAGTAAGTAAGTAAGTAAGTAAGTAAGTAAGTAAGTAAATAATGTGCAAGTATTCCAGGTCATTTAAGCATGGAAAAATAATGAACTACTTGTCTGAAAAGTCTCTTAGAACTGTTTTTTCCCCCCAGAGATTTAAGTTTTCATGTTGCACAACAGGTAGGATGCTACAAATAATTTCTGGGTACAAATGAAGCTGAAAAGTAAGCAAACTAAATTTAGTAGGAATTTTTCTAATTACCTTACAGGAAAAAAAGAAAGAAGGAAAAACAGAGCTAGTGGAATATAACTAGCAATCTCCCCCCACACCCAAGAACAAAAACAAAAACCAATTAAAGTAACTCACCTGCAGTTTTCATAATCCCATCTGTCCCATCAAAAGGAAGGTAAGTTTTCAAACACTTGCTCCTGAATTTTTAAAATAATGCCATATGTGAAAAGCATTTCTGTTTTTATTTGTTTTGTTATTCTTCAAATCAGTTGCTGGGAAGATGCAAATGTGTTGGGCTTTGTATATACCCAGGAATTTACAGTTAGATAAATTATACTGGAGAGGCTTGATATCTAGGTGAGAGGGGAATTATTCTGCAAGTCACCCAATTAGCAGCCATTGTTGTAGGGATGATGTGGCAGTGTATGACTCATACTACAGGTGCTAATAGTTTAGTTGGGTGTGGCAGATGATGAGAGTGACCTATAATGTGATTGGTCAGTTTATGTATATATACAGAGAAGTCTGGTGCTCTTTCTTCTCGTTTGCTGTAACTTCTCATCGCTATATCATTTGTTACCGCTGTGGATGTATTCTGTACTACGTATGTATATAAAGTAAATAGGCTATTTTATCTAATCTCTGCTTGAGTGTCTATTTACTGCATAGAACGTGAATCACTGGTGTCTTGGAAAAAGAAGCAGGCCGCTCCACGGTGCGCACTCTGACAAAATGTATATTTTGAGCTACAATACAGTAGATAGTATAAAGATTTTTCTTTAGTCTGTAGAATGTGTCATATTCTTTGTTCTTTTGTTATGATCAAAATAGCATTACCCCTTGAACTCTGACTATAGGTACAAAAAATTATCAACTGCTCAGCATAACTACTTTCAGGGTTAGTGTTAGTTCCGTCTATTCAATTTCCATTTGGTGGGATAATAATCTTTTTTTAAAAATAGTGAATTCAGGATTCTTACCTTCTAGGAATTTAAATGCAAAAATTGCTCTTTAATTCAACACCAATATCTTGCTGTTTGCAAGATATTAATCATTTAGGGACCCCTCTGATATTTCCTGAAAATTTAGGATATAATGTCATGATGGTTTCTAATGACACTGCAACTTCTAGAGAGATTTCACGTTATTTTGAGGGATTTCAAAAGGTAGAAACAGAAACAATCATCACAAAGAACTCCAGGCATATAAGTCGTCGTCGTCGTCGTCGTCCTCCTCCTCCTCCTCCTGATAGAAAGACAGTAGCTTTTAAGGTATCCAAATATAATTAAATTGCCAAAATATATAGAAAATAAATAAAAGAGAATTTATGAATAATTAAAAAATACTAGAAAGGCTGTATTACTCTCACTAGCTCTTTAGTAATTTCTCTTTTTGGCCATTAGTTCTGTGAGAATAAATGGGCTTTATATGCATTTAAATTATTTATATGCATTACCTTGAGCTCAAAGAGGACAGGCAAGATATGAATGCAACAATAAACTGGAATGGATTGTTTGTGTGTGAGTGTATACAACATAATTAAAGCTATGCAAATACCAGGAAAAAAAAACATATAGGAAGACAAGGGGTTCTAGTCTTGTCTACCCAAAGTGGAAATGATAAACTATGAGAACATGATTCTTGCCATCAAGTTGTAATCATCATTTCAAGTTGTAAAATTCATTTTAGATTATAAATTGACATCTGGCCAATTTAGTCCAAGATCTAAATTTAAAAGCAGACATTTCTGGTTACCATAGTTTGTTCCAGATATTGTCATCTTCCATTGAAAATCCTTACTGCCACCATATTTTATATGTATATACAGGTCATTCCAGTGCATATTTGCTGTTGCAGATTTCAGGATTATGTAACTTGTTTATACAATTCTATTAGTTTAGGTTATGTTGTAATGTTCTGACACTGGATACAAATGTATGTGGCTTTATGTTAGTGTTGTTGAAATACATACTGTCTGACA
Organism: Charina bottae; assembly: GCA_023362775.1. Classification (NCBI taxonomy): domain Eukaryota; kingdom Metazoa; phylum Chordata; class Lepidosauria; order Squamata; family Charinaidae; genus Charina; species Charina bottae. The sequence continues at coordinate 22,873,835 of JALMGJ010000008.1, read as the reverse complement.
AGATAAATCAAAGAATATTGTTACAATGAATTACCAATTTTGAATACTGGTATGTATATTTTTATTCCTTCAGAAGCAAGAAATATTTTCAATCAAACTGCATAACATGTATAAGAGTTTTACTAGAGTCATTATTTCTTCTAAAGTTATTAACTATAGAGACTCCTCATATTTATCATGTTGTATTTAAAATGTGAAATATTCCATTACTGGAAGAACCCAATTGCTTCCTCATTTACCTGAATAATGAAAAAAAATATTCCCAAAGCAAGATTCATACCACTGTATTCAACAAAGGCCTGTAAGTACTCTGTGGCAACAGATTACAAATGATGGATACCTTCCAAGCTGGTTTTTTTTTTATTCTTCATTTTACCTACAAAGCAATCTTCTTTAGAGGTGGAGAATAAAATGGTAGCATTTCAATTAAATTCAAATGTAATCGGCTCTATGAGATTATAAGAAAATTTTATGCTCCTTCATTTGACCTTTTCTCTCATTTGAAAAATATTTTTTCTCACAAAACTTTACCAGATTATGTTAACTGATACAACTTTCATAATTTAAGACAAATAAAATGTATGATATAAATTATGAATTCTGGATGTAGTCATATGGCAGGAATAGTTGTATAGTCTCTTCTGTAATAGATACCAGTGTTATGAAGGGCACACATAGCTTTACAGAAACAATTCATGCTAGCCATTTTGGAAGAGAGATTATTTAATAGGTGTTTCATAGAACCCTCTGCTTTCTGTGTCCCTGTTCCAGTTTTAGATCCTCCTTTATTTCTCCTGTGATCCAGAATCAGTGATAAAGTACAGGTTGGCTGTTCAAAGCATCTGCACCTTTACTGCTACTTGGGAAAAGGAGAAGCAGGTATGACCTTCATTTATTATGACAACTATAATCCCAGGAACCACTGAGCTTGTTCATTAAAGAGTCAGGATTTGATCTGGCAGTGCATTAGATGGGGCACCTTGTGAAGGGCATTGTCAGGAATTAAGCACCTCTCCTCAAAGCACTGAAACAGCCTCCAGAAGTTCGCAGCAAGGGATTTATGGGCCTTTCCAGAATTAGGGTTAGGCCTATGCAGAGAATCAGGGAAAGCTATTGAAGCAGCTGCACTAATCCTCCAAAGAATGTGACTGTCAAAATACTTTAGGAAGTGGCACCTGGCTTGTGCTAACATTCTTTGTGAAAGACCCTTCAAATATTTTGTGCAGCATGAGTAAGGATTGCCATGTCATACATGGAAAAAGACAACATTCTCTCTGAATTTAGAGAGGTCTGAAGGAGGACATGTTCATGCTATGGTTGGGGAGACATGATGGTTAAGATAAGAACCAATTCACTCATCAGCCCCAAGTCATTGCTAGTGCTGGCAGAGGTACCATTTGGAAAGGAAGTGACTGAAGGTGGAAAATTATAGACTTCCCCATCCATGCATGGAGATTTCAATTAGAATTGAATTCCTGCATGCTTACACTATCATAAGTTAGAGATTAGTCTAACAAGGCTTTATGATAAGCCTTTGTTTTAATTTTTACAGGTAGCTAGCAAGCTCCAAAGTATGAAAGACAGCAAAAGAATGGACAACTTCACCACTATAAGATGGGGGGAGGATTGTAAGACAACAACTGTGAAGTAATTAGTGAAGGGAAAAATAAAGTTTCAGTGTGTCTAATTGTTTGCAATTTTGGGGGAGATGGGTGGTGATATAAATATAAATAATAAATAATAATAAATAAATAAATAAATTAGTTATGTTAATCTAAAAGAAAAATATATTGTTATAATTTATTCCGTAAAGGTTTTCTGCTGCACAGTCGTGTCTGACTCTAGGGGGTGGTGCTCATCTCCGTTTCTTAGCCGAAAAGCCAGCGCTGTCCAAAGATGCTTCCGCAGTCATGTGGCTGGCATGACACATGCAGAATTATGTTACCATCCCACGGAAGTGGTACCTATTTACCTACTTGCATTTGCATGCTTTCAAATTGCTAGGTTGGCAAGAGCTGGGGTGAGTGCAGGAGATCACTATGTCATGCCGCGCTCGGGTCTTGAACTGCCGACCTTCCAATCGACAAGTCTGGCGTCTTAACCACTGAGCCATCGCACCCCCTATTTATTCCTATTTATATGCAATTCACAAGATGGGATTATATTGCTGTTATGGTTGAAGTTACAATTTTTTAAAAGTTCTCATTAATTTTTATAAATGAGTGACTACATAGGTGCTTTCCCTGTGATAGGCTTCAGCTAAGACTCAGGAAGAGATGCAACAACAAACTTCGATAAAGGTCTCACGAGTATTCCATTCAGTTTTCCGAGGATTCTAGTGCCACTTTCTTCTTCACGTCAGCTCACTCAATGGCCAAATATTCATCTCATTGACCACAAATTTCCAGAAAAAGTATCTGCATAAACCAAAATACATTTATCATGACTTCATGGCTTTCCAAATTTTTATTTCTATTTAGTGCCTCCAAAATAATCAAAATGTATCAATTCACCAGCTGGATCTAATAACTTTGATCCAACATATTTTGAATGTGTTCATAAAAGCTGGGAGAATAATTACACATTAATTTCTATTTCTAAGCAACACATTTTTACCATCTCAGCCTTAGTAGCATGCAAAATTCTGAGCGTAAGAGGCATTTTTGTTGGTGCTGCTACTTGTTTTGCTTTCCCAGCTGCTACTTCTGACCAAAGTTCCTTGTCAGTCTATCAGTGTAAGGAAAGGACATGTGAAAACTGTCAGAGAAAGAATGTACCAAGACATATGATACCATAATGCATGAGAGCCAAAACTGTATTTACTCATCCATATTTTTAAGATGTTTTTTGTGATACACTTAAACATTTGAAGATGCACTGAAATCTCTAAACAAAGGTATTTTGTCTGAGTTTATAATTAGATTCATAACGGCATGCAAATGACAAAATATGACAAGGTCAGTTCACCAGTTACAACGCTTTTCCTTGTCTTAATTTGTTTCCTAGCATTACTGCTTGTTGCTACCAATTTAAAAGAACGGAGTCCTGACTTGATTAATAATTTATTTACTAAAATGTATAGCTACCCTGTTCTCAGGATGCCAGGCAACTTATATAAAAAGAATAAATAATTAAAATTACATAAATCTTAAAACATAATTCTATACCCAGGGAGTAGAAACTTTATTAAAAAGCCTGGATATTCACTGAACAACTCAGCAACAAGTGCTGGCATGGATGGTGGGCTGAAAATTATGTCAGCTCTGTTTTCTCTCTTGTAAGAGGTAAAATACAGTCACCCCACCATAGACCTCCATAGTTATCTAGATTGAGGCAGCGAGGTTGCTCAGACAGACCCTTCATTCCCTAGTAACCCAATGATGTCAATAGATCTCCTTTCTCCCCACGGCTTCAGCCACTCTAGATAATGGCAGTGAAGGAACTAACAATGCCTTCTTTTTCTCTTCCTCAATAGCAGTCTCTCCCGTCACCCAGTACACACTCCCTACATTTTTACACTTCCAAATTCTTAATTCAGATACATAGTCTTAATTTCCATTCTCTCCATCTCAATCTGTCTCTACATATTGCTCTTATTTCCTGCCTTCCTCCTTTCCAAACAACAAAATGCAGGATGTATTTGCTGCAACCATTCTTTCTTCTTCCAGACTCATTTCATAACCTTCTCCACCTGAGATGAATAGACAAATCAGTAGAACCAGATCAATTCCCAGGGTGGCCTATTGAAAGGCAGACCATAGGATAGAACAATAGAACCCCACTGGTTGCCACCTATAACTTGCATATAGCTGATCACCCAACCTAAAACAGATTCTCACAAGCAGCAAGAGACAACAGGACAATGATGGCAACATGGGAACCAGACCATGCAATAAACCTAGATGTCTACCTTGCCCCCACAGTTATATCAACAGCACCATCATAGGCCCCAATAAGTAACTCTGTAAGATTAGAGGTGCCTTCATGTGCTCTTCCTCCAATGTGATATATGCCATCATCTGCCATAGGACATAGGACAAATAGGACAAACCTTTTGCAAAAGAATTAATGGGCACAAGTTTGACACCAGGAATTAAAAGTACAAAGTAATATCACAGCATTTCCACTCTGAGGACACTCCATAGCAGACCTCAAAGTGACTGTTTTAGAAAAGCTGGACTTTATCAGTATCATTGAGCAAGAAATGGTTGAACTGACATACATCAAATGGTTTCAGGCAATCTCGGAAGGTTACAACAAACACAATGGTTTTGGAATGCATTGCGATGTTTAATTGATAAGGCACTGGTAATCTGTCTCACATGTAACCTGCATCTGGATAACAAACCTCTCTTCCCCACCCTTTCCCTGAACCACCTTTCCCTACCCCAATTTAAATCCTGTGTTACTTTAGCTGTTCTATGCCTCTAATGAAGTGAGCTACAGATCACGAAAGCCTATTCCTTTTATTAATATTTGCTCATTGGAAAAGGTGCTACCAGATTCCTCCTTGAGTTTTATATCCAATGAAATATCCATGAAAACTGTGCACATTGTAAAGCACTAAACATTTCACTACATTTCCTTCCATTTTTACATTTTCCTTCCATTTTTAGTCCTAGCTACCAGGACTGGGCTACAAAAATCTTGATTGACAACAAAGAGTTGGAGTTTTCTGTATCTCTTTACTGCCATCTAGTAGTCCTGATTTTTGCAGTCCAGGTACTGTAGCCCTACCACTGCAGACACTTATTAACCTCTTGGAAATAAGTTGCTATATATACTTACCTACAAATATGATATTTTCAATTTTCATTGCTGGAAATGAAAATCATACGTATCTATGCTGAAACCCAAGTTTAAGTGATGCAAATACAGCGTAAGCTGATCTATATGATGAGGCAATCTGAAAAATAGTTCAGTCGACAGAACTTCAGACACAAATACAGTAGATACAAAGCTTTAGCCTTTCATGTTAATGGAAGTTCCAAACTCACACTTAACTCTTATGATTACAGTGGTTCTTCTTTTGACCTTCCTTTCCTTCCCAAAGTCAATCAGTTGGTGATTATGCAGTTGGTGACTTGGAATTTATTACTGAAATATTGACCTAATTACAATGTCTTCTTTCTTTTTATTCTAATCCAAAATTTGATAATGGGCTGAATACCTATTTAATACAAACTATGTACTGTATGCACATGTCAGTTATAAAAGAAAGCATTCAGAGAGATGAATTGCTTAAGAGCAGATGCAATAAGGAAAACTGACTATCATATTTAGGGTTGATATCCAGTGTTAAAATTAAAAGTTAAAATATATCTCAGAAGCACACTTTTTATTTTAATACCAAAAGGCAAGGTGTTCCATGGGAGGATTTCTTAGGCAGGAATGATTACTCAAAATCTTTCTAAAATTAAGTAGGTAAGAACTTCAAAAACTGAGCACACATATGGAATATGGATAAGGGGATGACTAGCATTATGTACAGACATTGGATCCCAGATGGAAACTGCCACTGTATTAATATGAAAGCATCTGTATTAGCATGTAGTCTTAAACATGTGTCTTCATCAAGAAGAAGGATGAACAAAAAGGGTATATGCTTATTAAATCATGGTGGAGGAAAGCTGCACTTTAATCATAGAAAAAGTTAATTTCAAAGTTAAACTACTGGTGGTTTTGTATCTCCCCTCTGCTACATACACCCTGAATGTGTGAGATGAGATAAAACTATTAGATTCCCACTAGACTTATTGCTAGGTGCACAATGTTGGGGATGTCTCAAACTTTTATGTACCAAGAAGAAGTATCAAAATAATCATGAATGCAAATGCATCTGTATGCATATATAGCCCTGTGTTGCACCAGTGACCACAACATCAGAATAGCAACAGTGATCACATTCCTACTATTGTCTTCATATGTTTAATAATGCATATACCATCCAGGGTCTGTAGTTCCACAAAGGGTAGTGCTGGGGAGATTATCGTCTGCTCAAGTTTTCTTATGAAGACAAGTAGAAATACATTGTATTCACAGATACTGTTACAGAGATGACAAAAAAAACCCTATCCTCTAGGTCAGGGCTTTCCAAAGTGCTGCCGCTGGCGATACACCAGCGGCAGCAGCGGCACGTGCGCGCACGGTGACGGCGCGTGGGTGTGTGCGGCGCTTGCGCATGGCGACGGCGCGGGGGGGCATGTGCACGGCGGCGGCGCGGGAGGCGTGCGGCGGCGCGGGAGGCGTGCGGCGGCACGCGCGTGCATGGCAGCTGCCGTGCATGCACACGCCGCCGCTTCCGGGTGGTGTGGCGATGCACCACGCTGTGTGTGGCGACACACTTTTGTGTCGCGACACACAGTTTGGAAAGCTCTGCTCTAGGTATACATGTATGCAGATACTTAGCAGATGTAGGTAATATTCCTTGGTAGGAATATGAAAGATTTAGAAATGTTACTGAAATTCCCATAAATTCTTGACTGATATAGGTAAGAGATGATTATAAGCAGACTATCCATGGGAGAAAATTGATTTGCACTATTGTACCAATAAAGATTCTTTATTTGAACCTTCCAGCCCTGCCTAGCATCATTTAAACTGAAGTCCTTCCTATGTGAATGTTCTGATTATGTTCCACCCCCATCAAAGCCACTCAGATGGGTTGGTTTATCTGTAGCACTCACATGTTTGCAACATATGTTAGTAGGAGGACAACCTACACATGAATGCAGAAATGCTTTCACAGAAGCCAGTGTTATTAGAGCAACATCAGTGGATTCTCACATGGTGAATCCCCTGTATTCATAACACCTTAAGCAGAGCTTTGTAGTTAGAAACGGGGAAATTCTCTGTGATCAATGAATTTCTCAAAAGGTCTAAAGTCATGTTAGAAAGAGTCTATCATTACTCTAATCCTGACCTAAGTTCAGGTCCAAGTAAAACTAGATTGCAAACTAAGTGAAAGGAGATCATCATGTAGCCATTTGGAAAGTTTAAGAACCAAGTGTCTCATAGTTTGCCTCCTACTATAAGCATATGTCATAATGTTCAAAGAGATGGAGAATATACAGAAAGTACACCATGTCTGTTCTCTATTAAGTGGAACAACAATAGTAATGGCTTGCTGGAAATGTACCAAATGCCTTTTACTTAGTGCTTTGCTATTCATGTCATGTCAGAATCTTGCTTTACTAAATTTTCTAATGTTCCAAATTTATTGAAGTTTGCACTTTTTAAAACCTTTGCTCAGTTCCAAAATTAAATTAAAGAGCATAATCTATTTTAAAAATGCTGTACATGAATACTAATTACATCAAAGATACAAAAGTGGGGGTGTGGGGAATTTCCAGTATAATAGGTGATTATGTTGGCATTAGTTGCTGGCAAATGAGCATTTTAATATAATCTGAACAGCAGGATACAAAGATATTGTGCTTATTTTTTTTAAGTGGCACATGGCTAAAATCTTTCAGTATGTTAATATATTCTTGTCTTTCAAATGTCATAATTAAAACAGTAGAATTGAGGTCACACTTTATAGTATCAAAATGGTACAACCTAAGAGATTTATTTATGAAGTTTTCCTTATTCAAGAACATGTAACCTAAACTGAAATTTAGAAATACTGGATGGGCTCCTGGATAGAAATAGGAATATTAAATACAGAAGGCAGAGTATATAGAAAGTCCTTAAGAAACACCTAATCTCCATGTTTGAGAAATTCAGTTTGCTAATCTATAAATTGGACCTGTGACATAAATAATGAATGTTACAGGACATTATTTTCCTCTCTTGATACTTTTTTTTGGCAGAACAGTATAAGGCATTGCCACATCTAGGTTCAAATGGCTGCAATTCATTTATTTTTTTAAAAAAGTTTTCTATATCATTTGCCACTAAAAACATATTTTTGAATGCAAAAATCTTGCCTTCTTGGTTTCAACCTAGCTTTTGCCAAGTTTTCTATCAAAGTTGACTAATTCATGAACTGAGTGTCTACAAAGACTTCTATAGTAGTTAGAGATTTCATCATCTTGTGGAGATATCCATTAAGCCATAGAAGATATCCATTAAGCCATAGAAAAATTAGGGGCAACAGATTTAAACAGAATATAAAACAGGAATTCACCCTCTTGTCTACAGAAGACAATAAACTGATATGCAAAAGAAATACTTATTTAACCATACAGTGTTGAGTGTCTGGGTAGATTCTCCTAAATTAGAGTTATGTAAAGAAGTGGCTTCTTTACAAGGGGTGTAGTGGCTCAGTGGGTACCACCATCCCATTTCTAAATCACCCAATTTATATTTCTTTTAAGTATGCCTACCCTAAGAGAAGGGGCGTGGTGGCTCAGCGGGTAAGACGCCAGGCTTGTCGATCGGAAGATCGCAAGTTCGGAGGTTCGAATCCCTAGTCCTGCGTGACGGAGTGAGCTCCCGCACTAGCCCCAGCTATTGCCAACCTAGCAATTCGAAAGCATGCAAATGCAAGTAGATTGATAGGTACAACTTCGGTGGGTAGGTAACAGCGTTCCGCATGTGTCATGCTGGCCACATGACCGTGGAAGCGTCTTCAGACAACGCTGGCTCTTCGGCTAACAAACGGAGATGAGCACTGGCCCCTAGAGTCAGACACGACTGCAGAAATGTGCGAGGGGAACCTTTACCTTTACCTTTAAAGAAGTGAACATTATTAAACAATCTCTTCAAGATTCTGTTACTATTATAGCTGTAAATAGCACTAACATCCATTTATATAAATATAATGTCAAGGGTTCCCTGTGAGTCTACAGCCTTGCTATTCCCCAGGGTATCCCATCTAAAATTTAATTAGACATGACTCTGCTTAGGTTCTGAGCAGATAACCGTACTAGATGCTACTATGTGCTAAGATGGTCACTGAAATAGAATTCAGAACAAAATATGAACATTATTTTTGAATTACGACTACAAATTTATGTTTTTTTTTCATGCATTCTTCATTTCCATTTCTCATAAGCCATTTAATTTAGTGATGGGACAGTTCCTCCAGGTTCATGAAAAGTATATGCAGTCTGATGAAAGAATTTCCTGAACAACTCAATCTGGTGAAATTTCCTAAAGACATACAGGGCTGTATCTACATGGAAACATCCCAGGAACCCCAACCAGGCATCTTCTATACACTTCCCAAACTACACAGACCATGCAACCCATGCCATCCCAGTGTCTCAAGCATTGGAACTATCACAATTAGCATATCAGGTTTCATGGACTCTGTGCTCAGACCTTATGCTACCAGCACTCCCAGCTACTGTACATATGAGACACTACAGACTTCCTAATAAGACTGAAATTCATATACAGTCTCCCTTAACAATAACATTTTAGCCACCACCATGGATGTTGAGGCTAAAAACATGGGCTTTAAGTCATCAAGAGCTTCATCACTGATGCCAAAATACTTCACCTTTGGCAATTACATGTACCTACAAAACAGTGGCACAGCCATGGGCACACACATGGTTCCTCAATATACAACATCATTATGGCTGACCTAGAACAACACTTTCTTAACTCTTACCCCCTGAAGCTCTTCCTTTACTTGGGATTCATTGATGACATTCTCATCATCTAACCCATCATCTGGATCCATTCCACCAAATTCCATCAGGATGTCAATAGCTTCCACCCTACCATGAGGTAGATATATCTACCTCACTAGATATATCTACAGAACTAGTTCACTTCCTTGATGTCACTGTAAAACTACAAATTCAGGGGACTGAACTACCCTCCTAACAAAATCAATAGAAAATTAGTACAGCCAGATCAATTCCCAGGGTGGGCCTATTAAAATACAGATCTCAGAAACAGAACAACAGAACATCACTGGTTGTCATTTGCAGCTAGCAGCTCAAACCAATAAAATACTTTATTAATAGTCTAATATTAATAAGCTACATCCCTTACTAGATGATGACACTGCACTTTTTCAGGCACATTAATCTGACATACAGTATATGTAACTTGCATCTGCATAACCAACCTATCTTCCCCTCCTTTTAATTCTTCTTCCTTTCCTCACCCTGATTTAAAATTCTGCATCAATATAACCACTTTATGCATCTAATGAAGTCAGCTGCACCTAATGAAAGCTTATGCCTTTTAATACAATTTGTTAGTTGCAAAAAGTTCTACCAGACTCCTGATTTTTAATCATGTATCAGAAGGAATCTGGCAGCACTTTCTCTGACTAACAAATAACTGAGTGAGCTGATCTGAAGAACTTGTATATATCACTGAAGTTCACTATTTCTTCAGATCACCTGACTCAGGTATTTAATTGCATAGACCCTCAGACTAGTTAATGAACAGACACCAGACCTTTGATTCAGAGTAAATATGAGTGCAGAGAATTTTGGCCACAACTGTGGATCCATTTCTAATATTATAATATTCACTATGTTTAGATCTCTGATGGGAGCAATGGCTTGGGTCCCTACTGTTTCTAGATGACTTATTTATGGCTTTAATCATTCATTTATCCATCAATTCATTAGTATGAACAACTTCATTTCCTCCAAATTTTGTTTTTCCCATTTCTCAAATAATGTTTGATGAAATGCTTTCCCCTAAATTTTATCATTCCTAAATAGGGAAAAGAATAGGATGAATGAATATAGGAAGCAAATGTTACAATCTAAAAATACAATTTCTTCTTTCACTTTGAAATCTTTCTCTTCATGCACTTCAGTGAAGATAGAGGTGGAGAACAAATAAGAGGCTAAAATAGGTGGCTTAAGTTCCCATGACACTTCTCTTAGCAAGCAAACTTTTTATATTGTAGGTTTGTTCCAAATTTTTGATAGGCACTCTTGGTAGCAAAAAGGCAATATGAAGTTAGGTTTACAATTTGACAATCACACTAGTTTCTTGTTTTGTCCAGGTGATGATCAAATGGAATTCCCAAACTCTGCTTTATTTCTCAAGATCGCTTTGCATAGTTTTCTATCTATGGCAGACCCTTAGATTTACTTGATGCTCCTGTGATCTTCAGTTTCTGGTCTCTTGAGATGACAGTATAATTGCTGTTAAAGAGCCAGTTATCTCTGCTAGGCACTTTTAATTTTTAAATTGACTATCTTATTTCAAAGAAATCACAGCTTCACAACTTTATGCTGTAGAAGAAAGCAGAAGAAAGATGAGAAACCAAGATTTAAAACAGTTTTGGCCAATTCATTTTTGAACTTATTTTATTTTACTGTATACCACCAGAATTGAAAGACTCCTGATGGGTTGCAACAATAAAAATACACAAAAACATTATAAAATAGAAATGGCTATAATCATCATCCCATCATCAATAACTTCAGCCAGCATGAGGTGAGATCAGTTTTAAAAGGCCCTGAGAAAACTCTTGCTAATCTGACCTCTGAGGGAAGGCTATTTGGTAGAGTAAGTGCTATCATGGAGAAACACAATTTCCAAGCCCCTACTAAGCTTACCTTGAATGGACAGGATACCTGCTGAAGGCAGCCCTGCAGGTATCCAAGCCAAGCCATTTAAAGGTCAAAACTAGCCAGCATATTGACAAGGTGCTATCACAGAGCAAAAATACAGTATATAGTGAATGGAAGCTCTTGAAAATGATAGCTCTATCAGTAAGGGCAGGATAATTAAGAACCTATGGAAATAAAATAATTGTGGTTTACACTACATGTCTGCATGTATACCTTGGAAGCAACCTTAATTTGAGTATAAATTTATTCTACCCATCACTCATTTCTGTTTATCACCAGCTTTCTCCCAGAGATTTTACTGTCTAAACCCAGGATTAGACCAGTTGAACAACAAAGCATGCTCCTATAATTTAAATCTTAGTTTTATGCCTTTGATAGGAAGTCAAGAACACATGCAGCAGTAGTAAACACAAAGAAGGTTGTATTGCAGGTTAAGACTCATTATACAGTAGTTCTGCAGAGGAGACTTTGAAACTTTAAACATCATTCTTATCTCACAAGCTTTAACACAAATTTTCTCTCTCACACAATTTTTTTTAATGTCCATGTTCAAATATGTGAAAAATAAAGCAAACACACTTGGAAGCTACACACAGAGGTTTTCATTCAAGTGTTACTATTGAACACAAGAAACTGGGTCATGGGGGTCCACAGAAGCTGAGGAAAGCTTTTGAGGAAAGTAGTGTAAGGAATTTCATGGTATTGTTCTGCAATGTCCACCCCTTTTGTATGTGCATGTGATACCATGATGGATGCAAAAAAAAAAGGTGGGGCAGGTTTGCACCATAAAGCTGCATTGTTGCTTCCAAAATTTTATTTATTTTATTATTCAAATTTATTCCCCGCCCATCTCCCATGCAAGGGACTCTGGGCGGGTTACAATAAATAAAAATTTAAAACTATACAAAATATCTAAAAACACAAACAAAACATAATAAAATAAAATCCAGGATGGGCTTGGACCCGCAGAATAGATAGTAGAGCTATGGGGCCAGCCAACCCCAGGAGGCACTACCACCTCCGTCGTCCCAGGCCAGGTGGCAGAGCCAGGTCTTAAGGGCCTTCCGAAAGGCCAGGAGGGAGGGGGCCAGTCTCACCTCTGGGGGCAGAATATTCCACAAGGCGGGCGCTATCGCAGAGAAGGCACGCCTCCTGGACCCCGCTAGATGGAATTGTCTTGTTGAGGGGGTCCGAAGCATGCCCTCCCTGCATGTACGGGTGGGGCGGGTCGACGTTATCGGGATGAGACGGTCCCTCAGGTACCCTGGTCCTATGCCATGTAGGGCTTTAAAGGTAATCACCAACACCTTGAATTGGACCCGGAAGCAAACTGGCACCCAATGCAGCTCGCGTAGCAGAGGTGTTACATGTGCCGATCTTCTGGCACTCATAACTGCTCGCGCCGCTGCATTCTGCACCAGCTGAAGCTTCCGGATACTCTTCAAGGGTAGCCCCATGTAGAGCGCATTACAATAGTCTATGCGGGAGATGACAAGGGCATGAGTGACTGTTCGGAGGGCCTCCCGATCCAGGAAAGGGCGTAACTGGCGCACAACTCGCAGCTGTGCAAAGGCCCTCCTGGCCACGACTGCCACCTGCTCTTCAAGCAGGAGTCGCGAGTCCAGGAGGACCCCCAGATTCCGCACTGGATCCGAGTGGGGTAGTGCAACCCCCCCCAGAACCAAAGATGACAACTTCCCGGATCCAGGGGGGCCATCAATCCATAGCCACTCTGTCTTACCAGGGTTCAGTTGAAGCCTGTTGTTCTCCATCCAGACCCCCACAGCCTCCAGGCACTGAGATAAGGCATTGACCGCATCACTTACTTCACCCAGGACGGAGATGTATAACTGGGTATCATCAGCATATTGGTGATACCTCATCCCGTGGTGACGGATGATCTCGCTCAGTGGCTTCATGTAGATGTTAAATAGGAGTGGAGAGAGAACCGACCCCTGCGGCACCCCACAAGTCAGGGGTCGCGGGTCAGCTCTCTCCTCCCCTATCAACACCGACTGGGAACGGCCCTGGAGAAAGGAGGCGAACCAGCGCAAAACCACGCCGCCCGCCCCCAACTCCTCGAGCCGCTCCAAAAGTATACCATGGTCGACGGTATCGAAAGCCGCTGAGAGATCTAAGAGAGCAAGGATGGACGCACTCCCTCCATCCCGCTCTCGCCAGAGATCATCCATAAGTGCGACCAATGCGGTCTCCGTCCCATATCCCGGCCTGAAACCTGACTGGAAGGGGTCCAGATAATCCGTTTCATCCAGAATCCTCTGGAGTTGCAACGCCACCACCTTCTCAACCACCTTTCCTAAAAAGGGAAGGTGGGAGACTGGGCGAAAATTGCCCAGGATTGTAGGGTCCAGGGAAGGGTTCTTGAGGAGGGGGTGCACCAGCGCCTCCTTAAAGGCAGCCGGGAACACCCCCTCACTCAAGGACGAATTAATCATCACCTGGACCCAGCCACATGTCACCTCACTAGCTGATTTCACCAGCCAGGAGGGACATGGGTCAAGCTGGCATGTGGTGGCGTTTACAATCCGGAGGATCCTGTCTACTTCATCAGGCGCAACAGGATCAAAGTGTTCCCAGATAACGTGGTAAGTACGAGCCCCTGGCATCTCCCCAGATCTTGTCTCACGCTTGGAGTCCAACTTGGAATGAATCTGAGCGATTTTGTCCTGCAGATGCTCAGAAAACTCTTCCAAACGGCCCTGTAAGTGGGTCTCCCCCTGCTCCCGACCCAAAAGTGATCTTGTAATCTTGAAAAGGGCCGTCGGGCGGCATTCTTCATTTTGCCTCCCCTCCCCACACTATTTTATTGAGTGGTGGCATTTAGCAGAGATCAACTCTTAAATTTTCCAGTGAGCTTAACTGTATTTTTAATAAAGAAAAATAGTTTTGGAGAAATAGTTCTATCTAATGAATGATAGGAAATTTGTTTCAATTTCAGTCTCATAAAATTAAATAAAATACTGAAGCTTTTCTTCCTATGAAAGGCAGAGAGTTGGAAAGGTCTGTATGCTTCTTTAGCATGACAGATACTCTTTGAAGAGAGTGAGCTGAAAGGCAGGTTTTATGTATCAGGATACAATTGAAATATGTGTCAAAGCCTCAGCACTAAATATGAATAATTAAAAATGTCTATTCTGTCATAAATCCCACTGAGTTCAATGAAGCCAATTTGCAGATTAAATTGATATAGAAGCCCATTTTGTCATATTAGCATTGTTATTATTAACTAAGCAGGAATTTAGATAAGGTAAGAGTTAATGAGGTTGCTGTTAGATAGCCTGGATAGCTAAGACTCAAAAAAGAGAATTAAACCAGTACTTGAATACAACATTTAGATAACCTTCTCTCTGGAATTCAGAAGGTCAAGTTGATGACCAATCATTCTCAGAAGTCTTTCTATTTCCTTTTCATTATGTCCTATCCAATTTATTTAATGAATTTAAAAAAAAAAAACATAAAGGGATACAAAAATGTCCTTTAAATTGTTGTTTTATAGCATTATTTTTCAAGTTAATGTGATATGTTTCTTGACCTGAAATTTCTATTGCAATACTTGGAGCAATGTTCTCATCAGCACATTCATCCAGAGGAGCAGATACAGTTAGATCATAGCAAAATTTGCAAAGATCAAAATCTCCAAGTACCCATAGGCCTTTGCACCACATGTAACATTATGTTCAAAAATTGGTTTTGATGATTCTTTACAAATGGAATATGCTGAAAGGCTTCTGTACTTGCAAGATCCCTCTTTAGTATAGAAAACAAGTTGTGGGCAAAATGCCAAGTTTAAATGAACATTAAGAGTTTGTATTTAATGCATATGCATTGAGGGCATTTTTTAAAAGCCTGATTGATTTGATTACATTTGCCAAATTAACAAAAATTGATTAGTTGTTCTTGGAATCCATAGTACTATCAAAACAGCAGCTTTGTTGGTAAAAGCGTTCTTAATTATCTGCCAGGAACATGTAAACAAGTTTGTAATTGCTATAATAAAACAGAAAACACATAAGAGTTTGTGTTTCCATTTTAAATTGGTTAACCATATATTGGTAGTAAATTACCTGCTTAAAGCACTGTATTCACACAATTTGTAAAAACAACAACATTTTACAATCCAGCATTGACACCAGGTGTTACTTAAACATTCAATTTACATCCAATCTTTTACTCAGTCTTGATACCTTGAAAACTTGTCCTTGAACCAATCTTCAAGCTCTTTTTAGATTTAGGAACTACTCTTTAACTTTTTAAAGGTCTGGGGTTCATATAAAATATTCAGATGGCTGTGGTATATTTTTAAACAGGAATTGCTGGGAACTGTGTTGAATTCATTGCGAATATTGCAAGTTCTTATTTAAAAAAAGCTCTTCAAAAGATAGGACAGCCCATGGATGCACACCCACACCCACACCCAAATTAGTAAGGAGTTGGGGTCTGAATACATCTTTTTCTTGTTCCCATATTATTACTGAATGTATATTTTATGTGTATCTTATGCAAAAGTGGCAGTGGGGTGAGGTTGAGTGATTGGATGGGAAGTGGCAATTATCTTGGCAGACTAGGTGCTGGACAGAACCACACAGATGCTAGTGCCAGTTGCTTTTTTTGCCTGTTTGTGGGGTGAAATGTGATGGGGTCCCAGACCTGAGGGTGGGAGGGTGAGAATCAGGGATGATGGGTGGCGTGTGGGGGGGACAGGCAAGAAGTTAGGGAGATATGGTAGGAGACGGGGGGTAAGCCTCTCTCAGGAAGGTAGCCTCAGTGTCTAGTACCAGTACCACATTCCAGCCCCCTGTACTCACCCCTGAGGTCTAGCCATCAGAGCTTTAGTAGCCCCAGATTTAGCCTGTTCCTGATGAATGCTAGGTCAGTCTGTAGAAAGGTCCCCCTCATCCACTAACCGCCCAGAGTCTGCCATGGTGGAGATGGGCGGGGATAAATCCAATTAATTAATTAATTAATTAATTAATTAATTTTTAGCTTAAGGTTCAGCAGGGAGATGTGGCTTTTGTTTAGAAAATGGCTATGAAATACAAACTTCTAATGATGTCTTATAATATATTATGATATTTCAGATTTGTTGCTCATCCATCCATATTTCACTACCTGAAGCTAATTTTTTATGTATTATTTATTCCTTACATTCATCCAAAAATATATAATAATGAAAAGAAAAGAAAAATTATTTTTCTTTTTTCTTTTTCTTTTTCTTTTCCTTTCTTTTTTCTTTATTAATTTAAATATAAAATATAAAAATATAAAAAATAAAAATATTTATTTATTTATTTATTTATTTTTGAAATATGTAATAATTAAGATATTTGTATATTTAAAATATAATATTCTTTTTAAGAAAGATAGGGTTAGGGTTAGGGTTAGATAGCCTGCAAATGATCATCAGATGATACTCAATGGCAATAAAAAGGTAAAGGTTCTCCCCGCACATTTGTGCAGTTGTGTCCAACTCTAGGGGCCGTGCTCATCTCTGTTTGTTAGCTGAAGAGCCAGCGTTGTCTGAAGACGCTTCCACGGTCATGTGGCCGGCATCCCACACGCGTAACGCTGTTACCTACCCACTGAAGCGGTACCTATTCATCTACTTGCATTTGCATGCTTTCGAATCGCATTTACATGCTTTCGAATAGGTTGGCAAGAGCTGGGACTAGTGCGGGAGCTCACTCTGTCATGTGGGACTAGGGATTCGAAACTCCAAACTTGTGATCTTCTGATCGACAAGCCTGGTGTCTTACCCGCTGAGCCACCTCGCCCCTTAGTCAATGGCAGTATCTACACCAGAGCTTTCCAAACTCTGTGTTGGGACATGTTAGTGTGTCGGCTGCTGTGTCTGGGTGTGTCGCAGTTGCTGCTGCCTCCAAGCCCTGCCAGGATTCCACTATTGGGTGATGGTTAACTATTTGGGGTTTCAGGCATGAAGTAATCCAAACAACGTGTTGTAAGGCTAACAATATCTTTATTGATAGCATAAGGCAATAATGGATGTATAGTGCATTATTGCAAAAAGGTAAAATCAAAGCATAAGCAGAGTTCCATCACCAGAAGTGAGGAAAGAAAAACATCATGGTCTGTGCAAAGACCAGGCATGGTTACAGTTCAGATACAAGTACATGTAGATAGCAGTCTACATAAAGAACAGAAGGCATATATAAAGAACATAAGTGAGAACTTAAGTATGAAGGAATACCCATGGTTCATAGCTCACATCTGATTGGTTCAAACATGGGCATCTCTTTCAGCATAGCATTTTGGTAGTAATTGTACTTACTATAAAGCGTCACACGATGGCAGTGTTGTGTATTGGCCTTCCCTTGAGCTACAATTCTTTTGGGAACAATAGTGATAAGAGTTTATTATGGCTAGCTAGAGGGACATCTGCTGATTACGTCTCAAATGTTTTGAGAACCAAACTTTCAATGCAGGGTCACTTGTAAATTGTTTTTCACTTGTAACTTGTACTTTTCCACTCTCTGGCCAGATTCAGTGGAGAAAATGCCATGCGTTTAATTCTGCATAGAATACTTTAACCAAATAACTTTAACATCCACGCAGGTCCTAGTGCCTGCCTTGTGCCTTGCTGCCTCCAAACCTGCTGTGATTCCATGCAGGTCCTAGTGACTGCCTTGTGCCCTGCTGTAAGAGTGTGTTGCGAAATGATGCATGTCTAAAAAGTGTGTCACCAACATGAAAAGTTTGGAAAGCTCTGATCTACACAGTAATCTCCCTGAATCCAGTCTGTAATGGTAAAGATGGGCCATCAAATATCCTCGCACCAAATTGGGACTTGGGAACTAATATGGCATAAGCAAAACCTGCTTGCTAGTTGACTAGAAAGCATTAAATAACAACAGTGAACCAGGAACCTGCTCAATCTGTGCACCTGCCTTTTGTCCTGTTCATATTGATTGCTTGCACACACTAGATTGGTTGAACAGCTTTATTTACAATATTACAATTAGATCACTGAATGCCCTTGGAACAAGCCCCAACAAGGTACTGATTAATTCTTGAGTCTCAGATTGTTGGCGTGAAGCAGGACCAGTATATCTAAGAACTGACAGCTGTGGAACACTGACTCAGAAGAGGACTAGGCAGGAACCACTCTGGAACTTGGAGAAGTAAGGAATGGAATTCAGCAGGCAAGGAGGAGACACAACAAGGCAAGACTCAGAAGGAGGAGCATGGTACAACAAGGCAGTACTCACTTGGCAATGTAGGAGGCATGACAAGACAAGATTCAACGTCAGAAGGAAACCCTACCAAAGAACAGGGACCGGCTCCGAAGGTGGAAAGGTGACAAGGCAAGACTCTGTTGGCAAGGCGAAGGCACGACAGGATGGAACTCAGAGGAAGGAAACAGCTGCAATGCAGTAGATGTGGTGATGGACTGCAGCGACGCACTGGAAGATTCCTGGTGAGGTGGCTCAAAAGGGTGTCTAGGCAGAGTTCAGAGGTGAGCGGGGAAGATACGGCAGGATCAGAAGTGGCGGCGGGTGGAGAAGACACCGGAAGGTAGGATTCGATGGTGGCTGGGAAGGCAAGTCAAAATCGGAAGCGGCAGCAGGCAGAGAAGGCGTAGGAAGGCTGGATTCTGTGGCGGGCTGGAAACACGAGGCAGGTTTGGAAGCAGTGGTGGGCAGAGAAGGCATAGGAAGGCAGGACTCTGTGGTGGGCTGGAAAGGCAAGGCTTCGGTGATGTTCTCAGGTCTGGGTTCTGCGGGGGCTTGGGCTGGAGGCAAGAGACATGGCTGGGAAATGGAGTCTGGTGAACGGTTGTCCCCAACAACCCATTCCTTCTTTTGGCCATCTTTTTATTTTATTTTATTCCAGCCATTTTGGAATAGCAGCCAATCAGCTCGCTTTCTGTTTGGCGCACTTCTCTGTCCTTCTTTCTGCAGTGCTGATAGTTGGTGGTGGCTCCACCCCTTGATCACTGCCAATCAGATGCTCCTGGTTTTCCCGCTCTAGGTTACCTGCCGAATTGATCCCTGTTGCACTTTTCCCGCCATTGCTGCAGAGCTCAGGCTCCATTCTGACACCTTTTCTGAGGGAGTGCAGACCCACTGAAAAAAGGTAAATCCCCAATTATTGCATGTGGGAATTTCATTTTGTCACAATTTATTTTCAATTTATTGGCCCTTATCCAAGCTATCATTTCATCCTGACACTGGTTCCAAATATACAGAGATGTTATGTCAAAATATTGCTGGCGTAATCAGGATAGAGATGACCTCAAGCACTCCACAGCTCCAAAATCACAGGCATCCAATACTGTTCCTTGAGACTGCCCTACAGCTAGGAGCAGATCTGCTGTAACACATTTCCCCAAACAAACTGACAAATGCACCCATACATGGTTTGGTTGCTTAGTCCTTAGTTTCTTTTTTCCTGGTCAGGCTCCTTTTCTTTTACCAGCTACATGGTAGGCAGAGTTGGAAAGAACTGTATTCGCTGAATTTGGCAGCTGCAGATAGGTGAAAATTTCATTTAGATAATAAATAATATGGTAAGGTTCTCAATTTTCTTCATTATTGGGACTTGAGATTTTAAAATGTGAATTTGTCCATTTCTATTTGCAGTGCCCCTCCCCCCTTCCAAATTAACTACTACGCTTATTCTAGTCTCTTGGCTAGGTTTCTCAATACTGTATGGCTTTTATGGCATCAGCATATATTTGTTCTTCCGAATCGCTTTATATTCTAAAGAATCAGGGTCAGCCTCAGGAGATGTAAGCAATATGTCAGGTACAGCTGTTAACAGCCAGGAGTGGCAGCTCCCAGTTATTCCTTTTTGTAAGCATTCAGAGCTGGAATATACAGGAGGGGGCGAGGGGGAGAAAGAGAGAGAGCACGCTAATGCTGAAGAAGAGATATAGCCATTTTAGTTTTACTCTACATTGTTTTCTGGCTAACACAGCAATTCTACCAGTTAGTTTCCTCTTGAGAAGAACATGGCAATGTGCCAACAGAGTTTATTGTGTTGGTCTGTTATGTAACAGAGTACCCAAACAATTCACAAGGAAACATCTTCAAACTATATAAACAAAAATAATCAACTTTCAGGAGATCCCAATTTTTTTCCTTGTACCCACCTTCTCCTCAAAGACAGTCCAGGAATTTGAATTATTATTAGGGCCTTGCCATTCTTGATTCTTATTTATCCTTGTTTATGCACAAATTCAGTTGTGGCCTAACCTGTACCCCTCCACTTTCTCACAGCTGCTCCATAAACTATTTCATCTCAAGGAGTTGCTTGAAATGAGAGCAGGTGCCATGTTTCCTAATAATTTTCCCAGTTTGCCTAGAAGCAATAAATGTAGCTGCTACCCCCCAGAATTGTGATATCCCAGTTCCTCAAATTTGAGCAGCCTAATTATGCAAACTAATTGCTAATTATGCAAATCAAGTATATTCTTTTTAGCCACTTTCCATACAGTTTGGCTCCTAGCAAGTATATTTGAAAACAAGAGTGGGACAAATCTTCAGACCTGATGATTCATCCTCACCAGAAAAGTCTTGCATTAACTCTTATTATGCCCTACAGCAGCTAATAAATGTAATA
Source organism: Charina bottae (assembly GCA_023362775.1). Classification (NCBI taxonomy): domain Eukaryota; kingdom Metazoa; phylum Chordata; class Lepidosauria; order Squamata; family Charinaidae; genus Charina; species Charina bottae. Next base: position 22,852,731 of record JALMGJ010000008.1, on the reverse strand, counting down.
AGTTACATGGAGGGGAATTCTTAGCTCTTCTTCTAACATCTTGAACTCCTAGACTTCCTTCAGTGCTATAAAGTAATCCCCATTGCTTTAAGGGAATCATAGAATTGTGGAATTTATGTTATTTTTTATTTCTTAAACAAATTTATATGGCCGCCCAACTCACACATCGTGGCTCTGTGTTTGCAAAATTAAAATCACAATACAAAACATCAACCCCCTCTCCCCCATGGTGGCTACAAACAAAATAAAATCATCCACTTGATCAGCTCTGTATCAACCTGGGATCCTCACAAGGATTGTATTGTAGAACCCTGTCAAATGTGCAGGAAAATCAATTAAACCATCCTCAAGAGGTAGTTTTCCAGCCTCTTGTTAAAAATTTCCAGACATAAAGAACCTAAAATCTCCACAGGCAGACTATATTCCAGTTGCACAATTCTTACAACCAGGATTTTTTTTCTGTATGTTTAAACAAAATCTAGGTAGCTGCAACTTATACCAAATATTTTTGCCCCTAGTTTCTGTAACAATCACCCTCAGGTCCTGCTCTGCTGCCTCATTGTGGTGGTGGTGGTGAGGGTGTTCCTGGGATGGACAAGCGAAGAATGTTGGGCATGTATGACAGATATATATATATATATATATATATATATATATATATTCGCAGTAGGGTCAGCTAAGGTATGAAAGTCATCCCAGATGCCCAGATAAAGCATGCAGGGATCTATATTGGGCAGCAGTGATATAGTAAGATGCTGGAGGCAGATGATTACTTAATGACAATGGCAAAGGCATCAATTTATACTGCATGGGAGAAAGCAATTGTAAACCACTCCTGTATTTTTACCAAGAAAACCACATGGATAGAAAATATAAAATGATTGACAATACAGTGCCAGAAGATGGGCCCCTCAGGACAGAAGGCACTCAACATGCTACTGAGGAAGAGCTGAGGATCTTTTGGAGTACTAATGGTGTTTATTTTTTTAATATGATTTTTATTGAAACGTTTAAAAAAGAAGATAAAAACTAATACAAACTAATATAAAGTAAGGAAGAAAAAAGAAAAAGAAAGAAATCAAAGAGAAAGTGAAAAGTGCAAGAAAAGAAAAAAAAAGTTGGGAACATGTAGTTGGATTGTATGGCTTAGGAAACCGAAATGGAACAGGAGACCACCAGCTTATTAATTTCTGCCACTCCAATGATTTCTTCATAGCTAACACTGTTTTCAAACAATCAAAACAATGCCTTATACACGGACATCACCAGATGGAGTACATAAAATCAAATTGACTATATTATTGCTAAAAGGCGGTAGAGGAGCTCAATTATAGCATCAAAGACATGGCCAGGGGCTGTCTGTGAAACAGATCATGAACTGCTCATGTACAAGCTCCAAGTTAAGCTAAAGAAGAAGAAGAAGAAAGCCAGTCAGTTTCTACAATATGATCTTGAACACATACCCACCATTCTCAAGAAGAACATCAGGAATTGCTTTGAAGTCCCGAAACTCATTGATAGAGAACTAGAGGAATTATGAAACAAAGTTGTTAAGGGTGAATGTGAAAAGAGACTGCCAAAAATGAAGGAAGAGAAGAAAGCAAACTGGATATCAGAACAAACCAGGGAAATTGCCAAGAACAGAAGAGAAGCCAAAGCCAAAAAGACATATATCTCAGAAAGGAACTTAACAGAGTTTCAGAGTGCTGTTAGAACAGACAAGCAGCAGCATTACAACAAATCTGTAAAGACATTGAAGATGGAAACAAACATGGAAAAACAAGGAAAGTCTTTCAAAATATCTCTGAACTCAGAAGGAGGTTCCAAACTTGAATTGGTATGCTAAAGGACGCTAATGGACAGATAGTAACCTATTCAAAAGAGATCAAGGGAAGATGGAAGGGGTACACTGAAACACTATACAGTAGAGATGTCAACATCCAAGATACCTTAGAAGATATTCCTTACTTACAAGAACCTCTAGTACTAGAAGATGAAGTTAAATCAGCACTCCAGGCATGATCAAGTTGGAAGGCTATATGAACTGATGGAATACCCACATAAATATGGCAAGCAACAGAAGAAGAATCAGTCAAGGTTCTAACCAAGCTATGCTAGCAAATCTGGAACATGACATAATGGACAACTGAATGGAAGAGGTCAATCTACATTCCAATACCCCCCCCCCGCAAAAAATAGGAGACTTAAGTGTGTGCAAATTATCATACAATATCCTTAATTTCCCACGCTAGCAAAATAATGCTTAGGATCATCCAGCACAGATTAGAGCCTTACATGGAAAAAGAGATGCCTGATGTTTAATCTGGCTTTAGAAAAGCCTTTGATTGTGTCAACCATATCAAGTTGTGGAAAGTACTCAGAAAATGGGAATTCCAGAACATCTCCTTGTCCTCATGAAAAACTTATATACAGGTCAGGAAGCCACAGTACAGAGAGAACATGGAGAAACAGACTGGCTCCAGGTTGGCAAAGGAGTGCGACAAGGCTGCATACTCTCCCCTTATTTATTCAACCTATATGATGAATATATATTAAGGGAAGCTGGATTGGAAGAAGATGAATGTGGTTTAAAATTGTAGGAAGAAACATCACTAACCTGTACTATGCTGTCGACACTACCCTGATAGCCAAAAATGCAAAGGATCTGCAAGCCCTAGTACTAAAAGTCAAAGAGGACAGTGAAAAAATGGGACTAAAATTAAATATAAAGAAGATCAAGCAGGTGGAACAACCAGCCTTAGAATTGACAATGAACGTATGGAAGTAGTGGATAGCTTCTGCCTTTTGGAATCAACCATCAACAGTAAAGGAACAAGCAGTCAAGAAATATGCCACACACTAGTACTTAGCAGAGCAGTCATGAAAGCCTTGAAAAAGATATTTGGCTTGAAACTCAGATGAACAGAAGACTAGCTCTGGGACTCTTTTTGAAGGGTTAAAAGTTATTTTTAAAAACTCAGGGAAGGAATAAGGTTGGCTTATTTGATCAGGGCTAAAGGAGAAAAATAGTTACAGCTGGTTGCCCTTACTGGACTTTTGTTGACAAAGAATGACTGACGAAGCATTTGGATTTTGTTTTTTATTCAGTAGATGAGAGATGGGGTGAAGAGAAATTATGTTGTATTTAGGGATAGTGATAAGCTATTAAGATTGTCTTTACTTGCTGGAATTTCTTTTTTCTTTTTCTTTTTTCCTTTTCCTTTTCCTATTTTTCTTATTTTTCTTTGTTTTTCACACCTTTTTCTTTTCTTTTGTATTTTTCTGTTTGTATTTTTTGTAGCCTGTATGGATTTTATTCTTTTCATTTATAATTTTTAATAAAATTATTTTGGGAAAAAAACCCAAACTGATGGATCATTGAACAAATCTACCTAGAGTTCTCACTTGAAGCACAAATGACCAGGCTCAAATTATCCTCCTTCAGATACATCATGCGAAGACCCAGCTCTCTGAAAAAGGCTGTAATGCTGGGAAAGGTGGAAGGAAAGAGAAGAAGAGGATGACCAACAGCAAGGTGGATGGACTCAGTTACAGTGGCGATGGGTGCACCATTGGGAGACTTGAAAGAACAGATTAGGGATAAATTTTCATGGACAAAAATCTATCTATGTGGTTGCTAGGAGTCGGAAGTGACTTTATGGTACACAATCAATCAATCAGTTATGTAGATTATGTATATCAATCAATCATGTAAATAGATCCAGACTATTTTCTCTATGGAACTCTTTTATGTACCTGAACACTGATATCAAGTCTTCCCTGTCTTCTTTACTCCAAAGTGAACATCCCCAGTTCCTTCAACCTCTCCTAATGGGGCATGTTCTCAAGTCCTTGAATCACTTTTGCTGTCCCCTCTGAACCTGTTCTAACCTGTCAATATCCTTCTGGAAATGTGATGCCCAGAATCATACACAATATTTCAAGTGTGGTCTCACTAGTGTAGAGTAGAAGGGAATAAGAAATGGATACATATTTGATACAAAGTTTCTTCTGATGCAGCCCAGAACTATGTTGATCTTTCTAGCTGCAGTCTTACAATGCTGGCCCACATTCAGGTTGTCATCAATGATCATATCTAAATCCTTCTCTGATGTAATGCTTCCAAGCCAAAACTGCAATGATTTTGAATATATGCCTTATATTTTTCCTCCTTAAATGTAATGCTTATATTTCTCCCTGTTGAAATTCCTTTTCTTTCTCTCACCTTAGCTTCAAACCTTTTCACTGCTTACAGCCTTCAGCTCAGTGTACAGCCCTGAATACTGGCCACCCTAATGCAGTTGGCCAGCCAGTTGTCAACCTATCTTACCATAGCAACATCAAAATCATACTTTAACAGCTTGCCATGTTAAAGTTTGTCAAAATGTGCTGAAACTGAGATAGATTATATACACAGCATTCCCCTTATCCACTAAAGTAGTTATTTTACCAAAGAAGAGATGAGAGCATAGTCATTATGAGTCATTATTAGTCAAAATAGAAGACAATGTTATAAACATATTATTTAATAAAGTGCAATAATACACATATCTTCTTGGGAATAAATCATACTGTAGTTTGGCTTCCAAAATAATTGTGTATGGAATTACAATTTATAGCTAATCCCAACTTGTTTTACTCTCCATATGTTCAGAGATATTCATGCTCATGCATCCAAATTGTTCTCAATAAAATGCAAAAATAATTAGCACACCAGTGCTGAAAACAACTGCTATATTACATATTTTAATATCACACAAAAGGAAAGTACTATAAATCTTATGGTAATACTGCACAAATTCATATTTTATGAGGAAGTGAAAGCATGATTCTTTGCCTCCAAGTCAATTATATGTACAGTATTCATTATATATTTTGACAATATTAGTAATAAAATCATGAGCATTTTTTAAAGTGTTCAAAGGAAGCTTAGCTTTTATATTCAGTTTTTTGAAATTATGAAGATATTGTTCTTAATGATGATACAGTATTTTTTTTAACGATATATTAATCTTTACCAGGGGTGGGGGGTAGAAGTATAATACAATTTCACCCCATTGGAAGGTTTGACATCTCTTGATACTGTAGTTGTCCTGATATTATCTTTAAATTCTGTAATAAAGTTTCTATAAAAAAAAGCTATAGTAATAAAACAAGAGTTATAAAATAACTAGATCATAAAATGCCTGCTACCATACCTCCTCTTTATTATGAGAAGTAAATCCTACAATTATTTCTAAAAGTGACATACTAACATAGAATGCCTCTCCTCAGCTACCTACCAAGCTACACGTGAAAACAGAAAAACTATTCAACCATCAGATAATTTTCTATCACTCAGCAGACAGGAACTGCCTTAAAAAATGTTTGTGTGTGTGTGCCTGTGGACGGGGTGGCACTACCCCGTTCAGACTCAGTGCGGAACCTGGGGGTCCTTCTGGACTCATGACTCCTGCTTGAAGAACAGGTGGCAGTCGTGGCCAGAAGGGCTTTTGTGCAACTTCGAGTTGTACGCCAGCTTCGCCCTTTCCTGGACCGAGATGCCCTCCGTACAGTCACTCATGCCCTGGTCATCTCCCATATAGACTATTGCAATGCACTCTACATGGGGCTACCCTTGAAGAGTATCCGGAAGCTTCAGCTGGTCCAGAATGCGGCTGCGCGCGCAGTTATGAGTGCCCCAAGATCGGCACACGTGACATCTCTGCTGCGTGAGCTGCACTGGTTACCAGTTTGCTTCCGGGTCCAATTCAAGGTGTTGGTTGTTACCTTTAAAGCCCTACATGGCATGGGACCAGGCTACCTTAGAGACCGCCTCATCCCCAGAGCATCGACCCGCCCCACCCGGTCATGCAGAGAGGGCATGCTACGGATCCCATCAGTAAAAGAATTTCACCTGGCGGGATCCAGGAGGCGTGCCTTCTCTGCCGTAGCACCCGCCCTTTGGAACATCTTGCCCCTTGAGGTGAGGCTAGCCCCCACACTCCTGACCTTCAGGAAGCAACTGAAAACCTGGCTCTGCCACCTCGCTTGGGACGGGATGAGTAATAGCTCTTCCTGGGGATGGCTCGCACCGTAAAGTTTGGTTCGTAAACATTACATACAGCCTCTTGGATTTTATATTTTTATATTTTTATTATTGTATAAAGTATTTTATGTGTTTTTAATTGCTGACTTGATTGTAAACCGCCCAGAGTCCCCTTGTGGGGGGAGATGGGTGGTGATATAAGTTAGAAATAATAAATAAATAAATAAATAAATAAATAAATGTGTGTGTTAACTGATATGTAGATAATACTGATTTCCTTTAAGTCAAACTACATAGGCAAAATTGGCAAGCATATATTGTTTTACCAACTAGGAACCGAAAGCTTTTATGTCTGAGCTCCCAATCATATACTGTATATAGCTGCAAGTGATCAAGGAGGCCCATACCAAGTTATGTCTCATTTACAAGAACTGGGGAAGGGGTCACCCCTTCTTTCCAAATCAGACTTTCCCTCTTCTTGGCAGATCCAAAGTGCTCTTCAGATATCTCCAAATCTCCTTCTGAAGTCTGATGAGAAGAGAAATAATAAATATACAACTGTATACTCATTTCTTTTTTTATTATTTTTAATTGAGGTCTACGGTTACTTCCTCTTTTTTATTATTAAACTGAGATATTTTTTCTTACTAAACATAGATCTATGATTCTATGTTCTTCTGGTTAACCTGGTCATTTTAGAGTGACATTCGTAAGACTGACCTGTTTTTATTTCAAATACAGTATAGAATGGGTATATTTTTCCACCAGTTTTCTGAATTATTTTGAGAGAAATGTTGAGGTCAGAGAACTACATACAGGTAGTCCTCAGGTTACAATGGCAATTGGGACTGGAATTTTCATTGTTAAGTGATGCGGTCATAAAGTGAGACATCAGATGACCACATTGCTTAGCAATGGCAATCCTGGCAGAACTGGGTGCCATCATAACCCCAGGACCATGTGGGTCATTAAGCAGGAAGAGGTGGGAGTTCCAGGCAAGAAGTGCAGGGGGGCAGAGGGTGCCGCATGCAGGTGCTAGAGAGAAACCAGTGGGGGCTGCAGGTGGGTGCTAAGGAACATCAGTGGGCTGGCAGGGGCCATGGATGGGCCAACTAAGGCATAGGTAGGTGAGTGTGGGCGGGTGGGATGATGCTGCAGGTGGGCGCGTGCTATGGAGTGCAGGAAGGGGGTGCTTCAGGCAGGCATATGCTATGGAGTGCAGGAGGGCAGGGGGTGTTATGGAGTTCAAGATCCCTGGGATCTTGTACTCCATAGTGGGACTCCTTGGACTAGAACTCACAGACTCCTGGTTTCTAGCCCAGCACCTTAACCACTAGACCAAACTAGCTTTATCAAACAATGATATTTTTAATGAGACAAATTGACTCTGTAACTGAATCCTTACTGCTGTTTCACCAACCTTTATTTTCACAGACCTATTTTTTATTTTCACACACCTGCTTCACAGGTTATTTTTCCTTTCTCAAGAATCCAATCTATTCTCTAGATCAGAATGACAAGTTACAAAACAGGTTCTTGGGGAAATTAGTCCAAAGAGTTCTAAGAATTATAGAACAAAGGAAGCCACCTGTGCAATTTATTTTCAGTCTTCAAGATAGGTTCTTGTTTCTTCCCCCTTCCACCAAAAGGAAAGAGATTCCCCAAATTTGCATTTCTGTTTCATACCAATTCAATTAGATTTTCCTTCCTTCCTTCCAACTTCCATAGATGTAAATATATGAAAGTTTTTATTTAATTATACAAAAGGCCATACATCTTAAGAGAAGACATCATAGATTGCATCAATTCCATTTTAGTTTTATGTTTATTTCTTTTTCACATAAAATAGTAATTCTGTAGTGCTTATTAATGCTCCCCTGTATGCCAGAAGGAAATGTCAACAGAACCCAATAATTAATGTTTAAGGGTCTGAATGATCTTGGCATACCCAGCGGGTGTTCTGAAACCATAGTTGCAAGTTTGTTATACAGTCTCTGAGTTTATCCAAACAAAATCAAGTTCCCTAATTAAATTGAGATAAAGCTTAGACAAGAATCTCCTTAATATTCTGTAATTCTTTCCCTGTTTATCTGCCTTATAACTTTCACTCCTTTGCCTTTGGTGGCCTACACCACCAAACTACAGCTATATAGGTTGAAAGGGGAGCTTACAGAAGCAATATTAAGACCCATCTAAACTTTATTTGAACTATCATTATATGTCTTTAATATGGGAGGGGTGGGGGGAAAGTTCTCAAAATGGATACAAAGCTTCCCCTGATACTGATCAGCCAATATCAGGGACTCCATAGGTTTATTAAACTTTCTGAATCTAGAAAGCTGACAAAGAATTTAGCCAGCCTGTGTTGGAGGGGGCTGAAAATAGCTCTGTCTGAGCTGTTGTAAGTTACCATAACTAGGACAAATCAATCTGAGAAACACTTTCTGTTTTCATGCAATTTGCTTAACAGAGAAAAAAATAAGCTTGCTTCTCATTGGAATTCTATAAGCACAGTTACCACCATTACAGACCCCTCCACCAACACAGTCCCTTCGTAAAAGATTGCCAATCCAAAATGGATAAATAATTTGCTCGGCCTATTAAACCTTAGACTCTAATTTCACTCACTTGTTTCATCTGTATGAAGCTCCCATTCAAGCAAAAATAGAAAGATTCATAGAAATGTATGATTTAAAGATCGTCTTACCTCTTTAAAAACTGCACTCCAGGATTACTCATTTCTGAGAGAGTGGTTGGACAAAATAGGATCAAAGCAAGGTCATTAGTCCAAGGATATACCTACTGTGGATTAGAAAGGTCAAGGTAAGGCATCAGTCAAATAAGACAAGAAAAAAGGAGCAGGCAACAGGCACAAATGAGGTAAAATTTGCTCACTGGGCAAACTTCTCTAAGAAGCAGATGACCCATAGTGGTATTAGGAAGTAATCAGGTAGTTCCTCCTAGAAACTCCTAAAAAAGAACCCTTCTCTATTTATTATTTCTCTCATTCCCAAATTGGAAGTATGCTGCTGAATTACAGGCCAGTCTAACAAAAAGATCAGCCTCTGGTTCAGTGGCATACTTCTAACTTGGGAATGATGGAAGTTCCAGTTCAATCACCTATCTAGGTTTAATTGTTGAAGGTTATATTTTCTAGCACCGGTACATGGAAATACTCTCAAGAGCCGTTTAGACGTTTTATCAGTCTGCCTGTGAATTTACATTGCCTCAAGTGGAATAAATAGTGTTAACTGTTCCTTTTCTGTTAAAAAGTTTGGCAGCACTGTTGTATGCAAGGCAACATTTGAAACTCTCATCAAGTCAACAAGGCATTAATTATTAAGATTACTGCATTACCAATTCTGCGTTAGTACTGACAAGGAGAAAAATGCTAAAGGTGGAAAAATAATTAGAATCATCCCTTGTATCTTAAAGTGATTGAGCATAAACAAAGTCTATTTTAGCTTCATTACTTTGAAATATACAATTTTGAAAAAACTACAAGTAGTCTAGGAAACTGATCTTGTCAAATTTTGTCACTGGAAAGTAATCAAACAGTTGTTTAAAACTTGAAGTATATACAATGAAAGGCTTTTTAAAGTCTTCCTTCCAATTTCATCTGCTCTGACAAATACATCCATATGATAATAATTTTATATTTATTTGTATTTATTACTATATATTATAACCACTTTTCCTCTGACAATGGTCCTCAAGCTGAATAACACATGTAAAATACATAAAAAAACAACAAAAGATAATTAAAATGGGTGTCAGTAAGTATTAAAACCACGTTTGGAAAAAAAAAACTAGATAAAAGAGGTACAGTATATGTCTTAACATATTTCTGAATGTTAAGAAAATGGGAATTGAATGCAGTTCCTGATGGAGTACAGTCTAAAGTTCTGTACAACTGACAGAAGTGAACCTCATCATATACCTACCAAATGGGAATGTTTATTTATTTATATGCCCCCACCCAAACAATGTGACTCTGGGCAGTGTACAAAAACCCGTACACAAAAATAAAAGAGAAAAACAAGCATATAAAACTAAAACAACTAAAACAATTAAATGGTGATCAGAAGCTGAACATTGTTATATCCCACCCAATGGGAATTCTGCTTATTCTGACCCAAGCTCCCAAAGAAAGAGCTAGGTCTTACCTGCCTTTCTTAAGGCCTGTAGGGTCAGGGGAGAGGTTGTTCCAAAAGGCAGGTGCTGCCATAGAGACAGCAGAGAAGGCAAATGGAGACTTACTTTACAATAAACACTTTGCAGAACTTAATGTAAGGACATGAAAGATGTGATTCGTTAGATCACAGCTTTCCAAACTCTGTGTCGCGACACTTTAGTGTGTCGCAACACATAGTTTGGTGTGTCGCCACACAACATGGAAGTGGCGGTGGGGGTGTGCACGGCGGCAGCGGCAGCGGTGCGCCATCAGCGCTTCTGCATTTTAGCGGAGGCCGCCTTCGCCGCGCACCCCCCCACGCCGCCGCCGTGCACGCCCCCACCCCCGTGCACGTCCCCGTGCCGCCGCCGCTGCCGCCGTTGGTGTGTTGCCAATGGCGGCAGATTGGAAAGCACTGCGTTAGATAGATAACCCTTAAACCAGGGAAAGGCAAAGTTTTCTAGACCACTTAGTTTTCCAATTAGCTAGAGGCTTTGCAGTCCCATTCCCATCCTGATTTCCACATTTTAAGTAAAAAATGTCCCATTTTGCATTGAATTTTGGTAGTATGATTTTGGGATGCTTTGTTGAACACAAGTGAAATACTTAGGGGACTATATGTGACCCATTAAACATTGTGCACACTTGTCCTAATCCATTTATGCTTCCAAAAGTTAAAACCAACCATATCTTCTTAATTGTTTAATGTATCTATGCATGAACATATAAAGAATGTATATACATTAGAGATGTGTTGATTGGAGACATGAATGTGTATGCAGACAATGCCATGATGTGGGCTGAGAATGCAAATGATTTGCAACAAATGCTAGATAGACTGCATGATGCAAAAAGGAGAATGGATCTAAAAATTAATGTATTAAAGAACACAGCCATTGCATTTGACAGGCGACAATGTCAAGTTATATGCAAATGGTAAAGACTAGAGCAAGTAAATGAATCTGTTAGTTTGGTAGAATTTTTGCTAAAGATGAAAAATTGAAGGGCCTCTTTTATCTTCCTCATTTTCAAGTGCTTAGGAATTCTTTCAAGGTGTGTGTGTGTGTGCATGTACGTGCAGCATATATGAGCTCACACATTGTTGTGTTGCATACAGTATATCTCCATCACTCTGAAGTCTTTAGACTCTGCTTGTTTTTTGATCATCTGAAAAAGCCAAGTAGGATAAATTCTCTCACAATATCTTTCCTTGGTATGTAATTTCCTTGAAATGTGGGAAACAGTTTGGAAATAGAGAGCAATTTTATAAATTTCTAACTTGCCTGGCTGGGAGTTTTATCTTCAGAAATGGGAAAAGTGACCCCCACACTGCCAAAAATAGTGCTAGATCTGATCCTCAGATAGTGAATGAGGAGAAAGTGGTGGCAATCTTAGTTTAAAAAAATCACATCTTGGCATTCACAAAACAAGATGCGGTCAGCATTTAAAAGCACTTTTTTTTCTATCCATGACTTTGAATATTACAGGTTACCCAGTTTAAATGCAATGCAGAATGTATACAAGCAAACAGTTTTCTTACAGTTTATCCTGAGAGTGGTGAAGATATTGCTTGAGGGGAAAAAAAGGTTAAAGCTGTTACCAATTTCTGTATTTGGTTTCTCAACTTAAGACCTTTATTGTTTTCAAATCACCATATCAGGACATTTTAAAATGTTGCTCTTTCATGGTACTGTATATTCTGATGTGAGTTGCTTCACTACACATAGGCAGTCCTCGGGTTCCGATGGCAATTGGGACTCCCGGGATTGCCACTGCTAAGTGATGTGGTCATGAAGTATGACATCACGTGACTGCATCACTTAGCAATGGCAATCCCGGCAGTCCCAATTGCCATCGGAACCCCAGAATGCGTGGGTCATTAAGCGGGAAAAGGCGGGAGTCCCGAGTAAGGAGCTTGGGTGGGTGCCATGGGAAGGCACTAGGGAGTGTGAGCAGGTCAGTGGGGGCCACAGGAGAGCTGGTGGAGGCCTTGGGAGGGCCAGCAGAGGCTGTGGGAGAGTGGAGGGTGCTGTGGGCAGGTGCATGCTATGGAGGGTGGGCAGGGGATGCTATGGAGTATGAGATACCTGGGATGCCATCGCTAAGTGATGCAGTCATGGGACATCATGCTTTATGACCATATTGCTTAGCGATGGAAATCCTGGTCCCAAATGCCGTTGGAACCAGAGGACTACCTACTGGCTTCCCCATTGACTTTGCTTGTGGGAAGCCTGCAGGGAAGGTTGTAAAAGGTGATCACATGATGCAGCTTGCTGCAATGTCATAATCGCAAGCTGGGTACCCAAGTGCCCGGATTGCAATCACATGTCCGTGGGGATGCTGTGGTGGCCAGAACTTTGAGGATTGGTCGTAAGTCCATTTTTTTCAGTACTGCCATAACTTTGGATGTTTACTGAACAAATGGATGTAAGCTGAGGACTACCTGTAAAAGAAGAATCTGCTTCAGGAAACTCAAGCCTCTATGGAAGCGATATATAACTAGGAATTAAAGCCAATGAATGCCAAAATAATATAACAATATTGGATCCATATTATTTAAGAAATATAAAACATTTACTGAAACCAGAAAGTGAAGGATGATAAAATTATGTAACCTGTATAGAAGTGGTTTTGTTTTGTAATCTGTTTAATGCAAACCCTATACATTTATAATGCAAAATTTATAAATACATAATTATAAATTATTTATTTATTTAAACAAATTATATTGTCACTCATTTGCAAATGTGACTAAATATAAAATCTTATACTTGACTGAGCAAAATTCAACTATAATTTATTAAAGACACACCTGCATTGCTTGATACAATTTTTATTTCTGTAAGGAGGCCAATCTGCAATCAGTTCTGAAAATTACTGGTATCTACATATCTAGGAACTTTTATATGTGTAAATGCTATTCATATAATACCTGTCATGTGAAGATCTAGTCTGTAAATTAAAAACAGAGAAGCAAACAAATGAACAAGCCTTCTTAATATACTTCAACCATACATGTGCAGGAAAGCTGTATGAATAGCTATATTATACTTGTAATGGGAATAAAGGTTTTCTGTATGTCCCTTCTGAAGTTCTGAAATGCTACAGCTCCAGAAGGGCTCTGCCATGAGGTTTCCTGAATAGGACATTTAGAAGACTATGAAGCCTTGGGAATGCATCCTATGTTTTTACATTTTGTAGGCTCTGGAAGATGGAACAGATGAAGAATTAATTTGACCTCTGCTTTTAAAACAGTTTTGCCGGTACTACCAGAGACAATGTGGATGTATGGGGAAGGAGAAAACTCTGCTTTTAAAAAAGGTTTCCTCTTCAGAACTGGGCAGCCAGATAGCCATTTCCTGCTTGCAACCTCGTGAGTAAAAAAAAAAAAAAAAAAAAAGGTTCTGGTGTTATCTTTTATAACCTTCCTCGTTTACTGCTGCATTAGAAAGGCCTTATAAACATTTCCTTCAGGGCGGCTGCCTGCTCAGGGAAAGGAAAGCTGCCGGAAATTCCCCTGGGCTTTTAAAAACAGTTTGGCATGTGTGGAGAAGAAGAAAACTCTGCTTTTAAAAAAAGCTTCCCTCCTAATCAGCCCTGGCCATCTATGCCAGCCGTGGCATTTTAACTCCTGCAGCCAGATCAAGTTAGAAAGGCTTTATAGGCATTTCCTTCAGTGCGTCTGCCTGCTTAGGGAAAGGAAAACTGTTTCCCCTTTTGAAAAAGCATTGTCCCGCTTTTCTATTTCCCCCACTTCCTTCACAGCCATGTGGTCCTGGGGCATGCCTGGGCTTGCATTGGGGATAGCACACGGTGCGGGGCAGGGGCACACACCACTTCCGGCAAAACATGCGGATGGTCCAGGGAGGGGTGGCTGACACGTCACTTCCGGCAAAACACACGTTGCATGATGGGAGGGGTGACTAACACGCAGGGGATCATGGGAGGGGAGGGACTATGACGTCACTTCCAGTGACATCAGCATTTGACCAACACGCAAAGGATCATGGGAGGGGAGGGCCTATGACGTCACTTCCGGTGACGTCAGCATATCCTTATCTGATCAGCCCCATACAAAAAAGGTATACACTATTACTACTGATATATGATTATTAAAATAATTAAAATCATAGTATTCTCATGTCCTTCATTAGTCCTTCATATCAGAAACACCAAGTTTTTCTTTGAGGTACACATATTGAAATCAGGACCAGGTTCTTCATCAGAAGGCAAATACTATAAAATTATTTGATTCCATTAAAAGTCATCTGTAAAATTGTCTCTATGGGTGTACAATAGGTGTATGGTATGTCTTTCATTTAAAAGAGCATATGGGTTTCTATTCATTCAGTTTTTAGTGATGGCTATATTCAAAACAAGACATACTTTCTCTGGTTGGGAGAAACCTAGCTACAATCCATGTGTACTTGCAGCATACCACTATTGAACCACAGTCTTGTCTGTGTAAATCAGCATAGTTCTGTTGACTTCAATGGATGTATGCCCACTGCAACAAACAGAAGACCTTGCCTAATTTGTTCACTTGGCAAAACATATTTGCTGCGCTATTTAAATAGAATGAATGGTTCTGTTTTATACAGCCAAAATAAATCCAGAAACTATGGCATGAGTTATGACATAATGAGTCATAAAATTGTGGCAAGAACAAGTAAAGCAAAGGGATTGCACCATCTGTTCTGCAGGATGAATGGACTGCAACACATATTGCTATCCCCAGCAGAGAACCTTTGTTTGAACCGCATACTCAGAGTCAAACATAACTAAAAGAGAAAGGTGAATATAATATCTAACAATTGCTAGGATCTACTCTGATACATTTGAGTAGCTAAAATAACCTAAGGTTTCAATCGAAAACATAATGAAATGCATTTTGCCCTTATTAATTACAATCTAGGGTAAGTGCCATTAGAAAAAAAAATCTGGTCAAATTAATTCTTCATCTGTTCCATCTTCCAGAGCCTACAAAATGTAAAAACATAGGATGCATTCCCAAGGCTTCATAGTCTTCTAAATGTCCTATTCAGGAAACCTCATGGCAGAGCCCTTCTGGAGCTGTAGCATTTCAGAACTTCAGAAGGGACATACAGAAAACCTTTATTCCCATTACAAGTATAATATAGCTATTCATACAGCTTTCCTGCACATGTATGGTTGAAGTATATTAAGAAGGCTTGTTCTGAAGACTGTGGGTCTGAAAACACAACTTTCAAACAGTCTTCAGACCCACCAGAAAAATACAACAAATGCTAAAAAGCAAAAGACAAAAGGGACCCCCGCACCGCTGCAGGAGTATACCGCATACCATGCAGCTGTGGACAAGTATACATTGGAACCACAAAACGAAGCATTCACACCAGGATAAAAGAACATGAAAGACACTGCAGACTACAGCAACCGGAAAAATCTTCAGTAGCTGAACATGCTCTCAAGCAAACGGGACACAAAATCCTATTTGAAAACACAAATACTGGACAACACCAAAAGCCACTACACCAGATTACACAGAGAAGACATTGAAATTCACAAACACCAGCACAGTTACAATAAAAAAGAAGAAAGTTTAAAAATTAGCAAAACCTGGCTACCAGTCCTGAAAAACACAGCCTGCAAAAGGTCAACGAACTCAGTCCAACCACCAGGACATGGGAATACTTCTCACAATGAACATGCTAATCACGCTCATCAGCCACTCGTTAACATTTCAACACAACAAAAAACCCCACCTAATCTCTTATAATTTAGCTCTATAAATAGAACATTGCCACTCTACCTGGGCACAGAGATTTTGCTTCTATCTGTGCTCCTGCCCTCTGAAGATGCTGGCCACAGATGCTGGCGAAACGTTAGGAACCACAACTTCCAGAACACGGCCACACAGCCCGGAAGACCCACAACAGCCAATTATACTGTATATTATTATCTCCCTTTTACACCTGGATAGTTGAACCATAGTGACTTGCTTAGGGCTTTTACAAAACATTCATTGCAAAAGTGGAATCTGACCCAGAGGCTTCTGGTTCATAGCTCAGAATCCTAACCATTGTTCTACACTAGTTCTCAATTAACATTACTCTAATAAGGGCACTGAAGACCTTTCCCCTGCAGTATAAAATTTCAGTAGTGATCAGTCTGCATATTTATCTCGCTTTGTGCATTCTGCATTGGAAGAGGCAACCAGCTTGAAGCAAGTAATTTAATTACAAATAAATTAGCAGAATGGAAAAATAGCAACATTTTTTAGAATCCCCTGGCTATGGTAACAACAAGAAAAGCAGGAAACAATCCAGGAGCCACTTATGGCCTTTGAATCTAGTACTCATAATTAAAATTATCAAGCTCTGCCCAGGGATTTCATTTTACCCTGCATCTAATTGGAAAGTTGCTGTTATATATATTTAACCCCCTGAGTGCTTCTCTTAGCAGTAGCTCAGGACCCTGATTTGGAATAACTTCTTTTGGCATCTAAGTTAGAGTCCTAAAAATTAAATTCATTTCATTTGTTCCACCAAGAGTCACTTGACGAGATGGGCAGCCATAAACTGTAAATCTAATTAAAAAATAAAATATTCTCTTCACAATAGATGCAAGGAACTATATACATGCAAGGAATTATACTGTGGCTGTTTTTAAATAGTACTCATGTGTTGGTTGGAGAACATTCTATCATATTTTGTTTGCCATATTTTAAGAAAGACTTCAACAAATAGGAGCATATCCAGGGTTTAGATGAGGAAGAATTTTGTTCAGTCTATATTTGGATAACTTATTGTAAGATAGATGGATGGAAAGATAGGCATGTGTAAAACCTTCATTTTCACACATGTCAAAGATAATTAAATTCAAAATGCTTAATATCGTTTTCCTAAACAGAAAAGTTTGCTTTGCATTTCAATTCATGCAAAATCTAAACAATACAAAAGATTGTAGCTAGGTGAATGCTTCTAGTATTGCTCTCATCTAGATTCTTTTAGACCTGGCAATGGGCAGGGAGAATGTATTCTTATTATTTTTGTTGATTTTTTTGGTACATTCAGTCCAGTTGACTGCCGTGCCCTGGTTTATCTGTATAAGTTAGAAGAAGAAATACGGAGCATGCGAAGGCATGCATGTAGCATCCAGTGACATCTTTTTAAGTGCCAAAAAAATACAGCGTTTTGAAGGCGTCGTTGGCGGGTAATGAGTGCCCCTGCAAGCCCCAAATCAAATTTTCCTTGTCAAATCAAGATTGCTGTACAGGTCTAGTTATTTGGACCTCTAGCTATGATTTTTTAAATAAAAGTCTTGGGGATTCTGTTGGTCCTGAACAAAAGTCTGTATATGGCTTTGGCATGATGACAGAGAAAAAAGATGAAAACTTTATACATCAGAGCTTTCCAAACTGTGTGTCGCCACACCACCCGGAAGCGGCGGCATGCGCGTGCACGGCGGCAGCAGCAGCGGCGCGGTATCAGTGCTTCCGCGTTTTAGCGGAGGCTGCCGCCACTGCCGTGCACGCGCGCACCGCCGGACGCCCCCCGCGCTGCCACCATGCGCGCACTGCCGCACGTCCCCTGCGCTGCTGCCGTGCGCGCGCGCACCGCCGCACACCCCCCCCGCGCCGCCGCTGTGTGCGCGCACACCGCCGCCGCACTGCCGTCGCTGCCGCCGCCACCACCACTGGTTTATCGCCAGCGGCGGCACTTTGGAAAGCCCTGTTATACATACTCGGAAGAGGTTTACATTGAAAATTTTTGAAACATTTACTTTAGTCCATTAATCAGGTCCTTGCACGTTTTGGATTCTAACTCCTAGAATGTCTGAGAAAAGTTTACCAATCCTATGTTATGGAGATGATGCTGTGATTTTACCACAAAACTCCAATCAGTCTCAGGAGAGCACAAGGCCTTTGCTAAGTACTGAGCAGTATTAATTATCAGAAAACAAAGATTGCCATGCTAAAATCCCAAGTTGAATGATTGAAACACTTGGGATAAACATCATTGAGCTCATCAAATGCTTAGATATCTGGGGACTGTATTCCATACCGACAGTAAGAAAAGGGTCCAAGTTGAAAAAGGCAGTGCAGACATCATGATAACATGCTACAGTTATCTTAAGTTTCCTCAGTTTTTAATTTGTGTGTTTACTTGTTTATAGCATTTCTATGCTGCTCCGTTCCAACTGGTCACTAAAAGATACCATTTTATTCCTGCTGGCTTGAAAATATTTGAGGCTAAATTACTGCCTCAATTCCTAGTTAGGCGCATACTCTAATTATTCTCCCCTAAAACACTATCAGTACTGAGGGCAGTTCTTTGGATCCCAAATGCATCCCAAATGTTGACTTGGTTGAAAAGTGATGGAGATCCTTAATCCAGGGTTAAAATTTAATTCTTCTCCATAAGTCCTGGTTTTTCTAATAATCTTTGATAAAATTTATTCAACCTAATCTCTACTAGATTACTTTCTGATTTACAATTCCTCTCCAGAGCTTTTGTTGGGCATGGGCTATGGGCATTGTGACCTAGGCTTCATTGGGCAACGTTGATGGAAATCTCGAAGCTTCGCAGGGGCATGGACATGGGAAGCATTTTCCCAAGAGTTTTCTTGTGGTCCATAACCTTTCCAAGATATCAGATATTGGAGTCGTCCATGGCGAAGCTAGGGTGTTTCTTAAATAGTGAGTCCTGGACACTGAATGGTAAAAAACATTGAACCTACCCTCTAAAATGCTGGAGTCTGAATCAGAGTCAACAGCCAAGTCAATATCTTATCAAGTTGGAACTGCTTTATCATCTCAGAGCTTTCTCTAAGGTTTGATTAAATAGCATCTGTTTGCTGTACTGGAAAGCAGATTTACTAAAATTTCTTATGAGAATAAGGGGGTGTGGTGGCTCAGCAGGTAAGACACCAGGCTTGTCGATCGGAAGATCGCAAGTTCGGAGGTTCGAATCCCTAGCCCTGCATGTGGAGTGAGCTCCCGCACTAGCTCCAGCTCTTGCCAACCTAGCAATTCGAAAGCATGCAAATGCAAGTAGATTAATAGGTACCACTTCGGTGGGTAGGTAACAGCGTTCCATGCGCATCATGCGGCCACATGACCGTGGAAGTGTCTTCGGACAACGCTGGCTCTTTGGCTAACAAACGGAGATGAGCACCGGCCCCTAGAGTCGGACACGACTGCACAAATGTGTGGGAGGAACCTTTACCTTTTTTAACCTAAGAGAGCTTAATGTGACGTGTGTGTGTGTGTGTGTGTGTGTGTGAGAGAGAGAGAGAGAGAGAGAGAATTATACAACAACCTGAATTATTGAAAAGTTGGATCAGAAATAATGTGATATGATTTGAAAGGTTATATGCAGAGGGCCTTTGGCAGGAATTTTTATTTACAGTATTTTTGCACTCAACAATGGTGGTAAAAATGTTTAGGTATTTTCTGTTGTACTGTGAATGTTATAGGCATTTATTTATTTATTCTATTTAATCAATGTATTAGCCATCTCAATCTTTGGAGGGAAAAAAAAACTCCACAAACTATGTCGATGAAGGTTCTCAGTCATCCAGGTGGAATTGTCTGTAGCTTGAATCATGTCAACTGGATTTCTATTTTCTCAGTGGAAACGTTATCCACTGAGAAAATAGAAATCCAGTTGACATGATTCAAGCTACAGACTCCACAAACTATGTTTATCATACACAGTTTGGTAATCTTTCCAGGCCACTAAAATGAATTCCACCTCAAACATTTGCTTTTAGATACACAGTCTGCTACTGCCTATAATGTAGCTTCATTTTGCATGCAGAGTATGGCAACAGTTAATGAGAATATTCCATCTAAACTGTTCATTGTCTCCAGTTTTACTATATAATCTACTAGTGCTTCTATGTTACTTTTTATTAAGTACTGTATTATTATCTGAATATTCTGTTCCTGCAGGCCATTTTATGTTTGGGCATAATATATTTTTTCATTCACTTGAAGAAGGTACTATGAGCACTACATTAAACATGTGGTGCAACTAATTCTGAAGAGTTGGCCCAGAAGAGAAATGAAGGACCATGCTTGCACTTGGGGAGAAGTTCTGGATTTGGCACAGTCTTTTAAGGTAATGTAAAGGAGAACATTTTTTCCAGTGTTCCAGTCTGGAATATAACCCTACCTACAGAGTTGTTTTAACTCTAATTATTAATGCACTAACTATATGAAAGTGAGACCCAGTTTGGTGTATTGGTTAAAGCACCAGGCTAGAAACCAGGAGACTGAGAGTTCTACTCCTGCCTTAGGCATGAAACCAACTGGGTGACCTTGGGCCAGCCACACACACACAGCCCTAAGAAGAAGGCAATGACAAATGACTTCCAAACAATCTTGCCAAAAAAACTGCAGGGACTAGTCCAGGCAGTCACGAGGAATAAACACTAACTTGAAGGGATCCAAAACTTGAAGGCTAGGCTAGTGTAATGAACGTTACATAACTCTGCCTTTGAATGAAATTCCAAGAGGAAAAGAAGGAGGTTGCTTCGAGTGACTTTTACATGTTGCTATTTTATTCAATGTGCTACTTACTTGCTGCTGCATTTTGTGAAAACTGTGATAGCTGAAAACATTTGAATATTTTTGGATTTTTAAATTTTGATATAGAACTTTATCTGTTTAACTATATCAGGATGCAAATTCAAAATGCTACAGTTGTGCTGGATGTGTTTCCAAGAAACTCATCTTTGCACCTCCCACTCTGGTCAGAATGTATTAGAAGATTTTAAATTGTTACATCCTTTGTCAATTCCCACCACTCCATATCTGGTTTGATCATTTATTCAGTAGATCTGGATACAAGTAGATTCATAGTAGATCTGTGTGCAAGGAAGATGAAAAGGACGAGAGCTGAATTCTGCAGCACCTCCTGCTTGCAGGTGTTCCCAAAGAGTAATGGAGGTTGTTAATCCCCCAAACTCAAGAAGAAGGAGAAAGTGGAAATCAGGTGATCCATGTGACATCCCACAAACACAATAGAGATGTGTTTACTAGAAAGGACCCCTATTATGCTTATGAGACAATGCTGAGTTGACCCCTAATAATTCCAACAGGGGACACACTATTTTTAAGTGTGGTTCTTTACTTTTTCAGACACATGTTTGTAATGTATTAAATAGAAAGTGTAAATTTGGACCTCCTCAAAAATGGCACATTTCATACATAGAAAAGCAGATTTATGTTTAGAAAAATAAGTGTGCAAATAGAAAAATGTCTGTGTGTATGTTTATGTAAGGAGGAGGAAGAGGAGGGGGAGGAGGAGAAGGAGGGGGAAGAGGGGGAAGACAATCTATTTTATGCCTGTAAATGTTATATGTTGGTTCACCATATCACCCTGGATATGGGTCTTCTGGCAAAGAGAGGCAAGGACTGACATATAGTATATGGAGCAATTCTAATTTTTTTTATTTAAATGTAAGGCTTCTTCGGTGTTCCTCCTTCCCGCAGCGGAAGCACAGTCCCTCTCTTGTCCGGCGATCCTTCTCCTCTTCCCAATTCCGCTGTTTCACGTTCGAGCGGGGCTGGTTAATGAAAGTCCCCTCGTTCCTCTGCCTGGATTGTACGTTTCTGATACTTTGTAACTGTAGTCTGTTACTCTCAATTTTCCCAGCTAATTGGATCCACCCCTCTAAAGTTTCAGGGTCATCTCTGTCTAAAGCCTTTTCCAGTAAGTCCTGTTTTAGGCCATATTGAAAGTGTTCTATCTTTATCGATTCCGGCCAGTCCGGCAGATAGGATAATAATCTTTTAAAGTCCATAGCATATTCAGCTACTGTCCTAGGTCCCTGCCTTAAGTTCCGGAGTCGGGCCCTGGCTGAGACTTTGGTCAGCGTATCTTCAAACCGTTTTCGGAGGGCATATATGAACTCTTGGAAGTCCCTTAATTCCCTAGCCCTCCTGTCATGAAGTGTTACCAGCCAGTCCCCTGCCTCACCTTCCAGAAAACTGGAGACGTATCTAATTTTGCTCTCTTCCGTTCGGAAGGTGTATTCGAATTCGCTCATGAACCCTTGTACGTGAGTCAAGAAGCATGCTAAATTCTTGGGGTTGCCGTTGAATTTCGTTTTTAGTTCACCCATTCCAAATGGTGTATGTGCCCCCCCTGGGGTCATGAATTGGTTGTATGACGGGGTCCTGGGTGCTCTGTTGTAGGGGTAAAATTCCTCCTCTTCACTTTTGATGTCTCCCTCTCCTTTGGGTGGCCCCAGGTTCAGTTCCCGCCCTTTGGGTTTATCTATATTGTCCATTAATTTCTCAAAGGCAGCGCCCAATGAGTCCATTTTATTCATCAACATTCCTATATTTAACTGCACATTGGACATCTGTTCCTCCAACCTTACGATGCGCTGGGTTGGGGTGACCTTCTTCTGGTTTCCTTTTGCCCCTTCCTGCGCTAGCCCTTCACCTACAGCTATGGACCATCCCGCTAGCCTTGGTTCGGTGCTGCTTAGAGGAATGGGGGTTTTGGTTACCTCTATGTGGTTTTGCTTCTTCTGTGCTTTCTTGCCCTCTCGCTCACTGGCAACTCCCTCCATCGTCTGGGCGCTAGTTGAGCTGGGTCCGGCTTCTTTGCTCACTTCTGCCGCCTCCACCGACTCCATTTTGTGGTCTCTGCTGGTCGCTGGCTGCTTGGGAGCGCTGGTCGCTGCCGTCGCTTGGCCTCCACGTGGTCTCTGCCGCTGCCTCTCAGCTGCTTGGCTTCCTAACAGCTGCTGGGGCCGCCGATTTCTGCCGCTGCACTGCCGCCTCCTCTCAGCTGCTTGGGCGCCGATTACTCGCTGCTGGGACCGCCGGGGACCACCGCTTCGCTGCTGCCGCCACTCAGCTGTTTGGGCGCCGATTTAGCTGCTGCTCTGCCGCCTCCATCCGCTGCTTGGGCTGCCGGTGTCCGCCGCTGCGCTCCTGCCGCCGCTCAGCTGGTCCGGATCACCGCCTCTCAGCTGATTAGCGCGAGCTGCTTGGGCCGCCGGTGTCTGCCGCTGCGCTCCTGCCACCGCTCAGCTGTTCCGGATCACCGCCTCTCAGCTGATTAGCGCGAGCTGCTTGGGCCGCCGGTGTCCGCCACTGCGCTCCTGCCGCCGCTCAGCTGTTCCGGATCACCCCCTCTCAGCTGATTAGTGCGAGCTGCTTGGGCCGCCGGTGTCCGCCGCTGCGCTCCTGCCGCCGCTCAGCTGTTCCGGATCACCGCCTCTCAGCTGATTAGCGCGCTGGTTTCCGCTGCTGCTGGAAAAGCCGGTTCCTCGCTCGCCTGGTCCCAGCTGCTGGGGAAAGCCGTTTCCTGCTTCTTCACTGCTGCCAGGGATCCCCGCCTCTCAGCTGTTTGCGCTGCCGGGGAAGCCGGTTCCTCGCTCGTCTCGCCTGGTCTCCTTCCGAAAAAATTTTTCCCCAGGTGGGAAATTTTTGCCCAGTGGGTGTAGAAGCCGGTCTCGACCGTGAGCTGTTGGTTTCGCTCCCGGGAAAACCGGTTGGTTTTTTGATTCCAGTCTTTATGTAAGGCACTCCATCCGATATCTGTAATCTCCCTACTCTAGAGTAACTCACAGACGCATGAGTTCTTAGAAGTAGGATAGTTATTACAGGATACAGAAGCTAGCACGAACAAAGACTGGAATGGCGATTCTGTGAACAAGCAGCATATTTAAACCTTTCCCTCCCCCAGGGTCCTTTGCTGCTGACACGTGTGGTCAGGTCTACCTGGTTGCTCCGGCAACCGCCTCCCAGATGTGTATTCCCGTGCGTCGGGTGGATGTCAGCTTCGCGCCACTTCCAGGCTTCTGCGGAGCTCTTTGTCTGCCTGCCCTTTTGGCAGAGATCGGATGATCTCTGACATTGAAAGGTTCCTGATCCATGTTCATTCAGAATCTGCAATCAGGGAATTAATTGTAATGTTGGGTAAATATTTTACTTGGGTTAAATGTCTTTAAAAGGGACACAAAACATGTTGAACCCCATTTAATTAAGTGCTTAAATTGCATACTCCTGATACTTCTATCAAAATTGAAATCAATCAGTTGAAATCAGTGGTAATTAGAGAAGGTACATGCAGAAATACTGTGAGTGAAGCACGCATAGGTACTCATATTCCATAGTGACATTTCTAAAATATGTCTAGGCAAATACTTGCATAATATCCATTTTGCTCTATACCAGACAAGCCAAGTGTGTAATACTTAGTTCTGGATGAGATTTTTTTTTAATTCATAAAAAGAATCAACATTGAAAAACTGGACTGTTTTCAGTAGAAGGCAGTCAAGCTGATAAAGGATCTGAAGAATAACTGAAATACTGTAGCTATGTATGTTTGGCCTGATAAAGAGAAGATTAAGAGAAGACAGGAAAGCTTTCTCCAAATACTTGAAGGGCTACCATGCAGAAAATGGAGTATACTTGTTTTCTATTTCTCCATGGGCTTAACTACAACCAGTGGTTAGAAATCACAGCGAAGTAGTTTTTCAGCTAAACATTAGAAAAAACTTAATGATGGTAAAAGTTGATAACAACATAATAGGTTGTTTTAGGGGGTAATACAATCTCTTACAGAAGCTGTGTTAGGAACCTGCTTTCTAGCTGTTGCATTAGTAAGGGTTTGGATCAGATGAACTTGAAACTCCCTTGTAATTCTAACTCTGTGTAATTTATAATCTTTAATACTATTAATGTTTAGCACTGTACCATTCTGTTAGATCATTCAGTAATGGGTTTCTGTAAATTTAACATAGAACCACTGGTTCCTGGTTTGGAAGTTTTTTGTTTTGTTTTTTTTTTTACTTTGTAATAATAAGATATGTGCTGCATCTCATCTCTGAAATGCAAGCCCAAATTAGTTTGTGATTGAAATAGATATCTCCCATTTGACACACTCCCAGCTGGAAAAGATCTCCTTAGAGCAGGAAATTGGGACAGAGCTTAGTGTAGCTTAATCCAATGTTCAAGATTCTTTCCCAAAGTATATATGGGTAACTTTATGTAAGTTTTATTTATTTTTATCTTAAGCTGAAGCAATTATTTCACTGAAAATTGAGTTTGGCTATTTCCTGTCTCTCTCCCCCTCCCATCAAATCTTCAAGCTTCACTAAAAATACAGTTTGGGGACTTAATGTTCATGGGCTCTGTTAGTCTTGCTGCTTCTGTAAAGAGTATATAACTAGGGTACACAAGCATATAGAAGTGGGGTGGGGAACAGAGAACTGTACATTAGGCAACACCTTTAACTTTCATGAATTGACTGAACTTTGAACATAACAACGATTTGCATAGGCGTCAACATTCCGTTCAAGTCTGTAACAGTGTAATATGTACAGATTGTGCATTCAAGGATGACATCTGCTGAAATAAGCATGCTGGGCCCATATTGAGCAAAAATGCCAAGGAACCTGTGGGAGGCCGATGTGATTTCATCCATCTCCCTTCCATTTCTATACATATATTTGTAACCTGATTCAACATCTGAAATGTGCCTATGCCATTGTGAAGGACTAAGATCTGTAATAGTAAGAACACTAAAATGTGTTTCAAATTTGATTAGCAATTATTTATTTATTTATTTACTATTTAGATTTGTATCACCACCCATCTCCTCCATACCTGGGGACTCTGGGCGGTTCACAACAATAAGTTAAAAATATAAAATTGCAAGAACAATAATTTACATATAAAATCCAAACAGAAAGATGTTAACAATAAGGCGGGTTTCATGGCACCAGCCACTCCCAAGAGGAACTATTGGCATTCCCGTCCCAAGCAAGGCGGCAGAACCAGGTCTTCAAGTCTTTCCGGAAGAATTAGTGAGAAAGAATCGCAGCTACCTAAATATTATTTATTTGGTTCATTAAATTTATATCCCATCTTTCTACTTATATGTTGTCAAGGCAGTTTCAACAATAAAACAAAATAATATCAAATGTTACAGTAAAATAAATACAATAAAATTTTAAATCAGTATTATTTATTTATCTGTCATATTTTTAACCCACATGTGGCCAGCTGGACTTGGTAGAAGATTCTCAGACATGACTCTGCTCTATTACTGTAGATCAGCCCCTGGATCTATAGGCCAAAATTCAAATTCCAGTTTTTTTCTTCCCATCCTTCTATCAAGAGACTAGCCAGGTACTTGGCTAGTCTCTTGATAGCCTTGGAAGCCAAGATATGTTTACACAACAGTTTATACTTCTCTAGTCTCAACCCTCATCTCATTGACATCAACAAGCTGGGAAGAATCCATATGAAGAAAACAAGCAGTTACCAATGTTACCTCCTTATGACCTGTCCCAACACTGGTCCAAGCTGATGTGAATCAGATTGACCCTGTCTGCAAAGAATGATTACAATTGTTTATTGCAAGCCTCTGACTGTTCTGGTTCTCTTCCCCAACATTTTCATGGAGGAAATTCTATACAGTATTCTGAGAAGATGGTTGTAAAGGCAAAAAACACTGTGCTGTTTCCTCTTACTTCCTTGCCCTTGAAAGCTTCAGAAGGGCTAAGGAGAAAAGGAAGCTGTTCCTAAAAAGGAATGCAGTTATTTCAGGGAAAAAACAACAGCAGGGGAGGGTGCTTTGTGGATTCAAGAGCATCAGAGGAGTGAGACTGGATTTCAAAGTGTTGGAAGACAGAAGAAAAGTTAAAGCCAGCTGGGTGAACTTGGGCCAGTCACTCTCTCTCAGCCCAACTCACCTCACAAGGTGGTTGTTGTGGGGAAAATAGAAGGAGGAAGGAGTATGAGGTATGTTTGCTGCCTTGAGTTATTTATAAAAATAATAAAGGCAGGATAAAAATTAAAATAAATAAATAAGATAGATAGATAGATAGATAGATAGATAGATAGATAGATAACCAGTAAAGAATGTTGGAGGAAGAAGGCTGAAAGAAGAAAAGAAAGAAGCCCAAAGACATAATGGAAAAGAGGAACCTGTAGTCAGCAACATGTAAGCATGTGTCAGACTCACTTTGCTTGCCTGCCATGTATTTGAGACAACACGTGTACAGAAGACGACTCATGTCAGCCTGCTTTGTAGCCAGCTACTGTGCACCAAAGAGAACCGCCTCCCTCACATTCCTTTGCTGACAGGGGAAAAACTAAGGACACTGATAAGACACCTGGACTCTCCTTGAACTTAACAAGGTGGGAGGGGGGGAAGATCAAGAGTGGGAAAACGGTTGTTTTGAAACAAACAAGGGATGAAGGCAGAGGGATGTTTTTAACTTTGAACGCTTGGTGCCAAATCTGGCATTCAGAGCTTTGCAGCCGTTCCATGTAGCCGTATTTTAATAAATGAATTCTTTTAGCATTCTGATGAATTGTCTGGAGAATTTCTTAAGTTAAGATACTGGCACTGGGACCATCACAGCATGTGCATGTGCTGTGCAGGGCTGTTGAAAAACTCCTTCATAGTAGAGGAAGGGCAGAAAGAGGACTTAGCAGCTGAAGAGGATATTCCAAAGGAATTTATATGCAGCAGAACTAGCCAAAACTGGGAGAAGAGACCCAGGTGTATGGTAGCAGGGTAAACCCCAGTGGGATTTTGTTCAGTTGATTTTTTTTAATGAGAATGTAAAAAATAATAAATTGTTTCATTAACTGTGATAAAAATATCAAGCAAAAACAATACACCTGAAGAAAATATTTGTTAATCTCCATGTTGTAGGCAGTTAGAAAAAAGCAAGTGGTTTTTAAGTGACAGACAATGACATTTAGGACACTCCTCCCTCCCAAAATCCTTACCCCAACTCCTTGGAGGTAAAGACACCTCATAGTGAAAACCTTCTCTGAGGTCACTTTTCTGCTTTTCCATGTACAAATGACCCGGTATTATGAATGGTACGTAGTTTTGCTGAGAGAGCAAATCTGAGGTATTTGATTTACTATACTATAGTTTTCCTTTTTTTTTTTACATGTTTCTGAAATAAACTGCTGAGCTAGTGAGCTCAGCAGTTCAGAAAAGTGTGAGAGAACATGCCTGGATTACATTTTACTGAGTGATCTTATATGAAATGTTCTATTTCCTATTTCTTTGTTTCTGCTTTTTCAAGAACCTTTATACATTGTCTGCTTCTTTCCAGTGGTTTCCATGGTAGATGAAGTGATGGTCAGGTATTTGTGAATTTCCTACTTCCTTGAATCTGGTATAGCATCAATTGCTTTTTTTAAAAAATAATGATTTTTAAAAATATATTACAACTTGCATTTATTATCAGTTCCTTTCTGTGGATTTCTTGCTATTACTTCTTTTGTTTATTTACTTTTATTAATTCCTTCAACCCCCTCCCCTTTATAGACACTAGGCAGCTTACAGTAATGTGCAAGCAAACAATAAAAAAATGATTATTAATAGGTTAAAATTAACATGTCATGAATTGAGATATGTGGCTATACAAATTGAAGTAATCAATCAATAAATAAGAATAACTAGATTAGAAAAAGCAAGCAGGACCATTAACAGAACCATTGCAAAAAGTTGCAATGAAAAAGTATAATCTTGCTTAATTTCCTAAAGGAAAGGAATGGGTGGGGATGACATCCATTCGAATCTCATATGGCAGAACCTGGGGCAGCAAAAACAGCTTCTTCACTCCTATCCCTCTCAGTTTTCAAGGGGCAGGAATGCATAGTATTCCTTCCAGATTTGAGTACCAGAATGGGCAGATTCCACCCAAATCCTCCCTTTCTCACTTCTCTCTGCCTCTACAATGCATTGTTAAAAGAAACTGATCAGTCTTGCTGGAGGACTAAACTGACTGGGCAATGTATGGCCTTCCTCATCCACATACAATCTTCCTTGCATATGGGCTTCTCTATACAGGGTCCAGCATTTTTATTATTGTTTTAATGAAACTAGCTCAAACATAGTAATCCTAATAGTAATCTACATAATCATATAAAAATCCTATTGCTAGTTTAATCCTCTTCATATTTCTATCCATATAATGCCACTAAGGCTGCAAAAATACTATTTTAATACTCTGTCACTTGGATAAATATAAGGTATTTATCACTATTTACCTTACATAAATCAAAGCTGTTTTACCAGCAACAGTGCTTTATAGTTCTGGAAGAATAATGTTTCTTTGTAAACTAAAATAATGGATATTCCCTCTTTGATTGCCAACTTCATGATACTAAAATTGATTCACATCACACCAAGGGGCTGAAAAACAACAGAAAACAAAACAAAAGCAATTAAAAATGAATTTTGTGTGCCTGATGGCTTAAAAACTCTGTGGCCAATATCAATAATACAAATGAACAGTTACAAAAGGGAAGTCTAATCTAATACAGTCTAATGTTAGTGCCTGGGGCCTACAGTGAATTTTCAAAGCTATATACTTTTGAG
The DNA here is from genome assembly GCA_023362775.1 of Charina bottae. Classification (NCBI taxonomy): domain Eukaryota; kingdom Metazoa; phylum Chordata; class Lepidosauria; order Squamata; family Charinaidae; genus Charina; species Charina bottae. Next base: position 22,823,162 of record JALMGJ010000008.1, on the reverse strand, counting down.
TTTTATGAACCTTCACTATGTAACAAAAGTGGCCCTTGCCTATTTGTTACTGTCCAAAAGCTAAGGAAGGTGGATAAAATCAATGTGCAGTTAACCTATATTTAAAGAACTGAGTTGTTGAAAGAAATAATATTTTAGAAGAAAAGTCCTGGAATCTTGAATGACCTGTGTAGTAAAAGCAGGAATCAAAGTGTTCTGTAGACTGGATTCATAAAGGGAAACATGCTACTGTGCACTGGCAGAGAAGTGAAGCATACGGAAGCCAGCAGTTTTAGAACGTGTTGCAAAGTAGTAACATAAAATATATTTTATTTTATTTATGAATCTTTAGTACATAAATAAAATGATCTACAACACTTGTTTAGATTAGATGAAGCCTCTGCAATACAATTATATATGCAGTTTATATTCCAATAATATTTTGTTATCTTAAAGATATGGAAGCTTATGAAAACCACATGCATTAAATCCAATAATAATGGGGGAAAATGACAATTATACACATTTTGTATTTTTATGGCCCTTACTGTAAGCCAGAGTTGTTCTATGTCTAGTTTTTGCTTTATAAATGCAAAAACTCCTCTAAAAGAGCCAACAGAAAATAGTATGGCTAAGTTGGATCTCAGAAATTATAGCACAAATGTGAAACAAGTAGACCTGAATATTTTAAACAATGGAACTCAGAATAAAAATATATTTATACTTGTATCTTGCTGTCCAGGTATGAATTGGCCAAGAAATGCCTGAGATCGTTATGTCTTGCATTGTACCAATCTCTACAGCACAATCACTGACTTCTCAAACTTCCACTAAACCCCAGGGAAATTAAAATTCTCCCACCAGAATTTTTCAGCAGTGATGCTCTTATAAGGAGGAATCCCATGCTTGGAAATGTTTGGAGAAATTCTCTTTCCTATGGAGAAATTCAGAGAAGTCATCCACTACAGTTCTGTGCCTATATATTTGGTAGAGAATTTCAACAGACTGACTTTTTAAAATCATCCCTACATTGCCTTTTCTCTTTTTGCAAATGACAGATCTTGGGGGAGAGGTTTGACAGGCCCAAATCTGGGGACAATAATTACATCTCAACACTCCTGTGGTCTTTTGATTCCTTGTCTCCTCCAAAAACAATTATCTAGCTTTCTTGTGCAATCTTACAGCTTTCACACAGTTAACTTCATCAAGCTTGATTTGGAGGCATACATATGTCCCAGGCAGTTCACACTATTTTAAAAAGTATTTTATGTGAAAACAATATATTATTATGTCACAAAATAAGCTAAAAATCCTGAAGAGTAAAAAACTGTATGAGGGTTAATTTTATAGATTAATTTGACCAGTAAATAAGGTGGTAAATGAACCATATAATTTCCTTGTGATTATAATACATTGCTTTAAAACATTCCTCTGCAAGTAATATTTGTTTTCCTCCCCTAACAGCAGAGAGGAGTGTAAAAATCCACATGTTTGCACTGAAAATCATATGAGGTGAAAATGTAAGGTCTGAGAACTGATTCTAAACCTGACATTCATTCAAGTGCTTGATTAATCATTTCCTTCACCCTTTGCTGAAGTACTGCTAACTCAGTCATTTTCTGATTGGAAAATCTATGAACAAGCTGATGAACACTGATGACATATTAGGGTGGACTAGAGTATGCTAGTGCATTGGAAGAATAACTTAGGATATTGTATCTAAAATGCAACAAAATACTTTACAACTTTTCTTTTTTTTCCCCTGCAAAAGTGCCAGACCTATTTGGTAGGTCAGTAAGCTGCCTGTTCATTTTCATAACTTCAGAGAGAAATGAGGTTAATTCCTCTTTCCCAAGCAGATATGTCTAACAGACAAAACCCCTCAGCAGAATAAACCCTTAATCTTTGCCAAGCATTGTTGGTCTTGTTGTGGTTTGCTTGGCTTATCAAGCATGCTGACAAACAATTAAAACATGAATTGTTTTAAACATGTTATTGCTATTAGTACCCTGGAGTCTTTGGGCACAATTTTGTAAGGACCTTTGCTGAAGTCGCCTATCTAGACTGGAGTAGTTGTTTCATAAAGTATCTCTCTGTAGTGCAGAATGTGTAGTATATTTATTTTGCAAAATGGAGGAAGCATCCTCATTTCATCCATGCACTTTTCCAGAGAATGAAGTAGCTGGCAGGTCAGATGGCAATATGGAAGGAATGATTCAGCACCTGATATTCCCATTCACTCTAGATCTGGAAGAATCATTTCTGCCTGAACACAGAACTTCTAATCTTTCCAAGGGCATCTGGTTTCATTAAACATAAAGCTTAAATTCAAGGCTATGAATTCTGGGGAATTCTGGGAGTTGAAGTCCACACATCTTAAAGTTGCCAAGTTTGAGAAACACTGTGGTAGACTGTAGGTACAGTTTTGAATTCCATGCAGATTCTAGAGGCCCTTTTTCCTATACTCACTTTCTCATAGTCATAGAACTCAGAGGAGGTTAGCAATTGGCTTTTTCGCATAGGCCAGCTCATGGGAGTTACTAAAAGAAGATTATTTTCTGGAATTGCTGAAAAAACTCCTAGCAGACTTATTTATTTATTTGTTTATTAACAAATTTTGCCACTGCCTATCTCCCCCCAGAAGAGGGACTCTGGGTGGTAGAAGAGGGACTCTATTGAACAAACTTAATCACAAAGCTAAGAACATGATGCCAAATGTAATAGAAAAGCTTCTTGACTGAATTTTCTTTTGCCAAAAGTACTTCTGCAATGAAATATGGAAATTAGTGTGCATAGTTCATATAAAGTATCCTGTGTTTCATTTATAGATTTACAGTTGCAGTAAATACCATTTGTGATCTAAGTAGACAAATATTGCTTTTTAGCTAAATATATAAAATGAGTAAATAATTAAATAATTAAAAAATAAAAATAAATGTCACTGCTACCCATAAAATGAAACAATAGAGGAATGAAAACATGAGATGTAAAGTTGTTATACTTTTACATGATTCTGTTGAATTGACTATTTAAGGTGTCTATCAACTCACTCACACAAACAAGTATCTTAGCCATCTGTTGCACCCAAGGCTGTGTGTAACTATTAACAACACTCCCCTCTTACCATTCCCAAATGTCTAAATTATATTCTTTCCTTAATTAAAATGTGTGATTTATAGAAATAATTTTACTGACAGATTGCAATGGTTCTTATTATTTAGAGGCAGTTTCTAGGGAAGCAGAAGCATGGTTTGGTTTGGTTTTTTTAGACTTCTGTAGTTACAGTCACATATCATACAGGATGAAGCAATCTATGAAGTCATAAATAACTAGTTCTGCAGAAATAAATAGAACTGAGCATAACACATAAGGGAATCAGTCCTTCCCCCCCCCCCCCACTGCACTATCCTGCCTTCCTTTTTCTGTGAAGAAGCTGTCATTTCATTGCAATTGAAGGGAAACATCTGGTGGGGAGAAAATGATGGAAAAATATTCGCTTGGAATTAAAATTGTATCTAAGTTAGTCTGAAAATCTTCCCCAGAACATTTGAATTTGGCAATGTCCCATTCTAATGCTTTGCCACTGCGTTAACATATTATAATGTTGAAAAGACTAAGATACAAATTAGAAAAATCTCTGATTCAAACCTTGTGTATGATACGATTTCACTACTTGACTTTTGGAAAGATACTGTTCCTCAACTCCCTGCTCCCAATTTGCAATAAATGAATAATACAGATTTACTATTTTGAACTATGTAATATAATGTCTGAGAATTGATTTAAATCCTCAATTGTTTAACAATTAATAATAAATACATTGAAAGGACATAATGGACTCTGCCAGCATCCATCTTTTTCTGTGAGTATTTAGAATAGATGCTGCTATGAAAAGGTGTATGTGGAAAAAAATTGCATAAAAAGTTTGTATTGGGTAAATAATTTTTAAAACAACAAGAACAACTGTGTATTAGGAAATGTTGGAAGTAACAAGGAATACTATTTTCAATTTTAAACAATTAAAAAAAGAAAATTCAAACCATACTTTGATTATGATTTGATTAAAATTCAAATAATACTTTGAACATAATTCTTTCCTGTAAAATTTAATGACATATCTTCATCTAATAAATTCTGTTTGACTCATTTTCAAAACATCTTCTAATTAGGTCTGTTTTGCTAATTTTAAAGCCACCTAATCTAAGGTACAGATCATAGGTTACTTCCAAATATGTAATGAATCAACAAGCTCATATTAATTCAATAGTTCATGTACCTTAGGAACTTGAAAAGGAAAATAATCATGAAAGGGTTTAATTCAAGCAATTAGTACTTAAGGGAATATGCCCACTTCCTGAGCATCTACAATATATTAAAAACAAAGTATTTCTAGTGGTTAAGGTGCTGGGCTAGAAACCAGGAGTCTGTGAGTTCTAGTCCTGCCTTAGGCATGAAAGCTGGCTGGGTGACCTTGGGCCAGTCCCTGTCTCTCAGCCCTAGGAAGGAGCCAATGGAAAACCAGGAGACTGAGAGTTCTAGTCTCGCCTTAGGCCTGAAAGCTGGTTGGGTGACCTTGGACCAGTCACTCTCTTTCAGCCCAACTCACCTCACAGGGTGGTTGTTGTGGGGAAAATAGGAGAAGGAAGGAGTATTAGGTATGTTCGCCACCTTGAGTTATTTATAAAAACAATAAAGGCAGGATAAAAATTAAATAAATAAATAAATTTCTAGTGGGTGAAAACATACGCAATTAAATTTCAGAACATAGAAGAATGGAAACACCACTTGTTTGTTTATAAAAATTCATGAATTTCTTATTCTAAAGCAGCATTTTAGAGTTTTATGCTATTTTATGCTATTTTATGCTTAGCAGTGTTATGTGTCCATGGGACAAGAGGGAAAGGCATATCAGAAATACAGTAATTCCTATTACCTTTGTGAAATGTGATAATATTGGCCACAGTGTTATTGCTTATAGTAAGAAAGCCTTCAGTGTGGTATCCTGTCTTGGTCCAACTGGCCTAATAACTTTTACCAAGCCAGACAGTAGACTGGAAATCACAGACTGTAAATGTACCCCAGAGTGAGCTGATTACATGATTACTGCTATTATTGGCTGGAAGGGATCTAACCCTTGAATCCTAAATGGGCTAAGCTATAAAGCGTCCCCTGTTCTGGGCCCTTGTCAGGACTCTCATCCTCTCTGTCTCCCTATTACCACTGTGGCTCTAGTATAATGCTCAAACATCAACAGCTGCCCCCCACCAAAAAAAAAAGGTGTTATGGTAGTAACATAAACTTAATAGATATGGCAAGCTGGGAATTCCAGTACTAGACGAAAAGAGGGTGCCTCACTGGGGAAGCCCTATTTAGTTGGGCCAGGCACTGACTCATGTGATGCCTTCCAGGTTCAACTCCATCCCTCGTTATTCCTGTCTCAGTTATTGCTAGGCTTTAAGTTCTTTTTCTGATGCAGCAGAAGTCTTTTGTTCCCCATTATGTTGGAACCACAAGGTCAATTCCTGTATTTGCTACTATGTGTGAGCAAAATGAGATCCCTGTGCAATCAATTTGGCTTGAGGTCATCATTTTAACAGGAGTGTAAAATTTGGCCCACATATCCTTACCACATCCTGCTACCACTCTGGATTTGCCACAATGCCTGAAATATTATAAAGGATACTTGTGTGAGTGGGTAGCGGACCATCAAAACTATTGTTGCTGTAATCAATTATAAGGGTTAGGGGGTTCCTGAATATGCCACAGTCCAAGATATATACCCCTTTAAAAATATTCCTGGGTGACACTCACTACTGAGCATAATGTGGCACTCACTAATGAGCACATAGCAGACAGTGCCCCCATTGACTTTGTTTCCTGCGTTATTCAACCTCCTAAGGCATGCTGATGAATGTTCTCATCCCAAGGAACTTCCACCTCCAGCCTATTCCTGTATGAATGTCCATTTCTATTTTTCTTCCCACTGCCATGTGGCTTTGCCTTTGAAAAAACAAAGAAGAGGTTTTAAGGGGGTAGGGCATTATGATGTGATAAGCCTATTCCCATTCCAAGCCATTTGATCCCCTCAGATGGCTTTAGACCATGATTATTCTGGGATGCAATAGCCTCTACTTGTCACTCACTCACTCGCAATCAACTGTATTGTGGTGACAGTACACTGTAGCATTGCAGTAATAAACTTGGCAAAGGAGGTGATGGTCTCGCAGAAGCCGTTTTACTTACCAGACCTGTTGCTAGTCTGATTGATGCCAGTCTATGCCTAGTGGTAAGAGGTAAGCAATTTAGGAGCTTACAATGGCTTGTATTTCCATTTCAGTGGACCGAGGGCATACTTGTGTGCAGCCTGGCAGGTTCAGTATTGCCTACCCCTGGCTTGACCCATCCTCCAAGTGTTTCTTGGACTCTGGGCTATTCTTTAAATGCACTGGGAAATTTCTTTTTCCAATATACTAAAGCTGTGAGATCATGCCCATAGCAATGCCATTACTTCTGCAACACAAAGCAAAACTGTAAGTTGGGCTTGAGGTTGCAGCCTCTCTCAGTTTTGGTAGGATTAACAAGCAATAACTGTTCTGCAATGTAACTTACACTTCCAATGCTTTGGAATTATGCCAAAATCCTAACAATACATGTTAGGCATGTCTTTATCACTTTTCATGCACTTTATTTTTCATAATCATAGTGGGTAAATTGAATTTTATGTTTTTACTGTGCCTTTAATTTGTATCTCCTCTTGTCTTCCAAACATTCATGTAAGTGTTAGATAGGAGACATCTTTGTACTTCCTCCTGGACTTTGAGTTGAGCAAAATTAGTTTTATCTGTTGAGCTGATTAATCAGATTCAGTAGTTAGGTTATTTATTTTTCTGTCCTCTTGCCAATTGTGCACTTTTCTAAGAAGAAAAGATAGGGATAGTAAAGGTAAAGGTTCCCCCTGCACATTTGTGCAGTCGTGTCCGACTCTAGGGGCCGGTGCTCATCTCCGTTTGTTAGCCAAAGAGCCAGCATTGTCCGAAGATGCTTCCACTGTCATGTGGATGCATGACGTGTGCAGAACGCTGTTACCTACCCACCAAAGTGGTACCTATTAATCTACTTGCATTTTCACACTTTCGAATTACTATGTTGGCAAGAGCTGGAGCTAGTGCGGGAGCTCACTCCGCATCCAGGACTAGGGATTTGAACCTCCGAACTTGCGATCTTCCGATCGACAAGCCTGGTGTCTGACACGCTGAGCCACCACACCCCTTAAAGATAGGGATGGGCTGATATATATAAAAAATGTTGGGCAAGGTAGTATAAAAATGGGATCAGCTGTGGGCCATTAGAAAATCATCAAGCTCCATACAAGGAAAAAAATATTTCTATGCTTCAGTTAGTATTGGAACAATACTTGGGAAAGATTAGAGGCTTTAAATACCCTGCCCTAGAGATCGCCTCAGGTTTACTTGGGTAAGAATATCATAACTTTTTTTTTAAAAAAAATTATCTTCGATTGGTAAAAAAAAATCAGCTGATTCATTTATAAAGTTCTTAATGTGAGTATAACTTTTACAATAACAATTAAAACTTCTACAGCATGAAAATTGTAGAGTATACATAACCTTATCTATGTTAGCTTTAATTGCAGATTCCCACTCATTTGAAAGACTTGGCAAGTGTAATTTTGTCATTTCAAGACAATGAACCATTCAAAGACTGGGAAGTGGTACTTTTTGGTTCATACAGGCTTATTCTTAGAATCAAGCGTCATTATGTCATGTTGTTGCTTTTTTGTTATTTTTTAAAATAAGAGTTGAAACTGTGGGGAAGTATTATAAAATGTTCCAAACTGCAAAAAGGCCACAGTGATTCAGTTATTTCCTACAGAACAAGAATAAAAGAAAGCATACATTTACCACTTGGATAAATGGCACTCAACGGCCACAGTCTGCAGGATGCAAAATCAAGGGCAGAAATAATCATTGTGTATTCATCACTCATTGTCCATTAAAATGTTAAATAATGTTGCAGAGAGTGCTGAACACACATGAAAGGTATTGTCTTTTGACTTAAACTCAATGCAAATCCTTTCTTTTATTGGTGTGTGTGTGTGTGATAGGACTTAAATTGCAATGTAAAACGAACTTCCTGTAGCTTATCATCAAAAAGATACAAAGAGCTGTACAAAATCAATAGGCTTTTTGATGTGAAATGATAACAGGCAGGGAAATTTAAACAAACAAACAAAAATACCCCCATGCACATAGATGTGCACATGCATATACTGTACATAGAGGCAGTTAGAGAATCTTGTAAGGATCCATTAATATTCTAGTTCATAATAACAAAGGTGGACAGGTGTATAGAAGTTAAAGTGTCACTAATTATCAGAATGCAACATACAAATGCTACAGCAAATTGAAGGACCTATAAACTTTGGCTGATCTTGGAAGCTAAGCAGAATTATCCATGTAGGAATTGTAGGACTGTTGGACAATGTCTTCCATAACATTGCCAAGAAAATTACATGGATGTGTTCACCAGGAGCTGAGCTTCACTTGACGGTGACTTTACCTTTCTGAGATATAAATGCCGTTTGTTGCTCTTACTATTTCTGGTTTAGCCCAGCTTCCCTACCCTGGATTTCTTTCGATGTGTTGGAGTTCACCCTCAACAATCGTATAACAATCATTTTTCTGGTAGCTGAACAGATCTGGAATATATCGGGTTTTGGGAAGAGGGTTTTAGCCCACCAATAGAAAGTTTGTGGAAAGAAATCATAATGTTTCAGGAGGAGAAAAAATGGGCTAAACATTTAAAACTGGAATACAGAGATGAGCTGAACATGATTATAGTTAAACTGACTTTACCAAGTTTTAGTAATCTAATAACAGTAAGTATTAATAAATATCTGATCTTCGTTCTCTTAACAAGGTTCTCTAGCCTTTTATGCTCTGTCTCTTCCATTCCATCTTCAATTTCAATAGCTGCCGCCTCAGTGCTAGAGATGTGTGAATCAGTAAAAACCTGATCCAATTTACCCTTTGTAATACTGGGATAGTATTTAGTTTAGAAGTTTTTCCCCAGACTTTTTCAACCTGTAGAAATTCTTACAATAACTTTTGTTATGCAGCAGCATCTCGTGTACTAATCCTTTGTATAACAGCTTTGCAATACTTCAGATGTGAAGAGAAAAGCACGCATAAGAGTACATGGGGGCATGAACATAGCACCTCTCTGCAACTCTTGAAGCAGCTGTCTCTTTTTGTGGGAGACTGTAGTTGCCTCTCCCCACCCCCACAACAACAGTGAGACTTCAGGCATAGATGTGTGTCCTGTTCCAACTAAGACTGACTCAGAAGCGTTACTGAAATTAGCTTGCTTTATACAGTTACACAAACAGCCCAGTTTACACAGTCCTCTTCTTCTTCTGCAGGCTGGAAAAGACAGGTCCAGTAGATTCTCCTGGCCGGGCAGGAAGGACCAGAGGGGTTGCAGGCTCTACGATTGATCCGGAGATAACAGGCAAGGTGACAGCGGTTGTCTCATTAGCTTGGCAGGTGGGACTTGAGGTAGACCGGGGCCCAACAAAAGCAGCCTACTGGTTACCGGTGTCGGCTTGACCCAGCTGAGGATCTTGGCTGGTTTGGGTATGGGCAGAACGGGGCCCAACGAAAGCAGCCCACTGATGTCCGGCGCCAGCTGGGTTTGGCTGAGGATCGTGGCTGGTGGTTAGATGGGTAGAACGGGGCCCGACGAAAGCAACCCACTGCTGACCGGCTTCGGTTGAGTCAGGTTCGGGAAACCACGGAGAATCTGTGGCGTGGGCAGTCGGGACAGAAAGAGGCAAGGCAGCGGCGCTTACCCCGGTGATTGCTTCTTCCACAGGGAACAAGGAGTGCTCCGGAAGATGCCCTGGAATGGAAAGGTCGCTGGACGAAGGCGCGGTGGCAGGAGAAGGCTCGGCGCTCGGCGGCGACAGGTCTGTGAAACTTTCCCTTCGCTCAGTCTCCTCTGCGGCTATCAGGCGGTTTGCGGGGCTTCCGTTGTTTTCTTTAATGCAAATTATTTTCTTTCAGGATTTAACAAGCAGACTTGAAGGAGACTTCTTCAGTATAAAATTTCTAGGGTGAGCTCTTTAAAAAATGACAGCAGTCCCCAACTATCACTGTTTGTATTAGTCTATTTTCTTTTCACACATAGATTTTTTTTAAAAAATAGATTGATTTGGAAAAGGCAAACCCAGCTGTATTTTGATGCTAGCATCTCTCTTGCTGTAAGGTCTGTTGGGAGAAAAATGCCCAAATTGACCTTTAACAAAATCACTGCTCAAGCCTTTTCAACTCTGCTGGTTATTGCATTAAATAGTAATAAATAATAAATAGCTTCTTCACACTACACAAATGAAAGAGTTAGAAGTGTTCTTTTTTTCCCCCTAAGGCATTAGAAGTATAGTGTTTTGTTTTGTTTTTTAGGGAGAACAGAACACTCAGATAAGGAAATCTACAAGCCCTCTAATGATTATGTCCCTAACATCTCCACATGAGGGTATGGTTCAAGATTCAAGAAAACTCTGATAATGATAAATTGTAAACAGTTTACAATTTAGGATATAGTAAATTGTAAATTTCACTCTAAGGAAAAATATTATTTTAATTTGATCTTGGATTGAAATTGTTTAATTTCCTTTTGAGTACCTGTAACCCCTTAAAATGCATTCTATTTATCTGCATTATCTTAGATAAATATAATACTATAAAAACACATCAAAGTCTGTATCTTAAAAGTGCAAATGCTAATTTGTAATATAAGATCATTGCTTTTATTTCTAATTGATTTTCCCCCTGTAGTGTTTGCCACATCAGTGTTTCAGCTGAGAACTGAATCTTGGGTCTTAGATATCCTATGAAAATGCAAAAATGTGTTGATTAAATCTGTTACACAGCTTCTTTTATGAGTAAGTTTCTTCTTTTTCCTAGTGTATTTCTTTTATTTTTCTTTCACATTCCAAATCACTATGCTTGACAGAAGGCAACCAGTTATAACCAATGTTAAATATTATTATAGAATATTAAAAGTTATATATAGTAACAATAGTAGCCATAATACATGAATATGCCTCAGCAACTGAAGCTATGCAGGGGCCAGTATAAAACGGTTCAATTGATAAAAGAGAAGTGAGAAGAGAAGGAAAAAGTTTTCCTTCACTTTACATACAGTAGAATGTTTTTGCCTCCCTGATCACAGTGGAAAAAGATGACACCTCTGTTCCCCTGTTTCTTGCATGAGAGACTCATAAGGAGATAATGCTCACAAATGCTACTTGCTGTTCTCATTTATCTAGAGATGCAGGACAGGTAGAAACAAATGCACATTTACACCTTTAGTGGTTGCATTCTGAACTAAATGCTTGAAGTCCTTGACTCTCCTCCCTCCCTCCCTCCCTCCCTCATACACACACACACACACAGCCAAATAAATTTGAGTACCAGAAAATTTGAGGTGGAATAACGCATAATGCATGATGTGGGGAGAATAGTTATGAATAGTTCCTACCACTTTTATAACTTCCAAAGACTTGTCCCAGCTTGGTACTCTCTGTGTACTTTTCCACTGCCTTATCCATCTCTTGTTTTAAGAGCCATTTGTTGTTGAATCTTCTTTGAAGTCCTCATTCTGAACAAATCCTTCTGCCCCTACAGTTTGCTTCTTGTGCCTCCCTCCTCTTTTATTCATGACCATTCATACTTTTCTCACAAATACATCATTCAAACTGCATAGTATATACCGAATGATTACAATTAAATTAATATAACTGCATAAATGTCAACCCAGCAGTTCAAAAGCCTAGCAAGTAGATAAAATGGGTACTACCTTAAGTGGGCTAATTTGCTGGCGTCCTGTCGGGAAGTCGGCTCCACCAGAGGAGAGGATCGGAGGAAAATCGAATGGCAGTGGTGACGACGGACCCGGATGTGACAGCTACAGGACGTCAGCAGCCAGCTCTAGGCATCCTGGGAATTGTAGTCCAGAGCCTAGTAGAGTCGGTTCCCTCACCCCCTCTCCCTTCACACGCGGTGAATTGAATTTGGTGAATTGTATAATTTGAATTGTATATATATGAATGTAAGCCGCCTAGAGTCCTCCATTAGGGAGGGGATAGGCGGGGTATAAATATCACTAAAAATAAAAAAAAATAAAATAAATAAAATAAAATAAAATAAATAAAATAAAATAAAATAAAATAAAATAAAATAAAGTAAAATAAAATAAAATAAAATAAAATAAAATAAAATAAAATAAAATAAAATAAAATAATAAATAAAATAAAATAAAATAATAAATAAAATAAAATAAATAAAATAAAATAAAATAAAATAAAATAAAATAAAATAATAAAATAAAATAAAATAAAATAAAATAAAATAAAATAAAGTCATTGGTAACAATATAGTGACACCTTCTTCAAGGTACATCTTTCCTGTTATCAGGAAAAGGAAAAGGCAGTAATGGAAACTTCTGTGGATGTGACAGAATGAAGGCACTATAACTGATTTTAATCACATTAAAATCTCTTTCAGTCCAGAACAGAAATAGACCATTTGGGGGGGAGGGGAAGGGGGAGGATCAAACCTGGTTTTTAAGTGGCACGCTGGGGTCACAGTGCCTAAAAAGTAATGAGGATGTCTGGGATTAAACTTAAAATTTATATAATTAAATTTATAATTCACTTCAACTAAAATTAAATATCATTAATATGATTACAGTCAAGGGTTGTGTTTTATTTATTTCCTTCTGTCATACTAAAGACTACAATTCAGCTTTGTTGAGGATTTGGAATAAATATAGGTTAATTTTATGTTACAAGATGCCTTTGTGGATTTCTACACAAGAAGCATTCTATAGAAGTGAAACAAGAGATAAAGACAAATGGCTGACTTATAAGGACTTGTTAGAAAAAGAACAAGGAGAATATAAAATTAAATCAAAATAACAACTTGCCTCAGAAGGATATACTTTTCAATGGCTTTCCTATATGCAGCTTATAGAGAAATTCAAGTTAGATAAAAAAGACTTTGGATTTGAACAGAGTAAATCGGAATTTGAAATACAACTTTGTGAAACAGATGAACATTTAATTGCTGAAATGTATAAATTATTGTTGAGAGGGGAAATGGTGGAAGAACAAGTTAAAGATTGTATGATTAAATGGGCAAAATATATTGGTAATAATATACATATGCAGCAATGGGAAAATATGTGGTCTAAAGGATTGAAGTTTACTCTGTGTTATAATTTGAAAGAGAATTTCTATAAGATGATGTATCGATGGTACATGACCCCCCAAAACCTCGCTAAAATAACTTCATTATGGCTTAATCTGTTGGACATGCCAGCATTTGTCTCCCATCACCTGATGAGCCATATTTGTTCCCAGAGTGATCTATATCTTGTCCATAGGTCCTCAAACCTGATGGCAGACTTCAGGAAATGCTAATTAGCATGAAGCTGGCTCTAAATTCTTGTGTATTTCTTCTCTTCTCTGAATTTGCCAAGAAGCTTCATAGATCTGACAGAAAAATTATGTTGCCCAAATCAGAAAAATAAATATTTGTTTACTGCTCAATCATTTTCATGATGGAAGAATTTATATCATCCAATCAGCTTTTAGTGTTACCTAAATCATGAAATCATGAAAGGGGGCGTGGTGGCTCAGCGGGTAAGATGCCAGGCTTGTCGATCGGAAGATCGCAAGTTCGGAGGTTCGAATCCCTAGCCCTGCGTGCGGAGTGAGCTCCCACACTAGCTCAAGCTCTTGCCAACCTAGCAATTTGAAAGCATGCAAATGCAAGTAGATGAATAGGTACCACTTCTGTGGTTAGGTAACAGCGTTCCGCGTGCATCATGTGGCCACATGACCGTGGAAGCGTCTTCGAACAACGCTGGCACTTCGGCTAACAAATGGAGATGAGCACCGGCCCCTAAAGTCGGACACGACTGCACAAATGTGCGGGGGGAACCTTTACCTTTACCTTTAAATCATGAAAATAGAAATATTCTTCTAAAGGTGAATATGCATGCATCTCTGAACAAGAGGCAGCAAAAGCACCCCAATAATCATTTCAGTGACCACACATTCAGGGTATCCTCTGTTAATAAAACTGTACTCTGAGCATATTAATGCTGCATATAATGAAATTCTAATTATGGGCATATCCTTACCTATTAATTCCTTATATTCAGAAGGGAATTTTACTTTTTCCTATCTTCAGCAGAGGCTGTTTGGGACAAAAGCCCAGAGTCCTTGCAAAGACTTTTATCCTTTAATCATCCCAATTCCCATTTTGATGTGAATGGTATGTCTAGGGTGCACATTGTGGCTATACATTAGATTCTGCTTCAATACTTTGTAGGCTGTTGGCTAGACCCTAGCAATTAAATAAATAATTAAAATGACCACCACTAGCTGCCACAGCCTGAAAAATCAAGATCTTATCTTTGACAGCTAGTCAATGAGCAACAAATGAGAAGTAATAATGCCTGACTTGAGAAATACTGTTTGTATTCCTAGCCTGAAGCTAATGCTTACCAATATGTTAAGATCAATCACCTTTCCTTTTCTGGCTGAGTTTAAATCCAAATGATAAAAAACTACTAATGCAGTTATGCAGAACATCTTTGTCTGCATGCCTGTGTTCAAAGTATTATAACCCTGTAGCAGAAGTAAGCAGAACAAAGCTACTATAGTAGAGTCTAAAAAATGCCCAGTGCAATGAGATGTCTCTCCACAGTTCAGATTCCTGTCATCAAATCATTAAATAGCTTTTGGCTAACTCCCATCTCTCCATCTCAGCATCCAGTTCTGCCTATCAACTGCCATATGGTATAAAGATGCTTATGGAATTCATTTTATTTTTTGGTTGTTTTTTGCAAATTCCAACATGTGCTGACTTGATCCCACATGTCTTAGACCAAGATGCAGATCAGATCCTAAATACTAAATTCTTCAGATTTAGTACATTTCTGAATTCTATTTGGTTATTTATAAAAATGTTTAGCCTGCATTTCTGTTGTTTTTTAATAATCCTGAAGGAAAGATACAATTCAGTTTAGGGTAAGAGAGAGAGAAAGAGGAAGAATTTAAACACAGCTATCATTAAGAAACAAATAATTTAATGAAACCTCTAAAAGCATTGCTTAAAATGGTAAGTCCCCTAAAACAGGACAATGATACCATTCAGAACGCACACATAATTGAACTAGGGAACCAAGAGTCTGGTAAACTGGTATTTTTAATTGCAGTAGAAGTGTATAAACCAGTGTAATCCTCAATTCAAAAGCAACCCAAAATCTATTTTAAAAGAATGCTATAATGTAAAATAATACTAAAAATGCTTAATTTTGTGAGAATTAAAAAATAATGTTTTTTTGTAAAAAACCCACACAGGTAAATAGCTTCTTGTTAATTTTTATGCATATAATAATAATCTGGAACCACACTGCTCTGTTCACCTTAGTATGGAGTACTGTAAATTCTCTGCTTGGTTTCTGTCATCATGTTTTAAAGTAACTTATGCCAAATGGGATTTAGGAATTATTATTATTATTATTATTATTATTATTATTATTATTATTAATTTTATATCCCACCTTTATTATTTTTATAAATAACTCAAGGCAGTGAACATACCTAATACTCCTTAGTGTTTTAGGATTTCCTGAATGGATTATTTTTTAAAATTTTTATCCCACCTTTATTACTTTATAAGTAACTCAAGGCAACGAACATACATAATACTCCTTCCTCCTCCTGTTTTACCTGCAATTCACTTACAGAATGTAAGTGAGAAATATGCATTTGATGCCAATTGCATATTTATTTATCTAGTTGTTTTTAATTTTGTTTTTATACTGAGATAAGCTCTGTGTGTCTGTGTGTGAGAGAGAGATGGAGGGAGGGAAAGAGAGAGGGAAAGAGAGAGAGAGGGAGAGATTTGGCCAGGGCTAGAGGAAGGTGAGAGGAACTTGCCTACTGATAACAACATTGATGTCATTGCTATAGCATAGGGAAAAGCATTGGTAGCATGGAAAAATAAACCAGTTAATGTCGTTATCTGTTGATAAAAATGAAAATAATGTCTACTGTTAAGATAAGACTCAGTTGAGGATGAATTGAGATGCTGATAGTCAAATGAGGAAAAAATGTAGCATATCATCCTAGTTTAGATACATTGTTAATACAGTTGAAGCTTTGCAGGCTAGTTGCGGGAGAACATTTGCCAGATAGCTCATAGGTTGACCTAAACAAGCTGTGTTGCTGATGGAGTATAATTCAGAAAGGGGACATAAATTATTAATGTGACATAATTCACTATCCATGTCACACAGGAAACCAGATCTGTGACTAGGAAGTCTGTTTATTATTTCCCTCCCTCACCCAAAGGACAAAAGAAAAGTAAATCAATCCCAAGTCAATATTTTACAATTATAAATCTGCAGGCATAACATGGATTTTCACTGTATGTTGCTAGAATCTTTTGACAGAGCTCCTCCTATTGACTCTTCATGCTTGAGGAATTGCTTTCTTTGTAATTGTTCTTTTTGCACAACCTTGTTCTGTTACTAATCTCAATTACTCAAATTAATTAGGATATAAACACACCTAGAAGGACTGTAAAACCACATTTATGACCATAATATAAAACAAGACATTTGCCAATGCTAATTGAAATGATAAAAAAGTTTATAGGATGTGCAGAACTGCTCAAATCATCCTTCCTTACCTTCATGTAATGGTACAATAAATGCTTACTTTCTTTGATATGATTATACTTTTTAAAAAAATAAAGAGGAAGCAAATTCCATTATCTTATGCCAAACAAACCTCTAGAGAAGATAAAAGCACAGTTAATAAATAGGATCTCTTCCAACAGCAATTATTCTTTAATGGAAAATTCACTTTCTAAACTTCTGGCCCAGGATATTAATCAGGTAATCAGTTCTTTTTCCATAATAATATATTACAATATTTTCTTCCCCTTAGAGTAGAGGTGAAATCAAGGTTTCTGAATAGATGATCAATTGGGAGATGGAAAGGAGAATCACCTTATTGATTACACTCTCCAAACTTTTCTGAGCTGAAAAAAATCCAAGAACGTTCTATAGGATTAGATTTGTTTGGTGATGTAAAAGAATTCTGCCATGAATATACATTTGAAGCACATTTGGGGATGCTTATTACCAGAGGAATTTAGACCAAGATGACCATTAGTTATAAAGTTTGGTTTATATTTGGATGGTCCTTCCCACAGATAAAACTAAATAAAACAGAATATAACAAACCGTGGAGAGCTAATGGTGGTGGGAAGATTGTACATTAAAATGTATCAGGTATCTGTGGGGGTCTTTTCCAGCTGTGGCACATTCTTTGCTAAAAGACTTTTCTCTTCTCTTGTTCTATGTTGAATTACTATGTGATGAAGTGATAGTTTTGTGGTTACTTCATCATTCCAAGAAGTATCAGAGAAAGAAAAAGTCTTTCCTTAAAGATTCTCACTGTGATAAGTGTTTGGGGGCTTTTTAAAGTATATAAAAATTCTCAGTTAACCAGTATATTTTTTAAATATTACCTGTCACAAAGTCCTAAACTGTTTGATATTTTTTCTTTGGATTTTTAAAACAAAGGTTTACAAAGTAGTACAGAATCTAAAAACTGCCCTGCTAAAGCAGAAGAGTAAATCAAAGCAGATTTTTGAAGATCCACCCATATGATAAAACACCATTTGGGTTTTATTATTTTGAGTTTATTATGTTTTACTTGCTTTATTTGTTGCTATGCAAGCGGAACAGATATACACAAATTTATTTATATTTATTTATTTATTTGTTCAATTTATATAGACACCCATTTCACATACATGACTCTGGGTGGCACACAAAGTTAAAACACACACACAAAAACACATAAAATAACCAAAATCATACAACAAAACCCAATAAAAAACTACTAAAACTAATAAAAACTATTAAAACCATAAAAAACATAATCTGCAAGAGTGCAGTCCAACTTACTGTACTAACAATATAATAACAACTCACCTCACAGGGTTGCTGTTGTGGGGAAAATAGGAGGAGGAAGGAGTATTAGGTATGTTTGCCTCCTTGACTTATTTATAAAAATAATAAAGATGGGATAAAAATTAAATAAATAAAATAAAAATAAACAATATAGCCATTTAGCAGGCTCCATACCACCACTATTGGATCCACAGGCAAACGGATGGCAAAGCCAAGTCTTCAGGCCCTTTTTAAAGTCCAGAAAAGTTGGGGCCAATCTAAGTTCCAGGGGTATGATGTTCCAAAGGGTGGGCACTTCGGCAGAAAAGGTTCTCTTCCTGAGTCCCGTCAGATGACATTCCTAGTAGACAGGACCCGTAACATGCCTTTCAGGGAATAGGGAAGGACACTCTAATCTAATTTTGGTTTATCACTTTTGCTGATATTCATTCATAAATCCTTTGTTTCCTACCACTGGATTCACTATTTATTTTAGAAAAAAAGTACATACTGTATATTAAGAGTTGCATGCATTTGACTGCATACTATATATAATTATAATTTGTTTAAAGTTATTTATTTGTTTGTTACATTAATTTGTATACCATCAAATGACAAGGTTTTGGGTTGAAGTAGAATGAAATATACCAGAATCCAATAAAATAGCAAATCTAATAGAAGAACATTCACAAGCTCCCACAAATAAAACTAAATTATAACAAAAATAAAAGGCAGCCCATTATCACCATTAAGACTGTAAGCCCCACCCCAATGCAAAAGTTTGTATTGCCTTATAGAGGGGGCAGGTGTATCTCTGGGGTCTGCTTTTGGGTCCATAGCCTCCTCACTTCCAAGAGGTTGGTACACTAACCATGCCCCACTTAGATGACTGCACAAGGTGAGCAGAATCCATCTGAAAAAACAGTCCCTGAGATACTTCAGATCTGTGCCTTGTAGAGCTTTCTAGGTTAAAACCAGAACTTTTAATTGCACATTAAGCCTCTTGGTAATCAGTGAAATCACCAAAGTATTGACCAAAGTATCAAATCATAGATGGTTGTTGTGGGTTTTCCGGGCTGTGTGGCCGTGTTCTGGCAGTTTTGGTTCCTAACGTTTCGCCACATGGCCACACAGCCCAGAAAACCCACAACAACCATCGGATTCCGGCCGTGAAAGCCTTTGACTATACATTAAATCATAGATGCTTTGTGCCAACAATCTGGCATCTTCAAAGGCAATCTCACATAGAGTGCATTACAGTAATTTTATCACAATGACATGAATCATCATCACTTCATCTTTCTGGTCCAGGAAGTAATTAACTCACTAGACTAAGCTCAGGAGCTATGAATTCAGGAGGATAACCAAGTTACCAACATGCTGCTTCAGTGGACTGCTTGTGATGGAATGTGAGTTTGACCTTGCAGAACAGAGGGAAGAAATGCTGCCTAGGGAACGATCAGATAAAAGGAAAGGAAATCCAAGAGAGGGTAATGGTCTAAAGAAGAAACTTAGGAAAGGCCAGCCCTGACCACTCAAGTGATAAATAGGGAAGGTGGGAGATCTGTACTTTCAGACTTGCAAGATTCTATTAATGTAGCCTTACAGTAAAGTAGAATTAGTTCATCTAGTCCTGTTTCCTGTCTGGTTTACCTGGAAGTGCTGACACTTTTTCCCCATACAAACCAACCACTAAAACCAAATACTGTGTTTGTTCAGATTTAATTTGAACTTGTTTCATTCTGTCCATTCTTTTATAGATTTCTGACACTGGATCAGAGCCAGCACAGTATCTCCAACATGGCCAGGGTTGTCCATGTATAAATGAGTATTATCTGCATATTGATGACAAATAGCAAAAGGGAGTGGACCAAGCCCTGTGGCACCCCCACTGAAGAAGCCAAGGGTGGTGGTGCAGGCAGTCCCAAAGGATATCATGGTTGAAGGCATCAAATACTTCTGTGAGGTCTAAAAGGTCTAGAAAGGACATACTTCCTCCATCCAGGTCTTAATAAAAGTCATCCACCAGAGCAACAATGTTGTCTCTAACTATTGATTCGAAAAGATCTACAGTAGATAATCTGCTTCATTTTGATTGTCAATCAATCAATTCTTTATTACTGTCACAAACCAGAATTATAAATGCAATACATTAAAATACATTAAAATACAAAATACATTAAATGAAATGAGCAAAGCTTAATAATATATTTGCAATTGGTAGAGTCGTCAACGGGCAGTCAAACTCTGCCTTATTTTGCAGACTGTATAGCAAAATTTAGCTACATTCAGGGAGAGTAAATCATTCTGATCAGTTAGCAACAGTGGGACATAAAAGGGATCAGAATTTCCTGCATATTTTATCAAATGAGGAGTTATTAAGTGGGTTCGTGAGTCCTTATAATATATACAGTATAACAGGACATGTGCTATAGTTTCAATAGCCCCTTGTCCACAGGGGCACAGTCTCAGCTCGTACGGAACTTTTTTTGTATCGGCCCTCCAAAACTGCTGTAGGGAGAGCATTACAGCGTGCCAAAGTTAATGCTCTCTGAAATTTGGAGACAGTTATGAGAGTTAGGTATCTTTCTGGCTTATAAGAAAAAACTTGATTGCCCAGAAAAACGTTTTTAGGCAAAGCAGACTGATCCTGATGAATTTCCAGGTCTTTGATACGCTGCTTGAATTCACTAAGTGCACGCTCATAACCCATCATTAAGAAAGCCTCACTAGAGAAGCCGAGATGTTGTATTTTTTGTAGGATAGACCTGAGCCATACTGATTTGTAATTATCCTTGATAAGGAAAGAACCCAAACCTATAGGAAAAAACAGTAGTTTCAACTAATGTGCTATAATGCAAGTCCATGCACCTGTTTTAACTTTAGACAACCCTGCTTCCCTTCTTAATACTACATTTGGGATACAAGGGGATACCTGAAATATAGCCCTTAAGAATTTGGATTGAACCCTTTCCAGGGGTGTAAAAGAAGGATATGGTCATTTTGATTGTCTGTAGCTAATCCCCCACTACCTTTTCCAGATTCATGCCCCAAATGAGTAGCAGTTGTAGTCTTGACTACTTAAAGGATATTAAGGATTAATAGTTCCCAAAGAAAAATAATTTCTACGCACTGAGGGAATGAAGCTGGGGTTGCTGTCTGCATTTGGGAAAAGTAGCTGCAGCCAGGCAGAAACACTTCTCACCCCCACTTCCCCAAGGCTCAGCACAGCTCATCCTTTCTCCTAAATTTTACAGCCCCAGAAACTTGAGCGGAAATGGGCTCATCCATCCATCCATCCATCCATTTCCCCACTCACAGGTTACTCACAAGCATCCATGCCAGCGTTCCTGGTCACTGGCTAATTGACCCGCACCCTGGTGTTCCTAGGATTATGCTGCTGTCCATAGGCAGCCACACCCCAGCCAGGCCCTTCACCTACAAAAGTGTGGGTTTGTAGGAGAGAAAAAGAAGAAGACAACAAGCAGAGGAGGAAGCCACCAAGTGACATCTGGAATGTACAACTATTAAAGGCAAGCAAGAGCTATCATTTAATTGCCAGGACCACAGGCTATGGTAAGCAGCCCAATGTGGTGTGATTCCTGCCTGGAACTTGCTTTAGAGCTTGGCCTGGAGCTTGGAAGCAACCAGAAGAGGGGCAACCACACTGAGGCAGCACCTAATCCTAACAAGTGCAAGAACTTTTGGAGGGAGGCAAAGATTGTATGCCGCTTTGCAAACTTTAAGACTTTTATGTGTAATAAGGACTAACCTTCAAAGTTTTATTTATGTGGCTCCATCAACTTGCAAGGCTTAGGAGGGTGGAGTTGACCCAGAGCAACAGCCTACTATTGGGGAAGGTCCGTGCCACAATAAAGCATTGTGTACAGTTATCTGCTATGCCGTGGTGTGTCCTGTCCTTGGAAAACAGAGAACCCACACATTGCAGAGTAATTATAAACCATAACCATTAAATATTGAATTTGTAAACATCTTGCTATGAAATTGGGGTCATTTGAGGTCATTCAATGTTTTATGTATACGTATAGTTATCTACTGTATTGTCAGGTTTCCCAAAATACTGTCATTAAAATAAATAGAAATTGTTCCAGATCCTTCTTTTTGAAATATTGCAGGTTTTCATTGTTACAAAATTAAAGCCTTAACAAACTAAAACATTTTATATGACAAACAAGATGCCGGTTGATTGCCTTCAAAAGAATGAGCTCCAATACTTCTAACAATTACTGAGACTAATATACTTGAACTCTAAATTGGAACACATCCCTTAGGTGTCTGAACAGGAGGCTTGAGTATTTATCCTCATTTAGCAATGAGTGTCCTTTGAGCTCTCAGTATAGCATTAATGGAGAAAAAAATCCATTCATTATATTTATAAGTTATTGAACAAAATGGGATGTTTCATGCAGTTGAAATGGCTTGGTCTCTCTCATCTTGGCACAGTTTCACAGGACTACAGAAAAAGGCTTAGAGTCTGTCCTTAATGAAAGCTCTTTCATGATATTTGGGAATAAGAATCAGTTTATAATAGAATATTTAAAATAAAAATATTAAAGTGAGCATCTTAAACTATTTACATATGTAACATTCACTTTCTCATTACTGAGGCTAAGCCAGTATGCTACTGTTTCAAACACCTGATGCTGTTGGTTATTTGGGCCCCTTAGATTGTGGGGCTCTAGACCTGGACCCCAAAGATCAGCCTGAATGGCACATAACTATTTGAGGGTTCCATCTGTTGCTTTTTCCTGCTGACCCAAATGAGCTAGTTTGAAAAGTGGACAAAATACATTGCTAAATTACCTTATTTATTAGGGTATTTTGAGATGGCTATTAGAAGGTAAGAATTGATACGGCATAACTAGATTTAAGAAAATAGTTAGAAATACCCCATAGGGAGTTAATAATTCTGAATAGTCCCTTCCCCTTCTCTGTCTTTAAAATAACATCTAATTTAGATTATGGTGCTTGGTCAAGATATATTTACTATTTTAAAAATAAGACATTTCAGTTGCAAACCTCCAGCCATATTACAACATGACTATTTTAAATAAACAAACACTTAAAACAAACTTGATACATATTTACAAATTGCCCAAAGAGTGAAAGGTGATTTTGAGAAAGAAGGGGGTATTTTAAGAAAGATTACGAGTTTGTTTGTTTGTTTATAAATTTATATGGCCGCCTATCTTATATGTGATAATCCTAGGTGGATTACAATAATAGTAAATAACAATAGAATAAATAAAACAGACCAAACTCCACAACACCATCTATCCCAACCACAGTGCCACAACATCACATAAATTCTTTATACTCTTTATTTGCTGGTCTCACTTCTATCCTAGGCCAAAGCCTGGGTAAAGAGCTAGGTTTTCACAGCCCTCTGGAAGGCTAATAAGGCTAATTTGAAATACTCAAACAAAATCAAGACCATCTGTCAGGATGCATATATAAACTATTATTAAAATATGACATGGAGACATAACAAGTCAAAGTTTGCATAATAAACTGGATGCAAAATTTTAAAGAAACAATAATGATACAACAAGGAGGCAATTATGGGAGGAATTATGGAAAAAAATAAATAAAATTTACTCAAGTTATAAGATAAGGGTAAATTGGTACAAAATGGTTTACAGATGGTACATCTATCCATCAATGATTTCAAATACATAAATCATATAATAAAATGTTATATAATGTAATATATGGGGAGTCTTTGGTGCTCTCTGAGCCTTGTTGTTTTCATGCAGACGTTTCATTGCCAGGCTAGGCAACATCTTCAGTGCGAAAAGGGAGTAGAACTTGCTGTCTGTTTATATACCCTGGCTTGTCTTGCCTGTGTTGGTGGGGGTCTTGTACTCTCCTTGGTAGTTCCTTGATTGGGCTGTTGTGTGCTGTTTGGGTGATTGACTGAGTTAATAGTTCCTTGATTAAGGTCTATTGTGTTGTTTGATTGCTCCTCTGCTGCTAATCTTGCTGTTAATCTATGCATATCTTGTTGTTGATTGCTGGCCCAGGGGTGTTCTGGTCTTCTGGCTATTCTATTGTCTCTTATGAATGGTATGTAAATGTTGTTAACCTCTATGTGTCTGTTGATGGCTGCTTTGTCTGAGTGCCAGGCTTCCAGGAATTCTCTAGCATTTTTGGATTTGGCCTGGTCTAATATGCTCACAGTTTCCTAGTTGAAAGTATGGTTAAGTCTGTCCATGTGTTGTGAGATTAAGGAGTTTTCATCATGTCTTCTGACTGCTAGTTGGTGTTCGTGGATGCGTTCTGCTAGTCTTCTGCCAGTCTGTCCTACATAGTGGCTGTTACAGTCCTTACACTGTATGTTGTAGATAACTCCTGTTTTTTCTTCTTGGGTCTTTTGGTTTACTTACAATGTTCTGAAGGGTTTTGGTTGGTTTGTGTGCTACAGTGATGCCGTGTGGATGTAACAGTCTATTAGTAGTTTCTGAGATGTTTCTGATGTATGGCAGTGTAATCCTTTTCATAGCTTCTGTTGGTTTTGCTGTGGTGGGTTGAGTGGTCAGGCACTTTTTGATAAAGTTGTGTGGATATCCATTTTGCTGGAAGATGCTATATAAGTGGTCTGTTTCCTTTTTCTGGTGTTCTGGGTTGCTGCAGTGTGTTTGTGCTCGTCTGAATAGTGTTCTTACACAGCTCCTCTTGTGTGAGGTTGGGTTATTGCTTTGATAGTGGAGCACTTGGTTAGTGTGGGTAGATTTCCGGTACACTTGTGTTTCTAGAATGCCATCATATAATATATATTGTGTGTGTGTGTGTGTGTGTGTGTGTGTGTGTATGTATGTATGTATATATATATATATATATATATATATATATATACACACATACATCATGTAATATATTTATTTTAATGTAACAATGTTATATAATGTATAATCATACAGTGTTATGATAAAGAAGGAACATTTTATCATATGTGGTGGTTATGCAAAAAAGCTCTATTGGAAAAAAATACTAGTATTGTACAAAAAAATAAAAATAAAACTTGAATTGAAACCTCAAATATTTTTATTACCATTTGCTTCAGAACATATAAACAAGAAATATCATAATTTATTAAGAAACATGTTGATGGCTGCAAGGGAAAAAATTGCCATAACATTGGAAAAGAGATATTTTGCTGACAAAATCAAACTAGGAAACCAAACTTGGAGGATATGCAGCAATGGTGAAATTAGCAGCATATGTTCACATATACAGTATATTGGATAAAGACTCAGAGCAAGTCTGACTGAACAAGAGTAAGAGCCCATATTAGGATTTACCTTGTGGAGATAAGGGTGGCAAAACGTCAACATTTCTCTACGCTTATTGCATTCGTGGGTAGCCATCCATTGGCTCTATTTAGGGTGACCTGGTCTCTAGCTTTTGATACCGTCAACCATGCTATACCTCGGGACAGGCTCCAATGTTTGGGAGAGGCTCTAGTGGTACTGTTTTACAGTGGTTCTCTTCATTTCTTTGGGGCTGGTTCCAGAGGGTGTTGGTTGGGAGGAAGAGATAACTGTCTGGGCCCTTCCTTTGTGGAGTGCCAGAGGGCTCAATTCTCTCCCCCCTCCTATTCATCATCTACGTGAAACCCCTGAGTGAGATCATCCACTGTTATGATCAGTATGCTGATGATACCAATTATACCTTTCAACCAGAAAGCATACAGTCTCTGTTGCAGCATCTGTCTTCTGGAATAAGGTTGCCCCTGATTGTGTTGTAGAGGGCCTTCTGTTTTCCCAGGCCATGGAAAACATGGGGTGGCTGGAGCCCCTTGCTGTATCTTGGTTGCATATGTTTTGGTGTCCCCAGCTGGCTTTGCCATCTTGTTATTTTCTTTTTTTCCCCTAGTTTGTGTTTTACTTTGTATTATCTTGTTATTTATCTTGTTTTTTATTCTGCCTATTGTACTGTGAGCTCCCCAAAGTCATTTTGGAGTAAGGGGGCACTAAATAAAATCAAATAAATCAAATAAACAAATAAACAAGTGTCCACCTCTAGTTTATATACTTTGTCTTCTATTTTTTTCATTATTTGCTTTTGCCTTGCCAGGCTTCACAGACAGTAGATGTATTCTTTCTTCTGTAAGTGATATGCAACATCTCCCTCCTGCTTGTCCATCAAGCATAATGTAAGGATAGGATTGCTCTATTCAAGTGGTTTAAATTAAATTGTATAGCTTAAAAAAAAGTACTGCTGAAAATACTAAGAGTTTGGTGGGGTTTCCTCCTCCTCGCCCTGCCAAATATGAAAGGTATAAATGATTACAGTAATGAATACATTTTCTCCCTCTAAAGGAAATGAGCAAGGCTAAATCAAGGGCACATAAACAAGCAAAACCAATTTGCCAGATTGAACAGGAGCTGCTCATCAGCAGTTACACTGCATAAAGCCCTATTTCTTAGAGGGCCACAATGTTTCTAGTGACGCATTGTGACATAGTACTAAGTTCTTACAGTTGTGTCATAGCCTTTGTTGGGTCCATCACGGTCTCCTTTCTTGATCATTCAGGATGTTTTAGAAAGCGCAGTCATATTCTGGATATTGTGGACCACCCAAAAATACATTTGTCATAAGACCCTTTTCCTTTTTGGATTCCCTGTGGATTTTTATTGTGTCCAGCTCTAAAAGAAATATTGGGCGCTGTGCCTTTCATTCTGTGCTACAGAAATCTTTGTGGACTAATTCCCAGCTCAGTTAGGCACTCAGGCATAAAGAATGAAATGTAACAACTGCTATATGTACCATCTAACCAATTATACCAAATGAGAACAAAAGGAGCACAAGAATACAGAAATGTTCAAGCATCCATTATAAACAGTTCCAATTTCCTTTCTAAATGTCAAGTACAGAATATATATTTTACATGCAAATAACTCTGGAGAGTGGTTGCTAATATACTCCTAAAATTACATCTTTTTTTTTTCAAAACCCTGACCTTTCTTGCTAACAATAAGTTACATTTTAATTAAATCTGTGGCCATTTTCACTTCATGCCAAATATCCCAATGATATACATTAGAGACTTTCCCTGTCAGAAAAAGAAAGCAAAAGGTCAGAGACTTAAAACATTATCAACTTTAACTTCTTTATTTATATTTGAAAATATGACAGTTCTATATGACTTTCTTATTGAGAAGCAGGATGATATCCTAGTGAGAAAAATAAAAACATGAGTGAAAGATAAAGATATGCACAAGTTACATAGTTGAACTTCAGTATCCTCATATGTTTAGAGAAGTTTTCCTTCTGACATATGCAAATTCATCCAGCTTTATAAGATTAACCAGAAACAATAAAGGCCACTTTGATTTGCTAACTGTACATTTTGCCTAAATATGTATATTTCCAAGGATTCCTTTAGGAATCTAAATTCTTAGCTCTCAGAAGCATTTTGAAAAATAAGTTTATATTTTAAAGGAAAAATAGTTTGGGAAAATTTGGAACTGAAGATGAGTGAAATTAAAAAGAACGCACTCTTATATCTGTGCACTCAAAATTGGGAATCGTCTTACTGTTAGCAACTCGCTGAAATAGAGGGGTGGGAAATAATATATTTAATTGCAAAATATCTACATGATAACTATTACAGATTTCTGGGATGGGGACATTGCTCTGTGGTATTGTATGTAGCAAAGTAGGAGCTTTTTTTCTTTTCTTAACTTTTTCCTGCTTAAGCTCTTTGCTTGGCATCATCCCAATTTGTCCTTATGCCTACTGTGCTTCAGAATGCACCAGCAATATAAATAAGAATTCTTAATTAGGAAAGGAGAATCGGGCCTTCTCCATTCTGTAAAAAGGAAAGTGATAAAGTCTATGTCCATATCTTGACAATAACGCAAGTGCCCATGATATATACTGTATATTCAATGTCACTCTGAAGAGACTGCTCCTCTACCCTTGTTGAGGACCCCTGATCATACTGGGGCTAGCTCCATGCATTCCAACTGGCTTCTTCATGTGTTTGTTACCTATGTGCATGGAGCAGCTTAACAGGGCTTAAGGTGAAAATACATAGTTCAGACATGCAAATATACTGTGTTTATTTAAAGTAGGGAGGTGGAAGAGGGATCTTTTCTACACAAAATACTATTTATTTTCCTAGAATAAATACACTATTTTTTTAATAAAGGGGTGGGGAAGGATTATATACTCCTAATACTTCTGTGCTCTAAAACACTCCTGGCCTGAGTAGTTTTATCCTCCAAATCAAAGTTGTCCATTTTGAAATATAATTTTATATGCAATACTTACAGAGACAGACACAGGCACAGAACCCCTTTAGCTATCCATTATAGTAGCTTTTCTGTGATTTCAGAGCATGACAGTGTGCTCATGGTACTTAAAGATTTAATAGCATATGGGTGGTATCAATTATGTGGGGAACACTTACTACATAATCACCCACCTGGTCTGGGAGTGATAATCAGGTGAAGAGTCTTTGTTCAGCTGGGCAGGTTCATGTGGTACCAAACATTAAATATTCTAGCAACACTCTTGGATGATGTTGCACAAATAAAAGTGACTCTTGCCAAAATTTCCCTTAGGCCCCAACAAGAGAAAAATGAAACCTTAGGTTTTATGGTACATCTAAGATTAACTAGTGATGAGTATTGTGGCCTTTAAATTGTACTTCTATTTTCCATCTGGGGAGAAGCAATGCCTGTTAATACTCTATTCAGACTTTATACATCTGTGAATCATACATCTAAATATATTTTTGTAAGAGCAAGCAAACCATATACTTCAGATGGTAAAGAAAATATGAAGGTGGGAGGAAGGAAGGAAGGAAGGAAGGAAGGAAGGAAGGAAGGAAGGAAGGAAGGAAGGAAGGAAGGAAGGAAGGAAGGAAGGAAGGAAAAATCAAGACCAAGAAAAGAAACAGCTGCTAGCTGTAAGAGATGCCCTTTTCATCACTAAGCAGCCACAGGCAAAAAATATACTCACAACCTATTAGTGTTGTACCATGCCTTTCAAAATTAATACAGTTTATAGTTAATAATGCATTTTGTTTGCTCTTTGTAAGTAATTTTATACCAGTAATTCCTCCATTTTTACAAGATGCAAAGCCATGATAAATTTTGACAGAGAAGAATTAACAAAGCATTGGTCATGAAATATTTTGTCATAGTTAATGCTTTCCTGCATAGCATTTCTAATGGAAGAAGTGTTCACAGCACATACAGATTTTCAAAAATGTAATTAATTCTAGGCTATTTGCATGAAATTCATCTTTAATTTTGTGTGTGTGTGATGTCATCTTAGAGTGTTATAAAATGCAACTTAGAATGGTCACACTCCTTAGAAGTAATATCATCAGGACTGATTTGCTGTGGCTCCAACTATAGCAATTCATATACATTTTAATTTATCTATTATTTTGTTTTAGCCTCAAAATAGGATGGGCCATTCAGTATCAATTTACTTTTGTAACATCACAGGGGTGGGCAACCTGAGGCACTCCAGATGTTTCCCAAACTATAATTCCAAGTATTCCTAGGCATGGCCAGCAATGAGGGATGCTTAGAATTATAGATCAGCATTACATGAAATATCACAGGTTGTCTACCACTAAATCATAAATTTCAGCCATATGTATTAACTGTCACAAAATATATGAGATGCAGGTTATTGTCCATAATCTCTTATGAAGCTGTCCATGAGCTCAGGATGGATAAACTGAAAAATATGCACAATCTAGAGTTGTAGGTGCTTTCATGGCTGTTAAATGCATTGCCCAAGTTAGAGTTTTACAAACAATATTTTCTTCTCAAAACAACACAAATTGGATGCAGTAAGAGCAGCTGGTTGTCCCTCATCCCTTGAAATAGCTCCACTGGCTAGCATTTTGCAGAAACAATGGGAACAGAAAAAAAGTCTTCCTCACTGCTATTGCCATCATAGAGCAGAATCAATAATCTCACATAAGTAGGTCTCTGTTATTGATCGAAGGAACGTTTATTATTGATGGAAGTAAAGAGGTCCAGCTGTTCCACACAGGCAATTCAAGCGGGTTATAGCTTTGTGATCTTGTTTCAGATAAGTGCTTTGATCTAGGCCCAAATGAAATGAAGTACTCCTTTGAGGATCTTCATAAGTCTTTTGCTACTTATACTCATTACTAACCCAATAGTCCAATAGCCTTCAGTTCCTCAGAAGAAGAAGGAACAAACCTGTGTTTAGCATTGCTCATGATAATCTGCTAAAAAATTAATCCCTGTTCATCAAAGTGGAATTCAGTAATACAAGGCAGATTGGCATGTTATTTGAGACTTAGGTCTCAGATAGCATATCCTTTCACAAACTATCAACAATCTGGTATTTGTGGAGTCCTTGGTGCTCTCTGAGCCTTGTTGTTTTCTTGAAGACGTTTCATTGCCAGGCTAGGCAACATCTTCAGTGCGAAAAGGGAGTGGAACTTGCTCTCTGTTTATATACCCTGGCTTGTCCTGCCTGTGTTGGTGGGGGTGTTGTACTCTCCTTGGTAGTAACTTGATTGGGCTGTTGTTTGCTACTTGGTTGATTGACCAATAGGGTATATTGTGCTGTTTGATTGTTCCTCTGGTGCTAATCCTGGTGTTAAGGTGAAAATACATATTTTGTGTAAGGAGCGCGGTGGCTCAGCAGGTTAAACCACTGAGCCGTTAGTCTGCCGGCCACAAGGCTGGCAGTTCGAAACCGCGGGGCAGGATGAGCTCCCGCCACTAGCTCCAGCTTCTGCCCACCCAGCAGATCGGAAGCATATGCGAGTAGATAAATGGGTACCACTTCGTGGGTCAATTTGCCGGCGTCCAGCGGAGGGTCGTCCTCGATCCAAAAGAAGACCTGGAGAACCTGATGACGGCGGAGGATGACAGATCCGGAAAAGAACAGCTTCCTGGACGTCAGCAGCCAGCGCGGAAGCGAGGCATGCTGGGGCATGTAGTCTGATGCCTGCAGCTGAAGAGCTGGTTCCCTGTCGTCCTCCCTATCGCGTGGTAAATTTGTATGATATATGATGTATAATTGAGATGTACTGATGTTGCAAGCCGCCTAGAGCCCTCCAGTAGGGAGGGGATAGGCGGGGTATAAATAAGATGATAATAATAATAATAATAATAATAATAATAATAATAATAATAATAAATTAATCTTTGCATATCTGGGTGATTATTGCTGGCAAGGAGGTGTTCTGGTCTTCTTGCCAGCAATCATCACCCAGATATGCAAAGATTAACAACAGGATTAGCACCAGAGGAACAATCAGACAGCACAATATACCCTAATCAAGGGACTATTAACTCAGTCAATCAACCAAGTAGCAAACAACAGCCCACAGTTCAACCCTGAGCTACAAATATTCTCTTTGATTGGATTCTGGTATTTATTAGTAGAACCAGAAAACTTGAAGCGATGGCAATTAAGCAATTAATTATTGTTGAGACTGGGGATGAGAGACAAAAGAAGAGTCAATATAACATTATCTAATCTTATTTCTCCTAGAAATTAACTTCTCCCTCAACTCTTAAAGCAATTTTTCCTTGTTTATCATTTACATTATTATAATCTCCTAGATATTTCACTTACTTGTTTAATATCCAATGTACATCTTGCTATTATGTTTATATAAGTATAAATACAGCTTGAGGTATGCAATTAATCATATTCCAGTCTCAATAAACCTCTACATCCAAGTAATATATGGCAAATATAATGCTATTCTTTTCTCCCATATTGGAGAGCCTTAGTCCACCTAATTGATGTAACCCAAGAATCCTTCAAAACTGTTTCCAACATGGCATCCATAAATGCATCTGAGAAATTCTTATGATGGAATGCATCATGTCACCAGCCTCACCTGATTTTATTTATAAAGCATGGGAGGGTAGCATTCTGCAAAGCAAAGTATTAAACCAAAACGTAGTCTGAATCCCATACAGATCCTAGAGGCATTCATTTAAATAATTCTAGAGAGAGAAAAAAGACAAAGCTAGAGAGAGTTAATGGGAGAGACCTCACCAGTGTCTTCCAGTAAATAGATACTCTGCAACTATCCATACCATCCTTGTCAGCCATGGAGTACCCTTAACAACTTTTCGTTTTTCCCCATTTTCCTTCTAACATTTGGAAGGTGGCATAACTGCAACTCTGTACATAAACATTCAATATTTTATTTATTTGTGAGTGTTTGTATGTTGCATTCATATTCCACCTTTTCTCCAGTCACAAAGTATAGTGAATAGACTTGCTCTCCAATTTTATTTTCACAACAACTATATGAGATAAATTATATCTTTTTTATGTCAGCTTTGTCTGGGGGTTCCCAAGCTGGAAGGCACTGGTTGGGGAAGGATGGAAAATGCCATTCTTTCTCCCCCCCACCCCACCCCCAAAAATATCCTAAGTCTCCATAAGATAGGTAGGACAATCACATTTTTTTAAAGATTGGCACTTCATAATTCCTTCACATTCAATCAGGACTCAGCAGTAAATTAGAGATCTAGACTTTACACACGTTCCTAGGCTAGGACTAGGTTGAAATTTCACAGACCACCTCAGCAAAATAAGAAATTTTACTGCAAGGAAGAATGAAGCCAAATGAAATATCTGATGGACCATTGCCAGTGTGAATTTGTAAGTACCTCTTATAATCACAGTGGTTAAAATCTGTATTTTTTTCTTCCCAAAATTTACACAAATTGACAGACTGTGTGGCATTTGGTGGCCTTGAATCTGAGCAGTTGTTGAATATTTGCATAACTGCCAAGTATGTCCTGAGAATTACTAGCTCTTGGATTACTTTTCACAAGTCCACACAAGCACTGACATGGTCACTTTAGAATTTATGCAAGATGGAAAGCATGAAAAAAAATGTTGATAACTCGAGGCTGATTCAAATATTTGCATGCAGTGGAAACAAGGCATGTATTATAAAGTTGCTTTCAGTGCTAACATTTAAAAAGTTGGACTACAGTAGCTGCAAAACACTTTATATTTAACTTCCAGAACACCAGTGTCCATGGGGAAAATATTACTTTAATCTCCAAACATGATCCATACATCCTGAGTATTAAAGGCATGCTATGAATAGTCAATCTGAAACAGTTTCAAAGTCTGGTGAATATGAAAATACTAATGAAACAGTAGAATGCCATCAGTGGTGGTGGAAAATTTTTGATGGGTACTATTGTCAAATAAATATTTCATAATCAAATATTTCATAATCAATCAATCATATTCACATTCTAAATAAATTCTTTACATATCACCATCTTTTCATGTAAGTTACATTACAGTAATTTCTTATTCTTCTGTCTATCAGTTCAGGGTTGCAAAAGTCCAGATGACCATCAGATCACAGCAAAAATATATAGAAAACTAATTCTTTTCTGCCATCTAGATGATGATGATTTTGATGATGATGATGATGATGATGATGATGATGATGATCAGATTAACAGCTACAGTTAGGCTTTGAATAAAATAGAATTTACATACAGCTATCATTAGTTCATGAAGAATAAAACATGAACATATTTTGAGAATATAGAAGAGGAATGGGAAATTCACAGGCCATTGGTGAGGCTACTCCTGCTTTTGGGGGTGGGATTTTCATGCTTTTTTTTCCAGTAATGAGAATAAAAAATAAGTTAATTATGGTTCTGATATATTTAACTCACTTCTTTTACTCTCCCTGACCTGGTTCCTCCTCCTCCTCCTCATGATAGCTGAACATTTACCGATCCCTGTAATTATACAGACTCAGAAAAGATCATCACGGCAAACAGGGAGAAAGAACCACAATTCAAGATATTCAGTAAGAAACTAGTTTCCTTGACAAAACTATGGAAGAGGGGGCCTTCTGGATATTGAAAGGTGCCAGTAGAAATGCTTGAGACTGCAGGCAATATGGAAGGAGAACCCTACCTATTTCTAGTTATTTCTTTTTTCTAGTAACCCAAGATGTTCAGTGTTTTCAGTCTGCATTCAGTGCCTTTATCAACATTTTAGTATGTGTATTGGCTGGATCATCAATCACTAGAGTGAAAGTCATGAGCTGTAGAATAATGGTAATGAAATGATAATAGCTTGCTGTTCTGCCCAGGGCAACCATGTGCAGGGACTAATATAATATTGATCCTTTGAGGCAGTAATGCAATTAAGTAGCAGGATTTCCTCTGAAATCAACATTTCTGAGTTCACCAATTATCAGCAATTTTGAGTGTAATTATATTAATTACAAAAAGTTTTTTTTAGAGTTTTCTAACCAGCCTCTCCCATCACTTGTAGGTCAAAGTGAAGTGGCAAGTGCAGAAACAGCAGGAAAAGGACATTTGTTTACACACCCATGTCCCCTGTCCTCTGGCTGATTGAGTATTCCCAAGAGCACAGAAGCTTTCCAATTCATATATCCAATGAGATGTTTGAATATTACTCTCGTCTCCACCACTGTGAATAGAATGATATGAATAAGTATTTCATGAGCTTTTGTTAATCTTAATCTGTCATGTTAAAACTGCTTCAGCAGTGCTAAGGATAATGTTGATGTGTTGGAGTTTATTCTAAGGATTTTAAAAACTGAATTATCCTGGAAAGAAAGACCGGTTGTTTGGCTGCCCTGCATAGTGCACCATCATGTCCCCAAATTTTGGCTGCAATATGGAGTCTAGATTATTAGGGAACATTGCCCATGGTATGAAAATCAAGGATGAGACCAACTTTCGACACTCTAGGTCAAATAAAAAAGAAGTCATGGAGGTTGCCTACTTAATGTATTAATGTCAGCCTCGTGGGGTAAACCAGATAGGAATCACAACCAGATGAGCTAATTCTACTTTATGGCATAGCTACATTAACAGAATCTTGCAAGTCTGAAAGTACAATTCTCTCCCCCACCACCCCACTCTCCTTTACAGCCTGAGAAACTAGGGAGGGTCCCTTCTGAGCCTCTTGCCCCACCCACTATCCATCTGCGGGCTATGCTGTCTCTTATCTAACCGTTCCCTTGGCAGCGTCTCTTTGCCCAGTATCCCAAGGTTTTTCGCACATACCATTACAATTAGTGAATCAAACTAGTTGAAGAAAATAACGTTTAAAACCCTCTTACATAGGAAGTCTTCTAACCTTGTAATAGGGAAAAAGCCCACAAAGAAAAAATTGAGGAGAGCTTCAGATGAATGGTGGCATAATGAAGGTAGAAATCAAAATCCTAAATTATTCTCTCTGATGTGAGGAGGAAGAAGGGGCAGAACCTGAGAGGATTACAGAAAGCTTTCTCCCTCATTAAACTATGGACATGTATACACACATTGTGGTGGCTGTCCATCCTGCTGTAATGATAGTAAGTCTCCCAGAATGGAGAGAGGGCAGTGGAAGCATGATATTCATGAGCAAGCATATGGAACTTGCACAAACATCACATGCATCTTCAGTGAAGGTTATTACTTCTTTAATTTCATTGGCCAGCACACGCACAAAGCAGCTCTGTGCTCGGTAGCTGCTTGTTGCAGTATCAGGCATTTCTAATGGTCCCTTCTAATTTCAGGGACCCCCCTTTCTCCAATAATTTTGTCAAGCAAACTATTCATCAGTCTCCTCTGTTCAGCCATATATCACAAGTAACTGCTTAGTTGCCTATGCTTCAGTTCCTCCCCATAGAACCTCTTGTAAACAAAGTATACCAATTAAATATAAGAATGTTATCAGGGAATGTCAGCCCTCCCAGGAAAATCAGACAGGAAACATGACCAGATGAGCTATTTCTACTTTATTGTTAGGTTACATTAACAGAATCTTGCAAGTCTGAAAGTACAAATCTCCCGCTGTCCCTATTTACTGCCTAACCAGTTAGGATGGGTCCTTTCTAAGTTTCTTTCTCTGCCCGTTATTCAGTTGTGGACTCCTCCTCTTTTATCAAATCATTCCCTAGGCAGCATTCTTCTCCCCATCTTCCAAGGTCATTCTCACATTCCATTACAGAGAACCACAATACTGCTTCAGTATTCATGTTATATGTAGATAGTAAGTATTTCTATACATTTATTTAAAATACCTCTGTACTATCTTTTTCTCCCCAAAATGATAACCTCTTAATTTTGCCTTTATTTTGGTTGGCTGGCTTTACAAGCTGTAGGTAAATCAGTACCACAGTTCTGAGAGTTGGCTCTGGCATACCTACTCACTAGTATGGCTCATATATGATACTGAAAGGAAGGAGATTTCAGAAGTGATTGTAAATATATGATGCAAAAGGAAAAACAATTGTTGCAGGAATGCTTCCATATGGTGGTGCATTTGACAAAATGGCAAAGCTCCTGCCAGTTTCTGGAAATGTGGGATACTGTAATGCACAAGTTGCTTTGCATGAAAAAAGTGGCTTATGATAGGATAGAACATTCTTAACTGAGAAGTACCTACTGGCTTCCAAGAAACTTGAAGAAAATAGTAAGAGTAGGATAAGGTGAAATGAAGGTACATAATAAAGGGAAGTAACAATTGCTTTTCATCTCTTCTTTGCTGAACAGACAAGAAAATAAGTTTCTAAAGTTCTACTTCGCATGTCTGGAAAGCTATTAAACTTTTTTTGTATGCAATGGTGTTGGAAGAACAGATGGTGTTCAATTTGACTAGAGTGTTTATATGCTTGTTGAAAGGGGATGAGATTTAAGAGCTTACTAGCTTGTACAAAAGATTATTCATAGTGTTCAGCTAAAATAATGCATGCTATGAAAGTAGAAAATATGGTTTTTTACACACTTTGGAATTGGCAGCCCCAGCCTTTCATAAATAGTGTGTGAAAAATGATATTTATATGGTCTAATTTTACTTACGTACTTTCCTAATTAAGAGTGTGATCTTTAAACCACTTGTGTAATACTGAAATAGTCAAAATATGTTGCATCATAAGAACTTTATTAGACACCTGCAATTTTGATCCACCGAACCAGAGCTTTGGAATTACAACATACTGGACAGGGCTTTAGGATCATGGCAATTGCATGATGAGGATCTAGCAATCTGGCCTTGCTTTTACCTTTCTCCCTAGCATACTTGACTTATTTAAAATCAGAAACCAACACCAAAGGAGCAAACAATATAAGA
The DNA here is from genome assembly GCA_023362775.1 of Charina bottae. Lineage (NCBI taxonomy): Eukaryota > Metazoa > Chordata > Lepidosauria > Squamata > Charinaidae > Charina > Charina bottae. The sequence continues at coordinate 22,785,998 of JALMGJ010000008.1, read as the reverse complement.
CATGCAATTGAGACAATGATTATATCATTTCAAAAATATAAAAATAACCAGGCACCCCTGCCACAATAAGGATCTGACATGAGACCTTCTTTCTATTTCTGTGCTCTTTGGCACAAATATCTAATTCTACTTTCCTTCATTGACTCCAAGCTGTTTAACCATATTATCTGCAGCAAAAGCTCATTTCTCTTTCTGGAGGTTCTTTTTTTCTTCTCTTTCAATCCTAACTTTTTCCCAGTTGTTACAGACCTTTGCAGCTGATTTTCCCTATCACACATTCTCCTGGAAAACTCCTACCCCTTAGCACTAAACTTTAACTCCATCATTTGCATAAATGGCACTGTACCTGAGCCTTTATATTGATTTTCCTCTGAGTATCAATTTGCTTTGAGGACTATCCTAAGTGAAGTGGTGCCAAAATCTTTATACTGAATAGAATAATACCCTCCTTAGTGTTGGCATTCTATCCAATTTATATTTAATCAAAGGTGTCATTAGAGTTTCAGTCTAATTTAACCATTGGTGCTGGAGGTTGGGATAACTATTTAATGAAATTGCAGCTAAGGAGATAGGGTTAATTCTGCCTACTTGTTGCAGTCATAAGATTCAGAAACACATCTAGGTCTTTAGACTGCATTCATATACTGTATAAAAGACCTAGATGTATTTTTGAATGACGCATTTAACATTGTAGCTGCAAACAAAAGGTGAAAAATTGTTTCAATAAGAATTGGTATGATTATCTCTTTGTATTTCAGTTTGCTCTTAACCTCTGAAGATTCTGCTTCCTCAATACACAGCTTCCCTATTTAATTTCCTGTGCATGCTATCTTTGCTTTCATTAAAAAAAAAAAAAAAAAAGATGGCCTAGGACTGTTTAATGAGTTTGGAAAAAAAAATCTTCAATGGAATTTTGTGAAAGCATATGACTGCTGGGGTAAAAGTATTCTACATGAAATATAATTTCTCATTTGTGAAAATAAACATGCCTTCTCTACTCAAGTCACATGTTTTCATTTGAAAACAAAAGGCAATTTCCACAGGCAAAAGCTGTAGCTTTAATGCAAATATGATTAGGTATTTCTATGGAAATGGCAAATTTTAGCCCAGAGCACTCCTACAAAATTTCACCCTTCTTTAATTACACATACAGAATCTAAATATTATCAGCTAAGTGAGAGAAAAATAAAATGCATTATTTGTGACAGATTTTACATCTACTTCCAAATATGATGAAGTAAAAACATAACATTGTGTACTGAGATGAAGACACTCTACTCCAGCATGTGACCCATATTAAGTGAAGCTTTTTGTCATAGCTTGTAGTATTGCAAGTACTAGAAATAAATCAAGTGTTTCTGTGTCTTCTAACATATTGCCTGGAATGATTTTCCCCCTTTCTTATTAGAAGTAGCTCTTATGTGAAACCCAGAGACTAAGTAAACACACTGTAAACCACTGCTTATTTCAAAGGAGTAGAATCTTTGTGGGGAGTTAGAACCCTACCTGCTTACTAAGGTAGGTAGATTGAGCATCAACAGGTCCTGACACTGCTCCTACTGAAAGCCTGGTTGGTCTCTAATAATCAAAACAATACTCATTATCTTATTATATATCAGTGTGGGAACCTGGTATGTATCACTGAAAGGCTGGATAGGACAGGGGGCTTATTTGAGTTTACCTTCTGCTAGCTGTGCAGAAATAGTTCATTTCTGGGTAGGCAGGGTGTTGCTCTAGTGTATTATATACGGACTTGAATACAAGTGAAAAATTATTTATTTATAAAACTCGTATGTCTGCCTATCTCACATAGTGATCCTAGGTGGATTGCCAGATCCCTTGATATTAACCCCTTGAGTCAATCTGATTTAACCACATCTTAGTCCAATGACTGGGGTAAGAGTCAGGTCTTCACACCCTTTTTGGAAGCTAAAAGGGTGGGAGCCCCTCAAATCTCAGGTGGGAGGCTATTCCAAGGGCTGGGGCAGCTACAAAGAAGTTGTGCCTCCATGGTCCCATCAGATGACAGAATTTAAGGGAAGGGACCTGGAGTGCACTCACCATATCTGACCAAATGGAATTGATGGATACTCTCAGGGAAAGGCGGTCCCACAGATAACCTAGCCCTGTGACATTTAGGGCTTTAAAGGTGATAGCCAGCACTGAATTGCACCTGGAAAGCAACTGGGAGCCAGTGCAGCTCACACAATAGAGGTATGACATGAGTGAACCATGGGGCTCTCAGAACTGCATGCACTGCTGAATTCTGGACAGTTGCAGCTTCTGGATAGTCTTCAAGGGCAGCCCCATGTAGAGTTCATTGCAGTAATCCAATCATGAAGCTACCAAGGCATGAGTGATTGTGAGTAAGGCCTCCCAGTCCAGGAATGGGCAATATTGGTGCACAAGATAAATTTGTTCAAAGGCTCTCTTTAAAAAATACTAAAGAATATTTAAAAACTATACAGAGTAAGCATGAATCTCACAAAAGGCGTTGGTTTTACTAAGGAAAACGTAATGAAAACATGACAGTGGGAAATGGCAATGAAGGGGAAAGTAGGTATTGTTACAAAAACAGCATTTAAGCAGCATTGAGGGAACAATCATAAACGATCTGTGGAGATAGCAATGGGACAGCATGTTTACTGCAGTTTTGGGGGAAGAAGACAAGTGTAATATATACTCCTTACAAGCCTTAGACAGTGGGTTTTGGATAGGCAAGAGGCACACACCCACTTTTGTTTGCAAGTCAGGAGTTGATCAGAAGAAAGAGGAGGGGAAGGGGTAGGAAATTAGAAAGCCAGCCTATATCTTGACATCTCACCAATAACCACATCCAATTTGCCCTGGCTCATAGATCTTACATTCCAGGTTCCTATGGTGTGTTGATCTTTAGAACATCGGATTCATCATTCACCACCAGCACCGTCAGCCGCTAGCCATCCTTTCGGCTTTGAGCTAGCTGCGTCATCACATCTGGGGCTAGTTGAACTTATCCTCTGTTCCTCCCCAGTAGCATTTTGATCATCTTCCTACCTGGGAGTCCCATCCTCCAATGGTATACCGACATATCTCTGGTTGTACTGATCCATTTAGTTTTCACGGCAAGAATACTGGGGTGGGTTGCCGTTTCCTTCCTCAAGGGAATGCAACTCCTTAAAAACAAGGCAGACGTCTTTCAGAGTGTTCCATCATTTAAAAATTATTTAGTGAAATGTGTTTGTGCTGCATTTAGAAGAACATGAGGATATACTCTTGGTCAGGCTAAGGGTGGGGTATTTATTACAGAACTGGAAAAGCTGGAACTGCACTAATGGCATCAGAAATCCTGCTTAATTCTTAATGTTATCTAAAGAACTGACATGCCTCCTTTTTATGTTCAAAGGCTTTTAAAATATTGCTTGAGGGTATTTTGAAGATACACCATTAACTCAGATTTTTAAAACTATCTTTTATGATAAAGAATGGCAACTACTGGGATGGGTACTCCTTAATGTTCAGATTAAATTACAAGGTCATCTGCCTGAAGGCATAGGCAATTGTTACTGTGAGGCATACATAAAAACCAATAAATATATACTCTGCTTCAAAAGACAGAGAAATACCCTTTCTCTGACCCCCAGGGCCTCGAATTTTCATAATGTGATTATCACCCAGGTCGTACATAGTTTAGGTTTTATCCAGCAACATTTCTTTAGCAGAGTTGTTGTGCTTGTAGGATATTTTACTACAGCATTTGATGTAAAACAGTTTTCTGTTTTACATTGGTTATGGTTAGCAACTAATAATTACAAGAGTTCTATGAGCATTTCTTTATCAGGGTAAGTGAGCAAAATAGAAGACGAGGAATCGACAGTATGGATACTTTTATATTGTGTCATTCATGTAGAATGAATATTGTAAAGGAACTGTAGTGAAAATGTAACTTTGTTTTTACCTTGATTACTAAAGTTTTAGGCTCCAATTTTATGCACACTGAGTCTCTTTGAATGCAATGGGGCTTAAGACTGCGCTGTTTAAATGTATTTGAATTAAACTATCAAAGAATATGGTAATGTCATATTATGATTACTTGACCATGGAAAACAGATGTGAGTATTGCCTAGGTGCAGACACTGTACTAAGAGATAATATAGGTTGCCCTGCTAGCTCACTTTGGCTGATTCAGAAAACTATGCAGGTTGGCCCTAGTTAGAACTTGCATAGGGGACCATCTGGAACATCTAGGGCTGCAGGCTACAGTGGGAGATTAAAAAAAATCAATCAATCAATCAATCAATCAGTCAGTCATCTCCAGGAAACACTTTGGTTAGGAAAACTGCATGGAAGTATGTCTATGAAGGTTCTCAGTCATCCAGGTGGAATTGTCTGTAGCTTGAATCATGTCAACTGGATTTCTATATCCAAGTCACCAGGCATCAAGCTCAGTTCTAAGGCAACTTTATCATGTAGGTTGCTTGGTTTTGCCTTTGGGCTTTTCTGCACTGGTAGCCCCATCACCAGAATGCAACTGTTTTTTGAGGGCAGATGACAATGTCAGCCTTTATGTAACCCTCCCATTGCAAAATTGATCTTCCTGCATGGTTTCTTGTTGAAGCTTGAAAGTAGGTTTTTTTTTTTTTCATTTTTGCCATCTTGAATGCTGTTGTCCAATTTTGCTGGAGCATTTTACTTCCTCCCAGGCTAGCTCCTCAATTCATGGACTACTTTGCTGGGGAAGGAATACCTGTTCACCTGAGCCCATTCTTACCATTAACACTAGTACTTTTTAGACATTAGTCTTGCAATATCATATTCAGCATTCAGTATACTCTATCTATGACTGACTTAGCAAGATGTTCAAATCCAATCAATACATTTCTTTTTGATCATACTAGATCTCCTTTTCTTTCCTCATACTTTAAATTTGTTTTATGCAATTGCAAAGAAGACAAGTTTGTTGCAAAAAGAAGAAATGGAGGAACTTGCAGGTTTTTACTTTTTGAAAGATGACTATTTCTCTAACTGGTAAAATTAGTGAGAATGGAAATCTTGATAGAACACTATGTAAGCTGATGTGAAAGTCTGTAATAGGTACAAGGATAATCAAAATTTTTGAGAAGTCTGGATGCTGCCATCCATTTGAATATAAGAAGAAGTAAAAAGAATTAGCTTTTATCTATAGACCAATTACCCTGCTTTAATGTCTGGTTTATTACAAGTGTTTGTTTTTTTAAAAAAATGTAAGGCAATTGTTCTCCAGCTAGTATCTAACAACGTGTATATTTTATTACACTATCAGTTTTTGCTTTATAATAAGGAATCATGGCAAAGGTAAGGCAATAAAAGAGAGCCACTTTTCATTATATATTGGCTGGATGATAGTTAGGCTATTGAGAAATATGTATTATATTAGACATTTCAGATAATGGGCATTTTAGCTATCACAATTAATGAAGTAAAGGATACAGGCAATATAAGAAGTGGAGATAAACTGAACGACAAATTAATACTACATTAATTCTGTAATGATGTTTCTATAAAGTTAGAAGTTGCAAAATCCATCAGTGGGAACAAGAGAGCTTTGAAATTAGAATTTCATCCAAAGTCTTCAGTGCCTATCAGAATATGATCTCATTTATATTCAGATAAGTGTTTGTACTTGCTTAATAATCTAATCTTAGACCGTCTTTCATTACACTGAGAGCCATTTGTTTCCAGTTCAGAAAGATAATCTATGGAAGTCAGCACCTACACGTGTATAAAAGCTTAATTACTTCAACAGAATGGACCCAGGCCGCCTATCACACACATTATAGAAGGCAATGAGTGTAGGAAGTTGGAAAAAGACTGATGCTGGGCCCCATTTGTGCCTAGTAAAAGTGAGTCAAAGCTCTATTTTGAAGAAACAAGAAGCAGTGCTGATTATAGTCCAGGATGCTTTCTCTTCAGTTCACAGAATCAGAATAGAATAGAATAGCCTCAAAAAGTTATGTTAGCTTGGGAAGTGTGCATGGAAAACAGGTCTTGAATAAGCCAACATTTAAGATAATCAGACAGTCTAATAGATGCCAAAATATTGATAAGATCTGAAATTTGGCTACTAGAATTTTTAGCTTAAATGTTCAGTATACTATTTTGTAAATATATATGCTTCTAAAATATTTATATTTGTGCAGAGCTTCTGCTGCTAATTTTATAGTTTATATAATGTTAGAAAGACTAGACATAAGTGACCATTGTCTCTTATTTATTTTCATTATAGAAACTATCATGGAAGAAAGTATATACTTAGAGACATATCTGTAAGATAGGAAATAAAATTCATGTGTTTACTGATACCATTGGAATAGGCTTTGAGGCACATGCTTAGGTCATGAAAACCAGGGTCAAAAAAATTGCACACATATGCAAATGCTCCATTCTAAAGATATTTTGCTTTATGATATAATGTTATATCATTAATGTATAATGTGTAACATTATCTACATATTTTAGAAGTTGCTGTCATTCTTCAAATGGCTGTGAATATCATACCCAAGTCTGTTATCTTTTCTGTATCTTGGCAAAATACCTAGTACATGTCATGTTTTATAGCTATTATTATTATTATTATTATTATTATTATTATTATTGAAAACTAATAATGTTATTGCATAGTCATACTCTGGTGACATTGTATTTAGCTACTTGATTTACAGTATGAATGTAAATAATGTAGATGTTCCTATTATAAGCAGCAGATCAATAGTAGAACCAGATATATTGGGACTCCAGGCTTGGCTGCCGGCTCGACCAGTCAAATTTCTCAGAGAAGCTGAGAACTGACTGAATTTCCCTTGCTTGCGTGGATTGCAGAAGTTGTGGTCCACTGAAGTTTTTTTTTCCCCTGGAGAGGGGGAGACCAGAAGATTACTCGTGGGGCCATTGGGATTGCCTACCCTTGTTTTTTCTGTAGTTTTCCACCGCGGAAGGAACAGGGTAAGTGCAAGGCAATGGCCGAGATATATCAGGCTCTCGCAGGGGAAACAAGTCTCTTTGAAGAGACACAAGAGCGCCCAGCCGCTTTTAGATCACTTTAGGAATGTTTTTTTTAGATTAAAATATTTTTGAAATCTAAGATCTATTTTTTGGACTTTGTTGAAAATGTTGGCTAACTTTGTGCTTTCTTTGCTATAACTGATTCTGGTGGAAGTTTGATGGACTCTATATTTGCAACATAATGAAACGTCTGCATTTTTTTTTTTACTTCTCTTTTGTATTAGAGGGATTTAAGAGACTCTGTTTGTAATTCTTCGCTTGATAAACTAAATGACTATTCATTTTTTGAGAAACTCTTTGTTTGGATTAAGCAGCTTGCAGCTTGAACAACGAAAGCTCGCAGTTTGAAGAATAAAAACACAGGGTAACGTGTTTTTTTCCTTGTCTTCTTTTTCTACATCCTCCCTGGTTGGATTTTGCTTCATTTGGAATATATTTTTTATTTCTCCTTCTATAAACTGTTTAAAATATTATTCTCTCCTGTATTTTGGATTATTGGAACTTTCTTTTTTCTTTTGACTTTAAAAAAAAAAAAAAACAACAATGACGTTCTGCTTAATAGATTCTGCTGGTAGTATTCCATGGACAGATTACATGATTATTGTTTTGACTAGAAGGGTTGTTGTTTTAATTTGAAGGACACAGGAAAGATGGCTTTCCAACTTGTACCTGAGGAGCTCAGAAGAGAGATTACTGAGGCTTTTTCAAATATTCAAAGGTCGTTGGAATTACTGTTCGTAACTCTGCAAAACAGAGAGAAAGAACAGAGAACAGAAACGGAGACAGAAAGGAAAAATGTTTTTCAAGTGGAGGAGAAACAGAAGGAGGAAATTTTGAGTATATTAGTTCAGAAGAACATTCTGAAGGCTTTACACTACAATCTTGGTATAGATATGTTGTGGCAGTGGAGACAGAGTGAAAATATGGGTGCACAGTTGGATGGATGTTGTGAAATATGTGGAAAGGGAGAGAAGGTTGCTCTGATATTCTATATGAGATATAGAAAAGAGCAGGCTGTATATTGCGAATCTCCCACAGTGTATTGTGATTTTGGCATAACCTAAACAGAAGATATGAGAAACTGTATGGATATAAAGGCTAATGAAAATATGGACTTGAATTGTTATGAGAAATTGTATGGATATATAAAAAGTGATATTCTAAATGTAAGATGCTAAATACAAACACAAGTTGATATTATAGAATATTGTTTTCCTTAGAGATATATTTATGAGAAGATAATGATATGATGGAATTAGAATGATGGTTACTACAGGATGATATATATCAATATGTATTGTATGAATATTATAAGAATTGATATATTAGCTATTAGGTTAAGTGATATGATAGATTATGCATTTAGTTTAAATGGACACTACTACAAGGAATGGAAATTACAGATGGATAATTGAGATTCAAGAATTCCTTTTTTATGGAGATATATATATATATTAGAATTAAATTATAGAAATATATATGTATGAACACTATAAGAATTGCTAAATTATGTATTAAGTTACATAACATGTTAGGTTATGAGTCATAATATGAATAGAATATATTGTAGTTTATTAGAAGTAAATAAGGCTTTTATTTGTTATACTAATTGGTCTTTATTGAAGATATAAATATGTAGTAATGAGCATTCAACATTTAACTACTACTTCAAGGAGTGGAAGCCAAAGATGGATTATTGGGAGACAGTAAGATGAAGGTTAGAAGATTGGATTAAAGAAATCAAAAGGCATATGACAAAGAAAAGTTCCTGTATACTGTATGAAGGACTAACATTTAAAATCAATTGTTGTACTTTAAGTTCAAAGATAGATTGGAGGACATCTATTTTCTATATTTTCTTTGCTTATTATTTCTTGACTTCACTTTTTCTTTATCTTTTTCTTATTTTGTATTTCTGTTTCTATTTCTTTTTTCTACTTTAAATTTTATTATGTATTGTAAAACTTAATAAAATTTAATAAAAAAAAAATAGTAGAACCAGATATATTAACACTATGTGCACAGTATTTAACTTATGATTCAGGATCAGCTGGCAATTCATGGCTGTTGCCTACAGCAGCTTCCAGAGTTTCACAGGCAAGAAAATCAAATTGTCTTTGTGAGCATATTATTTCTCAAGCATATGTAGAGTTTATTTTGCACAGGACAACTGTAGTTTGCTTCTGACCCAGATTTTAGTTTTAATTTTGATCTCTAAAATCTTGGGATCTTTGAGACTACTAGGTAAATCACAGATCTGTTTGAATATGAAACCCAGTGACACTCATAGAAAATGTCCTGATCTGTGTACCTTTCTACCATTGGTATGAATGTTTAGTAGTGGCACTTTGGATTTATAATCTGCTACCACAGGAGGTTTGTATTGTTAGAGTTCTTGTGTTGCCCTGGCAAATTATCTCTGTACAAAGCACAGCCTTCTCATGGTGACGTGAAGTGCAGGTGCAAGATAACAACAGTCACGTGTGTATTGTTTTGACTAGATTGCATGGGAACAAGGTCTCCTGATTTCTTTCCGTGGGAAGCCTTGCTCAGGCCCCCCTGAGCAAGGAAGGGGGGAACTCAGTGCGTAGATGCAGCACTGCTAACCAATAGCAGGTCATGCTGTGTGCTTTGAGGCCTAGTGTGTGTAACAGCTAACTTCCAGCCAATCAGAAAGCTAGAAGGTCTGAATATACAACCATGCAAAATGGTGTTCTATGTCTTCTTGATTTCTAGTGTCTCTTAGCCATGTAGTTCTTCACGTGTTCACTTCCCGTGGACTGGGCAGAGTGAGCTATGCCTGGCTTTGGGTATAGGCCATGGCAGGAACTCTGGCCCTGGGATCAATACACGGAACTCTGCTTATAAGTTTGTTTTGTTTTTCCTTTTACAATGATATATCTTGTATATTCATCTTTTTCATTGTTGTGATAATGTGCTGTATCTGCATTATTGCCCTATGCTAAACAGTAAACACTGTTGGCCCTAACAAGCTGCATTCTTGTCTGTTTATTCTCAAGCCTCGGTTTTTCCCCTTTAAGCCAGCATATACCCCATCATGTATATCATTTATGCTTCATTTTACTTGTTATTAGTATCCTTTGTAGTTCCTTTGACATAACAATATTCAGAATAATTAATAGCAATGACTGGTGTGCAATATGTGTGTAATTAGATCACAGTAAAACTGTGTTGACATCAGTATCATATAGTAACAATGAAGAGTAGGAAAACTGTATTGGGTTTAGCCAAATTGAAGAGATGATAGTAGGCCAACTTAATTTAAGAATGTTATGCTATGCTTAGAACCATAAAGTTATCAAAGCAGATTTCTTCATCATCTTATAAGAAAAGTATTACTATAGCTAATGTTATCTCCCTCAAAACATACTGTACATTTCATTATTGGCAAAAGAATAATTGCTGTAGTGCAAGAGGTAAAAGGTTGACTGAATTATTTTATATTGCTTTTAAAATTATAGCTTCTATCGAATAAAACTGAATTATGCACTTGGAAAATTACAGCTAGTCTTCTTATAATTTCCTTAATGCTGGAAAAACTCAGTGATTGAAGATTAGTGCTTGATTAGATGCCATCAGTCAATGGATGAAACTTTCCAAGACTCTTCAGTTATGACGTTTTGCTTGAGGATGCTGCCCTCCCTTATTTTAAAGCACTTTTTAAAATGCTGTTCATAATATCTATTTCTAGGCAGCATGAAATAGAGATGGAAAACACATGGTATATATCCTCCAACTGCTACTTCCCCATTACTGTCTTCCTTTGCAACCACTTTACTTTTAGATATGGCACTGAGAGATGAGACATTGATGTTGCCTCAGTTCTGCATGCCCTCCCTTCATGTGCATGCATGTACACATGTGTCACATTGATTACAGAAATGAAGGGATATTTTTCAGAAATGTGAGTACTGCAACTTCAGGCACTGTGTTTTAGCCAAGAAGGGAATAGTTACTTTAAAGTGGTAGGATGTAAATCAATGCACATTTTCATTTTTGAAACACATACACATACAGATGCATGAACACATTGCAAAAGTGAAAGATGGCTTGAATTAGTATAACCTTAGGTGTGTGGCTGGAGAAATTTTGTTGGCTGGAGGGTGCACTCAATGGATATGGATATGGATGTGGATGTGGATGTGGATGTGGATGTGGATGTGGATGTGGATGATGTGGATGTGGATGTGGATGTGGATGTGGATGTGGATGTGGATGTGGATATGGATATGGATGTGGATATGGATATGGATATGTTTTGGAGGTCAAGGGTTACAGTGTGGGTGTTGGTGAAAGAACTGGGCAGATCCTACTTAAGTTTAAATAAAATCAAATTCACATCTTTGTTCTGTTCACCTTTTTGCCATGCTTTCCCCACTTTTTTGAATGTATAACATTTAAAAGGCTGCATGACCCTATTTCAGAGACTGAAAGAAGAGTGACTTGCTTAAATAGGCAAAGCAATCTTAGCTAAGAATAGATGTCAACTATAGTTCAGTTTACCTTTTTCACCACTACCTATCACTATAAAAAGCTTGCTTAAAAATTGCTTTCCTTATTTCCTTCTTTATTTCCTTCCTGTTTAGGCTTTAAGCTACCATATTTTCTACAATTTCCCAGGGCATAATTGTATTGAAGTGCAGTGTTCCATTGGTCTAATGCTGAAAAATAAAATATTTGAGATGTTTTGACTATTACATATGTGAGTCATTGGCAGTATTTTTATACCACTTTATTTTTCATGTCAGCTCACTTGATATTGTCAGGGATTGATAAATCTTTAAAATATCAATACCACTATGTTTTATATATCCAATTAAACAGCTTTTAGTATAAGTGATTTGTATTAATGTTAAGTAATACAATTAATACAATGCTAATTGCAGCATTGATTTAATGAAATGTGTTTGTTAATACAGAGATGAAAAATCATGCAGTATACAATGCTTCTAGGTTAATGTTTAGCACAAAATATGCCTGTAATTTGAATTTTATGATTATTCCAAAGAGCTTGCTTAAGTGGAATACTATCTTGCAGTATAAAAACTAAATTGAAGGAAGGAATGTGAAGATTTGAGTGAAATGGTTAAAAGTCTGAGAAATTGAAAAATAAAAGCTACTCAAAAATGTGTGTGTGAGGAAAAGACACTGTCTATTTGTGTTAATACCTGAAAATTAATAGTTCCTCCTGGGGGTGGTTAGCTTAGTAAAATCCTCCTTTTAAGAACATACCATCTTTTGGATTTTGATTTTTTAATTTTTATAGTAGTTTTTAAATGTATAGTCTTTTAACTTTTTATATATTGTGATTGTAAACTGCCCAGAGTCTACCATGGTAGAGATGGGCGGGGATAAATTCAAATAATAAATAAATAAATAAATAAATAAATGTAGACTAAACAAGTATGCAGGTAACCAGTGACTTCCAGGATTGAAATAAATTTTAAAGCTGAGCTTAGACGTATACCTATACCTCATACCTCATAGGTATGAGAGCCAGTTTGGTGTACTAGTTAAGGCATCAGGCTAGAAACTGGGAAACCATGAGCTCTAGTCCCACCTTAGGCATGAATCCAGCTGGGTGACCTTGGACCAGTCACTCTCTCTCAGGCCTAGGAAGCAGGCAATGGCAACCCACTTCTGAAAGCTTGCCAAGAAAACTGCAGAGACTAGTCCAGGCAGTCGCCAGGAGTCAATACTGACTTGAAGGCACCAAAACAACTATATAGGCAGATCTTCTGTAATATATGTCTTCATTCTAGTTTGCTGAGTTGTAACTCTGAGCATTCACAAAGTAAGCTGTGTTCTGAATAAGGAATTCAGAGTCTGAAGAACCTAGATTTATATTCATTCCAGGTGCAAAGCCTGACAGGAAGTCCTGCCAACTGCCACTACCATTACTCCAGAAGCAGAATTTGCACTTAGAGTCCAAGGGTAAACCATGGTTACAGACCCTCTTGCAATCCCGATAACTATCAAATAAGTTCTCCAGCAAAGGAGATCGTTACCTTGTCGTGGTGCTGGAGCTTGAGCACCTCAATGAAACCATGAGCTAAACCGTGAAGGGACACCCAAGACGGGAAGGTCGTGGCAGAGAGGTCAGACTAAATACGATCCCTGGGGAAGGTAATGGCAACCCACCCCAGTATTCTTGCCATGAAAACTAAATGGATCAGTACAACCAAAGATATGTCGGTATACCATCGGAAGATGGGACTCCCAGGTCGGAAGATGGTCAAAATGCTACTGGGGAGGAACAGAGGATACGTTCAACTAGCCCCAGACGTGATGATGAAGCTAGCTCAAAGCCGAAAGGACGGCTAGCGGCCGACAGTGCTGGTGGTGAACGACGAATCCGATGTTCTAAAGATCAACACACCATAGGAACCTGGAATGTAAGATCTATGAGCCAGGGCAAATTGGATGTGGTTATTGGTGAGATGTCAAGATTAAATATAGACATTTTAGGTGTCAGTGAACTGAAATGGACTGGAATGGGTCACTTCACATCAGATGACCACCAGATCTACTACTGTGGACAAGAGGACCACAGAAGAAATGGAGTAGCCTTCATAATTAATAATAAAGTGGCTAAAGCAGTGCCTGGATACAATCCAAAAAACGATAGAATGATCTCAATTTGAATTCAGGGTAAGCCATTTAACATCACAGTGATCCAAATATACGCCCCAACCACAGATGCTGAAGAAGCAGAAGTAGATCAGTTCTATGAGGATCTGCAGCACCTACTAGATAATACACCAAAAAGAGATGTTATTTTCATTACAGGAGACTGGAATGCTCAGGTGGGTAGTCAGACGACACCTGGAATTACAGGCAAGCATGGTCTGGGAGAACAAAATGAAGCAGGACATAGGCTGATAGAATTTTGCCAAGACAACTCACTGTGCATAACAAACACTCTCTTCCAACAACCTAAAAGACGACTTTATACATGGACTTCACCAGATGGTCGACACCGAAATCAGATTGACTACATCCTTTGCAGCCAAAGGTGGCAGACATCTATACAGTCGGTAAAAACAAGACCTGGAGCTGACTGTAGTTCAGATCACGAACTTCTTATTGCAAAATTTAGAATCAGACTAAAGAGAATAGGGAAGACCCACAGATCAGTTAGATATGAGCTCACTAATATTCCTAAGGAATATGCAGTGGAGGTGAAGAATAGATTTAAGGGACTAGATTTAGTAGATAGGGTCCCAGAAGAACTATGGACAGAAGTTCGCAACATTGTTCAGGAGGCGGCAACAAAAAACGTCCCAAAGAAAAAGAAAACCAAGAAGGCAAGATGGCTGTCTGCTGAAACACTGGAAGTAGCCCAAGAAAGAAGGAAAGCAAAAGGCAACAGTGAGAGGGGGAGATATGCCCAATTAAATGCAAAATTCCAGAGGTTAGCCAGAAGAGATAAGGAATTATTTTTAAACAAGCAATGTGCGGAAGTGGAAGAAGACAATAGGATAGGAAGGACAAGAGACCTCTTCCAGAAAATTAGAAACATCGGAGGTAAATTCCAGGCAAAAATGGGTATGATCAAAAACAAAGATGGTAAGGACCTAACAGAAGCAGAAGAGATCAAGAAAAGGTGGCAAGAATATACAGAAGATCTGTATAGGAAGGATAATAATATTGGAGATAGCTTTGATGGTGTGGTCAGTGAGTTAGAGCCAGACATCCTGAAGAGTGAGGTTGAATGGGCCTTAAGAAGCATTGCTAATAACAAGGCAGCAGGAGACGACGGTATCCCAGCTGAACTGTTTAAAATCTTGCAAGATGATGCTGTCAAGGTGATGCATGCCATATGCCAGCAAAACACAAGAATGGCCATCAGATTGGAAAAAATCAACTTATATCCCCATACCAAAAAAAATCAACTTATATCCCCATACCAAAAAAGGGAAGCACTAAAGAATGTTCAAACTATCGAACAGTGGCACTTATTTCACATGCCAGTAAGGTAATGCTCAAGATCTTGCAAGGTAGACTCCAGCAATTCATGGAGCGAGAATTGCCAGATGTACAAGCTGGGTTTAGAAAAGGCAGAGGAACTAGAGACCAAATTGCCAATATCCGCTGGATAATGGAGAAAGCCAGGGAATTTCAGAAAAACATCTATTTCTGTTTTATTGACTATTCTAAAGCCTTTGACTGTGTGGATCATAACAAATTGTGGCAAATTCTTGGCGGTATGGGGATACCACGTCATCTTATCTGCCTCCTGAGGAATCTGTATAACGACCAAGTAGCAACAGTAAGAACAGAGCACGGAACAACGGACTGGTTTAAGATTGGGAAAGGAGTACGGCAGGGTTGTATACTCTCACCCTACCTATTCAACCTGTACGCAGAACACATCATGCGACATGCTGGGCTTGAGGAATCCAAGGCTGGAGTTAAAATCGCTGGAAGAAACATTAACAATCTCAGATATGCAGATGATACCACTTTAATGGCTGAAAGCGAGGAGGAGTTGAGGAGCCTTATGACGAAGGTGAAAGAAGAAAGTGCAAAAGCTGGGTTGCAGTTAAACCTCAAAAAAACCAAGATTATGGCAACGAGCTTGATTGATGACTGGCAAATAGAGGGAGAAAAAGTGGAGGCAGTGACAGACTTTGTATTTCTAGGCGCAAAGATTACTGCAGACGCTGACTGCAGCCAGGAAATCAGAAGACGTCTACTTCTTGGGAGGAGAGCAATGGCAAATCTTGATAAAATACTTAAGAGCAGAGACATCACACTGACAACAAAGGTCCGCATAGTTAAAGCAATGGTATTCCCTGTAGTAACCTATGGCTGCGAGAGCTGGACCATAAGGAAGGCTGAGCGAAGGAAGTTAGATGCTTTTGAACTGTGGTGTTGGAGGAAAATTCTGAGAGTGCCTTGGACTGCAAGAAGATCAAACCAGTCCATACTCCAGGAAATCAAGCCAGACTGCTCACTTGAGGGAATGATATTAAAGGCAAAACTGAAGTACTTTGGCCACATAATGAGAAGACAGGATACCCTGGAGAAGCAGCTGATGCTAGGGAAAGTGGAAGGCAAAAGGAAGAGGGGCCGACCAAGGGCAAGATGGATGGATGGTATTCTGGAGGTGACGGACTCAACCATTGGGGAGCTGGGGATGGTGACGGCCAACAGAAAGCTCTGGCGTGGACTGGTCCATGAAGTCACGAAGAGTCGGAAACGACTGAACGAATAAACAACAATCAAATAAGTTGCCAAATGCCTTGGTCCAGTATTGGAACCAAGTAGTTACCCAGTGAACTAGTCAACCCTCCATGGTAGACCAGACCAAAGTCATGAATATTAATACTACTGCAATAACAGAATCTTGCAACTCTGAATGCTCCTCCCCCCCTCCCTCCCTTTATCTTCAAGAGAACCAGGGAGGGTCTTGCCTGAGACACTTGCTCATATTACAGCTCTGCCCCAGACTTAGATTTCTTTCATCTGACTCTTCCTCATGTTCCTCAAGGTTATTCCTTCTTCCCATTGCAGCCCAGATGATGAACCAACAATCCAGCCAAGTATGACAAATCTACTACATTTAACACTGCCTGTTCCAGTATTGTCCCAAGATCTGGCAGCCTTGTCTAGAGCAGCAGTAGCCTCTGCAGCCCTCTATCACCAAGTAACAACCTCCCTGCTTTACAAATGTTCTGTTCGGAATATGACCACCAGAACTTTATAGAAATAGTTCTTAAAATAGTTTTATTATATAAAAACTATTTACAAGTATAAGCCCATTAATACAACTGAAGGGTACTGGATCAACTGGATGCGCTTGGAGGTAAGCAGCTAACCCCAACAGCAGAATGTGGTGACCCAAAATTGACACGACAACACATACAGGGTTGAGCAAGTTACTTAGCAGCTAAATGTTGCCACACCAAGGCTGGAGAACGATGTGAAGCTCTGGACGCCAGCTGACAAACACCCTGATTGGTGGTCCCAATCTTCTAAAATCCAGCTGCTGGGTCATTCCCGAGTCCGTTGCTCTTCACCTGTTCCTCTGGCGTCTCTGAGTCTTGCACCTGTCCATCACAAGACGGATCACGAGTGTTGCACTTTTGAACCTGCACCTGTCCATCACGAGTTCTTGTCAGTTGTTGCACAGGGTAAGTTTCTTTTCTCTGATTGGTTTCATTTTCCTCAGAGTCAGAGTCCAACTGGACTCTGACAACAAATATGATCTGAATTCAAACAAAGTTAATATCTTCACTTAATATGAACTATACAGCTCCAAGTGCAGAGGATTTTTCAACTGAATGAGTTTCTATAGGATTTATAATTGTCCTCATGACAAAGGCAGTTAAAAAATAGGGAATCTATCCATCTAGTACAGGAAAATAGGGAATACCAAGTCTAGTAAAGTCTAGACTTGGATAACTATACTAATTTTGTGACATTTGCTTGGAGACTAATCTCAATTACCTGCATTGCAAGTGACTACTAACATGAATTCCATCACCTCTGACAGAGAAAGTGTTTGGTACAGGGAGACACTGCTGACCTTCAGCTGTTAGCTCATAATATGAGATGCAATGAAGAAAGCTTAACTTCACCAGTTTAAAGAATTATTTATTTTATTTTTATTTATTTATCAAATTTATATGACCACCCAACTCCCCCAACGGGACTTAATTAGCTGTTGACATGACAAAAAACTAATTTGTTAAGGAACCCACAGACTTTTTCTTCAATAAACTAGTTGTGCTGGGCTATTGATAGAATACCCAACAAACTGTGAGGTAGGTAGGGAAGAGTCCCTTGTATGGGAGATGGGCGGGGAATAAATTGAATAAATGGAAATGGAAAGTGGAGTGCAACAAGTAGAGAAGATGCCATTATTTTATTTTTTTCATTGCTTCCTCTTCTTTTCTATCCAAGCATTGAGGTAGAATGAGTCTGGAACCCAAGAAAATTGATATGTGGGTGTATGGAGGAGTGTTTGCTTTTGGCGAGGAGTTTTCATTGCGGTTTTATGGTTTCTGACATTTTTATTGTTTTATGAGCTGCCCAGGGTTATGGCATACAGTATAAGATGGGCAGCCATATAAGTCTTTTAAATAAATAAATATTAAAATAAACCTTGGAAGTTAATTCTATGCAGCTCGGTGCTAGCAGAGCTCCATGATCTGTCAAGATAACTTGTATGAGTGCATAAAAGGCCTATGTATATATTGTGGCAAACCTGGCCACTTCACAAGGGAGTATTCTGCTAAGATTTCTCCCTCTGCTTCCAAAACCTCTACAAAGTATCATTCTTGTGAAGATGGCATTTTGCAAGTGGTTGCCTTAAATATTCCAAATCCACCGAGGTGGTCCCAATCCTCTAAAATCCAGCGGTTGGGTCAACTACAAATTAAGTGAACCCAGGCATGTGAAACTATACATCATTTAGTAAATCCTCTTACCCTACAAACGCACTCTGGCCCTGAAATACAACTATAATCCTTAGCAGATTCTGGGGCCACAGGCAATTTGACTGAAATCTCCCTTGCGTGCAAATATCAGAATAATGAAAACAGCATTGCACTTTTGTACCACAAGTTTTACTCCTTTGGGGCATATATGCAATGTCAATACATACATAAGAAAGGGGTCAGGTTTATATTGTATTTCCTCAGTCTGGCCCCCTTTGCCCCATTGTTGATGCCACTGTGTACAATCAATCTGATTACTATAGTCTAAGTTCCTGCAAAATTCCACTATCCAGTATCAAATACACAGGTAGCTTGCCTGAAAGAATTTATGAACAATAACTTACCAAAAGAGTTTATTTACCTACCTTAGTCTCTACATTTGTCCAGCTCAGGAGACCCTTCCTGATACTGGTCATACTACCTTTTCCGTTTAAATTATAGTTGATCTGCTTTATTTTCCCATCTATTTGCTTTTAAAAATGCCACAGTAAAATGACTAAGTATTTTCATTCATGTGTTTCTAAGCTCCCCAATCAGTAAAGCATTTGTATTTGTATTGATTGAAATACAATATTAGAAAACTGTTGATATTGGTGTATAATTGTGTTCTGCTTCACAGATTGGTTCAGGACAAGTTAGATGTGTATGCAATAATATGCAAACCCACAAATTTTCTTCCTACCCATGTTATAAAATTAGCATTTTAATTTTTTTTGCAATTTTGCTTTAATCTTCATTTTCTCCTCGAGGATTATTTATTTGGTTGTTGTGGATTTTCCGGGCTGTGTGGCCGTGTTCTGGCAGTTTTGGTTCCTAACATTTCAGCAGTTGCTGTGGCTGGCATCTTCAGAGGACAGGAGCACAGCTAGAAGATTATCTCTGTGCCCAAGTGGAGGGTGTGTCTTCCTGCTGGTGTTTATATCTGCTGAGAGGGCGTGTGTCTTCTGTGGGTCATTTACAAGAGAGTAGGAGAGGGTTTATTGTGGTGATTAGGGGGTGTGGTATTGTGTATGGGATTAGCACATCTATTGTGCAAGTTATTTGCATATTTCTGTGGTTGAGTAGAGTTCATTGACCTTTTGCCAAGCTGTGTTTTTTAAGACACACACCCTCTCAGCAGATATAAACACCAGCAGGAAGACACACCCTCCACTTGGGCACAGAGAGAATCTTCTAGCTGTGCTCCTGTCCTCTGAAGATGCCAGCCACAGCGACTGGCAAAATGTTAGGAACCAAAACTGCCAGAACATGGCCACACAGCCCAGTAAACCCACAACAACCATCGGATTCTGGCCGTGAAAGCCTTCGATTATTTATTTATTTATTTATTTATTTATTTATTTATTTATTTATTTATTTATCAGATTTATCACTGTCCATTTCCCCCAAGGGGGACTCTTTACAATACAATAAAATGTAATTAATTAAAATACAATTATAAATAGATTAAAATAAGCATAAGAATTTATAGATGTAATAAATATAATAACGTCCAGATGGCAGAGTCTTCTTAAGTCCATGGGTAAAAAGGACATTCTAGGGCCACCCTAAGGCGCTAGCCATCCCCAAGAGTGTACACTCTCCTTTCCTTTTCTTCTTGTTAAATCACAAACTGTATAGCAATGTGGGCACAAAACAGAAAGGGCCACTGACTAGTGCAGAATGTGTCCAGGCACATTTCCTCTGCATGCTGTAGGTGAATTATTTGACATAACATAAGCATAACTCTTCTGGAGGAAAGCATGTAATAATCTATGAACACAACACTGGGAATGACACATCTCTTAAGCATAAATTGTCTCACCACTTTAACTGTTATCAGTTGATGAAAAATTAGATTGCTGATGGCCAATGTAGGAAGAACCAAACAAAACATTTGCAGGCATCAATGACAGCCGCGTTAAATGCAAATGTATGACATTCTGGGAATGGTTTTATATAAAACATTAATCAGACTGCATTTCTGCACCATCTACTCCTCCCATCTCAGCAGGATAGCTTAACAGCTAACAACTTGTAGATCAGCATGAATATGGCAGAAAATCCACTGTACTGCTGAAGATTATTTTGACAGGTACAATCTGGTTGAATCCAAGGAGGGCTTCCAGTATATTGCTTGGCAGAGTAACTTGGCTGAAAATGAGGAAAATATGCTTTTACTTCCACCTTACATTTCATCTTTTTTTTCCAAATTTCAAGCATTGTGAATCTGAACTCTGATATTATATATTTAAAGAACATTGATTTTTCTCCTTTGAATTTTGAAATAATTCAAATTACATTATCATCCTCCGAATACTTGTAACTTGGAATAATACTGTTAATAATTTTGGTCCAGTATTCATATGCCATCAGCTGGCTTATCCTTACAGTTCTGTTTTCTTGCAGGCTATTGCTTTGTCAAGACTCCCTTAGGGAGTTTTTTTTCCTGAAGATTTCTTCACACATTTTATAATGGCAAATGCAAGTTTGAACACTGAATCCAAACTTGCCAACTGGGATCATTATTCAATCACAGTTGCCTCTCCAATGCACAGTGGATATCTTTTCAAGCACATTCTGGTCACACATTTCATTTTCATAAAAAACCACTTACATGCCCACCTAAAAATATGTAAGATGCTTTCAATGGGAGACTGTCACTTGTATACCAAACTCCCTGGACATCCCCTGATATTGATGTCATCTATATTGTTCTGGGGCCATATAGAAATGACAATACATACTGTAGGTGGCTGTTAGCTACATGTTATGATTCAGTGAAATGTGATAACAAAACAAAAAGCTCAGTGACAAGGTTTAGAGAAAATGAATGGAAAAAAATATTGTACAAGATGACATGGATAAATGGGAACAAAATTAGAAAGTACAGACAAATAATTGGGCTATTTGAACACCCCAAAACCCATAATACAATATAATGGATCTAAAAACATGATTGATTTTATTGTTTATGATAAAAAATTGGAAATGAAAATAGAGAAGAATACAAGGATTATAAGTTCTGAATGTGGGACAGGCCATTGTTGGGGTCATATCAACTTGGGGAACAGTGCACATAATAAGAAAAGGAAAGAAAGAAAGAAAGAAAGAAAGAAAGAAAGAAAGAAAGAAAGAAGAAAGAAAGAAAGAAAGAAAGAAAGAAAGAAAGAAAGAAAGAAAGAAAGAAAGAAAGAAAGAAAGAAAGAAAGAAACTAGAATGAAATTGCAATGACTTTAGGAGGAGAAATTATGAGTCCTGTATTAAAAAGTATTAGAAGATAAAGTAATATCCTAACTGAATTAATGGAAAGTGGATAAAAGGAAAAAGGATTTGAAAGTTGCTTGGAAAAAAGTGAAAAGAATTATGCTACAGATTGCTCAGAAGTGCTTGGAGTTACGTATATGAATGGATAGTATGAAAAAGAATTTTGGTGTAATTATGAAGTGAAACAGGATGGGGATGAGCACAAATGTGTATAAGGATTGATTGCTGCAAAAAATGAAGTTTAGAGGAAGATATTTTTTATTTTATTTTATTTATTTAATTTATATGACCACCCATCTCCCCCAATGGGGGACTCTGGGCGGTTTACAATAAAATCAAGTTTAAAATACTAATATAAAATTACAATTTAATTAGCATAATATAAATAAATATAAAATCCAAGTTTGGCAAATTGATTTCAAATAAAAGGGAGGACATTATGGTATTAACCACCCCCATGAGGAGCTGTTACTTTTCCCCTCCCACGCTAGGTGGCAGAACCAGGTTTTCAGATCTTTCCTAAAGGTCGGGAGGGAGGAAACCTGCCTCAACTCTGGGGGCAAGATATTCCAAAGGGCGGGCGCCACTACAGAGAAGGCCCATCTCCTGGAACCCATTAGATGAAATTCCCTTATCGATGGGGTCTGTAGCAGGCCCTCCCTGAATGATCGGGTGGGGTGGGTCGATGCTATGGGGATAATACAGTCCCTCAGGTATCTTGGCCCCATGCCATGTAGGGCTTTAAAGGTAATAACCAACACCTTGAATTGGACCTGGAAGCAAACTGGCACCCAATGCAGCTCACGAAGCAAAGGTGTTATATGTGCTGATCTTGGTGCACCCAAAATTGCCCACGCGGCCGCATTCTGCACCAGCTGTAGTTTCTGGATATTCTTCAAGGGTAACCCCATGTAGAGTGCATTGCAATAGTCTATGTGGGAGATAACAAGGGCATGAGTGACCATTCAGAGGGCATCGCGGTCCAGGAATGGGCGTAACTGGCGCACAAGCTGAAGCTGTGCAAAGGTATTGTATAACGGAGTATTGTATAATGGAGATGAAATAGTTGCAAAATATAGTCAAAGAGACGAAGGGAAAGTTAAGACTAAAGTAGACAATGCAATTTTTATAGAGTGTTTTTTTAAGTGTTATAGAAGTGGTTGAAAAGACATAAACACAGAGCTATCAGCCAAGTGAAATGGAATTAAAAATAAAAGTGATGAAGTGATTTGGGATAAAACTGAAGTGTAATAATATTGGAGGAAGTATTTTATAGATCTGCGTGAATATAGTGATATGTCAAAGAGTAATGAATGCTATAAATGTTAGTGTCCCCAAAAATGGATGAAAAGGAAATAATAAATGCTGTGTGAAAATTAACAATTGACTGGAAGTGTAGCTGTATAAATTGAGAAATGCTAAAATATGGATGTGTTTTGCTCCTGATGTGGCTGTGCAACTTGTTTAACATGTGTATAAAGACTGCATCTGTGCCTGGTGATTGGAAGAATGAAATTAGGCCTCCCCATGCATAGAGTAAGGTAGCAAGAGTGAATGCATAACCTATAAGAGGATTATTTATTGTTGGCCTGGAGTGGTCTTTGTCAGAATTCTGATTTAAAAGATTTGACATATGAGAATGAGTAAAATTTGGATAACAAGAAGCATATGTGCACTTCTCTTTATAAAGATACAGTTTTCTTGCCTCTTCTCTTCAACTGGAACAAACTGCTTCCCTGCATGTTAAAATGTTAAAAAAGGGTGGGGCTTTGATTGCCCAGTTGTGCCTGCCATTTAGAAGCAGTAATTTTCTCCCCTGGCCTTGAATCCACAGGATAATTAAAATGTGAATTATACAGATCAGTGATGAGCAACTTTTTCCATAGAAGGCCATATTTTCTCTTTTTCCATTGAAGGCTACTTGTTAATGCTGAGCTCCAGTGGGGAAAAGACATGACCACCCATTCTCTTTCTCTGTCATTGTCTTTTCTTTCCACCCAACACAGATAAGACCTACCAGAACTCTGAATTGGCCCCTCGCAAAGAATTTTGAAATTAGTCTTAGCTCCCTTAGGGGCATGTGGGTTGCCTAGAATAAATGCAAATGTTAAAATTGAAGCAAGTAAGAGTTTATTATGAGTTAATTAACAAATAGGTAGAATCAGCCAACATATTCTCCAGACCCCTTTCTTTTTGTATGTATGTTCATTAGTCTTCTTTAATTAAGTAATCTATTTGTGTTGTGTTTTTATATTGGGATTTTCTTTTAATGTGGTTTTAATGTTGCATAGTTTTGATTTTGTTAATTATACTGAATACTGCATATGCATAAAAATAATAGTATTTGAACAAACAAACAAACAAACAAATTGTAGTTCTGTCTTCCTTAGTGGGCTCAGATCAAATGTAATTAACCCTGATCTTGGTACACTTGGCTACTTTCCTCACAAAGATTTGTGATTTGTGAACTACTTTGAGCATAAAGAATTTCTGCAAAATTCAGTATGGATAAGTGGTTAAATGATATGGATTTCACTGATGACTCTGGGCCAGTTCATCCTTTCTCAGATCATTTTACCTCAAAAGGTTATTGTTTTATTGAGAAAATTACAGAAAACTCTCATTAAAGTCACTTTGAGCTCCCAGAGAAAAGGCTAGGTTTAATCCAGTAAATACATGAAATATATGAAATAAATTATACTTTTCAAATTGTGAAGCTGGTGTGGGAACATATCTCTAATGAACTACATTGATTAAAAATTACTTAGGTAAAAGAGTAGTGACAGAAAGGTCTGAATCTGTCAGACATGTTACTTGCTGGGATTCATAGCCGGTGAAAACATTCACTGAAGTCAACCAATTTGAAAATAATGACATTTCTCATTAAAAGGTGTTAGCATTCCTCTTGAAATCTCTGTGGCCCCAACCCTGCCTGCCTTTCATGAGGCTTCCAGACCTGGTTTTTAACAATTTCTTAACCATCCAGGATGATTGTTTCAATTGTTGGATTGTCTTCAGTGGAATTTTTTTTATGTCCTAGTATATATTATGATTGTTTATGATTGTTTATTTTTGTATGTTTTATTGTTTTAATTGTACAATTTTTTTTGAGAAGGCGGCTACATAAATTGTCTAAATACAGTAAATAGAATAACATTCTTGAACTACCAATGATTCCTGATACAATAGTCTTATGGATATCAACAGTGGTACTTATGGTTATCAACAGAATAATACTCATAAAACCCAAAACACTCTACAAAATATTGTGGGGAAGATTGGGAGTATAATAGAAGGAATGTTAAACATAAAACAACCAAGAGATAGGAGACATTTATTTCATAAAAAATGACAACTCATTCCAGGTGGCAAGAAACCTGGAAAGTAACCATTCAAAACAAGAGATTCTGACTTTATTTATTTATTTATTTATACTTGTATTTATACCCCGCCCATTTCCTCCCTAGCAGAGGACTCTGGGCGGCTTACATACATCGTTTATACATTTCAATTCAATTATACAATGTTTCTCTAATCCGCATGCAAGGGGAGGGGGTAATGGAACCGACTCTTCCTGGCTTCCGGACTACATGTCCCAGGGTGCCTTGCATTGGAGCTGGCTGCTGACGTCCTGTAGATGTTGTTGCTTCCGGGATCTGTCGTAACTGCCGCCATTCGAAGAGATCTTCCGTCTGGTGGATACCGACCCCCGACAGGACGGCAGCATTATTTTTCCACTTTAAGGTGGTACCCAATTTATCTACTTGCTAGCTTTCGAACTGTCTGTAGCTTGAATCATGTCAACTGGATTTCTATTTTCTCAGTGGAAACGTTTCGCTCCTTATCCAAGGAGCTTCTTCAGTCTGAGCAAAGTTGGTAAGGGAATCCTAAATATGTTTCTAGGTAGCTGTGTGACCTTACACCTGGGGTCATGGTTATATTGAGATGTTATTTTAAGTCCTTTTATTATCTAAAGGAGGATCGTTAAGATCACCATGCTGCTGTTGAGCTTGTGAAATGGTCTTAATCTTCCTAGGCACATAAGACAGAGCCGGGAGAAAGATGGGAGAAAGATTGTGCCTGAGGCCCCCACCTCTATTCAAGGAAGGATTTTCCAAGTTGGCATAAATGGATTCCTTGACCCCTCTCTCAAACCACCTATCTTCTCTGTCTAAAATGTGAACATTAATGTCCTCAAATGAGTGTCCTTTTTCCTTTAAATGAAGATAAACTGCTGACTCTGGTTCTGTGGTGTTACTTCTCCTGTGTTGGGCCATCCTCCTGTACAAAAGTTGTTTGGTTTCTCCAATGTAGAGTTCAGAGCACTCCTCACTGCACTGGATTGCATAAACTACATTGCTTTTCTTGTGTTTTGGAGTTTGATCTTTGGGGTGTACAAGCCTCTGTCTCAGTGTGTTGGTGGGTTTGAAATATACAGGTATGTGGTGTTTGCCAAATATCCTTTTTATCTTTTCAGACACGCCAGCCATGTAAGGAATGACCAGGTTCTTCCGTTTACTCTGAGTCTCAGCCCTATCTGTCACTGTTTTAGGTCTGGTAGATTTAGATTTAGTGAAGGCCCAATTTGGATATCCACAGGCCTTCAGAGCTGTTCTCAGGTGCTGATTTTCATTCTTTTTGGAATCCATGGAGGTGGGGATGGTTTCTCCTTTGTGTGACAATGTCCTGATGACTCCTAGTTTGTGCTGCAGAGGATGGTGGGAGTCAAACATCATATATTGATCTGTGTGTGTGGGTTTCCTGTAGATCCCTATTTCTAGCTTGCCACCGGTCCCAATGAGGACTTCACAGTCTAGGAATGCCAGTCTGTTGTCCTTGGTGTCTTCTCTGGTGAACCTAATGTTGGCATCTATGGTGTTTATATGGTCCGTGAAGGCCTGTACTTCCTGGGCCTTGATTTTGACCCAGGTGTCATCCACATACCTGAACCAGTGGGTGGGCACCATTCCCTGGAATGTGTTGAGTGCTTTCTTCTCCACTTCTTCCATGTATAAATTGGCCACAATGGGTGACACAGGAGAACCCATGGCACAGCCGTGTTTTTGTCTGTAAAAGTCACCTCTGTATGTGAAATAACTGGTGTTAAGACACAGGTCCAGAAGATGGCAAACCTGTGTCTTAACACCACTTATTTCACATACAGAGGTGACTTTTACAGACAAAAACACGGCTGTGCCATGGGTTCTCCTGTGTCACCCATTGTGGCCAATTTATACATGGAAGAAGTGGAGAAGAAAGCACTCAACACATTCCAGGGAACGGTGCCCACCCACTGGTTTAGGTATGTGGATGACACCTGGGTCAAAATCAAGGCCCAGGAAGTACAGGCCTTCACGGACCATATAAACACCATAGATGCCAACATTAGGTTCACCAGAGAAGACACCAAGGACAACAGACTGGCATTCCTAGACTGTGAAGTCCTCATTGGGACCGGTGGCAAGCTAGAAATAGGGATCTACAGGAAACCCACACACACAGATCAATATCTGATGTTTGACTCCCACCATCCACTGCAGCACAAACTAGGAGTCATCAGGACATTGTCACACAGAGCAGAAACCATCCCCACCTCCATGGATTCCAAAAAGAATGAAAATCAGCACCTGAGAACAGCTCTGAAGGCCTGTGGATATCCAAATTGGGCCTTCACTAAATCTAAATCTATCAGACCTAAAACAGCGACAGATAGGGCTGAGACTCAGAGTAAACGGAAGAACCTGGTCATTCCTTACATGGCTGGCGTGTCTAAAAAGATAAAAAGGATATTTGGCAAACACCACATACCTGTATATTTCAAACCCACCAACACACTGAGACAGAGGCTTGTACACCCCAAAGATCAAACTCCAAAACACAAGAAAAGCAATGTAGTTTATGCAATCCAGTGCAGTGAGGAGTGCTCTGAACTCTACATTGGAGAAACCAAACAACTTTTGTACAGGAGGATGGCCCAACACAGGAGAAGTAACACCACAGAACCAGAGTCAGCAGTTTATCTTCATTTAAAGGAAAAAGGACACTCATTTGAGGACATTAATGTTCACATTTTAGACAGAGAAGATAGGTGGTTTGAGAGAGGGGTCAAGGAATCCATTTATGCCAACTTGGAAAATCCTTCCTTGAATAGAGGTGGGGGCCTCAGGCACAATCTTTCTCCCATCTTTCTCCCGGCTCTGTCTTATGTGCCTAGGAAGATTAAGACCATTTCACAAGCTCAACAGCAGCATGGTGATCTTAATGATCCTCCTTTAGATAATAAAAGGACTTAAAATAACATCCCAATATAACCATGACCCCAGGTGTAAGGTTACACAGCTACCTAGAAACATATTTAGGATTCCCTTACCAACTTTGCTCAGACTGAAGAAGCTCCTTGGATAAGGAGCGAAACGTTTCCACTGAGAAAATAGAAATCCAGTTGACATGATTCAAGGTACAGACAATTCCACCTGGATGACTGAGAACCTTCATAGACATATAGCTTTTGAACTGTTTGGGTCGACAGGAGCTGGGACTAGCAACGAGAGCTGACCTCATTGCACAGGGATTCGAACTGCCGACCTTCCGACCGGCAGCCCTACAGCTTCAGCGGTTTAACCCGCTGAGCCACCGCGTCCCTTAATGAACTCACCAAATCATTACTGCAGTTTCCAGTGTTCTGACTTTATTTCTAATATAGCATTAATGACTTCTTACTGACTTGTAATTCTTGTGCCCAGCTCTGTGGGGTTGACACACTCACTCAGGTCCTTAACATCTCTGCTGCTGCAACTGCTGTCAGAACTTGTGCCTGCTTTGCCCAGATAAACCGATAGCCACTTGTCTGGGCAGAGCAGGAGTGTAATCTGACAGGGCTCCAAGTTTCTGCCCCTCCTGAAATTTGTTTGACCCTCCATCCCTGGGAATCATGACCTGCAGTCTGAAAAAAGCCCTGCTCTGACTTAAAGATAGGATGGAAACATGTTGTTTGTTGTTTATTCATTCAGTCACTTCCGACTCTTCGTTACTTCATGGACCAGCCCACGCCAGAGCTTCCTGTTGGCCGTCGCCATCCCCAGCTCCCCCACAGTCGAGTCCATCACCTCCAGAATATCATCCATCCATCTTGCCCTTGGTCGGCCCCTCTTCCTTTTGCCTTCCACTTTCCCTAGCAGGATGGAAACATACTAAGAACTATTTTAAAACCCACAACTGTGTACTTAAGCATATATGATATAAATGAAGGAGCAGCTTGAAATGGGGTAAAGATGCTAGAAAGATTGAATGAGAGAATGTATGAAGATGAGAGAATATATGAAAGAATGTATGAGAGAATTATTCTGGAAATGCAGACAGTGCATTCGATCCTATAAACCTCCTAGAAGTCAGAGACACTTGCTCTGGGTAGATATATGTACAGTTGTGCTATAATTTATTTCAATGTATGTTCATTGTTTGGTTCAGTGCTGAAAACTACATGGCAAGCTCTTCATGGCTTAATTAAGCATGATTGATTTTAATAGAATCTTATTTCAACTAAGAGCCCAGACCAGGTAGTCAACCTGTGGCACTCCAGATATATTTAAATTATGCTCATCAGCCACAGGCAGTAGAAACAAAGGACATAAGTATTGTAAAAAATGTCTGTAGAATATCACACTGAATAGTCCAATGGTGTTATCTTAAAATCAAGCTCTCTTTGAATTCACCAGGATAAAAACAATCATCTGATAGATGACCAAACCTTCTGGTCTTACCATCTCTCAAATCTCACCTTCTCTCCAGCCCTAAGTCTAATCAAAATCAGGGTAATCCACCTCCTCATTGGATTTCTGCAACACGCTTTACATGGGGCTGTCCTTCAAGAGTGTTTAGAAGCTTCAGATGGTGCAAAATGCAGTGTTGCAAGCAGCTATGGGTGGCAGTCACTTGGCTCATGTGACATCTCTGTAGCTGCATTGGCTACCAGTATGTTTCCGGGTGCAATTAAGGTGCTGGTAGTTACATTTAAAACCTTTCATGGCTTGGGGCCAGGTTACTTATGGGACTGTATCTCCCCATTGGTGTCTATCCATCCTGTTAGATCCAGAAGGAGAGGCAGGCTTTGGGTCATGTCCACTAGAGAGTTTGATACAGTAAGACCCAGGAAGAGAGCTTTTTCTGCTGTGGTGCCCATTCTGAAATATCATCCCCACTGAGATTAAATTTGCCCCAACCCTGCCGGTTTTCACAAGGGATAAAAACTTGGTTTTGCCATCTAGCCTGGGGCCCTGGCTATATGGGTGAGCCAGTTTCGTGGTTAATTTGAATGTGGGTGTTGTGAATGTTCTTGGCAGTTATTTTATGTTACTGATGTTGTTTTTTAAATTTCAGTTTTATCCTGTTTTTATTTGGTTTGAATTGTTAGCCACCCAGAGCCATGTACAGTATATGAGATGGGTGGCCATATAAATATATGAAGAGTCCCCTATTCGGGGAGATGGGCAGGGATAAATTGAATTAAATAAATAAATAAAAAATCAAATAAATAAATAAATAAATAAATAAATAAATAAATAAATAAATAGTTTTTCTTACTTTGTGTCCCATTAAAACTCAAGGGGTAGAACCAGCTGATGGGATATATGCTGGCTTAAAGGGGAAAAACCGAGGCTTGAGAATAAACAGACAATAATGCAGCTTGTTAGGGCCAACAGTGTTTACTGATAGGCATAAGGCAATAATGCAGATACAATCACATTATCGCAAAAATGAAAAAGATGAATATACAGGATACAGCATTGTAAAAGGAAAAACAAAACAAACTTATAAGCAGAGTTCCGTGTATTGATCCCAGGGCCAGAGTTCCTGCCATGGCCTATACCCAAAGCCAGGCATAGCTCACTCTGCCCAGTCCACGGGAAGTGAACACGTGAAGAACTACATAGCTAAGACACTAGAAATCAAGAAGACATAGAACACCATTTTGCATGGTTGTATATTCAGTTCTTCTAACATTCTGATTGGCTGGATGTTAGCTGTTACACACACTAGGCCTCAAAGCATTAGGCCTAAAGCACATAGCATGACCTGCTATTGGTTAGCAGTGCTGCATCTACGCACTGAGTTCCCCCCTTCCTTGCTCAGGGGGGGCTTGGGCAAGGCTTCCCACAGAAGGCAATCAGGAGGATTAGTTCCCATGGGAAGATCCAGTGCTTGTGTGGGCACTAGTCATAACAATACACACGTGACCGTTGCTATCTTGCACCTGCACTTCACGTCACCATGAGAAGGCTGTGCTTTGTACAGGAATAATTCGCCAGGTCAACACAAGAACTCTAACACCAGCAGCACTCTCTAGCCTCATTAGTGAGGCAGTAATAAGGACTGTGCAATTTATGTTAGTATATATTTTTTCTGCCAATTCAAAGATTACAAAAATACCCATTAATACTGCCATACGACAGAGTCCTAAGACTGCAGTAAAAGTAGAGGAAATCTGAATAATTAAATTAACACCATTTTTTTCACAGTTTGAAGATTATATAAGATTATATAATAAATTTGGTGTCTGAATAATATTTGTCTGAAAGGACAACAGTTCCTATAATTTATGTCCAACATGGCTGAGAATCATGGGAGACTTAATATGGTAAATCTGACGGGCATCAGAGGATTTTAAAGATTAATATTCAATTGAATCCAGAACTTTTCCTTTTAGGATTGATGGATAAACCGTTAGAAAAAAGCCATGGAAAATTATGTCACTATATGGTTATGGAGGCGAGATTACTATATGCACAAAGATGGAAAGATTTGGCATTACTCAACATGGAGGAATGGTTGGTGAAATTTACCGAACTTGCTGAGATGGACAAACTGACTTCTTTGAAAGGACAATATCTACATTTATTGGTGACTGGAAACCCCTTATGGACTTTTTGCATAAAAACAAAAAAAAATGAATTTGTGATTTATAGTTTTGATGATTAGACAGGATAGATTAGACAGGAAAGAGGAGAGTCATGATGTAACTTAAGTGAGAGAGGTTAAAATATAATTGTACTTATAACTGCTGTGAAGAATATCGGAAGCCACTTTTTTATATCTCTATACCTTTCTTTATATCTTTATATCTTTATATCTTTCTTTATATCTTTATATTTTCTCTCTTTTTCTACTTTCTTCTACTTCTTTTCTTACTGCACTTCTAGCTTTTTCTTTTAGTTCTCTCTTTCCTTATTTGTTTTCTCTGTTCTATTTTAGTTTGTATTAGTTCTTATTATTGCTGTTAAAACTTTCAATAAAAAGTATAAAAATAAATAAATCTGAGGGGCATCAGGTTGGGGGAGGAATATGGATAATCTGGATCATAATTTGTCAATAAAATCATTATCACATAATGACATATTAATTTTCTGATGCAGATGTCATTTAAATTAGCTTCCCACATTTCTCCCTTAATTTCACTTGAAGACAGAACAATACAAAGCCCAGAGATTTATATCTCAACAGATGTTCCATGCAGTGCATAATGCTTTACTTGCTGGTCTGTATTCTTTTTCCTCACCAATTCTTAAATGTATACCCTTGTTTACAGAACATCTGGTCTCCTTTCATTCCTCTGTACTTACAAATAATAAATTGTTTGGGAATATATTTTTTTCTTTAAAGGATTCATTTAAATCCTGTTGTTTATTTTCCAGCTATATACTTGAAACAGAACTTCTGTAAATAAACTTCTGAAATATTTTGAAAGGTTATTTTTTTAAATTGCGGTTGCTTTTGGATAAATGTATTACAAATTGGGTCTACGGTAGCACCACCAGTTCTGTTGAAACTTTAATACTGTAGGTAATTATCAGGCATATTTGTTCCAGAAATACCAAAAATAAATTTATAATTATTAATCAATCATAACATCATTAAATATTTTAAAATAATAATATACAGAACAGTAAAATAAGCAGTTGACGAGTAATGGGGAATGTATCACAAAGAAAAAATGAAACTAGCATAAAAAAATATCAGAAACCAATATATGAGAATCCAGCATATCATTCAGTTCAATGAAGAAAGACAAAGGGTTCACAGAGTATCACATTCAGTTCAGTGAGAGAGAGATGAAGATCAGGAATTCAGAAAGTGAATGGGAGAAGTTTCAAGACATGCATGATTCACTTTACATGGTGTTCAGTTACAGAAGGAAAGAGCAAAACAAAACATAAAGACTCTGGCCACAGCAAAGAAAGCCATAACTTTGGAACACACAGACACACATGGAGAGAGAAAGAGAGAAAGAGAGAAAGAGAGAGGGAGAGAGAAATATGTGCTATGGGGCAGGACCTTTTTGCATAGACAACATTGATTTAAGACTACAGAATAAAATAGAGACAGTGTTTTTGGACAGCAGAAAGGTGGTGGATAAAGAAGGGTGGTGATGCATAGGATACTGGTCCTTTAAGGAAGAGTGGTTGAATAATTGAAAAGCATATATCTATTGCTCTGACCAGTGTCTCTCAACTTTGGCAACTTTAAAATGTATGGACTTCAACCCCCAGAATTCCCCAGCCAGCTAATGGCTGACTAACAATAAAAAGGACCCAAAAAGAAGTCATGGTTCTTACCATTGCCTTATGCAGTCATTCTTCTGCTATACCTGCTAGACCCAGTTATTAGTAATTCAAATGGGATGAGTAGAGGGGGATGTAGTCTTCTTTTGGAAAAGTCATCTTTGGGTCCTTTTTGCTACTAAAATTGCTGAACACAGGGGTCTCAGAAGGGGTTATTAGATACCCCACTTCAAATTGAGGTTCTTTTCTGACTAACATGGCTGCCAGACTCATCCATAAGGGTGTCAGTTTTACTATAAAAGGATTTTTTTTCTGCAATCAGTGTTTTTTATCTGTTTGCTTGAGTATAGTATTAACTTTGCACAAACACCAAAGCACATTGGGGATACAATTTAGAGGAGTTAGGAAATCAGGTGACAAATGCAGCATACATTTCCCATTTCTGAGATATTTTTTCCAAACCATCCATTCTGAAGACCTAAAATAACAATTCTGATTATTTGCTTCATAAGCAGCTCATGCAGACATTGCAGATAGGATACTGAAATTATCTACATTAATTTGTTACCTTTGTCATATTGTATTATTAAAGATTGTTTAATTGTTTGACAGATTCAAGATGAATAACCAGATAAATCTTTAAGTAACTGAATTAAATCTAGCAGAGTGCTAGATGTGTTATACACATAGGTTATGTTATATATGTATAATATATAGGTCATAATGTAGATATATTTATTCAGACATGAGCCATAAAAATTAATCTCATAAATATGCATTAAAACATTAAAACAACATGCAGAAATATAAATTGTGGTAAGTAATATAACAGAATTCCAAATTACTGTAATATATGTGAATGTAGGTCAGAATTATTATTCTACATAATAATTACTAGAGCAAAATAACATACAAAGCATAGACATATTGGTTCAGCAGAAAAACAAAATCCACACTAGAGCTATAATTTTATCAGGACCAAAGAAAGTGACAAAAAAGAGTGTGCAAACATTTGTATTATCCAGAATTTTTCATCAGGCAAGATGTTATAAAACCCTTGAAATGGGAAAGCAGCAAGAACGTACAAAATTTAGGTCAGATGTTACAGCTATGTGGCCTGCAGTTCAAATTCAACCTTGAGATGCAGACTGTAGATTAAATACTTTTGTAAATATTACTGTAATTGGTATCAGCAAACATTCAGAGACAAAGGAAATGATGGATTTATACGTCCTTGAAAACAAAAATGCTATTAGTTGCAATTGTCTTACTTCAAATGCCAAAACACAGAAATCAGAAGTAAACATTGCAATCTTCATATCAGCAAAGCCAGAAAAATAATTTGAGGTATTGCTTATTTCCTTAGAGGGAGATGTAAGATAAGATATGTTGCAATGTTTGCACTCTCAAGCTTCCACCTATAAGTTCATTTGCACATTATTTTCCAAATTGTTGGAGAAAAAACAAGGACACCATTGCACTGAAACATACATTGATTTATTGACAGATAGGCACCACAAAACATGATTTGTTACATTACAAATACAAGTAATCAGCAACTATAGGTCATTTTATTAATACAATTGATAAAATTACCATTATTAATTAGGTTAAATTTTATGTATATTAAACTATTCAATAAAGGGTGGATTGGATGAGATCATTCTTCTCTACACAATGAAGCCTTAACTTGAACAATGGACCTTAGAATTGGCCACTAATTTATTTTTCCTTAACCACTATCTGAAAAAACATTGGTTCCCAGAGGTAGCCTCTAGCAATTTCCAGCTGTCTAATTCACTCCCTGTAGCCAACACTTAGTTAACACTTTCACTTATCTTGTTAGGACCTTGTTACTTCAAGGGCAGCTATGGATCCTGATTTTACAGTGAGGCTTGTTAAACCATTCCACTAAATTATAAATATACTTTTTAAACACAAAATGAGGGTTTGGTCTACAATTCCCCAGTATTCCTCCTTCAAGATATGTTACAGTGTTTGAAACTTTCCAGTTTCCATTTACAAGTTCATTTGCACAGCTTTTTTCTTATCTTAAGAGCAGGTTCACATGAAACTGGCTGGGTGGGAAGGTACATTAGTATGAATGGAACACCTGGAACTATTCTTTTCTGACTGATGTGTTATAGATCTCATAGCCTTACCATATGTACAAATTTCAATATGGCTCTTATTCACAACAGTAGCTAAATAATGCCCCTCATCCTTTTTGATTTCAATATGGAAGCATTCATGGGAGGCTCAAAGGGGGCAAATGATGACTGCAGTATCGTGACCTATCATGCCCCATTTTCATGTAAATATGAAAAGGATGCAGCTTGCGTACTAATGGTCCAATACTGCTTTTGTTGTTTTGATAAAAAGAGCCAGGTTGGTCTAGTGGTTAAGGTACTGGGCTAGAAACCATGAATCTGTGAGTTCTAGTCCCGCCTTAGACATGAAAGCCGGCTGGGTGACCTTGAGCCAGTCAATCTCAGTTCATCATTGAGGGAGATGGGCGGTCATATAAGTTAAATAAATAAAAATAAATAAATTTTATTTTTTTAAAGAAAAAAAATCTTATTGCAACAACCAGCAAATACTTTGCTAAATAACGTTACTTATGAAATCATTCCTACTTTGCTGTTCCTTTTTGTATCTGCTAACCAGAATTTCCATTGGGGATGGTGACGGCCGACAGAGGGCTCTGGCGTGGACTGGTCCATGAAGTCACCAAGAGTCGGAAACGACTGAACGAATAAACAACAACAACAACCAGAATTTCAAGCTCTCACTGGGGGACTAAACCTACCCCAGAATTATAGACAAGTGAGACCTTTGTTTCAATCTAATAGACTTCTCTTTAAGACTGAAGAAAGTCACATGTTCTCTTCCAGGATATTCTATTCTTCTCTGCCCATGAGTGTTATTTTCTTGCACACTTAATATTCATTGACCTGTTTTGTTTTGTTTTGTTTTGTTTTGTTTTGTTTCTTTCTATTTGTGCTTTTTTTCCTAAAGTTTTTCTTGTTCTTGAGTTCAAGATAACCAGAAACCCTTTCATACTTTCCACTCGTGCACATAATACTAATTTGGCTGCATAAGGATGACCTCTTGGAGAATAAGTTGCAAATAATGCTCTTTTTTATGTTAGATGGCCACGCCCTTGGTCTTTGAGTGGCATGCCAAAGGTAGCACTGAGGAAAGTATTGAGAGAAAAACTAAACATAATATACAAAATTAAAACCAATTTAAAATGAAATCCATAAAACATAATTAACATTCGAGCTGGACAGAAATGGCCTTCTGAAATTTTCTTCCAAATTTGCTGTGGAAAAATTGGATAGAAAATTTCTCGAGATTTCTCCAGTGGAAGAAATTCTTTAACAATTTCTTAAGGACAGGATTTCACCATTAATCAAAGGGCCAATGGTAGGAAGTCTGAGATATGCTTACACAATTAAAGAGAGAACACCCACACATATTATTCACCACACTTCACCTATGGGAATTTCTCTAAAATTATATTTTCTTTTGAAAAAGATTCTAAAGCAAAGTCTTTTTCATCAGGTTGAGAACTGGTAAAAATAAAATCAGGAAAATTTCTTTGTCTGCTATTAGTTAATAGCATTATTTGCAGTGTGTTGTGCTACATTAACTATTATAGTTTGTCAGCAACTCAGAATTATTGGGGGGAGCAGGGGGGATGCAAGAAACCCAGAACCCTGGGGTTCTCCATTCCTAGTGTATTGGATGGAGGTATGAGCTGTTTCTTGGGCTTGAATCACAGTTAACCACACAGAATTGCCATTTCCCTATTGCTTGTTGAAAACTCAGAATTATGCAAAGTGCTAATGATGGTTAAAGCTGATGACAATGGTTCATTTAGAAAGTATTTCTTTGAAGAATAAAGGATAGTTAAAAAAAGAAGAGCAAGAGGGAGAAGATTGAGTACATGAACATACAATATCAGTGCTTTCATTTACCTTAACAAGTACCAAGAAAGCACAAGAAATGGAAGCATCATATCTTTCAGCTTATTTCTGTTAAAGTGTTTCTTCCCCCCCCCCATGAAAATAACTTGTATTTATACAGCAAATAATACTAGAAATTTCATGTGCCACGAATATTGGAGTAATATTAGCATTTTCTACTGAGATTGAGCAAAACATTTCATTATTTTCCTACTAATGTGTTGCAAATGAATCTAATGGAATATAAGTAACAAAATACTGTACAGATTATAACAACTGCATATTTTGTTCCTGGAGTACATACAGTTTTGCAACTAACCCACAACAGAAAACAGTAATTTTCAGGGGGGAAAAATGCTATTTTTTTCTGAGTTGCATACCAGCAGAACTATTTTTACTGATAAAAAGAAAACAGTTTAGCTGCAAACCTCAAACAATGCACAAAATAGTTTCCCTGAAACTACACTTCTAAAGAATACACAAAATTATATTTAAAAAGGCTGAAAAAAAGAAAGAAAAAATACAAGATGTATATTTACAGTCATACATACTGTATATCAATAAATTGAAACCCTGATTTATTACAGTTATCCATAGCTGAACTATATTAATCAATTCAGCAAACCACTGAATAGTTGGAGCCACATATTTGTCCTTCCAATGCTGAACAGTAAGTCTTTTGACTGTAAGTTAATTTTCTTTGGCCAGAAGTCAATTCTCATGTGATAGAGAGAGAATATAAGCATATGAAAATATTAAATTTCAAAGTTGAGTTAATACATGTAATTGCTTCTTACCGAAATGGAACAATATATAACTTAAATACAATATTTATAAAATAAAATTTCTTGTTGAAAAGGAACTAATCTAAAAATCTACTGGTTCTTTTTAACATCTAAGATACAGTATGTACACATACTTAAAAGATTTTAAAAAATAGAAAAAGGAAAACAAGCCATTAAGATTTTTTTAAAAATATTATTAAAAGGGCATTCTGGTAGCCCCTCTGGAAGGGTCTTCTACCCACCCTTAGGCACTAATTACTACTTGAATATTTTTATGCTTTACTTTGGACATTATTACTCATTTCTGTTTGGATTATTATTATTATTATTATTATTATTATTATTATTATTATTACAGTTTTTCTTTTTCTTCAAAAACCATATTCTAAGTGTCTTGGCTTGCCTTGCTATGTCATATAAGGGAACCATTCCTGCTTGAATTTGGATAGACTTCTATGAATGTATACCATCAGTTTTTCCATTGCTGCATATTCTTCCATTTTAGTCTCCGAATCCTGTATTGATGGCAAGGTTTCTCTTTTCCAATGTTTTGCAGACTGATTCTTGCCATTGTCAGCATATATTTTAATACATTGTTATACCTTTCATTTCTGTTCTCTGGGATTATACTTAATAAAAATCCTGTGGTTTTATTTTCAGAATTTTCTGAACATGTATTCCTTTCTAGTACTTTGAGCTTTTTACATAATCACCACATATGACAAAATATTCCTTCTTTGTTGTGGCGTTTCAAATATTTATTTTTTTATGATTTAATTGTTGATGGAGTTATATACCATCTGTAAAACATTTTGTACCAATTTCCACCAGATTGCAGCATGGGCAAATTTTGTTGATTTTTTCCCTAAATCTTCCCACTGATCTATTGTTATTACTTCTTCTATGTATTCTTTTCCTTGTTTTGTGTTTACACACACACACACACACACACACACACACACTTACAGTTCTATGTAGGATTCTATATTTGTGTGGATGTGATGAAACTGGATTGTAAATAAGGGCACATTCAAAAGTCTCATTTCACCTCCATGTACTTCAACATCCCTGCCTGCCAATGAGCTGTTCAAACTGAACCTTCAGCAGAAAGATTTAAAAGAGGATTTGTAAATGTGTTTGGCTAAATGCAGGAGCTTCTGCAATTAGGGATCTTGAAAAGGCAGTATTCCCAACCGGGAGCTTTGAAAAAACGTTCCAGAAAACTTAGAGTACAATTCTATTTCTGTAATTTGGTGCTGAACACGCTGATGTCTAAAGCTGTGTAGGGACATCAGACTATGCTGGTTATAGGAGCTGTGCATGTGTACCTTGGTGAAAGCCTTTAAGGGAGTGGTTTCAGAGCTGGTGGTCAGTTTATATGCTCACCACACTATATGCTTAGTCTTCCAATAGAAGAGAATCACAATGGCTCGTTTCATATAAAAGCTGGGGGGAAAAAAGAAACCTAACACAGAAATAGTACTAAAAGCCCATCCCTAACATTCTCATATTCTGTGTGCAGTTTGAAATATTTTTTTGCATGTATAGCTATGAATGGACACAGAATATAAGAATGTTAGGGATGGGCTTTTAGTACTATTTCTCTGTCCAGAGTAATGCAACTTCAACTTGATTAAACCAAAATATTGTCCCAGGATAAGATATCTTTGGTCAATTCTGAGCTAAACCTATATTAATTACTCTCCCCAATTACAGATGCCATGATTCAAAAAGTTTGGTGAGAAATTGAAATAATATTAAAGAAGAAGAATTGTATATGATCTAGATCAGGATTCCCCAAAGTGGAAAGTATCAGCCCCTAAGGGTTGATGGGACTATCCATTGTTATTGTTGTTATTTGTATTACTATTAGTTAAAGTAGTATTTATTAAATTATTTTCATATAATAAATGTTTGGGGGTTGATGAACAATCTGAAACTTCACGAAGAGGTTCATGAGCTGAAGAGTTTGGGACCCCCTGATCTAGATCCTATTACATGTACAAGACAAATGGATAATAGATCTTGTGGCCAATAATTATGGTGGAATTATGATTAGCTCATGTATCAGCTTTTTTTAGTAGTCTGGGTTTTGGCAGGGGTATATACTGTAACTGTGAAATGTGAGCTCTTATTAGTTTTTATAATGTTTATTATATAAGTCAGCACTGCTTTCAGCATAGTTAAATTTAACATTTCAATTGTTACCAAATATGAGACTTAAAGCACATGTGGTATTTAAGTTCATGATATGATTTTTGTGGGGGACATATCTGCATTTTGAAGTATTTAAATATAAAAGATGATTAATCTTCAAATTTCTTGAAAAGGCACATTGACCAACGCTTTGCAGATTTTTCAGAAATTCCTGAAAAGCCTAATGTTATGATCACACAATATTATTTATTTAATTTTTAAATTTTAATCACATATTACCTTACTCTACATTTAATGTTTTTGCTTTGATGTGACCTGTGTGTATTATACTAAGAAATAAGTATGGTATCAGAGAAGGATTTTTAATTGCATTGTTCGCTGGTATGTGTAGGAATCTTTGCACGTGTATTTAAAAAATATCACTAAGGCAACCATTTCAAACTGTGCATCAAATAATCCTTTATATTTGCTTTAAAATTTACCAAATTTCCTGAAGAAGACCAGCAAACTGCTCTGAAACACGTTTCCCTTATCTAATTATTTAAGAGTATGTTGTTCTAAGATGAGAAAGTCTGTTTTAGATTACAAAGAGCCTAAGGGTTTTATCTAGTGCCATCCCTATGCTACAATATTCTCTAGAACAATGGGCTTCAATTTGTCAGAAATCATACTCTAGCCTGCTTCATACTATGAATGGTCTCTAGGGAAAGAACACTTAAATGGAAGCCCTCTCTGAATGTATCCCCATAGTCTTCTCTACAATGACAAATGCTCCTTGCTTTGTCTTTTATTGTGGACTCAGGTTTTACAAAGCAAATTAGTGGGATTTTTAATTAAAGCTTTATAATTTAAATACAAAATATAGAATATAGAACAGATAGAATACAAGACTAAAAAGAAACAAGGAAAACTAAAACAGTGAAGAAATAGATAGAAAAACATAAAAGACAAGTGACTTCTGACCTTCTTCAACACAGATATAAAAGCATATAAAATGTTAATCTCCTACTATTAATTGTTTAGTAACATTATTTCTCTAAAATCAAAACATTTAATAATCCAAACCCAAAATCAGAACTTATTTTTTTCAGATACAAGCAAATAGTCCAAAAACAGTTTCCAAGTAGAAACAAATCCAGTCATGGTATTTTCTCTTATCAATGCTGTCAATTTAGCCATTTGCGCCAATTCCATTAGTTTAACCATCCATTCTTCCATTGAAGAATTAGTGTATCCTTCCATCTTTGAGCATATAAAAGTCTTGCTGCTGATATCATGGATAAGAACATAGTCCCATGCTGCTTCTGAAACTGTTGGTCCACCAAACCCAAGAGAAACAGCTCCAGTTTCATTTGTATATCCACTTTGAGAATCTTTTGAATAATGATACATATTTGATTCCCGAATTGCTTAGCTTTTCCACAAGTCCAGCATAAATGATAAACAACATCATCAGAGCCACAGCAAGGGGTCTCCTAGAAGCCATTGTTAATTCCCTCTAGTGACTAAAATTAGCCAATACAGCCAAAACTTAAAGTCAATGGAAAAATACTAGAAAGACTGGGATCACTCAAAAGTGAAAGTCTTACCGCTAGAGGCGTTTACAGGAAGTATCCAATTCATTCATTAAGAAAAAACAATAACACTCACTTTCCCACAGTAATCATGAAAGTTCCAAATCCAAAAAAGCAGGTTTGTTAAGTCTCAGAAAAAACAATAAAAATTACTGCCAGTTAAATCCACAAAGAAAAAAGCCTTTTGCTTCTGAAAAGTAAATCCACAATGGGGCTTTCGGTCATTTTTGCCCAAAACATAAAATATGCAACCAAGTTTAACTATTCAACAAATTAGTTTAAAAAGTAATGTAAAAGCCACCAAGAGAAATTGCATCTCTGTGTTGAAAAAAGTCTCCCTTAAGAGCT
The DNA here is from genome assembly GCA_023362775.1 of Charina bottae. Lineage (NCBI taxonomy): Eukaryota > Metazoa > Chordata > Lepidosauria > Squamata > Charinaidae > Charina > Charina bottae. The sequence continues at coordinate 22,743,873 of JALMGJ010000008.1, read as the reverse complement.
TCCGGTGAGCAATGGCGGACTGAGAAGCTGTACCTGTGAGCTCCGTGGGCAGAGCTCGCATCGTGGCAGGTTTTTGAGGCACAGGCTGGCTTTTCCTGTAGCCCCGAGCATGTTTCCAGGCAAGGAAAATGCAGGAATCGACCCATTTGTCCTTCGGACGGTGCGTTGCAGCCAGGAGACCAAGGACGGTGTGCGCGATTGACCGGCAAGACTTCACCGGGAGGCTGGGATTTCATCTCTTCCGTGCCACATTTGCAGCCTTAAAGGGACAGTAAGTCCTGCCTTCTCATTTCTAAAACACCAAATATTTTTTAAGTTATGTACCCTAAGAGAAGCTTTCTACAGTAAAAAGAAGCGTTTATCATTATTAAAAAGCATCACTTTGCCGACAAAGGTCCGTATAGTTAAAGCTATGGTTTTTCCAGTAGTAATGTACGGCTGTGAGAGTTGGACCATAAGGAAGGCTGAGCGCCGAAGAATTGATGCTTTCGAACAGTGGTGCTGGAGAAGACTCTTGAGAGTCCCTTGGACTGCAAGGAGGTCAAACCAGTCAATCCTAAAGGAAATCAACCCTGACTGCTCATTGGAAGGACAGATGCTGAAGGTGAAGCTCAAATACTTTGGCCACCTAATGTGAAGAGAGGACTCACTGGAAAAGACCCTGATGCTGGGAAAGACTGAGGGCAAAAGGAGAAGGGGATGGCAGAGGATGAGATGGTTAGATAGCATCACCGATGTAATGAACATGAATTTGAGTAAACTCCGAGAGACAGTGGAGGACAGGAAGGCCTGGCGTGCTATGGTCCATGAGGTCACGAAGAGTCGGACACGACTAAACAACTGAACAACAACAAAAATCATTATTTTTGGATTATATTTTAAATTTTTTACAGTTTTGGCTTGTTTTCCCATTTAAAGTGTGACGAGGATTGAGAGTATATAATTGCCTTCCAGTTACTATTTTTGGTACTCGATTTGAAGGAGGAATATTTCCCTACACATTGGGATTACTGTTCTAAAACTTAAGCTTTCTGTTCATTTTTTTTTTTTTTTTTGGTACTTGTTTGCTAGTATATTTTCTTCTGCCAATTTCAGACGGAAGTTTTTTTTTTATTAACTCATTAACTCCTTTTTGTTTGTGAGTCAAGTCACTAGGGGGTGCCATAATCTACTGTTTGAACTATGAAAGATTTTAAAGAAGACTTCTTAGAACTTTATCAAGATATAAAAGAGATTTATTCAAAGTGTTGTCAAGTTATTCTGCAGTGTTCGGGCCATTAGAGAAGACATTGTTGCCAAACTGTGTCATTTAGATGAAATTGTTGTGATGGAAGATGAGGAATTTTGTGTTGGTGGGATTGGAGTGATGCTGGGGGAGGATTGTGGTTTGGTGGTGAGGGAGTTAAAGCAACAGTCTGAATTTAACCTTGTACAGGGAGTTACTCTGTTGGCACGATGTTATGACTATCTGAATCAGTGTTATGGGAAAGAAGGAAATATGTTGTGTGGGAGGGTTTTTTTTTAGAAGTCTGAGTATTTGAAGGTGGCAGTGGGGCTGTTTGACTTCTGTAAAAAAATTGCCTTATGTGGGAGATATGCCCTGGTATATTTCAAGGAGGGGTAAAAAAAATTAAATGTGTAAATGGATGGATAAAGAGGCTATTATGATTTTATTTTCTTAGTGATTTGGAGTAAGACTTACAGGATTTTTGGTTTGTATGACTTAAAAAGTATTGATAAGATATAATAATATTTGGCTTTTAAATTTAATAGATTTAAATCTGTTGTAGTATTATTGATTATGAAAATAGATAACTTACATGTTTTTACAATTTGATTTTTATTATAGTAGACAGAAATATATAGAAAAGTGGTAGGAAGGAAGTAATTAAATGGGTGTTGCTTTAAGGGGGAAGGAAATTGATTTAGAAATATATATATATACACACACACAAGCCTTTTTATATAAGGAGAAGGAGCAATTGTATTAGTGATTTGTATGTGTTAATGGAAGGATTTATAGAAATAATGTGACAAAGAATAAGGGTTTGACTATGAAATTTGCTGTATATTTTTGCTGTTGAAAGTTGGAAGTTACCTTTTATGTAATCTTAAATTCTTTTTTTGTGTTTCACACTTTTTTTAGTTTTTTAGTTTTTTAGTTTTTTCATTGTTTTGTAGTTTTTATCTTTGTTGAAAACTAATAAAATTATATCCAAAAAGAAAAAAGTCTCCCTTAAGCAGAAAAAATAGCAAGCAAATTGGTGTGTTAAGAAATGGGGTGGTCAGTTTCAGAGTCCATTTAAATGGCTGCAGCATGGCTTGGGAAGAGATGACAGCCCCGCCTCCCATCTGATCACTCACTGCTCAATCTTTAAACTCCGTTTATGATCTTCTGGCTATGACCAGCTGTCCGGAGGACAGAGGGGGTAATTCCTAGGGTTCTTCTTTATCCTGGGAACACTTTTGTGCTCCTAGAAGTGCTGCACTATCAGGTCTACTCATGAAGCGAGATCGCAAAGAGACGCTGCTTCATCCGCCATTCCCACTGGAAGCCACAAAGCAAATGAGTGTTGATGTTCCATCTTATCATCTGTCACTGCTTATATGATTGCAGAGAAAACATGAACAGGAAGAAATAACAAAAAAGAGGATGGCTCCAGAACTGCAGAATATTCAGGTTCTTGATTCATATTTCTGACAGTGCTGCTGGGATGCAAGTCCTTGCACACAAATTGTGCTGACCTAACAATTTTCATAAGCTTCCTGCAGAACCAGTTGGCTGTACTGGTTGAGGTTCCAATGCCTGGAGGATGTTAGGAACAGGTTGAATGAATAGGCTTAGGCTTAATCCCGGCAAGATGGCTTTGTGGGCAGAAGCCTTCCAGTGCCATAGCTATTCCATCTTTAAGTCTGGACAGGGCATGTTTCACCAGGCCAAACTGGTTCATAATATGAGGATCCTCCTGGACTTGCAACTCTTGCTCAAAGAACAGATGGCAACTGTGAAAAGGAAAGTCTCTGCTTTATCTACTGCATCAGTTATGATCTTTTGTAGACCAGGAGACCCTGTTTAACGACACATACCTTGGTCATTTCTTGTGTTGACTACTGCAATGTCTTTATGTGTAGCTTCCTTTGAAGACTACTGGTTCACCAGATTCAACTGGTCCATAATGAAGCAACTTGGTTGCTAGTGGGTTTACATATGTAATATTGTTGTAGTGAAACCTGCAGTGGTTACCAGTTTGCTTTCAGGTACAATTCAAAGTGGTGGTTGATATGTTTAAAGCCCTACATGGCACAGGACTTGGGTATCTTCAGGATCATCTACTCATAGTGGTTTCTGCCCAACCATTAAGGCCTGGAAGAGAAAGCGTCCTCTGGGTTTCTAAATCTAAAGTGTATAATCTGCAGAGACCACAGGAGAAGGCATTCACAGTCACTGCTCCAGCATTCTCTCAGAGATCAGATCATCCCCAATTCTCTTCAGTTTCAAAAAGCAGGCAGCCTTCAGGGTTTAATGCGTTTGTTTTGATCCTTCCTGCAGGGGGAGTGTTTGTAGTGGTTTGGTTGTTCAGCAAGATCTGTGTATTTTGTTACATGTTTCTATATATTGCTTTAATCTTACTACTGTATTTGGAGATGATTATGACAGAAATGACATACTGTATAAAGCTAGTGGACTAGGCTAGACTACTCCCGAGATACAAAATATCAGGTGGACTTTCTTATCCTGATACATTCAAAATATACAGTGTGCTGGGAGATGTACAGCCAACATGTGTTAAATGTGCTCTTTTGAGGCTCAGGTACCTGTACAGGATCAAGTGCTTATACTGTAGATACTGTGCATGAATGGGATGCACCATTGTTTTCAACCTGCTTCTAGCACCTAGGAAGGCAACTTCCTCCTATCCTTTTTGTCCTGTATTTAAAGTAGTGTTTTCTAATCTATACCAGTACATGCAGGCTAGTGTGGTCTGCCTACTGTGCTTCATTTCATTAGCTCTGCTTCAGTGACTTATATGTGCTGTGGAAGGCATACCTCTCCCCTCCAATGACTGTCCACTGTCCTCCATAGCCATTTTATTCTGAGCTGTTGGGCTGACTATGCCTTTCTAAAGAGAGAGTCCCACACAGAAGGGCAACTAGGGTCTTTGTCACCTGGGGCAAACATGGATTCTGTGCCCCCCTCCCCAGGAAACATTCAGTATACAAATACTATTTTGTCATTTTGGTGCCTCCCCCCCAGCACAGCGCCCGGGGCACATGCCCTGCTTGCCCCCCCTAGTTGTGGCCCTGGTCCCACATACAACTGTTCTCCAGGCAAGTGATAGCTGATCAAAGAATATTGGAACTGTTGGACTTCTCCCCCCACCCACAGGGTGGAACAGTCAAATGGCAGGGGTTTTTAAAAAAAAATTTTGTTTTTTGTTTTAACAAGTCCATCAGTTAAATGAAACAGTGAAATGGTAGAATAGTAAAAATGCCTTCTCCCCCAGTCACCAGTAAAATACTGTCTACAGCATTCTGTAAGACTGATAAACCTCTGCCTGAAACAGAGCTTCATTTCTAGCCAGGTTCAGCATGGAGACAAGCAGCTTAAGGCTGTTATGTATAGATGAGCCCTAAATGATAATGCTAGGAACTGAAGAACTTCTGCGTGAAAAGCAAGTGTTCAATTACAGAGTTTCAGTCCCTCCCACACAATCCCATGATGGGTACTGAAAAATCAAAATAATATCTTCTTCCCAGAATCACTTACCTACATATTGTATTGGGATATTAAGCAGGTAGCATCCATATATAATATAGGCTTATAGCAATGTGACTGCTGTCATGAATAAGTCATGAAAATGTCTGTGATTTCATTAGGCATTTTTGTGTGTTTGTTAATGGTCCTCATAGTAGGTGCTCCTGGGGAAAAATCTGGTTTAATCACAACATTAGTAAACTCAATTATTTATTTCCTTTCTTATAATAATAAATTTTTGGGGGGGACGGGGGGGCAAAACTAGAAATACTTACTCTGGATTTCTAAGAATTTTTCAAATAATTACATTACAAATTATGCAGTGAGCAATCATTTATAATTCTTCACAGTTCATGACTTTTGTCAGAGTTTTAATCAAGCAGCAAATGATGTATTTCTTAGCCTACCTCCAATTCAAGTTGGGAATCCAAATTTGTATGCATTACAGCATAATCCTTTTCATGAGGTGAAGCAAAGCACTGGAGTCATTTATCTTTTTCATTCTCCATGGCAAGAAGGAGAAGAAAAATCCAACAGCAATTTCAGAGTCAAAATACACCTTGATGCCTAAATAAACAAACATAATTAGAACACAGGCAAACCAGAGGGATTAGAATTAGTATAAGGCACTGGTAGAACATGAATAAAATGAATTGACAATAATAATCTGTGCAGTGTATGGGAAATGCAGTTCTAAATGCACATGCCTGTGTCAATCTAGGAACAGATTAATTTTTCAACTGGGAGAATCCACATTTTCCCTTCATGGTTAGAAATAGTCTGAATGTTCTTTATTAAGTAGCAGAAAATAGTGGTAGTAGTGTTGGGCCATAAATGGTATGCTGTAGTAACAGAGGCATCTGAATTGTGCATTAGCACTTCTTTGTTAGAGACTTAATAACATAACCATTTAGAAATTATCTGTTTAAATTTTCCAGAAGTTTACAGCTTGAACTGATAACATCCAAAGGGAAGTAAGATAGGAGTGAGTGAACAGGTGGGTTTCATGCATTACCTTCAAGGCTGTGAAGTTTTAATAGAAGTGGTGGGAAATGGTTGGTATAGTAATGTCCTTATATAAGTTGATGACAGGGAGCTGCTCTTGAACAGTGTACTTTGCACAGTTCTGGTTATTAAATCTAAAAATGATATTGTAGAGCTGAAAATGATGCAAACCCCCCCCCCACAAAGAAATCAAAATAGTTAGGGGGCTAGAATATTGCCCAGTGAAGAAAGACTACAGCAATTTGGGATTTTTAACTTGAAATAATAAATACTGGAACAATACATCAATAATGGTAGATATTCTGGCCCTACTCATATTTTGATTGTAGTCAACATCATTCTATATAAATGTTATGGTTAGATTGTCAGCCCAAATAATGTTTCCCATCTCTTACAGAGCTGCTCATGGGGCGTGGTGGCTCAGCGGGTAAGACGCCAGGCTTTTCGATCGGAAGATTGCAAGTTTGGAGGTTCGAATCCCTAGCCCTGCGTGTGGAGTGAGCTCCCGCACTAGCTCCAGCTCTTGCCAACCTAGCAATTCGAAAGCATGCAAATGCAAGTAGATTAATAGGTACCACTTCGGTGGGTAGGTAACAGCGTTCCATGCGCGTCATGCGGCCACATGACCGTGGAAGCGTCTTCGGACAACGCTGGCTCTTCGGCTAACAAACAGAGATGAGCACCGGCCCCTAGAGTCGGAGACGACTGCACAAATGTGCAGGGGGAACCTTTACCTTTTTTTACAGAGCTGCTCAGGCTGCTCCACTTTCTCATTCCTTCATTCTCTTGAATGTAGACAGAATGCCCTGCACAATTTTAAATCTTATTTATCTGTTTACTAAATTTTGTTGATAGCCCCTTCAGGTCTTGCCCCTCAGTATAGCAACATCTGGAGCACAAAGAGGTGTAGAAAATAGGGCAAACTGTGTGATTTTCCCTAAACGTTGTACATATTTCTATGGATCATGCCAGAACCAAAAATCCATTATGAAACATATTTTTTAGTGTTCTGAAATTATAACATTACCACAGCAAGGTCACATTTTGAAGGAAAAGGAGGCCAAACCTACCTTCTTTACTATTGCTTTTTTCCTATTTAATCATATAATATTATGATTGTGCAAGGAGCTCTGTAGAAGTGTCTGTTCCAAGGTGCTGGCAGTCTAAAATTAAGCACACCAGTTCTGACAAATATGAATTGTATGTTGTTTCAAAATAATTATGACAAGACATGGAATGAAGTTAAAAAATATATGTTAAGATAGGAAAAAACTACAACTGTCACTGTTGGGAAAAATTTCTGTGATTAAGATGAATGTTTTACCTAGAATGTTATTTTTGTTTCAGACAATACCTGTTTTGACAACTGATGTACCATTTTAACAATGGCAGAAAGATATTTCTAAATTTGTGTGGCAGGGGAAAAAAACAACGAATTAAGTACAAAGTGTTACAAGATGCAAAAGAAAGAGGGGGTTTAGGTCTACCGGATTTGAAATTGTATTTTGCAGCTTGTTGCTTAATTTGGATGAAAGATTGGGTGACTTTGAGAAACAGAAGGTTATTGGAATTAGAAGGGCATGATTTGAGATTTGGGTGGCATGGCTATTATGGCATGATAAAGTTAAGGTTAATGTGGATTTTAAAAATCATTTTATTAGATGTGCCGTATTGAGGGTATGGAGCAGATATAAAGCTAGGTTATCTCCGAAAATTCCTTTATGGTTGTCACGGCAAGAAGCATTTTATAGAAGAGAAATGATAACTAAGCATAAATGGTTAACTTTTGGTGACATATTGGTTTTTTCTCAAGGGGACTTCAAGATAAACCAAGAGAGGATTTGATATCAGAAGGTTATATTTGTCAATGGTTTTCATATGTACAATTATTAGAAAGATTTAAAGTAGATAAAAGGACTTTTGACTTTGAACGTGGTAAAACTGAATTTGAAGTTGGATTCTGCACAATGATGAACATATTATTGCTACGATATATAAACTTTTATTGAAATTAGAAACAGAAGGTGAACGAGCTAAAGATTGTATGATAAAATGGGCTAAAAACTTTGGGTATAATATACAAATGGAAAAATGGGAGAATATGTTGATGAAAGAATTTAAATTTACATTGTGTTATAATCTCAAAGAGATTTTTTATAAAATGATATACCATTGGTATTTGTCACCAGATAAACTGTCTTAATGTACAAAGGTACTTCAAATGCATGTTGTTCACATTTCCAACATGCATTCGAAGTACCTTTGGTGGACATGCAAAAAAGCTAAAAAAAATTGGGATCAAATACATATTTTAATTCAGAAAATCTTAAAGATTAACATACAATCAAAACCAAAGATTTTTCCTTTGGGACTGATCAATAAACAGTTGGAAATAATTGATGGAACTTTATAATAAAAGCAGCGAAGCTTTTATATGCGCAAAGTTACTTACAATGGAAGCATGGATGGTGAAGTTGATGGAGTTGGCTGAGATGGCAAAATTGACAGCTTTGATTAGAGAAAAGACACTGAGTAATTTTAATGCTAATTGGAAGGCCCTTTTGGACTTTTTGCATGGAACAGAAAAAAATGAAATCATGATATATAGATTTGATTATTAGAAATAATAATCGGCAATAGAAATAACGAAAGCTATGTTGTAAACTTAGAGTAAGAGTTTAATGTAAATGTATACTTATATCTGTTGCCAAGAAAGTTGGGAGTCATTCTTTTTCTGTATTTTCTTTTCTTTCTTTCTTTTCCTTGGCTTTGTTCTTTCTCTTTTTTCCCACTCTGTTTTCTTTTTTACTTTCTATCTTAATCATTATTTTTTGTTTGCTTTTATCTTTTTATCTTGAAAATTTAATAAAGTTTAATTTTAAAAAATAAAATTAAGCACACAGGAGAAAGAGAAATGAAATGTATGTGTAGTTAAACAGAAAAAGAGACATCATAGTGCATACTTATTTGCAATCAGTATGGAAAGTTCAGTTTTGAGCATGGGTTGACACTTTTACCAGCCAGGCACTATACTCTTCTTAAATAATTTTTCTATGGTTGAGAGCCATAACAGTTAAAGTAATGTCATGAAAACATGCAAATGGACAAAGTTGAATTTTCAACCAGGTTTTTTGTATGATTGGGACATATCTGTTTTAAATAATTATTTAAACTTTCCTTTTAAAGGGAACTTTCCTTCCTTCCTTCCTTCCTTCCTTCCTTCCTTCCTTCCTTCCTTCCTTCCTTCCTTCCTTCCTTCCTTCCTTCCTTCCTTCCTTCCTTCCTTCCTTCCTTCTCCCTAGCTGAAAACAGGAAGGAAACACCTGTAATATTTGATTGTTCTATGCTGAATTCTGGCAGGACCAACCTTCAGAATCTCCAAAGGCTAACCCCCCAAAAAACTTTTTTTGGGGCGCTATATAAGGCCCATAGATCTTTGATTTTGAGGAAAACAGAAGTGTAACCACAGAAGTATTCTGTGGTTCCATGCATATTGGGCTTCATATTTTTTGTACCTTGGTAACTATGATGGGGGTGGGGAGTGGGGTGGAGTGTGAAGCAGGACTAAGTTTAATCCTTTCCCCTTGTGCAATTTCCCAACAAAAATCACTCTTCACTGAGCCAGCCTGGCTATTGATTCCAATAAGAAACTATATTAGAATAGTATGTTTTATTTAACAGGATAAGCAACAGCTTTGGAGGAAGAAGTAAATCAGGGATATAACACAAAAGAACAGAAGAACTCCGTATTCTTTCACAAATGATACACTGATACTGATTGAGTTCTCCTTGGAACTACTATGTCCAAAAATATAAAAAAGACAGAGATACAGTTTTGCTATCCATAGTCTTGTGTTGTTTAACCCATAGCCTTTTATCTAGTGATAACCAGCATGACTCCTCTTATATGGAAATACTTTGTTTTGTCCCTGAACAACAGCCTACATGTCTATTGTCTGGATGCATATAATTTATCTCCTTAAGTGTGCTATAAATCAGTGGACATGAAGAGTATTTATTTTTGTCTCATGACAAAAGTTATACTTAACTATTACAGCCCTTTGATCATGTTATTCTAGCTATCTTAATGACTCTCAGCCCCTGCTGATGTGAATGGTATCAGTCTATATGACATCAGAGATTGCCTTTCTTCCCATATCTCCCTCACAAAATCTGTAGTAAATGAGGTGATCATTTCAAGTGACATTTAGGATCTTTATTGGGGAAAAGACAGATCAATGTTCCAATAGAAGAGAATATACTGTATGTAGATCAGGGTCGAACTGTGGAGTCCTTGGTGCTCTCTGAGCTTGGTTGTTTGCTTGCAGGTGTTACCTAGTTGGGTAATGAAACATCTGCAAGCAAACAACCAAGCTCAGAGAGCACCAAGGACTCCACATATCAATGTGTCCAAATTTAGTCTGGTTTAGATTTGACATTTATAACAACTAGCTATTACCTCTCCATAAGCCTGTGTTTGAAGCTGTGTTGTCACTTCATTTCTTTTTCTCTGCTGCATAATGTTGGTATTTTCAGGTTTTGTGTTCTATCTAGGCTTTTCATCCTTTTGACCAACCTCCTGCCACCTCCTATTTATTTTATCACCTTTCAACCAATCAGATTGTCAAGCTTAAATCTTTCATTTATCACATCCTCTGAAATGACTCTTGAGTTTTACACCATCTATCATACACAGAATTCCTAGATTACAGCATGTTTCATCTTTGTAAACATTTCATTAAGGTTTTTGTTTTCCTAGATTTTTATTAATTTTGACTCTACTTTGTTTTCATATCTGCTGGCCTGCTTATTTCCTCTGTAATGAGGTTCTGCAATGCACTGATCCATGCTTGTTTATCAGTAGCTTTTCAAGTATCATGTGGTGTTTTTTATCCATGTGTCATTATTTTAAGCTGCAAGAAATCTGGATACTGACTTTTATCTCAGAGGGCTCTAAATATCCTATGCACCTGCAATCACTGTCATAGTAGAAACATGTTCACTGAGGATGGCATTTTCTTCCCATCAAAATCATTTTCTTTCCCTACTTTGATCAAAGAAATCTACTTTTATGTGAAAGATGCTGGTGTTCAGAAGGTGTATGACACATTAGTATTTACAATATTGTAGGGTTATATATAACCCTCAGATAAGGATCTGAGAAAAAATGTCTCTACTTTGGGCATATAACTGTTTCTTAATTCAAGATAACACAAAATCACTTGAGGCAAAGTAAATAAATTAGTGAATCTTAAAGCTTTGAATCCATCCCAGAAGTAAAATTTTTGTCCCCATTTGATGCCTTTATCCTCCCAAACAGATAGGGAAGGAAAGTAGTAAGGTTAGTTTTATGAAAGACAACTCTAGCTTGCCACTGGAGAATGATGTTAGCACATACCTCTAATCCTATTGCTTTTGGGATAAATGTTAAAGAAGTATCCATTTATCCACACAATGCAGGATGAAGAGATAGAACTAGACTTAAAGGACTGGAAGGCCTACCTTCAAATTGGTGATTAGTGATCAGTCATTCTCTATCCACCCAACCTAACTCACAGATTTGTTGTTTTGTGGGAAATTCGATGGTAGAACTTATTTTTACTATCTTGAATTCTTGAAGAAAAAGCATGCTATAAATTGAAGAAATGAAGAAACAAAGAAACAGAAATCACTCCTTGTTTGCAAATTTCATCATATGCTGTCTAAATCCAAAAATAGAGTCTCTCTCCTTCCTTCCTTCCTTCCTTCCTTCCTTCCTTCCTTCCTTCCTTCCTTCCTTCCTTCCTTCCTTCCTTCCTTCCTTCTCTTTGGATGATGCTACTATATCTTGAGGAGGGCTCCACAAACTGCTGAGGAAAAATATGTCAGGTATTAGTTGATGGGAAATAAAGTTGCCATCACTTGTGAGTTTTAGCTTTCCAGAGTAAGAACAGGAGTGGGAATTAATGAAATAAGTAAAATAAAAATGACATGTGTATTAGAAATATATATATATAGAGAGAGAGAAACAGAAAGTGAAAGGATGTAATAGATCTGAAGTATGGTAGTCTGGTCTTGTGGACCAAAGCTGATATACAAGTGAAGTTCTAAGTTTAATTATGAATAAAAAAGACTAAAAAATATCTGGTTAGGTGACATGAATGGATGGGTGAAAACTACATGAGATAGATCTCTTAATGGCCTAGTCACTTTTTCTGTACTAAGTATGAGTGAGAATGGTAATTATTTTGTGAGTATCTGTTTGGGAAAGGATCTGCTTGTTTTGAAAGACTCAGAAAATGAAGAAATGATACAAGAGTGATGAGAGGTTCTGAATATTAAACAGATTGTTGTTTGATAGTGGATCTGGGAAGAAAGAGAAATGAAAGAAAATAGGGTAGAAGGAAGACAGTATATGAAAAAGAGTTAGAGATTAGTTTCACAATAGAATAAATGGAAAGTGGGCATAAGGAAAAATGATGTGGAAGCTACCTGGAACAGAGTAAAATTAATTATGTTACTGAATGCCACCAAAGTATGAGGAGTTATGCTAATGGAAAGTATTGATAAGGCTGCTTGGTGGAATGATGAAGTAAAAGAGCTGTGAATGAGAAAATAACACATGTAAAAGTATGATAACTTCAAAAAAAGAGAGAAAAAAGTATAATATGTATAGAGAAAAAGAATGATGTCAGAGAATAAGGCACTATTAAGATTAAAAGAGGCAGAGAAAATGCAAAGTGATTTTGATGGAAAAACGTTGTTTTGAACATGGTTGAAAAGGGCTAAACAAGGAGTCTTCAGCAGAATAAATGGAATTAAAAATAAAATTGATGTAATGATTTAGAATATAACTGAAGTGAAGGAATGCTGAATGAAGTAGAACTAGAACTAAAGATTTGTAGGAATGACAGTGGTATGTTGAAGAAAAGAACTGAAATGAATACTATAAATGTTAATATCCAAGAAAACAATGATGAAAAGGAAATCATAAATGCTGTAAGAATATTGGAAAATTGTAAGACTTCAGGTATGGATGATATAATTGGAGACATTTTAAAATAGGGATGTGTTTTGTTTATGGAGTAGGCTTGCAACATGTTTATCATGTTTATGAAGACTGCAACTGTGCCAGACACTTAATAGAATGCTGTTATTATTCCTCTATAGAGTTTAATGTATCAAGAACTGAGGTAGTTATGCTTGACAGGGAAAATAGAAGAAATGCAAGTTAAAATAAAAGGTTGAAAAATTAGAGCAATTAGATGAATTTGTGTTCCTTATTATTATTAAAGATGGAAATTGATTGATGAATTTAAAGACATACAAATGCCAGTAGAAAGGTAGTGGGTAGTATGTAGTATGTCAATAATAATAATAATAATAATAATAATAATAATAATAATAATAATAGATGTATAAATTATGACAATCTAGGTTCTTGGGAAGAATTTGATGTGAATGAAGGCCAACACCAGCTAAAGTACTGGCAGCTGTGATTTTACGTTGCTGTGTATATAATACTGGAATAGTTGAATAGTTGAAAAAGTAGTAAAAAATGAGCAGGTTAAAATATTGTGGGATTTCCAAATACAAACTTATGAAGTCTTGGTACATAACATACCAGATTTTATTGTGGTTGAAAAGAAGAAAGTATGGATAATTGATGTGGCAATACCAGGGGATAGTAGAATAGAAGACAAAGAATTGGAGATCACAAAGTATCAAGATCTGAAAACTGAAGTTGAAAGATTATGGCATAAAGCAGCAGTGGTGGTCCCAGTGGTTATTGGCACACTGGGTGCTATCCCCCAAAACCTTGGACAGCGCATTGACAAAATTTCCATCTGTCATTTACAAACTGCTTGGATCTGTGCATATACTTTGCCAATACATTACGACATCCTAGGTTCTTGGGAAGAACTCAATGCAAATGAAGACCAACACCAGCTAAAGAACTTGCAGCTGTGATTTCACCTTGTTGTATATGATGATGATGATGATGATGATGATGATGATGATGATGATGATGTCTGTAGTGAGACATGAATACTTGTTGAAAGAAGCCAGACTGGTTACATATAAGAATGTGATCCTGTATGCTTTAAATGCTATGAGAATGTTTTATTTAAAAAGCATGTGTTGCAGAACAAGAGGTATGGTCAAAAATAAACGGGTGATGAATTAAACTGGGTTCAGTACAAAAAGTGGGAATTGCACTTTCTTGTTTTCTGAAGGTAATCTTATGTTTTAGTGTGTTCTTCCTAGTATGCAATAGAGATTCTTATGGCTATTAACTTTGATGGGGGGGTGATTGCCCCTGAAGACCATGTACTGGGGGACTAGTGGACTTCCTAACCTGAAAAAAACATTCAGTCTCTAGAAGGCTACTAGAGGTGTCATTGCATAATGAAAGATAGGACACTCACATCCATCCATGAGTCTTCTCATAACTTATACCAAATGGAAGAAGCCTGCATTCTCTAATGAATATTTCACATATATACCTACATACAGATCCATCAAGCTATTCTCTTTCATGGAATGCAACTATGCAGACAAAGAGTAAGAAGTACTGGGTAAAATAAATTAAAGGTAGCAGATTAGAGAAAACAAAATCTAACTAAATTTTGTTTATATAGATATACAGTATTTACTGTACCTCTTCATACCTTATCTCCTTGCAAACCACCCTTACTTCTACCACATCCATATACAAATGTATAAACTGCCTTTGTTCATTATACTTCTTACTTATCCTGTTTTGAGGATATCATCAACTCCATATACAGTAGCTGTGATTTTCTTGGTCTTCCCTTTCTTCTCAACCCATTCACTCTTCCTTCATACATTTGTTTTGAGATTCAATCTATACTGTCTCAATGTACTTCTTCTGTACTGATCACTCACTTTTTTAATTGAATCCCAGAGTCTATGAAGTGAGGGAGAAATGTGAAACAGAAAAAACAGAGAAAGAAATGGAGAGAGAGGGAGAGGCATATGTACAAAAACAATCTTTGCTCAGCATGGACTCTAAAGTGGAAAGGTAAACAACTACATTTCTTTGCAAAAATCACAAAAGACATACTGTAATTGGAATAGCTTTCCTTGACTATATTCAAGGTTTGGGCTTTTGGTTCTTAACTGGAAATGAAATGAAATATTTTCCAGTTGGTATTTTGCCTTGAACTTAGTTATTTTGCTAATTCTCTCCTGAAGCTCCCACCCCCATTTTACCCTTCTGGGTATCTATCTGAAATGGATTACAGCCAGGCATCTCACGCCTCCATTGTTTTTCATTAAAAGATTTAGAACACAGCATTGGTGTGGGATGTTATTTGCAGCTCCCACCAAGCTGTTTCCCTCATTCCAATAGTTGTCACATGTGCCTTGGAAAATATTTTGGAAGGACAGACATTATGGAATTTGTTGTTTATTCATTCAATATGGAATGGAATATACAAAAAGAAAGTATCAAATACCTCCTTACTTTTGACTGTGTAGTTATAACATTGCTGAAGGGAGGTTTTACTCATGCTAAAGAGTGTCTAATGCTGCAACTTTAGAACTTATTTTAGAAAATGGATTATTCATAAAAATTAGGGAAGGGATGAGCCAGTCTGGACAAATAATACTTTCCATTCACTCACATTAAGTTGTAGCTATTGTTTTTCTCATCTATAATTGAGTTAGCATGTGTTATTCTCTTATTTTTCTTCTTTTTTAAAAAGGCACTCTATCTAGTGCCATGGGAATCTAGGAAGCCAAAAAAAGTGTCAGGCCACAATTTGATAGTGGTTGGGTATGAGAAATAAATAAATAAATAAATAAATAAATAAATAAATAAATAAATAAATACATACATACATACATACATACATACATACATACATACATACATGTTTCTTGTTCATCTAGACAGGTAAAGACCCAGGCTTCAGTCTTGATTCACTCTTGGTGTTACCTATAGGCTAGAAGTGTTGAATATTTAATAATATGGTGGCAAGGAAACTCTAGCACATTAAAAGGCATAACAGTTGCATAGAACTCTCAACTAATTCATAACTGTGGTAACCGCAATATTTCTATAACCTGCCCATTTTTTTTCTTTTCAAAAACAAAAAACAAAAACAAAACAATTTCTTCCATTAAATTCAGTGGGTGTATTTGTAAAAAAAACATCAGCCCAAATGTGTTGACGGACACTATATTTTAATAATTTTACAGAATTATAATTATTCACTTTTGTCTATGCTCTACTCCCTTTGCAAAGCAAATAAAAATTCGTGATATTGAGTACATGTTGGAGACAAGCAAGAACTATTTTGTTTTTGAAAACTCAACTTTTTTTTTCTCCCTGTCAGATACAAGTCTTGGATGCAAGATTATATCTCTCGTAGCTAGCATATCCAAAAACAGCAGGATGCCTTCCTCTGTACACAGATGTCTGTTTAATAGCTCTGGAAGCAGTATTATCACAGGTGTACAGTGGCCAGGAATGCATAATTGCCTACGTCTATGGAGCTGGCATGGACAATGCAATATGCTATTCTTCATATTGCTACACACGCACGCACCCCATATCGTATGTCTGCAGGCAGTCATAATCTCTGATTCTTATTCTTGCCAGTAAAACACTGCAGCAATTAAGTTGTTCAGCACAAAGCAGAAATGTATACTACTTTCTTTTCATATGTGCCTTCGAAATAAGGGTGTTAGTAGTTCAGGAATAGTTCCAAGTGTATATGCTTTATATACTTGTGAATCATATTCATATTTTGTGAAAAATACTGTAGGTCAGCATTACAGATAGAGGATAAAGATACCCTTTTCTTAGAAGTCTGTTACCAAAAGTTGGGGAAATATTTAAAGAATATAACTCACTGCTCCTTAAATGACAGATCAAAAATAGTCAAAACATTTGATAAATATATATAGAAATGTCTCACACTGCATTAATTTAATCAGTAGCTGT
This sequence comes from Charina bottae, assembly GCA_023362775.1. Lineage (NCBI taxonomy): Eukaryota > Metazoa > Chordata > Lepidosauria > Squamata > Charinaidae > Charina > Charina bottae. The sequence goes on along the minus strand of JALMGJ010000008.1, from coordinate 22,727,158 downwards.
AGTAATTGCTAGGACAGTGCAAATCATTTGAAGAAGGTACTTTGAAACTTGTGGGAGCATACAAAGCAGCTGCATGATTTGCGAAGTTCAGGCAGAGAGGGGGGAGGGATTTTCTTCCTTTTTACTCATGTGTTTTGTTTTTATTTGTTAATATAAAAGCATTTTTTTAAAAAAATAGATAGAGAGGGAGAGATTTATGTGAGTTGAAATCCATACATCTGGAAATGTTAAGCCTGCTTCGTGATCGAGTACTAGAATTTATAGGAGTTTTAATAAGCAAAATTAGTACTCTCAGATTTATTTTGCTAGCAAGAATAACAATTGGCAGTTCTGCTGTCAAATTTTGAAAATGTGATCTGGGATTGGTAAGAGACTACAAAAATGGGGTTCCAGGGATACATGCAGCTTGAGGGCTACAATTCCCCCATCTTGGTCTAGGTCTTCATTCTTTGTATCAATACCTGTAAATCACTAGGCTGTGATATTAGGCATCCTTTGAGTTAATACCTGGTCACTGGCTGAGCCTTCATCAGTTGTTGCATTATTTATTTATTTATTTATTTATTTATGCATGCATGCATGCATGCATGCATGCATGCATGCTTCAATTTGTATACCACTCCATCTCCCCACAAGGGAACTCTGGGCAGTTTACAGGATACAACAATTAAAATTTAACAGTTAAAACAGCATAATAAAATACTCTCATATAATAAAATTAAATATAAAATCCAAGATGTGATGGTTTGATGTTTAGATGTTTAAAAGGGCCCTATGGCACCAGCCATCCCCAAGAGGAACTATTCCCCCCCCCCCACGTAAGGCGGCAGAACCAGGTCTTTAAGTTCTTTCTGAAGGCTGGGAGCGATGAGGCCTGCCTCACCTCCGGGGGTAGCATATTCCAAAGGGTGGGCGCCACTACCGAGAAGGCACGCCTCCTAGACCCTGTCAGCTGACATTCCTTTACGGACGGGATCCGTAGCATGCCCTCTCTGAATGACCGAGTGGGACGGTTCGACATTATGGGGATGAGACGGTCCCTCAGGTAACCTGGCCCCATGCCATGTAGGGCTTTAAAGGTGATAACCAACACTTTGAATTGGACCCGGAAGCACACAGGCACCCAGTGCAGCTGTCGCAGCAGAGGTGTCACATGCGCTGATCTTGGCGCACCAATAACTGCGCGAGCAGCCGCATTCTGGACCAATTGAAGCTTCCGGATACTCTTCAAGGGTAGCCCCATGTAGAGCGCATTGCAATAGTCTATATGGTTAATGCATTAACCATTAACATCTATATTAAAGACTCCAATAGGATGGGTTTGACTTTGCTGGCTGTTGAGAAATTTGAAAATCACAAAAGGTTCAAGGTCTACAGTTCTGTATTTGCCAAAGAAGATAAGCACAGGAAACAGCTGGTGAAGACCACAACTTAGGAAGATAAATTTTACCACATTTCCAGAAAATTGCTGTGTACCATGGAATGGATATGCAAGCTGACCAATACTAAGAGGAGGGCTAGAATATTAGCATTCTAAGAGAAAAGAAGGCAAAAAGCTGGCAAAGCATGGAACCTTTCAGGAAGATGCAATCAGCAACCACGACACAGGAGGATAAAAAGAAAAGTATTTTTGGAAGAAGTCCTGAGGGCATTTCATCACTGCTGCACTCCAGACAAGTGTTCACCTTCTCATCGCAACCCAGATTCCTTGCATACTGCAAATGTGTCTGTAACCCAACTCATTGGGATTCTAGTGGAGATTGCCTGAACTTTGATATATCGAATTCCTTTTCTGTAGACTGTTTTATTTATTCACTGCCAGTAAAATTAGTTTGTTATACTAATGTAACTTGCTTGCCTGCATACAGTCTGGTAAAACGGATTGAATTCATTTCTATTTTTTATCTTTGCTTGCCACTCTGCCATAAAATCCCCATTATAAGTTATAGTTAGGAGATTTTCCAGTATATGTTGCTGCATGTGTTTTTGTTAGCATTTCTAAGAATGTCCAAGCCTAAAAACCATTTTTTGCCAGTCAGAGACCAAATGTTTATTTAAATTATTCTTAATCAATGATATGGATAATTAAACATATTTATTTTATATTGGATATATTTTTATATATCTTCTATTCTGTATAGTTTTTAATTTTTTTAAAATTTTTAAATTTTAATTATTGTAACCCGCCCAGAGTCCCTTGCATGGGAGATGGGCGGGGAATAAATTAAATAAATAATAAATAATAATAAACAAAATAAGATGGGATGACCTATGAACTGGACTCTTTGGGCTTGATATGTTGTCTTAGAAGATCTCAACTGGCTTTTCAATTGAGGCTTTCCAACCCTGTGCAGATGGCTAATTCACTGGTCCCAAATTGTGTTTGCAAAGTATTCCATAATAAATAAGCCAAAGGGTTTAATAGGTAGACCAAATATCAGAAGTTGAATGCTTGAGCATATGAACACTGGAAGCCCATACTAACCTAAACAATACTGCTCACAAAAAGCTGGCCAGTTTTAAGCAACTGAATTAGTTACAGAGTGACTGGTACTAAATGATCACTGGAAGTAAGAAGATTACAGTGAGGTTTATCAGAAAGAAGTTGCGACAGCTGCAGACACACAGCAGTGTTTTCAGTATTCACAATGCCATTAACCCACTAAAGCTATTGTAGTAAAAAAGCAGGAAGGAGAACATTAGTTAGATAGGTGAGCAAAAACGCTAACTTTGGATGTGTAATATTTATCCAGATAATTCACGTTTTAGCAAATCCAATTTTATAAACTTATTAGTAGCTATTTATTTTTGTATATATATATGGTTTTAGATTTCTGAAGAGAAATCGAAAAGGAAATGTGTATGGTGGCACGATAAAGATGCATCCATGAAACCTTCAGGAGAGAGGCTGGACTCAAGTAAGCCTTTGATTATTAGTGGACAAAAAACCTGAAAGGACCATTTTATCAAATTTCTCCAGAGGATAGCTATGGAAGAACAGACCCTCCTCCCCTTCTTTTAATTACAAGCAGAAGGAACTTGACTGTTATCTGGTCACAATTCTGTATAATGTTTGTTAACTTTAAAGGACATTGGTTTGCTTTCTTCTGGTACTTAGATCCTGCCTTTAATCCACAATCCAGAGATATACATAATATTTTCCCTCCAATTTTGTCTTCACACTGTATTGGGCCAAGTCATAGTGATCATCATCATCATCATCATCAATCATTCAGTGAGTTTCCTGGTAGAGGGGGACTTGATACTAGGCCCTCACAGTTATCTTCCAAGACTCTACCTACCTGTTTACCTACCTGTCTCCCATATATACATTTGGCTTCACCAAGTAGTTTTTTTATACCCAGCCTACTCAATGCTAATCACTTCAGTTAAGAATTTTTTTTAACACTACTGTATATCGAAGAGAATTCTACTGAAGAGTTTCTATTATAAGAATTCTACTATATACTACCGTATATCTAAAGCAGATGTATGGAGACTGGAGACTTGCCATAGGAACATTATAATATAAGAAATAAATTAGTAATTAATCATTGTTCAATGGTATGGATAACTGAAATAAGAATTTAATTTATGCCTTTCTGTTTTGTAGTTTGTGTGTGTGTGTGTGTGTGTGTGTGTGTGTATTTGTGATATATTTTTTTCCTTATATATGCCCATTTAACTGCAGAATTTTACTATATTTTCCAATGATTCAAAAAGTTATAGAATCTATGTCTTTAGCAAACTAAAAGATTTAAGGATACGTGGTTTTGCTGTCTTACTTCTTTTCACTGTGAAGTACAGAGTCAGCTTGTTAGAATAACAATTAGAGACTTGGCACATCTCATGAAGTATATCAAAGCTGCTATCTTAGGGCCTTCACATTTTGAATAATACCTGTTTCCATTTTTATTATCTTGCATCCTTATCAATGTAAAGTAAGTATCTCTGTGTCTGGGGGACTCTTAGTAAATGTGTATGCTCACACTGTCTTTGTTCAACATTCTATATAAGAGTTATGTAACCTTGGGGATTCTACTCTGTTGGGGTTTGTATATACCCAGGAATTTACAGTTAGATAAATTATACTGGAGAGGCTTGATATCTAGGGAATTATTCTGCAAGTCACCCAATTAGCAGCCATTGTTGTAGGGATGATGTGGCAGTGTATGACTCATACTACAGGTGCTAATCATTTAGCTGGGTGTGGCAGATGATGAGAGTGACCTATAATGTGATTGGTCAGTTTATGTATATAGGCAGAGAAGATCTGGTGTTCTTTCTTCTCGTTTGCTGTAACTTCTCATTGCTGTATCATTTGTTACCCATGTGGATGTATTCTGTAATACGTATGTATACATAGTAAATAGGATATTTTATCTAATCTCTGCTTTAGTGTATTTACTGCATAGAACGTGAATCACTGGTGTCTTGGAAAATGGAGCAGGCCGCTCCACCGCGCGCACTCTGACATACTCTTTAGTTGTTTGGATACAAAAGACCAGTGACTCACTGTAACCTGCTAGCATTAAAGCTAATAGTTGGATCTTCTTCGGATATTGGTGTTTCTTTAGCGGAGTTTTCCATCACAATGGCATACAACAATAAAATGTCCATAGTAAACTGTATAATAAACATCCAAAATAAACAAAGTTAACAGTAAAATAGCCATAGGAACATTATAATATAAGAAATAAATTAGTAATTGTTCAAATAAGATTTAAATTACATCAACCAATACAACATTCAGAGATATGAGATGTATACATATAGTATGACAGTCAACTAACAAAGGCTGTCTAGAATAAATTAGTCTTCACAGATTTCCAGAAGTCCATCACTGTGGGGATTAATCCAGTGTACAAATGAAGCCACCATGGAGAAGCATTATCTTCTTGTTTCAGTGGCCCTAAACTTACAAAAGTGTGGAATAACCAAGAGGTTCTCCTGCAGTGAACATACTGGATAGGTCTGGCTGGAGAAGATGGTATTGGAGATAACTTGGTGCCCAGTCATAGAGGGTTTATATGTTAACACCAGCATTTTGAATTACAATTGGAAGCCTTTTAGTAACCATTGTAGGTCCTTATGTGCAGGTGTAATATGGTCCTGCCAGTTTGTATCTATCAGCAGATGAGCCATAACATTTTATACAGTATTCTGCACATGGTCAGGACATGAGTCATGTTGCAAGATCCACACACTCCAAGTAGGGCAATTGTTACACCAGCTGGAGCTGGGTGAACACTCTTCTGATCACAGCCTCCACTTGGATATTCAGCAGTATTTATGAGTCTAGTCATAGACCAGTTCTGTTAGGGTAGTACCTTCCACTTGAGAGACAAGACTAGAACTGAGTAGAGTTTGGAATCTTGGTAAACAAACAGTTATTCCATCTTATATGGGTTCAGCTTTGCTTCTTTTGTCCCATCCATATCTTAACAGTTTCCAGAAACCAGGACAAAACTTCCCTGGTTTTGCCAATATACTGTAGTTCTGAGTGGCAATGTACAAGTGGACTGATGAATAACCTCTCCCAGTAGTTTTAAATAGATTTTATAAACTAATGGGGGGGAAAACCAACCGCTGTGAGACCACCACAAGTGAGTGGCCAATGGGCTGTTTCTTCCTCTACAGTTACCAAATGACACTGCCTGATAAAGAAGGATTGGAACCACAGTCTTTTCAATGATTAACCCTCACAGGCAGTCAGAAAGGATCCCATTGTTGATAGTATTATAACCCAACAAGTCTAAAATAAAAGGAGGGCAATACCCCTCCCCCCTCTTTTATCCCATGCCTAGGGATTGAGCCTGAATCCTGTGGAAAATGATCCACATAATTCACTTCTAGAATGCTTCGAAGCTGACTTCACACCACCCTCATAAAGGAATGGTTGGAGACTGGATGGCAGTTGTTAATATTGGCTCCTTAAGGAGGATTTGCAGCACAGCCTCCTTTAAAACTGCAAGCATTACGTCTTCCTGCAGTGAGGAACTGAGGCATTGACCACCTCCTGGATTTCACCAATTATGTTCCCTCCTACCCCGAAAGCAGTCCAGTGGGGAAGGGATCAAGTCCATGAACAGCAAAGAATATTCTAGATAGTTCCCTATCCACTTAACACAAGTCTAAAGGCCTTATATAGCAAAGTTGCTACAAAATTGCTATATAATAGAAGGGTGAAATTGCCAGATATTTTTCAGTGTAATCTTTATCTTCATTCACAATTTTTGAGTAGAGACCAGGAAAACCACAACAAGGAATAGATCAGGCTAATACAACCAGAAAAGTTACATATGTCTGATCTATTCTAACAAGTACCATTCTCCATAGCTTCAGACAGACATTTTTCCCCTATGAGGAAATTCTAGGATCTGGGCTTTGCACATTTTGTATGCATAGTATGAACTCTGAAATTGAGATATCATCCTTCTTTATCCAAGAATGAAACTAAGATGTTATAAAGCCTGGAAAACAAGGGGGATCCATTCTGTCCTCCATTTAAGTATCATTTGCAGGGTTTTTTTTGTCAGTCAGCCTCAAATGAAAAATTGGCCACCTACATCTAACTGATGTTTACAGACCCCATTATTTCCTTAACAGGTGTGTTGTTTTGCTTTTGCCCAAAGCATTCATTAAATTATTTCAACATTTCAGTCCCTTGTGTATAGTATGAAAATTGTAAGTGGAAGTATGGAGAAAAAGAAGTGATTGCTTAGAATCAGCAGGCTCTCCAACTCTGGTTTGCACAAATAATTTCTGAATCATTTCAGATTTCCACCGTTAGAGAAAGATTATGACCCAAGGCTCAAAAAATAAGCTTTTCAAAATGCAAGTGTGTTGTATACAGGGGAGGGATTGTTTATGATCCTGCTGAATGACATTGGGAAGCAATTGTATTTCGGGTTTCAAATAGGAAAGCATAAAAAGCTAAGGAAAGCTCTAATTTATGTTTTGTACAGTTTGCATTAAGTGCCCATTAAATCCCTATTCTATATGCTTCTAAATGCATCTGTATCTTCCAAATAAAAATATTATTTTAATAGACCCCATACCAAATAAATCATTTTAATTAAGAAGATTTGCAATTACACATAGCCTGGCATTGAAAAGTACCTTAAGGCTGAAGTGTGACAAGTAGTTCACCTATATTGTTTTATTTGTACTCTATTTAATGATATGAGAAAGATCAGTGTTTGTAATATACAATTTTATATCCTTGTTTGCTATATATTTATATTCCATGGAAGGCTCTGGGATCTTTGCTAGTAAAAAAAATTAGGGGAGTAATGCATACATCCATTTGTAAAGAGCCTGTATTCTTCAGTGGAGATATGGATACTGAGTTAAAGTATCTAATTCACAGTCCATATATGCAAGAATTCATTGAAATCTTTGAATCTTGGTTTCTCAATGTGAAATATGATTGTAAGTTTTATTTCTCACTGATATGGCCTGAGACTACAGTATATTATCCCTAATTTCCTTTTTAAGAAGCCCAGCTAGCTATAACACCTATTAAAATGGCTTTTTAAAAAATCCTGTGTGTTTGTCTATTTTTACGAAACATTTCATTCAAATCAAGAACCCTAACAATGCATGGTTACTTGCACTTAAACTTCCCACCAGTTTAATATCTTCAGTCTCTGTAAGAACCAAATCCAAGGTAGCAAATCCCTTAGCTTCCACCTCAACCTTTTGAAAGAGAAAATTACCCCAACACAAATCAAGAATTTATCTGACATCTTGTATTGGCAGAATTAGTCTTCAAATAAATGTCCGAGTAGCTGAAACCTCCCATCACTACCATTTTTGAGGCTTTCTTCATCTGCTTTAATAAATCTTTATCCACCTCTTCTGACTGGTGGTGGAGGATGGTCTGTACATTCCTAGTAAGATATCCATTCTCTTTTTAAGGGTTTTTTTTTCCACTTAACCTAGATGCTTTCAACACTTGTGTGCACATCAGCCAATGAGCCTCTGAATAAGTAAGTTTGTTCCTGAGGTGCAAAGCTATACCACCTTCTCTTTGTGTTGCCTGTTCTTCTGAAAGAAGCCTAATGTTCCACTGGTGGGATGAATCCTATTATGTTTCTGTAATCCCTATTATACCATACTTGCCTGTATACCTCATGACATCCAGCTCGGCTTGCTGCTTATCCACAATTTATGCATAGTTGGAGAGACATTTAAGATAATGTGCTGCTCTCTCTGTGTTCAATCTCCCTTTTCATTTTTGCCTTTATGTCCTTTGTTTCTTTGTTAAACTAGTAGTTTTTAGACATCGTTAAACTAGTAGTTTTAAAGAATAATATTTTGTTGCTGTATTTAATCCATTACTTTTGTTAGTCAACAAAGTAGTCTTATGATTCCCACCCCTTGTATTCTAGTTTAAAGTTCACCTGACCAAGTTATTCAGATACTAATAATAATTTATTAAATTTATATGCTGCCTGACTCCCAGGGACTTTGGGTGATTTACAAATAAAACAAGACAAATAAGACAAATAAGACAAAAATGAAGAGTAAAGATGGCAAGGATGACAAAACTGGACAGGAACAAAAGAAAACATCCCTCACAACCCACATTTGTCCAATGATAGACTTTTCCTTCTTTGTGAGCTGAAATCTTTCTTTGTACTGACAGTTTAAAAGCATTTTTACAAGTATAAGAAAGAATATTTTGAATTTATTTTCCAGAATTAATAGAGAAGAGGACAGCAGTGAGATCTGGGAACATTAAGTAGGCAAAAGCAATATATCTGCCTATTTCCATTTGTCTTATGTCAAAAGGTATACATTGTATGCCTTTTACTTAATTTATCCTCCAGTCAAATTAGTTCTGATGCCAAATTATAATTGATTTTAAAAGCAATCTGCACAGAACTTTTGATCTCTATGTAGCAAACAGAAAGGAGCTCTTCAGATCACTGTTAAATTAACATCAATTACCTACCTCGTAATAGGATATTATGTCACAAAATACTGTATGCCCTGGCAGTGACAGTAATAAATTGAGGACTCAGCAAAACACAGCCATTAATAAAGAGTATCCATTTTCAAAAATACATGCTCAAATAATTCAAAATAATTATAGCTCAGTCTTAAAATCAAATCATGCCTAGTAAGCAATACTGCTGATATAGAGATGTCTACATGATTCAATTGCCCAAATTATTAAATGTAGATTAGAAAGGGTATCTGGTTGATTGATATTGTTGTTAAATATAAAATGTATCAGACTGATACTACAACAATCAACCTACCCCAGACTGGTGCCCTCCATGTGAGTTGTGGCTACAGCAAAGGAATTCTGGTAGTTGTAGTCCATATAAGAAGTGTATCAGCTTTAGGAAGGCTATAAGCTGGTATTCTCAGTTATAAAATGAATCAAGGAGAAACCCAGAAGGACGGACCAAGGAACTAATACCATGAAATTTGCAGTATATTAGGGCATTGCTATTACTGATTAAGAATGGCTGTGATTTAAAATTCTTACTTGATTAGCTTGGGCTGCCTATAATTTTTGCAGACTTGTGAGTTAGTTTATCTAAAAGTTTCAATAAAGCAAGCAGTTGAAAAACCTATGTTTGATTCTTGTTTTATCAGTAGAAAAGATACAGCAAGGGTGAATGAGAGTAGCATGATAAGACATTCTCTGATAAAAGAAATATGACAGTAATTGCAATTTTACAGGCATATGGAGCAGTCAGAAATGACTTGGGAGACACTTGGCAATTATCTTGTATTTCTTTGAATAAGGCCTTTGTTGAGAAGGACATGAGAGAAAGCTAGAGTCATCCAAGTAAGTAAATTGTGAACTCATACAATAATTACAATTCTCCATCCAGATCTAAAATATTCTCTTGTTATCCCTTATATTTTTCTTTTCTTTTTTCTTTTACTAATTTATAGGGTTTATTAAAAGTTTATCAGTGATTTATGGATAATTGCTCTCTAAAAGTTACTGAATAAAATAAATAGTTTTTCATAAATAAATTGAATTCCAAGTCAAACTGGCCAACATAACCTTAATATTATCCTCAGTACGGTGGTTCTTGTTTGGCTTCCTGATTTTCTTATCAATGATACTTTGGCGGACTTAGGATAATACGTGAATCTATTCCATAGGCCTTCTGGTGTTATGGCCTTTTTTTGTAAATACCCAGTTTCTGCCTGTGAAATGTTTTAAACTGTATGTGTTGTTCTGTAGGAGACTGATATGCCAAAGGATGGAAGATTGGAGCTGCGGATGTTCTGAACGTTTTTGGTTTATAATTCTTGGAGAAGGGAGGGAGGGAGCTTTCATTTGACTCAGAAATTATACCATAAAGCCCTATTGAGTTTCTTGTGCAATAACAATTATAATAATTAACATCTAGGAGTGTATTATAGTATATATAAGAATAAGGAATCTGTAGGTAATCTACAGTATACAATGTTTCTCCTAATGCCAAGAAGAAGCCTGTTAACTGGCATCTGTAAATACATTTCTCCCCACTTTGTGTGTAATGTTTTCTTAGTAGAAGATTGCCTGATGAAGGACTACCAGAGGTTGTCAATAATGTTTCACAAGCTACCTCCCTGCTCAATCTTGACTCCAAGGAGTTCCAGATAAAACTTTCATAGAAGGGTTCAAGGCAGCCCAGCCAGCAAACAGTTGAATCAAATAAAACAATTATTTGTTCAAAATTAGGACATTTTATGCCTTCTTATGGAAATTGCTGCAGATAAATACTTAACAACTATTAGGTGATGGTAGGATTCTAATCTGACAATATTAAATGAATTGTCTCTCCCTCATAACATCATGTATTTATTTATTTTTATGTCGATGAAGGTTCTCAGTCATCCAGGTGGAACAGTCTGTAGCTTGAATCATGTCAACTGGATTTCTATTTTCTCAGTGGAAACGTTTCACTCCTTATCCAAGAAGCTGCTTCAGTCTGAGCAAAGTTAGTAAGGGAATCCTTAAATATGTTTCTAGGGGCCAGTGAAGTATTAGAGAACAAAAGTTTAAGCCAGAAAGACAATCAGCAAATACGGGCTCTCACCTCCTAAGAGATCATTCCAGTTTTCATGAGAATTAAGACACTTGAGTAGCAGTATGCTTGTAAAAACCTTTATTGAATAATGTCTAAGGGCTTTATATCATTGTAGACACATACCTGAGCACTGTACAACATTTGAGATAGTTTTAGTTTTAGAAAGCATGATGGTGTCAGGTTTATGGCACTTAATATAGAAAAAGCCCAGAATTGCCTTGGCACCATTGTTAGGTTTGGCAGTGATGGATCTTGAAAAGAATATGCCAAGGTATTTAAAGCTGAAACTTGTTTAATTTTATTATTTTCAATGCCACTGATGCTTATGGCAACCAGGTCTTCCCAAGAAGATTTGATTTGATTTGATTTGATTTGATTAAAAATTAACTTAACAAGAAGACCAAGCGTATTACTGATGTAAGTAAAAAGAGAGCCAGAACATGGACCCACCAATTGGCATTTCTGTTTAGCAGCTCAGGTGGGATAACATCACTGCTGGGGGCTTTCCTGTTTTTCTGTTGGCTAGCAGCTGGAGTCCTAGGTAAGCTTTGAAAATGAAGGAAAGGAAATAAAAAAAAAGTCTGGGACAAAAATTAATCATATGACAAGTAGCCAATTAGCTTCCAAAATAAGGAGATATTGTTATCTTTTGCAGCTGGTAAGGTCACTCCCAATTTGCTTCGGCAAAGGCTTGGGTTCCCCCCCCCTCCATTTAATAAACTTTTTGTAAGGCTTTTCTAAGCAATAAACTGGGTTCTGGTCTGTGGGCAATTGTTCGATCTATCAATTTTAAAAGCTGTCATTAATTTTGCCCTAGCAGATATACAATCCTGATCATATGAGGGTTGCCAAGAAATTCAGGCAAGTCTTCTCTTATAAGACCTTTATATGTATCTATGTTTTCCAAGGGTTTTGAAGTTGATAGCAAGCATTTCTGAGACCAGGAGAGCACATCAGAGGATAATGAAAGTTGTAATGCCTGTTCCCACTTTGCAATCCACTTAACCTAGTGGCTGATTCTAGCTCTGTAGATATCCTCATTACTCCCAGCATTGATTTGATGGAGTGGGCAAAGGGTAGAGTCCAGAAAGAGTAATAAAGTCCAATTCTAAATGTGAACATTCAAGCAATATTGAATGTTAATAAATAGCAGGTTATGTTAGGTAATTCATAAATAACATATGGAATAAATTTTGTGAGGTTACCACAAAGTTGACTGAACTTTCATGCAAACAACTGAGACAGCTTGCAGCAATCTAGTTTGTCAGATGGATGTATTAAAGGGCTCTGATGTTTCAGACTGACTTCCTTATAAAACAATGAAGAAAATGTGATGGAAAATATTTCTCACTCAGTTCATAAGACTATATTTAGACTGTAGACAAGCATATGGAGAGCCAACCATCTCTCATGGAAGCAGAAAGCAGCACAACAGAGCTTAAGGTTACCTTGGAAACGGGAGCAATGGAGAAAAATTGAAAATCATGAAACAATTTCTGCCTCTTACCTATTTTGGTAACACAGGCAGGTAAGGCTAGATCTGAAATAATGTCTCAGACCCATGCAATTTATGGCCACCCAACAGAATAGAGCTCACTGCCAAGAATGTGATTTTATTTTGTTCATTTTTTGAGCAAAAAAGTTACCAATTGTATTTATAAATGGACCAAAAAGCCTCCTGAGATTTACTGTAAAATAACAACTAGTCTAAGAGAAAATGAGATTGACAATCAACAGGATTCTTATTCTATCTGAACTTTCCCTTTAAAACTTTCTAAGACACTTTTGATCATGCCAACAAATTTATATTTACTTTTTTACTTATCATCAAAAAGGTAATGGTAGGTTCAAAGTGTCTCATAAATTGGTATAAGACTTTGTTGTTGTGTCACTGTTAATTATACCTGCAATCCATACCTTAATCTAGGATATTGTTACAGGAAGGGATTCTGCCAATTTCCCTGGGTTAGTCCCTTCATTCCAGTGCAAGTCTGTATATGGTAAACATCCCTATTTTCTTATGCAATCATGGATTACCTCTATATAAAAGCCAAACATTTGCATCAAAACATAAACTGTTTTAAATGAGGATGCTAATCACAATATTACCAGAAATGTTTTCCAAAAAACTAAGGCCAATTCACCTTTTATTTTAGTATTTCTTATTTAAGAGAACCCCACTCCTCCATTATAAAACAGTAAGGGTTTTAAAAATCAAGCTTTGTTTTGCAAGCATTCTTCTAATTCATTCTTAGGTTAAATAACTAGATACTTTTCTAATTGAACTGCTTCCCATCCTAACCTTTTAAAGTTCTGTTTTCAGATATTTTTAAGTATTCTCATCTATTCCTTGTTTACATGTAAATATTTATTTTGTCTTAGGTAATCACATGCATCTTGTGTCAGAACTGATATTCAGTCTCCTGTGGTCCTAGTGTTTACCAAAGTTCAAAACCTGGGCAAATAGCAATTTGCTTGGGCAGAATTAGTAATACCTTATTTTTGCAGACACAAATAGCCATGTAATTATTTTCTGAATTAAGAAATTACCATACTGTCTCAGACTCATTACATGGATATTTCTTTTCTTAGTCAAATTACATTTGAATTGTTATATGCAAAATGATATATTAACCAACATAAGATTCCTTTTTTTCTTGAAAAAAAAGGTGAAGTAGCAATTTGACATAATATATTGTCAAGGAACTGAGAGTCCATTTGATATATTTGCTGAAGACATTTGAATTGTTCCCATGATATAAAACAGTTAAATATGATTAACCATGAATGAGGCACTTATTCCACCTAAAAATACACTCTAGGCTTTCTTTTCTTTTTTTTATCCTGATCTAATGATGAGCCTGAAGCAGAATTAAGCCTGAACAATGTAAAAGAAATGTGGGGCTTGCTGGCTCAGATTCAGCAGAAGCTACTGATGCATTTAACACGGGAGGGCTGGATGTATGAAGCCACTCTAAGCTGTTTGTTAGTTGATGCAATTTATATACTGCCTCAATCCCCACAGACTCTAGAAAGTTTATAGATATTAAAATAACAATGAAATAAACTTACATTTTAAAACTTCAGGAACAAAATTTTAACAATGTCAAAATATCCGTCTATCTATCTATCTATCTATCTATATCTATCTATCTATCTATCTATCTATCTATCTATCTATCTATCTATGGCTTTATGATCAGTTCACAAAGGCCTTGGTTTCCTTCTGTTAACATGAGGTGGAGATCCATCTTATACCCATAAAAGTTTAATTCCAGTGTTTTTACAGTATTTATTATGGTTTAATGGACTTTTAACCCACTTAGCCTTGGAGCTAAGTGACTGTTGGTTTTTGACAGAACTGCCTTTTATGCTTTGAGAAACTCTGACTCTTCACATAACTCCCACTTATTGAATGGCTATACTGTATATAGTACTGTACATATTTTGGACCTACCTTTCCGCCATAAATATAGAAGATTGAGCACTAGGAAGCAAAAAATAAAAATAATCTATCAAAATAGAAGATAAAACAATTGGCGTCTCTTAGTAGTAACATGTGTGTGTTTGAGTGTGTGAAATAATTTATTTGGCTATATAGCATATGGCATATACTGTATATGCTATAGTTGGTGAGATAGATGATAGATAGATAAATAGGTGAGATAGATGATAGATAGATAGATAGATAGATAGATAGATAGATAGATAGATAGAATAGATAGAATAGATAGAATAGATAGATAGATAGATAGATAGATAGATAGATAGATAGATAGATAGATAGATGATAGAGAATTTAACCGACCACTGACTGTGAGGATGATGTGCGTGCATGTATTTTTAGCTGGGCCATTGTAAATCCTGAAAGAGCTGATAGAAGAAGCAGCAGACTAGAAGTAGACAGTTGTGTCACCACCAAAGTCTTGGGTTTGCCTCCAAGAGCATCTCCAAAAGGTACTAAAAATGGTAATTCTTTATGTTACAGAAGGGCAAAATGATTAAATGCATGACAATCATAATAACTATTTAACTTCATTGAATTTTAGTTAAATTTAAATGAAATTTAACAGTTTTAAAAGAAGCTTTTAAGGTAACTTTAATGCTTACATTTTAATACTTACATTCAACTCACTTTTAAAAAAAAATATTTCCAGTTGTGAAAGAACATGCAACCACATAATATTAAAAGAGATGAGCTACCTGTGATTTTGTCAACAGTTTCAGCATTTTTGGCAAACCCATATATCAAAAAAATGAAACTGAGGATTTGGAGTTTTTTTCCTGGCTCCACCAACTTTTTTTCTGGTTTCACCCACATTTTGGACTGCAAGCCACTAAAAAATCAAGACCTTAGTCCCCCCAATGATTGTACATCTAGGTATTAGAGAACCACTAGATAAGAACTACAATAACAGCTAGAACTAAATATAAGCGAATGGAAAAAAAAATTGGATTGCCTTTATCAAATTTCATTTTGGAGAGAAAGTTTCCTCCTTTTTCTTTGCCTTCTTCATTTTTCTTTGCCTTCTCCCTAGGTCTCTTTTGTTTTTATGTGTTTCTAAGAATTAAAGCACATAATGATATGGGCAATTCTTTTCAGTGGTGAAAATACACCTAGTCATAAAGTAATTGCTTCTAAATTGTTAGTTATTCACGGCATGATCCTAACTACTTTATATTTAGGAGCACATAATGAAACAGGCTTCAGAATTTACCCTGGAGCACTTTTATTAGATATTGGATTAGGAACTTCAATTTGCATAAATGAGATGAATAAATGAAGATAAAGGTATTTTTCAATACATTTGTCACCAAACCACTTTATCATTTAAGTAATTAACAAAATGTTGTGAATATAATTCACACCTTCAATTGAAAATGAATGCATAATGTCAGTTTGTGTGTCTGTGTATGTGCTACATTTGACTGTAGAACAAATATAGTTTACTTTTATAAAAAAAAAAAGAAATATATTCAACAAGAAGAATCAGCAAGATGTATTGTCTCCTTCATTAGCTCAAATATGCACATTATAACTTCAGATGGTGATTATAACATGTTGTGAATGAAAGTCATAAATGGGAGCCTACTTCATACATTTTTAAAATAGTTCTTGTTATATTTTAAATTCTGAGGTACCATTCCTAGAACAAGCTGAGACTCAATAACTGTCAAAAATGGACATTAAAATAGCATGTCAACTGAAGCCTTTATTCTTTCTCTAAACAATATATTATAGTGCTGAAAATTACATTTAATTTAAAAGTACATTTAATGCTGAAAACCAAAAAGCATGTATCTCTTTTAGAAGTATACAAACCAACATTCCTTTTGAAAGTTATTATTTATTAAAACATTAAAAAATCCTTATGGGTTCTGGTTGCAAGGTTTTGGATTCAAGTCCAAAACGGGTGACCCATAGAGTTGATGCTTTCTCTTCATGTCTCTTATTTAAAGGTAGTATGGTATTGAAAAACTGCATCATGATATCTGTGGTAGAACACAATAAGGAGAAGGCAAGTCTAATATAAAGATTTCCTTGAAATAAATGTATAAAGACCAGCAAGCTAAATTATCTAAAGAATACCAGCATCATATTTCATTGCTTTTTCAGATTAAGAATATTGTTATGAAAAGAAACATGAACTACATTAGCATGAATTAATGAAGTTTAATTTGGTCTCCAACCCATTTACTGAACAAATTATTCTAAATCAGCTGACCTGCTTTGGGCTATAATCATCTGCCCCTCTTGTTATAAAAGAGTAGGAATCCTTCTGAATCTTTTTTTGTGATGTAATTTACATGTATATATTTCTGGCACATAGGAACAATGACATGACTATATTAATAATTAATTGGTAGCAGTAAGATAGTTATTAAAAGAGAAATAGAAATAGAAAATCTGCTAAGCTGCATATTCCATAAGTAGATAAGGGATATGCTTTGAAAATGAAGGAGAGGAATTTTAAAAAAGACTGGGACAAAAATTAATCAGTATGGTCCTCAAAACTCCTCAAAACAGATGAAGAAATGCATGGATGGAAAACAATCAAGTCCCCTTCAAAGGGTGCCTGCAATACAATTTTAGTTCCTCTAATCCACAAAATGATCTGTGTGACATTGGTTGTCTCGAGGGCCGGGGATCACATTTTATCTGCCAATTTATTTCCTAGTTACAAGACCAACTTCACTATTACTGTCATAACTTTCTTTTCTCATTTTGAATCTTCTTCTATTTAATCTATCTCTGTGAGCAAAATCTACCTGTAATTTTGGAGTCTAGCAATGTCTTCATATTACTGAATACCAGTATTCACTTTCTTTTGCAATAAAAACTTCATAATATATCAATAGATGGCAGTAGCTGAATTCTCAACTAAAGAAGATACATCATGAAAACTTTTAATTGCTTCCTTTTGTAGACAAAACAGATGCTTCTTTTGTACTTAAATATTATTTATGGGCTATCATAAACCAGGGTCAGTTTGCAATTTTCCTTTTTTTTTCTCCTTCTTATACCTCTTCTCATTAGGTTTTATAATATGGCACCAATTTTGCTGCAAGAGATAAAACTTAGGAGACTACAAACACAGCATGGAGCTAAAGACAAAGATCAGATATGTTATCTGAATATTTTTATAGAAGCTGAAATCCAAATACATATTGCAAATACCAAAAAATATTATTTCCAATTTCAGTGAAGGAAATAATGCTATAGGAACAATGGAAAGGCTGTGTTTCCCAACCCCAACCCACTGCCCAGATGCCCCTCCCCAAAAAATTGTACATCTCTGTTAAAAGTTGCAGTTGCACTATTTGGGAGAACTCTACTGTCATGAGTTTTAAATCTAGCAAGCTAGGAGTAAAGATGGAAATCTTTCAAAAGACATCATGATTTATTACAGTGCTGTGCATATTTTGAAGGGTTGATTTTTTAAAAATTATATATTTTTTATTAAAGTTTAAAAATACAAAGATAAAAAAACTAATACAAACTAAGAAAAATATATAAAGAAAAAAGAAATATAAAGAAATATAAAGAAATGATTTCCCCTTCATCAAGACAAGTACAAACAATTTCAATAACTTTCACCTTCTCTAACATTTCAACAAAAGATCTCTTCTTCCCATATCTCATCTCTTATCTATAAAAAAATTATAAAGCCTCGTCATTCAGTCCTAATCAGCAAAAGTCCATTAAGAGTTACCAGAAATACAACATATATAATTTAATGTTGATCAAATAAATCAGTTTCATATTCCTTTCCTTTCCTTTTAACAATAAAAGTAACTTATCATTTTCTCTAAAAATACAACAAAAATCTTCTTCCCATATCTTATCTCTTATCTCTAAACAAATCTTTAAAACCTTGTCATTTGGACCAATTAAAGAAAAATCCATTAAGAGATACCAGAAACAACAACATATTAAGAATTTTGATCTTTAATCCCTTCAAATAGTGTATCACACGTTGATTTATTATCATTTTCTCTTTCTCTTCTTTCAGAAATTCCTTCACAAGTTTAACATGTACCCAAATTAACAGCATCTATATTTTAACCTTAATCAAATAAGCCAATTTTGTAATCCTTTCCTTTACATTTAACACCATAGCCTATCACTTTCTCTGAAAGTACAACAAAAAATATTTTCTTCCCATATCTTATCTATAAACAAATATTTAAAGTCTCATCATTCAGTCCTTGTCAAGATAAAACCATAAAAAGAGCTAGTAGAAAGAACATCATATATATCTTAACCTTGATCAAATAAGCCAACTTTATATTCCTTGTATAGTTGAAGGCTTTCACGGCCAGAATCCGATGGTTGTTGTGGGTTTTCCGGGCTGTGTGGCTGTGTTCTGGCAGTTTTGGTTCCTAACGTTTCGCCAGTCGCTGTGGCTGGCATCTTCAGAGGACAGGAGCACAGCTAGAATATTCTGTCTGTGCCCAAGTATATTATATTCCTTCTTTTTGCTTTTAAAAATCTTGATCTTTATTCCCTTTAAATAGTGCCCCAAAAGCTGTTTTCTTTTCATTTTCGCTTTGTCTTTTCTCAGGAACTCCTTCATGAATGTAACACATCTCTTTTGTAAGTCCAAGATAAGAAAGTTGTCCAAATTACTCTTCTGATTTATTATTTGTGTGTCCCTTTTAGTTATTAAGACATCAGCCGGTTTCGTTTGTAAATCCAGTTTAACATCTTTTTCCACATCATTTTTGTAAGTTGTCATTTCTAAATCCAGATCCAAAACAGCCTGATTCTCAGTTGTATCCTCTTCTATCTCCCCTTTTAAACCCATTTTTATGGTGGCAGACAATCTTAAGAGAAATTTCTGAGTGCATTGTTCTCAAATATCCTTAAATTCTTCCAAAGTTAAAATACTTTATTCCATTCTGTAGTAGTGGTTCTCTTCTCCTTTAATTATAATCTTTAGTTCTTTCTGGTTGTCTCTAGTGTCCAGTCTTCAAAGTCTTGTCTTAACATGTTTTTCTCTAATCCACATTTACCCATGGGAAGATTTCTTACACTTAGATTCAAAATCTTCATATATTTTTAATAGGATTTTAAACAACCCAAAGGAAGGATTCTCATAATTAATTTCAAAATCTTATTTCCAATCCATCTGGCCCCTTAGTCTGTTTACAACTTTCCAAAATCAATGTTCTAATCACCCTTTCGCTGTTTATTTCAAAATACTTTTTTAAAGTCTTTAAACTTATATGAAACTTCTTTCACTGAGGATTGAAGGAGAATCACCTGGTCTGAAGGTTCTTAATATCCAAAAAAAACAGTTAACAAGCAATTTCTGGAAGTGATTAAGAAAGGAAGTGGGCAAACCCAGTGTCCATTTAAAGGCTCCGAACTGCAGCTTGGGCAAAGCTGACTTTCCCTTGGCTCCCAGAGCTCTAAAACCTGCCAGAGACCACTGTTTATGGTCTCTTCACAGGGACCCTTTGTATGGAGCACTTGCAGGCAATCCCTGGTCCTCCCCTTTATCTGAGAGGAATTTCAATGCACCGATCTGTTCGCCGGCTCCTTGTTCTGCTGCAGTCATCAGCTCCTCTGAAAGAGGAGCCATTTTCAGTCCACCATTGCTTCACTGGAGTCTTTAAGGGCTATTTGATTCATCAAGACTTCATTTGAAACAACACTTCAAAGCAGATTCACAAATTGAAGCAGGGACCTGCTTCAAAGTAGTGAATCTAATCAGGTGGCTGTGATGCACCTCAAAGCACTGCAAAGTGCTTTGCAGATTCAGTGGATTTACTGCTTCTCCTAGAGTTGTTGCAGATAATATATAACAATAGAACTTTACTTTCATATATGGAGAAATGGAGGGGTGTTTTAAAGAAGGTCCCATGCAAGTTGAAATCAGAATACCTAATAGACCAACTTTACCATCACAGTCATGATTAAGAACTCAAGAGAACTTGTCCATGTGCTGAGGCTGGCAGAGTGCCATCTTGTAGTTATTCATGGTCAGGGTCTCTTTGTGATAGCATTTGCACGCTGGAATTTCTTTTTCTCTTCACAAATTCATGATATACTCTCTATGACATCTTTTAGGTATTGTTGAAAACATCCCTCTTCACCTAAGCCTGTTCTGCTATATTCTTCTTTAACTTCCATTCAAATATTGTTTTACTTTAGCCTCTTTATTTTTATATTTTGATTGCTTGTATTTATTTTAAACCATCTTGAAATGTGAATGTATAACAAACATTACATAAATATATTAAATAAATAATACATAAATTATCAGAGCAATATAAAATCTATTCCTTTAGAATTTTTTCCACTGGATAAATTACAGAGATGGGTATTTTAGTTTTCAAAGTGCTGACAGGATAAACTATAGTGAGATATAATAATTTGTCAAAATCTACCCTGTGGGTTTCATGATAAGATTAAAAACTTCTATTTAATGCATATTATTGTCTGTGAAGAAAACATTCAGGTCATATACATCCTATATATATATGTGAAAGACTACAATAGAAAACTATTTTCAAAAAGTCATACTATGGCTAGAAAATAGGCAACATTTTAGACTTACAAAATAAACAATTTGGACTTTCAATCCAGTTTGAAAGCAGTTTGAGTCAAATGGCAACACTGCAATCTAGATTATGCATCTAATATTACTGAATATTCCACCTAGAGAATATTTGCCAACAAAATTCATGGAGGAATATTTTAAAGAAATGGAGCAGGGAAGGACTCATTTCAATTTATTTCCAGATTAATGGAAGCTCTTTAAAATGGTTGCTCTAAGCCCTGTGAAAGAACAAGAAGTAACTTTAGGAATGCATCATTAGAGCAGATAGATCTTCAATTCTATAGCACAATGGTAAAAATAAATGTGCAATTTCTGGGACATTTTTCTCTTTCTTCCCTCTGCAATAGAGGAAAAAAATCAATACCATGGATGAAATAGATTGATTAGATGATATTGTTGCAAGGTCATTGTGGAAAAGCATTTCATAAGCATTAATTTACTATTAAGATTCTTTATGTTGGACTATTTGCTTTTGGACAGATTATGGGGAGTTACATTATTTCTTCTGACTCCACAAGTATGTTAATTTTTATACATAAAGGTAAATATAGAGTAATGATTTATTATAATGAGTGTAATCCACCTTCCAATTACAAAAATTGAAATGCTATCAGCATTTTATTTTTGCTTAGTAATATATTCATAGTTATTGTAGACTTAATTATTTTGAAGGTTTATAGCACAGATACAGTTTTCTGTATTTAAATATTGTTTTAGCTCCAAAGGTAGTATCACAGATTTATAGAAGTTGCAAACTAAATTAATCGAATGTAAATCTGGAATGAAAGCAAATTCATTTGGTCCCACTTAGTGGATAATATCTTTATACTGTTTAGCCATTAGATGGCACTGGGCTTGTAGCTCTTACTATTTGTCATTCTGTCTTTGCTTCTAATATTGGATAATTTTAATATGTGAAAAAATAAAATCCATAGACTGGGCAATTAGAATTACACCAGAATCACAAAAATAATAAAACTGCTTCTAGTAGAGAAATTCTTTCTTAGCTTCTTTTCAAATTTCAATGCAAATTTCAATGCAAATTTCCTTTCTATTAAATGGTGCAAGTCAATCTCTGAATTCAGTTGTCAGGGTTGAACACTTCAAATGTAAGTTTAGCTTCTCATACTTTCTCTGCAGCCCTTTCTTACAATATTTTATTTATTTATTTATTTATTTATTTATTTATTTATTTATTTATTTATTTATTTATTTATTTAATATAGCTGCCCATCTCACCAGAAGTTTCTCTAGGCAGCATACAACAATCAACTAAAGCCACAATATAAAAACAACCATTATAAAAATATTGACATTCATATTAAAATTTAAAAATCATTAAAAATTAGAATATACAAACCACAAATGGAGGGAGAAGTATGGCAACCACAAATCACCCATAACAGGGGAGCCACCTTAAAACGTTGCTGGTTCTCTGGGACCCCAAGCCTGGTGACAAAACCTGATCGGGAGGTGGAGACTGTCGGGGGCCTTCCCTGCCGCCTCCTCTTCCCTTCCTGCTGAGCCCCTTTCCCTGCTCTTCGCTCTTTGGCCTTCCTAGTTTTCTTTCTGCAGGTATTAGCTCCTTGCTGGCATGCTTCCTTCATTGCCATTTTAACACTCGGCTCAGTCAGGCGCTCCCTGCCCGTCCACAGGGGAGCCACCTTAAAACGTTGCTGGTTCTCTGGGACCCCCAAGCCTGGTGACAAAACCAGGTCTTGACGGACTTCCTGAACATTAACAGATCTTGCAAGTGTCCTATCTAAATTAAATAGTTATTCCTTTTTTCTAAGTGAAGAATTTTAATTTATGTATTAATTTGTTTATTTTAAAATATCTAAAGAATAAAATAAATTACTACATAAAAGGAAAAAGGAAGAAAATGAGAAAAGAAATAATGGCGGGAAAATAAAAATCAGTAAGTAAAAAATTGCAATTGTCATAAAATTTAGAATTCATTATTTCATTGATTAAATGATTAATTGAATATATAAAACTTAAATCATTATATTATCTTGAGAAAGCATTATAAATCACTACAAAACTCTAAACAGTAATATTTATATTGCTGTCACCACTACTTATCATTATCAAAAATAAATACACATGATCTTATAAAAAGATAAAAGAAAAAGAAATACAAATAAAAAATTAATACTAGCACCAAAAAGTAAAAACACTACTACTTTCTAAATTTCCTTCATTGTAGCTGACTGGTGGTTACATCAAATTATTTATAAACATTAAAAATTAAAAGGCTGCAAAGGAGGCCATTAACATATGGCCCACAGTTTCCCAGAACATACATGTAAGAAAGACACTTTTGTGTAGTGGTTAAAGCATCAAGCTAGAAACCAGGAGACTGAGAGTTCTAGTCCTGCCTTAGGCATGAATTCAGCAGGGTGACCTTGGGCCAGTCACTCTCTCTCAGCCCTGGGAAGAAGGCAATGGCAAACCACTCCTGAAAACTGCAGACTAGTCTAGACTCCTGCTGACTGCCAAGAAAACTGCAGGGACTAGTCTAGGCAGTCAGCAGGAGTCAAAAACTGACTCAAAGGCACATACACACGCATGTCTGAAAGCATATATCTTTACATGAGCAGTAGGATGATGCAGTGGATCAGAAACAATATGGAAAATATGTTTTACACTGAGCAGGTAGCCAAAAAGTAACACCTGTCTGCTACTGTTGAACTTACTTTGTGAGCCCAGAAAAAAAACCCACTGCTTTAAAGAGTTGTAGACAAGGTGCTATATTTGTGTCCCCACATATTCTTAATTTTATTTTTGATGCAATATTAATTGCATCAAATTAATTGCAGCAAATGCGCCATGTACATGCTTTTGGTCAGGAAGCTAGGCTCTACCTTTTTATACATCCAAGATCTCTATGTTACAGTATCACCTTAAGTGTTGATTTAGATGTTGGTAAAAAAGGTACATTTTTCATTTAAATTTCCAGTGAATAAGTAGTGTTTCTATTAATTGTCATATATTACTCACATCATTTGTACATTGTGTAATTCAGGTAGTTATTGCTAATATCTCAGAATGGAAAAATGAATGCTCTTTTAAGTTAACATTTTCTGTTTAAATTCTGAAGAGTACAAGAATGCAAACTAACAAGCAACACACAGCTATTTTAAGTATGCTTTCCATTTACAGTACATGAATTTAATTGACAATGAAATTGCAAAGCAAGTTCCTCACACATCAAAAATTAATGTCTAGCAAGTTCATTTTTTAATGATGATCAGAAGAACTTGCTGTGTGCTACATTGTGGCTATTTCAGCACAACATTATTTCTAGCAACTTCTGTAAGTTAGTTCTATTTTCACTCAGAAAATACTTCAGTGTCCTTAAATGCTCTTTGATAGTGGCGATTGGGTAAAATCTTGCTTTACATTGTAGGCTTATAGCCCTGAGGCCAATTAGGATTTTGTTTTTTCAGCCTTCTTACTCTGATCGCTGTAAATATAAAGTATATGCCATTGCTTGTTTTCCACTACTACCCAAATAGGTATATCACAATTTCTTTCACACAGGCATCGCATAATTTAATAAAAAGGCATAAAAAGAATGTCTGAAAAGGCATTTCTGTGGAACTCAGCCTCTACCAAAAGTTCTCCATCCCTGGTTTATTTTTATACCAAAATTTGTTGTTGTTCAGTCGTTTAGTCGTGTCCGACTCTTCGTGACCTCATGGACCATAGCACCCCAGGCCTTCCTGTCCTCCACTGTCTCTCGGAGTTTACTCAAATTCATGTTCATTACATCGGTGATGCTATCTAACCATCTCATCCTCTGCCGTCCCCTTCTCCTTTTGCCTTCAGTCTTTCCCAGCATCAAGGTCTTTTCCAGTGAGTCCTCTCTTCGCATTAGGTGGCCAAAGTATTTGAGCTTCAGCTTCAGCATCTGTCCTTCCAATGAGCAGTCAGGGTTGATTTCCTTTAGGATTGACTGGTTTGACCTCCTTGCAGTCCAAGGGACTCTCAAGAGTCTTCTCCAGCACCACAGTTCAAAAGCATCAATTCTTTGGCGCTCAGCCTTCCTTATGGTCCAACTTTCACAGCCATACATTACTACTGGAAAAACCATAGCTTTAACTATACGGACCTTTGTCGGCAAGGTGATGTCTCTGCTTTTTAATATGCTGTCTAGGTTTGCCATAGCTTTCCTCCCAAGGAGCAAGCGTCTTTTAATTTCATGGCTGCAGTCACCGTCTGCGGTGATCTTGGAGCCCAAGAAAATAAAATCTGTCACTGCTTCCATTTCTTCCCCTTCTATTTGCCAGGAAGTGATGGGACCAGATGCCATGATCTGGGTTTTTTTAATGTTGAGTTTCAAGCCAGCTTTTGCACTCTCCTCTTTCACCCTCATCAAGAGGCTCTTTAGTCCCTCTTCACTTTCTGCCATTAGAGTGGTATCGTCTGCATATCTGAGGTTGTTGATATTTCTCCTGGCAATCTTAACTCCGGCTTGTGATTTATCCAGCCCGGCATTTCTCATGATGTACTCTGCATATAAGTTAAATAAGCAGGGTGATAATATACAGCCTTGTCGTACTCCTTTCCCAATTTTGAACCAGTCGGTTGTTCCATGTCCGGTTCTAACTGTTGCTTCTTGACCCGCATACAGGTTTCTTAGGAGACAGGTAAGGTGGTCTGGTACTCCCATCTCTTTAAGACTTTGCCACAGTTTGTTGTGGTCCACACAATCAAAGGCTTTAGCGTAGTCAATGAAGCAGAAGTAGATGTTTTTCTGGAACTCTCTTGCTTTTTCCATGATCCAGCGAATGTTGGCAATCTGATCTCTAGTTCCTCTGCCTCTTCGAAACCCAGCTTGCACTTCTGGTAGTTCTCGGTTCACATACTGCTGAAGCCTAGCTTGTAGGATTTTGAGCATAACCTTGCTAGCATGTGAAATGAGAGCAATTGTACGGTAGTTTGAACATTCTTTGGCATTGCCCTTCTTTGGAATTGGAACGTAAACTGACCTTTTCCAATCCTGTGGCCACTGTTGAGTTTTCCAAATTTGTTGGCATATTGAGTGCAGAACTTTAACAGCATCATCTTTTAGGATTTTAAATAGCTCAGCTGGGATACTGTCTTCTCCGCTAGCTTTGTTGTTAGTAATGCTTCCTAAGGCCCACTTGACTTCACTCTCTAGGATGTCCGGCTCAAGGTCAGTGACCACACCATCGTATTTATCAGGGATATTAAGATCTTTCTTGTATAGTTCTTCTGTGTATTCTTGCCACCTCTTCTTAATCTCTTCTGCTTCTGTTAGGTCCCTGCCTTTTTTGTCCTTTATCATGCCCATCTTTGCACAAAACGTTCCCCTGATATCTCCGATTTTCTTGAAGAGATCTCTAGTCTTCCCCATTCTATTGTTTTCCTCGATTTCTTTGCATTGTTCATTTAAGAAGGCCTTCTTATCTCTCCTTGCTATTCTCTGGAATTCTGCATTCAATTGTTTATATCTTTCCCTTTCTCCCTTGCCTTTTGCTTCCCTTCTTTCCTCAGCTATTTGTAAAGCCTCATCAGTCAGCCACTTTGCTTTCTTGCATTTCTTTTTCTTTGGGATGGTTTTAGTTGCTGCCTCCTGTACAAAGTTACGAATCTCCATCCATAGTTCTTCAGGCACTCTGTCTACCAGGTCTAATCCTTTAAATCTATTCCTCACCTCCACTGTATATTCATAAGGGATATGATTTAGGTCATACCTGAGTGGTCTAGTGGTTTTCTCTACGTTCTTCAATTTAAGCCTAAAGTTTGCGATAAGAAGCTCATGATCTGAGCCACAGTCAGCTCCAGGTCTTGTTTTTGCTGATTGTATAGAGCTTCTCCATCTTTGGCTGCAAAGTATATAATCAATCTGATTTCGGTATTGACCATCTGGTGATGTCCATGTGTAGAGTCGTCACTTGTGTTGTTGGAAAAGAGTGTTTGCTATGACCAGCGTGTTCTCTTGACAAAACTCTATTAGCCTTTGCCCTGCTTCATTTTGTACTCCGAGGCCGAACTTGCCTGTTATTCCAGTTATTTTTTGACTTCCTACTTTAGCATTCCAGTCCCCTATGATGAAAAGGACATCTTTTTTTGGTGTTAGTTCTAGAAGGTGTTGTAGGTCTTCATAGAACCGGTCAACTTCAGCTTCTTTGGCATCAGTGGTTGGGGCATAGACTTGGATCACTGTGATGTTGAATGGTTTGCCTTGGATTCGAACTGAAAGCATGCTTTCAGTTCGAATACCAAAATTAGGTTCAGTATAATTAATCTTCAGGGTTTTCAAATATAGTGGTGGACAGCCTTTTGGTGGTGGAGACTATAGTATGGGCTGGAAATGCCTTTTAAAACTGTCTTAAACTAATATTAGGCCTTATGTCATGTTTGTGTGTGTGTGTTGAGAGAGAGAGAGAAAGAGAGAGAGAGAGAGAGAGAGAGAGACAGAGAGAGAGAGAGAGAGACAGAGAGAGACAGAGAGAGAGAGAGAGAGACAGAGAGAGAAATTCTTCCAATCTCAACATGGCAAGAAATTGCATCATCATTTTGCCAGCATGGATGGAGGGATTCTGGAAACTGCAAAAATGTATCTGAGCGCTGAGAAAGGTACTCCTCTTTATGTCCTGAATCCTAGAGATCAAAACTAAACAGTGATTTTACCCATACATATGGCCCAGCCAAGATTTTTAAACTATTTTTTTTTTTGCTGAAAAGATTTAGAAGTCTGGTTTTCCCATCATGCTAAACTAAGTCAAAGCCAAACAAATTATGTTTTAACTTTGTTTTAAGCCTAATCAGGACAACTTTTCCCACGAAGAGGATTCATCTTTTCCATCTTGGCTGTAGGAAAAATTCTGCTTTTCCTGGACTAATTCTGTCCTTGCAGATTTCTCATTACCAAATTGTTTTTAAAGTGGACTATTTAAATCATAATAGGCTTTAAAGAAATAAATAGAACTATTCCAATAGACTGCATGTCACATCTTATGAGAAGAGTCAGTATGTTTCAGGAAATCGAATATTAGAGATGTGATTTGGATTTAAATATCTTCTCAGCTCTGAATTGTTTAATGGTCCAATTGCACATTACACACAAAACTGTTGAATGGTAGCTCAATGCTGCCCTTTTCTATTTGAAAAAAAAGTTATTTAGAAGAAATTTCAATTAGAATTGAATACAAAGAAGAGGGAATGTTTATAATTTTTTTCTATCATTCCAAATTCCTTTCCTCATCCAGGGTACTTTTCCTATGTAGGGTTTCAGATCACAGGATATTTTAAACCTCTGTTTAGCCAGAGGATTCTTTGATGTGTCTTTTAAATTTCTGTTTTGACTCAGAAAACAATGAAAATTGTATTATTTACCAGGAATGCATGTTTGATGGACTAAAGGGTGGGCTTGACTCCTGAGTGATGATCCTTCATCTGAAAGCATATGCCAGATTTGTAAGTTTTTGTGCAGGTTGAAATTTATTTTATTTATTTTATTTTATTTATTTTTTGCATTTCATCACTGCCTGTCTCACTCAAAGAGCGAGCATTTGGAGATTTGGGGTGTGTGTGTGTGTGTGTGTGTGTGTGCACGAGCGTGTGCATGGGCACGGGCATAGAGAGAGAGTGACAACTGACTTTCAAACTCTCATATGGATATATGCACACACACACATGTGTGTGATGTATAGGTGCAAAGGTGTCGGGGGAATGTGGGAAAATGCTGAAGTATGCATGGGGACAAGACAGTAGAAACCCTGTGACTTACATACTTGGGTCTGATGTCAGGAAACAAAAGGGTGTATGTGTTATTTTTTTAATCCTCACAGCTAGCATTTGATGCCTATGATATGAGGCACATGTCAAATGATGTATTACGATTTTAAATAAGGAAATAAACATTCATCAACAGTTGGGATCATTTCCATATAGGCATTCTCTGTTTAATGTTTTTGTTTCATATAAGTATTTCCCACCATATGCATTTTAAATGATTTTCACAATATAAGCCACTGATGGTCACAAGTACACAGAAAACAGAGATGCTGCTTTTAAATTCCAATAGTTAAAACCATATTTTTGTTGTTTATTCATTCAGTCGCTTCCGACTCTTCATGACTTCATGGACCAGACCACGCCAGAGCTTCCTGTCAGCCGTCACCATCCCCAGCTCCCCCATGGTTGAGTCCGTCACCTCCAGAATATCATCCATCCATCTTGCCCTTGGTCGGCCCCTCTTCCTTTTGCCTTCCACTTTCCCTAGCATCAGCTTCTTCTCCAGGGTATCCTGTCTTCTCATTATGTGGCCAAAGTACTTCAGTTTTGCCTTTAATATAATAATAAAACCATATGCAAGATAGAAAATAATCCACATATTTTGTTTTTGTGGCACATAATAAAATTAGATGACTTGCTCCTAGACAAGTTTTCTTCTTTAATTTTGTATGCTGTAATTTCATTTTAGCAAGTGCCACATCTTATAGAACAGTTCACAGAAATGCCTTAATGTGCTATGAACCTGCTCAAACAACCATTCAGAAAGCATTAGCTGTCTTTTATTTTTGCCTTGTGTGATCCAAATAATTAGCTAAGCATTTTCTAGGTTAATACAGAGTTTCTTTTAAATTAAGAAAGACAAAAGGGTAGCTCACTGCATTGTAAAACTGTCATACATACATGCATTATACCAGACCACAGGGAGAAATGTGTTAGGTATTTTATAATATTTATATGATTAGCTCAGATGATAATATATAATGGCTTGTACAAATATAATTACATTCAAATGTATTTTAATCTGAATAAAGCCTGCAAACTGAGCCTAGGTTTTAAAAAAAATAGGTTGGGTTGGACTAAGTTGAGAACAGACTTGGAAAGTATATTTCTGAATCTTTTCACTTAGAATTAGAATTGTTGTAAAGTTACTTTGTCATCACTGTTGTAACTGCAAAAGTCACTAAATGAGGCAGTCACTAAATGAGGACTGCCCGTAATGTTGTTAGGATCATAGTAGCTAAAATTACTAATCTGTTAATCAAATACTCCTTCTCTATATCTGTCTTTTATCATAGTTTTATTTTAAAAAGTCACATCATATTTAATAATAGTGTTTATAATACAGTAACAGTTATAGCAGACTTACTTTCCTCGAACTTGGAATTAGTCTCTGAAAAACTACATAGATATGTTTATTTGGACAATAATTTATAGCCTAGTCCAGGCTCTATAATATTGGTTATGACAACTTCAAGACAATAATTGGTATGGAGTCCTTGGTGGGTTTTTAGATTTGGCTTGGTCTAAGTTTTCATCATGTCTTCTGACAGCTAGTTGGTATTCATGCAATCAGAAGACAAATGAAAACTCCTTAATCTCACAACACATGGACAGACTCAACCACAGTTTCAACTGGGAAACTGTTAGCATCTTAGACCAAGCCAAATCCAAAAATTCTAGGGAATTCCTGGAAGCTTGGCATTCAGACAAATTAGCCATTAATAGACACATAGCGATAAACCATATTTACAAACCATTCAAAAGAAACAATAAAAAAGCTAAGAAGGAAACAAAAATACCAGAATACTTCCTCTCTAGCAGCCAACACCCAGATAAGCAGGGGTTAACACCACACAAACAATCAAGCAGAAAACAATGCTCTAATCAAGGAACAACCAAGGAGAAAACAATACACCGACCCAAACTGGAAGAGCAAGCTACTATATATAAGCAGGGAGCAAACCCCACTCGCACTCACACAATGATGTTACCTAGTTGCGTAATGAAACATCTGTAAGCAAACAACCAAGCTCAGAGAGCACCAAGGACTCTATAGTTCAACCCTGAGCTATGCATATTCCCTTCTATTGGAATAATTGGTATTTTCCCTTCCATCACCCTATACCACTGCCTCATTCAGCATTCCTGCAACTTTTCCCATTAACAATCTCTAATCATTCTAGTGATAAGGAAGAAGTCTTTTTTCTATCTCCCCCTCTTGATTCTGTGTGCTAGATTTCCTTCTAAGCTGGAGAATAATATTAGCATCCTAATGCTTGCTTCAAATTGAAATAATACAAATATGAATTTTTATTGCATTATTAGTTGTTATCTCTTCAGTGAAATTCTGAATTGGCTTATGAGGGTGCTTTAGGGTAATAACTCTATTCAGTACTAAAAAAAAATCCACTGTCACTGTAACAACATGGATTTCCCAGACGTTCTGGTCATAGGGATAATGAAAAGAGAATGCCATGGTCTATATTGAGAATGCATATGGGGAAACATTGTTTGAAATAATAGAATTAGATGCTGTAATGCTTTTCATTCATTTATCCTTAAAGTGAATGGAATAAAATGTGAACAGATTAAAATGTGAACAGAATTAAAGAGTAAAGAGTAAAAATTAAAATGTGAACAGAATTTTAAAAATGAGAAAAGATGGAAGTAAATAACTTAAATTTCTAATGACACATAAATGAACGTTGACTTAAGAGAGAAGAATATAAACCACCAAGTTCACTTTCCTGAAATACTGTATAGCAAGGTACAAAAATCCCCCAACAAATAAAAGAATCTTTCTAAAAGATTTGGTTCAATCAATTCCAATGTTATATTATTATTATTATTATTATTATTATTATTATTATTATTATTATTACATATATTAGGCAATGGTTGCCATTTAAAAGGTACAACAGACAATATTAAGAAACACAGAACATGCTGGAGTCCCCTTTTTCGGTGGTGAGGTAATAAGAACTCTTTTATTACTTATGGTACAAATGCAAACCTTATGATTTAATGCTGGGAAGTGCATTTTATAACCATACATCATGCTTTGTGCCAACCATACATTTTGCTCATGTATATCTCCCACTATACACTGCAGGTTGCTTCTCTATTGTATACTGAAATTACTTTTTCTTGCAACTGTGATCCACTGTCATTTTTTCTAGAGCCTGATTGTTTCATCTCAAAATGATTCCCCTCACAATACAATCCTGTGCTTGTCTACTCAGAAGTAAATCTCACTGGGTTTCTTTAAAGTAGGGAATAAGTCTCACAACACAGTCAATGTGCATCCTGTAGTCCCTCTTCCTTATCCCACACTATCTTTATAATTTTTCTGTACATTCCAGCTATACCAGTCCACCTGCCTTTTGAGAATTTTATGCAGTGTTATCATTTAAAGTGCTTTAGAGCCTGAAGATTCCAGTATTCTGTTTCCATATAAAAATACTGTCCCATTTCTTCAGTCTGATGGAAGGATAAGAGGTGGAAGAACCATGATTTGTGGGGATACATTGTGTTAAATCACTTCAAGGACCTTGAAGTTCCCTTTAAACTTTGAGGTTTATATATAGAAAAGTATGACTAGGATTTTAACATTTAATTTGGATATAGGGCAATTCTGCCCTTAGTGCTTCCAGCTGGTTTTTAAGATAACTTCAGAAATTCCAGTCCAGATTGCAGGGGTTTGGCCAGTTTGTTGCTCAGTCTGTACTCCAGCCACCACAGGAGCTTATTGGTTTTTCCCTACTTCTTGTCCTTCCACCCATGCTGATCCCTCAGTGGGTGAGTCACATATGCCCACCTTCTCTTCTTAGGGATTGTTCTCTCTTCACTAGTTTCCATGCCATTCCTTTGCTTTCCCAGATGTTTGCACACAAGGATACCATCACCCCTTCTTTCCCACATTTTCTTCTGTTTGCACTAATGTGCACTCTTCTTTTTTCCTATTATTATTATTATTATTATTATTATTATTATTATTATTATTGAAATGAAAAGGGCATTTTGCAGTACTATGGGCAGGGGGTAGAAACAGCAATGGAGTATGTTTCGTTAACCTCTGCTGCATTCACTGGTTCTAACAGGCCACTGAATGATCTTCAAAGGGTGTGTGTGTGTTGGAATTTAGCAAATCAAGCATGCCTCATTAGCATTTGGGTGATTGCTCTAGGAGGCAAACTCTGTGCTAGAGGAAGCTGCTTGTTGCCCCGCCCACTTCCTATTCTCTCTCTCTGATTCTTCCATTGAGGAGGAAGCAGCATGTGGCTGCTCCTCTCCATTGAGACGTCATGCCTATGCCTCAAGCCCCCTTTTCTCCACGCAGCCTGTGGCAGCAAACAGGACCAGAGGCATGCAGTTTAGAGAACAGAAAGAAGAACTGAAACCAATTTTCTACTGAAATGGCTGTACCTGGACAAAATAAATGTAAGAAATCTTTTGTACATACTTTTTGTACCTCCAATGTCTAAGTGTGTGTTTCTTTATGCTTGGGTGGGCTAAAAGTGTAAGAATTAGAACCTGAATCTCTCTAACGTGCTCACAGGCTGTTGTTAAACAATATTCCTTTTTCTGTGCACGAGTTTACACAACATTAAGCTCTGATCCATTCACTGGTTCTAACAGGCCACTGAATGATCTTCAAAAAGTTTACAGTAAGTTAACAAAATTAAACTCAACAGTTTCTCACATCCCTAGATGGATAATTTTAACTGCATTCAGTGGAGACAAATCATAGCTCTCTGACAGAATGTATGTTTTACAGGAAGTCTAAAATTCAGTATTTGGAATTTTTAATTAGAATATTCAATTAGTGGTTGATGTGAAAGATCTCTATTGCATATTCTAGATAACCTCTAGATTAATGGGAAGAATAATATACAGTAAATTGATAAGACAGAATTGTACATTCTTGAAAGTATAGCATGAAAATAACACCGAATGTCTACAGAACATTTCATTTTAATGTTTTATCAGCAAAAGTCATGTTGCAAAAAAAATGTTAGAGCTATTTCTACTGGATTTTTATTTGGGATTGCAATCTAGTGGATGTTACAACACTGTTCTTTTTCAAGAAAGATCTACTGCAAGCACCATCTAACCTCTGATTCAGCAACTGCAACATTCAAAGTATAGATTTTTAACAGCTTCTGCAAATGGATCAGCTCCAACTGAATGCAAGATTTTATTTCTAATTGCAATCTAGATAAGGCAAAGATTACAGTTGCATCTACTGTACCTTTTGCCATTACATTTGTCTGCTGGTATTATTCAGGATAAAGAAGTTTTCATATTCAGAAATAGCTTTGTAAACATAGATTTGTTTTCAGACTATATTTCTCTTCAGGTGGCAAAATGATGTAAATTCAGCCAGTTCCCTGAACATTTATGCAAGTGCATGCTACAGAGCTTTCATTCATTCAGACTTCTCTGTAATGATTTCAGAGTCAAAGTCGAAAACAACCTCTCATTAAAAACAGACAAACAAAGCTCTGTTTGATTCGTTAGGGAACATATAGGTAAAATAGAGCTCAAGACATGAAGATATGCCTCTCAGTTTAAAGGTAGTTCCCGTCAACATACAATTACCAGTGATCTTGATATAATGTGTATAATACCCTAAGGCCTTTTAATTTCAAAAGTCTTGAAGTTATTCCAAATGAAAAGGCAGGGGATGTTATTTTGAGTTTTTCAGTTGGAAAGTTACCATGTGCTTGATAAAAATAGCTAATGACAAAAAGTGGCACTTTCAGAAGAGTAACTATGTTGCAGTGTAGACAATACAGTATTAGAAAACTTTTTTAAAAAAGAAAACAAATACTTATATGGATTTGCATCTGGTTATTTATACAGAAGGGCTATGCTAATAACAGAATGCTCAGCTCCACACTCATGAGAAAACTGTGCAGATTTTCGGTCAGCTATTTAGAGTGGCCTAAATCGTGGTCTGCAATTCAAAATCCATAGTTTAAAATAGAGCGGTCCACAATTCCAATAATCACAAGCAAATCACTTGGCTGAAACTCAGTAACCAATCAGATAGAGAAAAAAATGTGATAAGGGAATGGCATCTTTGAGTAGGGAGAAGATTATTACAATTCTCATTAATAGTCATGTGAAAAAGTAAGTATACCCCATTGAATTTTTTTTTATTTTTAAATTATACAATGGACTACAAAATGTAAATGGTTCATGATATTTGTTATATTATATCCTCTTTATCTATCAATATTATTGAAATGAATATCAAAGATCTGTATGTTGAAATATGTTGAAAAAGTCAAACATTTCAATGGGGTATATTTACTTTTTCACATGACTATAACTTTTCTATTTGTTTGGGTACTATATGTCTGAGTTTCTCTAGGTTAGAATATATCATTATGGTCCAATTAATCAGCTTCCTGGTTATGGTGGTCATATGTAAACAAACTGCTAATATACAAAGAACAATATAATTGTCACTTTCTGTTATTTTAAGACTGTCACTTAGACAATAAAGTAAATTAATTTTTTATTACTCCAAAAAAAAGTGACTGCATTTAAAAATACAATTTATGAGGAAGGCAATTTTTACTAAACAATGAAGACAACAACATTCATTTGGACTGGATACAAGGTTTCATATCTGTTCTTGCAAGATCAATAGCTTTATTTTTCTCTTATATCTTTATTCAGAGATGTCTCCAAGTATTTCTCAAATACAAAAGAATAGCATTTATCTGGACCTTATCATTTTTTTCAAAGATTCAAATATATTTGAATTGGGCTTGACACAGCTGAGGCATGAAATCTTCAAAAACCCAAATGTTCATGATATTTTTCATATATAATTTCTTCAGTTCCCAAAAGAGAATTGATTTGTTTGTTTAGTAATACAGTGTAGCCAATCACAACCGCTGATGTGGATAGCTACAGCAATAGGTCAGTTAGACCATTTCCTTTTGGGTACGGTATGTGCAAGGTATTTAGTTTCCAAGGAGACATAAAGATTGCCTTTTCCCCTTCTTATCTTCTTTTATTGCAGCAATGGTAAATGTTCATAAATTCATTTTAAAAAAT
Organism: Charina bottae; assembly: GCA_023362775.1. NCBI lineage: Eukaryota > Metazoa > Chordata > Lepidosauria > Squamata > Charinaidae > Charina > Charina bottae. The sequence continues at coordinate 22,691,190 of JALMGJ010000008.1, read as the reverse complement.
ATTAATAGGAAGTTTCTTTCATTTCAAAACTCTGTATAAGCATCATAATCAATATTGCATTGAAAGATAATTTATTTATTTGTCAAATTTATCACTGCCCATCTCCCCCAAAAGGCGGTCTCTTAATGCATGCTACTGTCCTTTAAAGCAGGGGTCCCCAACCTTAGCAACTTGAAGATGTGTGGACTTCAACTCCCAGAATTCCCTAGCCAGTGTTGCTGGCTGGGGAATTCTGGGAGTTGGTGTCCACAAAACGTCAAGTTGCTAAGGTTGAGGAACACTGCTTTAAAGTACTATTTGGAGATGACACTGCAGATAAGTGGCTATATTTGGGGATCTTATAGGGAAGCTCATTAGTCTGTGTTGACTACTGACTCAAATTGGTGTCTTTCTAATTCTGTGGTGTTTGTGTATGTGCCTTCGAGTCAGTTTTTGACTCCTGGTGACTGCTTTGACTAGTCCCTGCAGTTTTCTCAGCAAAGTCTTTCAAAAGTGGTTTGCCATTGCCTCCCTCCTAGGGCAGAGAGAGAGTGACTGGCCCAAGGTCACCCAGTTGGCTTTGTGCCTAAGGCAGGACTAGAAGTCACAGTCTCCCAGTTTCTAGCCTGATGCCTTAACCACTACACCAAACTGTCTTTCTGTGGTACAGTGGTGCAAAACCAGATCCACGTGAAATAACTCAAATTAAACAGAGGCTATCATAAAAGTTTCATGTCTTTCTTAATGATTCAATACTTTGCAGTACTTTTGAAGGGTAGGCACTGAGTTTAAACAACAAAAATAATACTTCTTACTACTTTCATTTCTCCAGGTTACTCTTGTACAACATTTAATTCAATAAATCTAAACTGTATTATTTCCCCTAGTAAATAAAATATTATATTCTTGCTATATATGGGATTATTTTCCACCCTATTGGCACAAATATGTGTCATGTACTGTATCTCTTATATATTTATTAAATTTATATATCACCCTACTCCCAATGATAATTCACAAGTAAAAAAAATAAAAAATCAGGGAAAAATACAAGAATAGACAAGAATAAAGGAGTAAAAGATGGCAAAGATGACAAAGGCAACACGGGAATAAAAAAGAAACAGACTCACACAACCAAAAGAGGGCTTCAATCACCCTCATCAAAGGCCAATTGGGACTTCTACCCTTTTGGTTTCCTGCACCTTTATATGTATATATTTTGCAGATATTAAGTAAGTTTGGCTTTGTTATACAGATTTCTTAATGACAAAATTGCTTAACATTGTACACTTTATTAATAAATATTCCTTTTGGTTGAGAATCAAAAGTTCTCACATGTGGTTCAGCTGTGTTAAGTATCTCAGCAATAACACTGTTCAAATGAAAAATAACTATCTGAAAATTATAGCTCCAGTTTGGAATATTCAGTAGATATATTTTGATCTGGCTGCTTAAGAAAAGCTAAAGCCACCTAAGTGTATATTTATTGAAAAATGACCAAATTTTATTTTGTCCTGTGCAAATGTCTCAGAATCCAGTTGTATACACAAGATGCTAAACTTGATTATCAGATTTTATATATGGTTATTTGCTTTCTGTCTCTCGATACTTGAGTGTTCTTTGTTATTTCATTTTTTTCCATACTGCAAAATGTTACACTGGTATCCTAGCTGATTGAAATATAGTAACTAGTGAAAACTATATATTAAGAGTCAATAATAGAAACCAAAGGGTGTCTGAATTGAGCAATTTCTGTTCAAGCTATAAAAAAGGGAATTAATTAATACTATTCAGAGTTCCCAAAAGAAATTGGTGAATTTTATAATGTTCTCTTCTTTCCAACTCCATTGTTGGATATACTAGATTTCAGGCTTTAGCTGCTGGTTGTAAATTATAGATTCTTTTTTTGACTAGCCAAGAAAGAAATAGCAGTTGGTGGGGATATGAAAAAAATGTGTTTCCTATTCCAGCACAAGCAGGGAAATGTCAGGACATTGGGTAATCAGTGTCAAAGTGTATGTTTTATCATTACATGCTGATGGCACCTAGGACCAATTTCTGATGCCAAAGGTTTAGCTGTTAGGTATAAAGCCGACTGAAGACTAACGAGCAATCAGCCTCCTGACCTTTCTCAATGGCAGGCATCTTCCAGCCTATGAGTAAACAGACCCATGGTTTTAATATCCAGCTCTAGATTTCCCAAGAGAGTAACAAAAGAATCCAGCCTACTTTTCTACATCTATAGTGAAGGTTTATTATTATTTCAGAATAATAATAATAATAATAATAATAATAATAATAATAACTGACAAACTTTTTTTTCCTGACATGATAATCTGCTACTATCATTCAGCCTTTTGCTTTTTAAAAAAATAATGACTGGTATAATCTATAAATACAGTACATAAGTTGTGGCAGCTTGAAAAACAAAAACCAGAAAACAACAGTGTGCTTCTTGAAGAGAAGAAAGAAAGAAAGAAAGAAAGAAAGAAAGAAAGAAAGAAAGAAAGAAAGAAAGAAAGAAAGAAAGAAAGAAAAGCAAATTTCCTTCCTTCTGCAATTGCCCTGAATGCTCTTTCAAGTATTTGGCATGTAAAATTTTGATTGCCGCTTTTTTGTTTCAAATGTTGTTTTCCAAAAAGCAATTTCTCTGGAGGAAACGAGCTCAGAAGTGAATGTTTAACATCTGGCTTCCTACCATGCACAGAATCACATGACTATTTAAGTATATGGTTCAATGCTGTCCTTTACTTCCAAATAAGCTTCTTCCTTATACAAATCTTTCTTGAAGAACATTTGGAGAAAGCTTCATGGGGTCCTGAAAGCCAAGTTCATGTGAGTATTATTCCCATGACAATTTGTGCAATTCTTTAGATTGTGACTAAGAAAAAAAAACCCTCAATATAATATAGGACAGAAATCATAATGCATCATAATTTGATAGTTAGGACATGAAAATAATGCATTTTAAAGCAACAACCCAATCATATGTCATGATATCTTTCTTTATATGTTGTTCATTTTTAAAAATATGAATTAATGTACCCAGATTTGCACGTCAATATGTCCATGTTTATAATGGATTGATTTGGTGAGTAGCTAGAAGCCGAGGCAGTGCTTATTGGGACACTCTCTGATACTGATTCTGAGTGCATGATGAAAAATCAGACTCTTGTTCAGAGTTATGGTCCAAGAAGGTTAGGATTAGATGATCTTCCAACAGTTGGAAGAAAGGAAAGATCTGCTTCATCAGTTTCTTCTGAGTGACTTCAGCCATAAGGACAGATTAAAAGAGGAGACTAACAGGGCAAGCTCAAACTAGCCCAAAACTAGCCAAAAAGGAGTGTGGTTTTTTTTCCCTCTCTCATTTTGTAATTTTGTAATTATTTTCTCCTGAGGCAAAAGTATTACTAATCCAGATGATTCCATTTTAGGAAATTGGGGAACAACACAAACAAGCAAGACGGTCAACAAGATTTCAATATTCCTTGTGGTTATTATTTATTTAGCACATTAATATAGCTGCCCATCTCACAAAAGCATGACTCTGAGTGGCAGACAGCATGACGACAGTTAAAAACTGTATAACAGTCTCAAAGACAATCAAATATAAATGAAATAAAAAAGAGATAAAAAACATAAAAACCCAAGATTGTGGGAGAGCAACAGTCACTTGACCTCATGCAACCACCTTGCCGGCTCCCAATCGCGACACACAGTTTGGAAAGCTCTGCCTTAGTTCTTTCCTTAGCTCAGGTAAAACACCAGACACCGTAATTCAGAATTCAAAAGTTTTATTTAGCACACAAGGCAAAAGCATTTAGCACTGAGTGTGGCCAGCCCCGTGCAAAGCCATTTTATAGTCATGTGTAAACAACTAGTCTGCACATGTCTAGTTCTAGAACTTTCAAATAATAATAATCGTAATCATAATCATAATGGAATAAGGAATAGCGTAATTTTGAACTTTCTAATTGGCACATTTTATCTTTGTTACTATGAGTGTAACATTTGTCCTTACATTCCTTTCTAATCTATGTACGTGACTGTCTTGCTTCTGTGTAATAAAAAAGCACTAACTTCCCTTCTAAAATGGCATTAGTTTAGCTTCTTAATAATTACTTTCTAACAACTGCAAGACAGTGTCCCTCACTCCGAACTCCCTAAGTCGGTCCTGAAGGATACCATTATTGATGGTATTGAAAACCACTGAGACATCCAGGAGAGCAAGGGCATGTGTGACACTCTATTCCAAGATTACATGAGTGGAATTCAGAATTCTGCAGCCAGCATGATCATTTCTAATAATTGAACTCACACATCTGATGGTGTCAAGGTTAGGAGAGGCTGATTTAAAGAATATTTAAACAACCCCCCCACCACCACCATCCACAGATGCCCCTGGTATCAGGCATTTATTCTTATGAATATTTCTTAGAAGTGCCATTGATTTCAGTGAGGAGGTTTCTCCCAATCAGATATTAGGAAACTTCAGGGTACTTTCTAGCAGGGATTCTGCACTAGTTGGAAAATTGCTCTGGACCTCTAGTCTCCCAAAATGTCAGTGAATAGAGCTAATTCTGGAGCAACTGCTGTGTAGTTAAAATGATTGCTCAGCTAATGGTGTGCTGTCTTTTTTTTAAATGCCATGACTCCATTTTCCTATTGAAGTGAATTTTTGCTTTACCATTGTCCTAGCTTCTGAGTTTCAGGACCTTTAAGTAAAGGTTAGTTTAATGGCTTTCCAGCTGCTCTTTCCCCAATATTAGAGAAAGGAGCAGGAGCAAAGGGTTATAAACTGAATTTTGAAGAGTGGGGTGGAAATGAAATTCCTAACATGAGAGCCACAATTAAAGATTTGGGCACTATATAAAGTGTCATTGAAATGTGGGCCTCTTAAATTCTGAAGAAAAAATGGAAAAGTTTATAATTAGTTTATTCATTAATGCCCTCAGAATAGGAAATAAGCAAAGTGAGCTTTAACTATTAGTACAGAAAGTCAAACATAATTAAATAGATGTAATAGAGATACGGTTGAATAACTTCCATGACTGAGATATAACAATTAAAGGATACAATTAGTTGAACAGGAATAAAAAACAGTAAAGGGTGAGGAGGAATTTTGCTATTAAAAATTCCCATTCCTTTCCAGAAATCTAAATGAATGAACCTAGCTTTTTGTAGACAGCATCTGGGTTAAATTAAGTGGGAGAGAAATAAAAACAATATTGTTGATGGTGTGTAGAATCACCCACCTACCAGAGCAGATTAGATCTTTCAAAGAATCATGAAGTCGTAATGAAAAGGGACTTTAGTTGTACTGAAATTTCTTGAAAGACAAACTGCTAAGAGGGCCTGGTCCTGCAAGGAAATTCCTGATTTATCTTGCTGACAACTTTCTTCTTGAGAAGATAAAGAAATCATAAGAGGATGAGTTATCCCTAGCTTGATACTGAGTATCAGGGAAGACTTAGCAGAGGAAGAATAATTTGTAGGAACAATAGGAGAAAGGGAAGTTGTAATGCTGGAGTTCTTGATTTTAATGTAAACTAAAACTGAGCAGAGTGAAATATGTGTCTTGGACTTCAAAAAATGTTAATAAAGCAATAAAAAATATGATCCCATAGTGGGAGAAACTAATGGGAAAGATTGGTGTGAATTCCTATGAAAGTAGAAAATAGAAACACAATTTCAGACAATTCCTGTGAGGGGAAAAAAGGAAGCTAAAAAGCAAAGGGCATGTATAGAAAATAGAAATATGGCCAGGTCACAAGTGAAGACTACAGATAGCTACTGTATCTCATAACTATAGAGCTAGAACTAATGAATTCAGAATGAGCTGAAGTTAGTGAAGGATGCTAAGAATAATTAAAAAGTATTAATTAAGAATGTTCCAAAGAAAATAAAAAGGAAGGATTCATTACGTCATCTGCACAGTAAAGATGGTATGTCAACAGGTAACAAAGAAAAGGCAGAATCACTCAATTCCTTGCTTTAGTTTAGTCTTCATCAAATTGTGAAGAGCAAGGTGAAGGGGCAGAATCAAATGTTGAGATTAATAGAAATATGGTCACAGAATATCTCTTTACTTTAAGTCTCCAGGACCAGATGATTTGCAGTATACTAGCTGATACATTCTTTGAAAAAGGAGAAAGGGTGATGTGCCAGATGATTGGAGGACCAATGTTGCCTAAAGAAAAAAGTATAATCTAGGAAATTACAAACTGTAGTGGCAACATGTGGAAGACCTTTGTATCTTGGGGAGTTAAGTGACATGTTTTGATTTTCTCCCATACACCTAGGAGATTAGAGTTTATTTTGAGTTATACTGATGTTTAACTGGCTTGTTTTTATTTCTGTTTGGCATGAGGGTGGGGAAGAGAAGAAGAATACGCCCATTCCTCCAACAGCCCTCCAGAACATATCTTTTTGGAAGTGGGGGGAGAGAAAACCCCCAGCATATTAAATTTAAGCATAAGTTCACTCCTCCAGCCGCCTCTCTAGCGGCTTGGAATGGGGGGGGGTGATCAGAAATTGTTTAAGCTTAGGAACTGTCTTATCTGATAGCTTCCCAGGCTATTGGAATGATGTCATAGACAGGTGCTGGACCCCAGAAAGAATCCCAGTCAAGGTCAGGCTATGCAGCTTCAGTACCATGGAAACTTGGACACGGGGTTTGGGAGCCAGGCTTTGATAAAAACCTTAGGATTGTCTTTTGAGTTTGGGAACTTCTGTACAGGTCCAGTGTACTGGGCACTGTAGAACAATATGCCATCCTTTTGGGAGTCCCTGCTATCTTGGTCAGGAGGTTCCTGGTAGCAAAAAGGGAATAGAGGTATCACCTTGCTTGGGTATGTATGATTTATTTCTATATGCTATGCTTTTTATGATTTTGTTTAATCTGCCTAAACTGTGTTCCTCTTTAAACTGTGTTTTCTGTTTAAATCTGTTTGCTTAAGTTTATAATAAAGCTAAAGTTTCTTTATCCACTGGCGTGCTTATTATCTCTGGATCTAAGAGAACCATTTGCCTGAGCATCTGATCACTGCTTAGACATTTGGCAATACACAAACCAAGCAGCACTGATTTGTAAATAATAAATCTTTCCAGATTAATCTTATACGCTTTTTAGCAAGTAATTTCCTAAATGGCTTGTGGAAATACTGTACTGTTGAGATAATGTATCTTGAGTTCAGCAAAAGGTTTGATAAAGTATTCCTTGATATACTGATTAGCAAGTTAAGTAAATATGAGTTGGCTAACATAATAATCAACAGCTTGAAAACTACTCAAAGATTGCTTAGCAATGGTTCTTCATTAATTTGAAGAGAGGTATCAAGTAGGCTTCAACTAAGATCTGTTTGCTCCTCCTCCTCCTCCTCCTCCTCCTCCTCCTCCTCCTCCCCAAGAGATGAAAGGAAAGCTTATCAAATCTGCAGATGACAAAACATCAACTAGGCTAGCTAATATCCTAGTAAACAGCAAAAATAAATAAATATGATCTTGATAATTTAAAGAAATGACTTAAAATGAAATTTAACAGAGACAACTACAAAGTTATGCACTTAAGAAACAAATTCAAATGCACAGGTATGAATAGGGGATATCTAGCTCGCTAATAGCACTTGTAAAACTTGAAATTGTGGTTGATTGTAAACTCAACATGACACAGAAATATCATTTCCAAATATTAGGAATCATCCCTCTATGTTATTTGATTGATTCTATCCTGAATAGAGTGGGCTGATCTACACATCCTGCTTGTGGCATCATAAAGACTTCCTGCTAACCATTTATAAATGACATGTCCTCATGACTTTGCTTTCCTCATTGCGAGTCCACTACCTAAGGCATTCTGAAGTATATTGCTGCTGCCCAATATAGGTGCCTCCTTGCTTTATCTGGGCAGCTGGAATAACCTTCATGCCTTGGGTAACCCTGTCGGCTGTATATACTCTTGGCATACACTCTCAAAATTCTTTGCTCATCTTTCCCAGGAACACCCCACCACCACCACAATGAGGCAGCCCAGCAGGACTTGGGGAAAAACACAATATAGACCACCTTCAAATTGCATCTGAAATTGGAGGAGTAAATACTGCTTCCATGTAGAAGTATGAAATGCTTACTGGTGATCTTTGCAGAACATGTTAGACTACGGAAGTTTACAGTATGGATCAGCATATTGTGGGAACTCAGACATTGTCTTAACAGTTTGTGTGAACTAGGCCATCAGGTTCAACCATAATATTTTTTTTCTGGACATAGCTTGTTATTTGAACATGTCAGTTGATTTTGTTAACTAGCTATTATGTTTTAGTATACTGTGCGTACTTAGCCAAACAGTGCAATAGTGCTGCATTTTTAGAGGGAAACAGTCTTTTTTTATTTTCATTTACAGAGTCAACAAGTTTGTGTCTAAAAGCTTGGCAGGAGTCAAGGACAACAGCAGAAGTCAGTATATAGTCTTGTTTCTTTATGCTGTTCTTCAGAAGTTGGCAGAAAGGCGAAGTGTGAAACCTGGCATGGCTGCTGTTCCTGTCTCAACAACTCCACATAGCCCTTAGGCAGAAGACTTTGAGCTATTAATTTTGTTTCCCCAGTTGGCCTTTATAGAAAACAACATTGCTGGCAGTGGCCATGACTTTGGCATACCCATCATTGACTGCCTTTGAAATTTCATTAAAAGGAATAATTTATTCTAACTTCAGCATGTTGTGATTTAAAGTGACATGATTCCATACTTTGAATATAATTCAATAATTTGAATGATGCAGAAATGTTTTCAGCATTATCTGCATCTAAAGTTTCCATCTGTAGCACCAACACTGTGGAACAGCCTCCCTGCAGATATTAGATTAGCCCCCTCCTGGATTGCCTTTCGGAAGCAGTAAAGATTGAATTAATTCAGAGGGCCTTTGGGGTTAGAATGTGATCTTGCTGCTATGTTATTGAATGTTGCGTTGTGTATTGTTAGACTGTTAGACTGTGATATGTATTATTTTACTATTTAGTATACAATTAAGGTGTTGTCATTGTTATTGAAATAGACTTACTTTTCATTATGAACATTTTAATGTTTATAGTTATCATGTATATTTTATTATTCACATTGTTTATTCTATATATACAGTACCATGGATGTTTTCATTGTGATAAGCTTCCATGAGTTGTAATGAAATTGGTGTCACAGAAATTTGCTAAATCAATGTGTTTCTAAAGCTCGTAACCATCTCATAATAAAAGAAATGAAATACATTTTGATTAAATATTAAAAAGAGATATGGTCTTATATATCCAGACCTAAATGTAAACTTTTAACAGAGAGAAACCTATATCAGCTGACCAGACTCACTGTTTACAATGTGGGTGGCAATATAAACCATTTAAATAAATAAAATAATAGTCAGCAGCCGTCTGTCTGTCTGTCTATCATCATCTGTTATGCCATATAAAGCATACTTTTCAGACTTCAGCTGTTTATCACTCTATGTCAGTATTTCTCAAACTTGTTGGCTGGGGAATTCTGGGAGTTGAATTCCACACATCTTCAAGTGACCAAGGTTGAGAAACACTGCTCTTTGTTGTCTCATTTTTTTTTAGAAGAGAGCAATTGATATTTTTTTTATAAAATAACAATCCTTGCATACATACTCCCCCACACACAAACAGAATGAAAGGAGACAGGAAAAGGCAAAAACAAAGCAAATGAGGTACCAATTGACTTGCCACTCCCATCATGACAGCCAGTGGGGAATAGGCAATCTTCACTATTGCAGCCATTAAGTGGGAACATCTACAACATGCCCTCAAATTTCCAAATATGCTATTGCACAAAAAAGCTTGTTACCCCTGATTTAAGTAGTCCTTGCATAGGTCTGGATGAATGTCATTTTCCATTTCCCTACGTTTCTATTTTTCACTCTATCTTGTTTTGCTTGTTCTGTTTCTGCATTAGTATGAGAGTTATCTTCAAAAGAAAATATATCACAGAATCACAGAGTTGGAAAAAGCCAATCCAATCCTTTGCTCAGTATAGGAACTCATATTGAAACATGCCTGACAGGTGGCTATGTTACTTCTCTTTGAAACGTATCAATAAAGAGAGCCGGCCACAACACTGTGTGTTACTATTAGTTTTTTTTCTCCTGACATTTAATCAGAACTTGTCTTCCTATAGCTTCAATCAGTTATGTGCCCTGTACTCTAGAACAATGGGAAATAATTCCTGACTTTTTTCTGTGTACCTCCTTTCAGGTAGTTTAAGGCTATCACACTGTCGACCACTACCCTCGTTTTTTTTCTCAAGTTTAAGCACTCCCAGTTTCTTCAATTTGTTTTCATAGGTCTTAGTTTTTAGTCCAGTGATCAACCTTGTTGTACTTGTCTTCCAGTTTCTTAGAATACTTCTTAAAGTGTAATGCTCCGAACTCAGCATAGTACTTGATGTGGGGTCTAATCAGTGCTAAATAAAGTGGAACAATTATTTCCCATAGGCTCTAATCTTGGTGCAGCATTCTTCCCACCTCCTCAGCCAAGGTGCTGAAAACAAAAATTAAAGAGTACAGGTACTAAAACTGAGCCATGTAGCACCTTATTTGATTAAGAACCACCAAGGAACCAGCTACAGTATGTATAATGTTCAAGACAGCTGTACATCTACTGATTTAGTATGCCATCCCATGTACGTACGTATGTTTAACTAGCTTACTAAACAGAATGTCTTGGTATACTCTATCAAATGCCTTGCTGAAAAGCAGACATATTATCTTTCCAGCATTTCCAGAGATAGTCAGAAGTTCAGTTAGTATCCTAGGATTCAGTTCATCACTACTACAGGTTTAAATTCATTCAAAATAAATAAATATTCCCTGATAGTATTTCTATCAAGCTCATGCAATTTTTTTTGACATATGTTTTTGTGTAATTTTCACTAAACACATTTTTATCACATTTTCTATAATAAATGCAGTGTGTGTGCGTGTGCATTGATTAGAATGTCATTTATATTTTCCCTTCTGTTAGAATCCAGCAAGTACACTATTTGAGAGTGGAATTTTGTTTTTTGTTTTTTCCAAATCATGCTGTGAAATGACCTTGAACAATAGCATTTATCATAAAAGGTTTCAAAGGACTTTGCAATCACCAGTTATTTTAAAGCTTTATATGATAAATGTTATTGTAATGAACTCACCTCTTGCTAAATGTTGGTCAAGTGCAATGTATCTACATTACATGTGCTTTCCCCTCCAGATTCTCGATGTACAATTTTATTTCTCCTTATTTATTGGGGTCTTTGTGTGCTGCTTATTTATGCTTGATGGTTCAAAAGCTTATTACTCTCTTCAAGGGCTAGCTGATACAAAGGTCTTCTTGTTCACCAGCATGTGCTGTTTCAGAATGTGGATAACCATCTCAGGCAGCACTGATTTTGATGCATGCTGAATTGTTCAAAATATTCAAATGAGCTCTCACTCACCCAACCAAGCCTGCTGCACCCAGCAGGACAGCCCAAGGTGACCACAGCAGGGAGTGTTGCCAGAGATACTCTAGAGGGTCCCAAACCATTCTTGTTGTCACACTTCCAAAATGAGGCTAGAAAAGTTGGTGTCTTCGTGTCACACTGGGGGTTATGTGTGTCAGAGGCTGCTATGGGGAAATAGGTTTATTTTCTTTAGTACAGTTTTTCACTGTACTTACCATATGTTCTTTTACATTCAATAAATACATGAATAAAGCCTCAGTAGTCATACTGTATGTATTTTTGCTGTACTTCCAATTCACTTGTTTATATGCATGTCCAACTTGTTTTGCATTTTTTTGCAAAATGTTGTTCCCCAAATAAAGACAGTGTTGTTTGATTGATTCCTTTATATAAATATTTGTGTGCTTATTTTTCCTTTGTATTGTATTCCCTAATGTATTTTCCCAACTTTTAAAGATTGGAAATTCTGGATAAAAAATTAATGGTGAAATAGTTAATAGTTTATGTGCATTCTGGAGGCTTGAAATTGGAGCATTCAGACAGATGAGTGGTAGAAAGGTCTGACTCTTTACAGTAATAATAGTGTAACAAGGGGAATCTCCAGAACATTTCAGAATGATTCTGTGACTACACAGCTTTACATAGACACCTGACCATGCCAGGAAGCAATGCTGATTTTAACTCTGTAGCAGTAGACTTAAGGTGTTGTAGGTTCATGTGAGCCCTTTTTACTGTACATGACAGACCCCAAGGTACTTCAAAAACAAACAAACAAATAATCTGCAAATGAAGAACAAAAATATTGTCTCTTTCATAGGAAACAATTTATTAAAAACAGGATAAAGGATTTGGCATAGCACTAGAATGATTGCTTCCTATACATTTAATAGCTCCTCCCCTCCTTTTATTACATAAAAATGACAAACTAGCAGAACCTTTTAGAGAGACTCTGGTGGCTGCACCCAAGGCTTTTTTTGGGGGGGAGGGGGAGGGCTTGCATATACTTGGCATCAGTGTTTTGGTTGCATATGATCAACCAGTGTCACTGACACAAATATCTTCCAAGACTGAGGTAGAGTTTAATTTAGGAAGAGGTTTCCATGATGGTATAATTGACACTATACCTTTTCTGTGGGTAACCCATAAAGATGTAGTTGAGTGTCCCCACAATTATTACATCTTTCTAATATAGCAATTTCCACAGTAGGAAATCACTTCCTTTGGTAAATAGTTTTAATTTTATTTGATTTCAGAGTTTTAGAAGCTTGCATTGAGAGAGATCAATAAACTAGTCTTTTGCAGTAAAAAATAAAGTTGCATTTATTCAAAAAAAACAAGAACATATCTACAATCTGTTTACCTACAGGAGGTGCAGGCAGGATTAACATCTTCATTTGAATAGCAAAGGAAAATAGCAGAAGTGCCCCAGCAGGCTAACAAAACATCTACCTTTGTAGTGTTAAATTTTGCTCACCAGCAATAGTTTACCATAGTAACCAATTTATTTATTTATTTATTTATTATTTAAATTTATCCCCGCCCATCTCCCGGAATAAGGGACTCTGGGCGGTTTACAGGATAAAATGGTTAAAAAACTATACATAAAAATTACAGACCATATAAAATAATTATAAATTATGAATCCAGATGCGTAAGATATTCGTTAAAGAAGGACAATAAAATCAAGGGATTAGCCATCTCCATGATGAACTATCCCTTCCTCCATCCCATGCCAGGCAGCAAAACCAGGTCTTCAGCTCTTTCCTAAAGGTCGGGAGGGAGGAGATCTGCCTTAACTCTGGGGGCAAGCTGTTCCATAGTGTGGGCGCTGTCACAGCGAAGGCCCGCCTCCTAGACCCCATCAGATGACATTCTCTAATTGATGGGGTATGTAGCAGGGCCTCTCTGGATGACTGGGTGGGGCGGGTCGATAACATGGGGATAAGATGGTCCCTCAGGTATTCTGGTCCCATGCCATGTAGGGCTTTAAAGGTGATAATCAACACCTTGAATTGTACCCGGAAGCAAACCGGCACCCAATGCAGCTCGTGGAGCAACGGTGTTACATGTGCAGATCTTGGAGCACCCAATACTGCCCGCGCGGCCGCATTCTGCACCAGCTGAAGCTTCCAGATAGTCTTCAAGGGTAGCCCCATGTAGAGCGCATTGCAATAATCTACATGGGAGATGACGAGAGCATGAGTGACTGTACGGAGGGCATCGCGTTCCAGGAATGGGCGTAACTGGCGCACCAACTGAAGTTGCGCAAAAGCCCTCCTAGCCACGACTGCCACCAGCTCTTCGAGCAGGAGTCGTGAGTCTAGAAGAACCCCCAGATTATTTATTTATTTATTTATGTTTCGACTTCTATCACCGCGCCATCTCCCACGAGGGGACTCTGGGCGGATTACAAACATAGAGATTAAAATTCCGTTGTAAAAACACATAAAAATACAATATACAATTAATTATTTTTATAAATTAAGTAGAAAATCCAAGAAGGCAGACCACGATCTTTAAAAGGGCTCTATGGCACCAGCCATCCCCACGAAGAACTATTCCTGTTCCCATCCCACGCGAGGCGGCAAAACCAGGTGTTTAGGTTCTTCCGGAAGGACAGGAGCGATGGGGCCTGCCTCACCTCCGGGGGCAGGTTGTTCCAAAGGGCAGGCGCCACTGCCGAGAAGGCCCGCCTTCTGGACCCCGCCAAACGAAACTCCCTTACTGACGGGGTCCGGAGCATGCCCTCTCTACATAATCGAGTGGGACGGTTTGAAGTTATGGGGATGAGGCGGTCCCTCAGATACCCTGGTCCCATGCCATGTAGGGCTTTAAAGGTCAAAACCAACACCTTGAATTGCACCCGGAAGCATACCGGCACCCAATGCAGCTGGCGCAGCAGAAGTGTCACATGGGCCGATCTAGGGGCACCAATAACTGCGCGCGCAGCCACATTCTGGACCAGTTGTAGCTTCCGGATACTCTTCAAGGGTAGCCCCATGTAAAGCGCATTGCAGTAGTCTATGTGGGAGATGACCAGGGCATGAGTGACTGTACGGAGGGACTCCTGATCCAGGAAAGGGCGTAACTGGTGCACAACACGAAGTTGCGCAAAGCCCCTTCTGGCCACGACTGCCACCTGCTCCTCGAGCAGGAGTCGTGAGTCCAGAAGGACCCCCAGATTCCGCACTGATTCTGAACGGGGAAGTGCAACCCCATTCAGAACCAAAGATGATAATTTCCCAGATCCAGAAGAACCATCAATCCACAGCCACTCCATCTTACCAGGGTTCAGCTGAAGCCTGTTGTTCCCCATCCAGACCCCCACAGCCTCCAGGCACTGAGAAAGGGCGGCCACTGCATCACTTACTTCACCTGGGATGGAGATGTACAACTGTGTATCATCAGCATACTGATGATATCTCATCCCATGGTGACGGATGATCTCACCCAGCGGTTTCATATAGATATTAAATAGGAGAGGTGAGAGAACCGAACCCTGCGGCACCCCACAAACACGGGGGCGAGAGTTGGATCTCTCATCTATTACTACTGATTGGGACCAGCCCCCAAGGAAGGAGGTGAACCAACGCAGAACTACGCCAGCCACCCCCAACTCCTCGAGCCGTCCCAAAAGAATACCATGGTTGATGGTATCGAAAGCCGCTGAGAGAACAAAGAGAGCCAGGATGGACGCACTCCCTCCATCCCGCCCTTGCCAGAGATCATCTGTAAGTGCGACCAATGCAGTTTCCACCCCATATCCCAGCCTAAAACCCAACTGAAAGGGGTCCAGATAATCCGTTTCATCCAGAATCCTCTGGAGCTGCAGCGCCACCACCTTCTCAACCACCTTCCCCAAAAAGGGGAGGTGGGAGACAGGACGAAAGTTGTCCAATACGGTGGGGTCCAGCGATGGCTTCTTGAGGAGGGGGTGCACCAGCGCCTCCTTAAAAGCATTTGGAAACACCCCCTCCCCCAAGGATGTATTAACCATCGCCCGGACCCAACCTGATGTAACCTCCCTGGCTGCCTGCACCAGCCAGGAAGGACAAGGGTCAAGATGGCATGTGGTGGTCCTTACAGTCTGGAGGATCCCGTCCACTTCCTTAGGCCCAACAGGATCAAACCGATCCCAGATAACCGGGTAATGACGTTCCCTCGGCATCTCCCCAGACTGTGCTTCACGCTTGGAGTCCAACCTAGATCGAATCTGAGCGATTTTATCCTGCAGATGCTCAGAAAATTCTTCCGCACGGCCCTGCAGGTGGGTCCTAGGCTCCACCCTACCCAAAAGAGATTGTGTTATCTTAAACAGGGCCGTCGGGCGGCATTCTGCGGATGCAATAAGAGCGGAGAAATATTGATGTTTCGCCGCTCTTACCGCCACAAGGTAGGCCTTAACTGCGACTCTAGCTTGTGTTCGGTCAGATTCAGTCTTTGTTTTTCTCCAGCGGCGCTCTAGGCGTCTCTTAGCCCTCTTCAAGACCCTTAACTCCTCCGTAAACCATGGGGAGTATCGGGTCAGATGTGGCAAGAGAGGCCGCACAGGTGCAATCCTGTCCAAGGCTCCGGCCGCCTCCCTGTTCCAGGCTGCAGCCAGAACCTCCGCTGGACCGTACAATAGATCCTCGGAAATAACCCCCAGCTCCTTCTGAAACCTCACAGGGTCCATTAGTCGCCGGGGGCGGACCATTCGAATGGGTCCTGCCTCCCTGCGGAGTGGGGTGGCATAGGAAAATCTCTGGGCCACCAGGGCGTGATCTGACCATGACAATGGGGATAGATCTAACTCTCCCTTCAGATCACTTTGCCACTGCTCCGACAAGAAAACTAAGTCCGGAGTGAGGCCACTGTCTCGAGTCGGGTTTCGAATAATCTGAGATAGGCCCATGGCTGCCATGGTAGCCATGAACTCCCGAGCTGTATCTGAGGCACGTCCCATAGAAGGCAGATTGAAGTCCCCCAGAACCATAAGTCTAGGGAACTCCACTGCCAACCCTGAGACAGCCTCCAACAGCTCGGGCAGGGAGGTTGCTACGCAGCAGGGAGGCTGGTACAACAGCAACACCCCCAACTTCTCTCGAAAACCCAACTTGAAGAACAAGGTCTCACACCCGGCCACTTGTGGAGCAGGACCCCTGAAGGCCATCAGAGACTCCCGGATTACAACCGCCACCCCTCCTCCCCTGCCCCGAGGTCTCGGCTGATGCCACACCTGAAACCCGGCCGGGCACATCTCCGAGAGTGCTACTCCTCCCTCTGTGCCCAACCAGGTCTCAGTAATACACACCAGGTCTGCCCCCTCTTCCGTGATCAAGTCACATATGAGGGGGGCTTTGTTATTAACGGACCTGGTGTTAAGTAGCAACAGCCGAAAGCCAGGGCATTCAAGGATCTTTTGACCAGGGCCTGGGTCTGAACCTGAGGGGCCGGAACACGCCACCGATAACAAACATCGGGGGCGTCTTCCCCAAAGATGGCCTGCCCCACGGTTCCCACCATAACATCCCCTACCTGTCACCACTTCAATGGGGCCACCCGCCCTACTGCCCCCAGAGTTTCCAGGCCCAGATGCCTCCACTCCTGAACCTCTGGAACCCTGGGTTGACATAAGGGTCCCCTCCATGCACACATCTCTCATACCCACTCGTCCCTAGGAGATGACAGGCCCCCCAGTGCACCAGCTTCCGCTCTCGGCACCAGGAGGGCCCCACCACCTTCCAACATATACTCTGCCCCCTCACCCCCTCTCACTAGGTCAGGGGGCACCAAACACTCCTGCCCACCCTCTGTCTCTCACTCAGGGGTGGGCACTCATACATAAACTCACACAATCTTGGGCTCCCCTGACTCTCTCACACTCAGGGAAACCCTCATTACGCAGATTACGCACCGGTTCTGAACGGGGCAGTGCTACCCCATCGAGAACCAAAGATGATAATTTCCCAGAAGATGCTGAGCCATCAATCCACAGCCAGTTGGTCTTACCAGGGTTCAACTGAAGCCTGTTGTTCCCCATCCAGGCCCTCACAGCCCCCAGGCACTGGGACAGGGTGGACACTGCATCACTTACTTCACCAGGGATGGAGATATGCAATTGAGTATCATCCGCATACTGATGATACCTCATCCCATGGTGTCGGATGACCTCACCCACCGGTTTCATGTAGATGTTGAACAGGAGAGGAGAGAGAACCGAACCCTGCGGCACCCCACATGGGAGTGAATGCGGGCTGGATCTCTCCTCCCCTATCACCACCGACTGGGAGCAGCCCTGGAGGAAGGAGGTGAACCAGCGCAAAACTACGCCACCCATCCCCAACTCCCTAAGCTGCCCCAAAAGGATACCATGGTCGATGGTATCGAAAGCCGCTGAGAGATCCAAGAGAGCCAGGATGGATGCACTACCTCCATCCTGCTCCCCCCAGAGGTCGTCCGTAAGCGCGACCAATGCAGTCTCCGTCCCATATCCTGGCCTGAAACCTGACTGAAAAGGGTCAAGATAATCCGCTTCATCCAGGGTCCTTTGAAGTTGCAACGCCACCACTTTCTCAACCACTTTTCCCAAAAAGGGAAGGTGGGAGACTGGATGAAAGTTGTCCAGGATGGTAGGGTCCAGGGATGGCTTCTTGAGTAGGGGGTGCACCAGCGCCTCCTTAAAGGCAGTTGGAACCACCCCCTCCAACAAGGATGTATTAATCATAGCCCGGACCCATCCACCTGTCACCTCCCCGGCCAATTTCACCAGCCAGGAAGGGCAGGGATCTAAATAGCATGTGGTGGGATTAACAATTTGAAGGATCCTGTCCACTTCCTCATGTCCAACAGGATCAAATTGTTCCCAGATAATAGGGTAAGACCGCTCTCCCAGCATCTCCCCAGACTGCAATCCAGGCATGGAGTCCAACTTAGACTGAATCCGAGCAATTTTATCCTGCAGATGCTCAGAAAATTCCTCCACACGGCCCTGCAGGTGGGTGGTCAAAACCACCCTACCCAAGAGAGATTGAGTAATCTTAAACAGGGCCGTCGGGTGGCATTCTGCGGATGCAATAAGAGCTGAGAAATCTTTACGTTTCGCCTCTCTTACCGCCACAAGGTAGGCCTTAATAGCGGCTCTAGATTGTGTTCGGTCGAATTCCATCTTCGTCTTTCTCCAGCGGTGCTCTAGACGTCTCTTCACCCTCTTCAAGACCCTCAACTCCTCCATAAACCACGGGGAGTGACGGGTCAAATGGGGCTTGAGTGGTCGCATCGGCACGATCCTGTCCAAGGCACCGGCCGCCTCCATATTCCAGGTTGCGGCCAGTGTCTCCGCTGGACCATGCAGCAGATCCTCGGGTATTACCCCCAGCTCCCTCTGAAACCTCAATGGGTCCATAAGTCGCCGGGGGCGGACCAATCAAATAGGCCCAGCCTCCCTGCAGAGTGGGGCGGCATAAGAGAATCCTAGGGATACCAGGACGTGATCTGACCATGACAACGGGGATAGTTCTAACTTTCCCCTCAGGTCACTTTGCCATTGCTCTGACAAGAAAACCAAATCCGGAGTGAGTCCACTGTCTCGAGTCGGATCCCGAATAATCTGGGACAGGCCCATGGCTGCCATGGTAGCCATGAACTCCCGAGCCGCTTCCGAGGCACGCCCCAAGGACGGCAAGTTAAAATCCCCCAGGACCATAAGCCTGGGGAACTCCACTGCCAACCCCGAGACGGCTTCCAGCAGCTCAGGCAAGGAGGTTGCTACGCAGCAGGGAGGCTGGTACAATAGCAACACTCCCAACTGTTCACGGGTACCCAACTTGAAAAACAGGGTCTCACATCTGGAGACTTGTGGAGCAAGGCCCCTGAAAACCACCAAGGATTCTCTGCCACCCCCCGTCCCCTACCCCGGTCTCTCGGCTGGTGCCACACCCGAAATCCAGCCGGGCACATCTCCGAGAGGGCTACTCCTCCCTCTGGGCCCAGCCAGGTTTCGGTAATACACGCCAGGTCCGCCCCCCTCTCTGTGATTAATTCACTTATGAGAGGGGCTTTGTTATTTACTGACCTGGCATTGAGTAGCAGCAGCCGGAAGCCGGGGCCCTCAAGGATCCGCTGACCAGAACCTGGGGTTGAACTCGGAGGACCGGAATGCACCACCGGTACTAAACACCGGGGGCGCCTTCCCCGAAGATGGCCTGTCCTCAGGTTCCCGTCACAATATTTCCTGCCCGTCACCACCTCGATCGGAATGCCCACATTGTAGTCCCCAGAGTTTCCTGATCCGGTCGCCTCCACTCCCAAATTCCTCGAAAACCTGGATCTAGGCCGGGGTCTCTTCCATACACCCATCCTTTCATACTCCATCCTCCTGGGCAGTCAAAGGCTACCAGCACAACCAACCGAAGCTCTCGGTGCTGGTAAGCCCCAACCGCCCCTTGCATTCACCCTCCAATCACTCATTATGCCCCCTGTGGCTTCTCTCTCTGGTCACAGAGGGGCAAACAGTCACTCCTACCTGCCCTGTCTCTCACTCAGGGTCAGGTACTCTCTCAAACATATACAATCTTGGCACCCCCACTGGTCACTCTCACTCAAGGAGGGGAACCACACTCACCCAAGAGACCCCGCAATTTCCTGCCGCCCTGACACGGGGATGGTTGTCCTTCAGGCCAGCAAGCAGCAACTATTGAATAATGATCTTAATAGCTTAATTGCTTTCAATAGTGGAGTCCAGATCACAATTGAGTAAAATCGTCCTTTTCTGGGAGCACCCCAGTTCCAGAGCCAGAGTCCAAGTCCACCACCAGTTCTAATTCCAGCCGGCCTCCGTTGTTTTCTACAGGCCTTCACAAGCCTCCACCGGCCTCCACAGGCCTCGGTTCCACAGTTCTTACAGCCCCCCAAATTTCTCAGTCTGTGGGGGGTTACTCTGCCGGTTTTCTGTTTGAGTCCTAATTGACTTCCACCAGCCACCATAGGCCTCTCCTCTGTGGCAGCCATCCACCCTGCAATGTAATAGGGCCTCGAGGTCCAACAAGCCTCAGTGCCGCTCCGTTCGAAGGGGCCAGCTGCTGAGCCTTGCAAGCTGGTCCGCAACCCCGGCAGTTTCCACAACTCCACCAACCGCCACCAGGCTCCGCCGATTGCCACTGGGCTCCACGGTCTCCACAGCCAAACTCCACCAGGCTTCGCCGAACTCCACCAGGCCACAACTCCGGTAACTCCTCCAGGCCCAGAAAAAGTCCCGGTTCGCCACTCCAGCTCCACCAGGCTCCCGCCGACCCCACCAGGCGACTCTGATGACTCGCTGAGCAGCGCTGGGCCACTCCTGGGCTCCTCTGCCTTGGCCCCAGACAACACACTCCTCCCCCACTCCGTCCAGAGAAATCTGTTCACCCCAACTCCGATGTAACACCTACAACCCCCACGGTAAAATTGTGGGGGTATAGGGAAGGTTTTTTGGGGTTTTTAGAACTTACTTCTCCTGGAGCATGTGACTTCTCAACACTCAGCCCAGTCAAACAAGAATATCTTATATCATAGCTTTCCAAAGTGTGTGTCGCGACACTATACTGTGTCACCTGTGGTGTCCTGGTGTGTTGCGCAAAAACCCGGAAGCACTGATGGGGGAACCAAAAGAAGTGGCACCCCCACCAATCAGCGCTGCCACTGATTGGCAGGGGTGCCGCTTCTTTCGGTTCCCCCATCAGCTCTTCTGGGTTTTTTGCACGACAGACCAGGACACCGCAGGCCATGCCGCCGCCGTTGCTGTGTGTCGCCAACGTGACAAGTTTGGAAAGCTCAGCCTTATATGGTAACAGAACACTTTAAGAATACAAAGATAAACCTTATTTGGTAACAGCAACCTGAATTCCAGCAGACTTTGTTTCTCCAGTGAGTGAGAGAGAGAGAAAATCTCTTAGCATGTCTTTTTAAACGGAATCTTGTGACTCAGATTCTTTTTAGATCACAAAATAAAAAATACAACAAATAGTCCCATCATTACTTCTTAAACTGAGAATTGTGTGAAGAGAAAGTATTGCTTCTATGCCAATTCTTCAAGGGATAATTATCTAGCATTAGGTTTTCATACACTGCAGCCTACAGATGCTTGACTTCCTTGTGTAAACCAGCTGGAAATGAAGCCAGCATAAAAAAAATCCAATTCTGTATTTCAACCTCTTACTCTGCTTTTGCCACAGTGGTAGGCCAAGTTCTGTCTGGATTGCACTTATAATGCCCCCTGATTGGTGCACTCCTCTACCGCTTTATCTCCACACATTCATGCCAGGAAAACAAGTAACAAACAATTTCCTTTCCAATTTGTGAGAGTCATTTAGGACATGTAGTTTCCACTGACAGACCTTTTGTATGATTTCCCCTCTGCTGACTCCCTCTTTTTCTTGATACTTTATCTGGTGCTCCTGCAGTGGACTGTAAACAAGACAAAACACGACCATTACTCCCATCACTTGGGCTTTGAGGAGAAAATGGCAAAAGTCTACTGTGGTTTTATTATTTAAAATAATTTGGATCAGAAGATATTCTGCTGGCTTGGAGACAAGAAGTCTGGGTTGCTGTTTGTGCTCCCAAGGCATTCTAATTGTTATCTTAAGTATCGGCCTGGTTCAGAGGTCAGTTACCATGGTAAATAATTGTCCTGACCTATATGTAGAAAGGTATATATTAGCATGTCCTTTGTTTTGTAAAACCTTGCCTTGCTTTGTCTTTTGTTCTTCTACCTCCTATCTCTGTCAGTATGTATGAGTCATGCTGAGACTCTGTCTCTGTATTTTTTAGGAGATAAATTTTGTATTATCTATTGTTATACAATAATGCATTTACATTTAAATATGTCATCTTCATAATATCCTGATTGTGTTTTCCTTTCCTTGCAATTAGTGGACCAAATATATATAAAAATATATTTTGAAGATGCCCAAAATATTTGCCATTACTAAATTACTAAAAGGAACTTAGCTATTCATATCCTATCACCTATTCATATTCATATCCTATCACAATGAGTTACAGATACTAGCAGTATTATTTTAGGTTTGAACTCATTAGAAAAACATTAACATTAACCGCCCAGAGTCCCCTCCGGAAATGGGGGGAGATGGGCGGTGATATAAGTTAGAAATATAAATAAATAAATAAACATTTTTGGTAACTCCTAATCCATCTGTCTTCACAATTTCCAGAATCAGGTCAGTTTAGGAAGGAAAAAAGTTATGGAAAAAAATTATATAGTAGTTATGGTATATATTGAATGAACTTGAAATCCTTTGCTCACATCTATAATGTAATTACATTACATCTATATCCATAATGACCCACAGAATAACCAATAGCAATAGGTGCTTTGTGTCTGTTGATCTAACATAGTGTTAGATTGTAAACATATTCTTACATTTCTGTATATATAAATACAAATATATTTCATATTCATATATTAGAAACATTTGCACTTGCATTATGGCTCTGAAACCATTTTGTATTTCCTTGAAGAGTTTTGTTAACTTTCTTACCCTTCCTTTCTAGCAGGCCTTGATAGATAGCTGTGCCCATAGAATAAAGTGTACTTTCCAAGGATAGCTTCTCCAGAGGAAAGATATTGTTTAATAACGGTCAAGGAGCCCTAGCAAGGATGGAAGGAAGTTCCTAATATGGAGTGAAGGAAGGAAATTCCTAATATGGAATGAGGGTAAGGTGGAGTATGGGTAACTGAGTAAGGGGTGGTCTTCTAAAGGAGGAGTTGAATGGAATCTATATAATGTGCTGTAGGAAGGGGGTCCTGCGCGGCCACCCACCTAACAGCTTGCTGTCATTGCTTTTGCTCTTGGGTGAATAAACTCCTAACTTCATTCAATTGGTCAGTTTCTTTACTCCTGGCTCAGGAACGAACTTGGTAAGATAAAATTTACTTCTAACATTTTGGCACCCCAGATGGGACCCACATACCTTTCCCTCCAGAACCTTCTCATGTGTATCCAGTTTTGCCTGTCGCTGATTCTTCTCAACCAGCTGGCTCTACAAGCGACCTTACCCTTGAGTGCACTCATGTTACCTATACATTCTGGACCTAGAGGAGAACCTTTTCTTCCTTTAACTATAGGTGGTCAATAGTATCACTGCCTGGTTGATACTGGGGCCACTGCATCCTTACTAACTCACCCTCCCTCTTCCCCTACTGTTCTTTCTGGGATTTCTGATCATATTATTGGGGTTGGGGGATCATTCCTGTAAATGTTACTGACCCCTTAACAGTAGAGGTGGGTCCTCTCACTGTTGAACATGCTTTTACTGTTTGTTCTGAATGTCCTGTTTTTCTCCTAGGTCGTGATTTACTCTGTAAACTCAGGGCCACTATTAAATGTACTCCCAATGGATTGATTTTGGACTTTCCCCTTCCCACGGTGCCCAAGCCGCAGAACTCATTGCCCTGACCAAGGCTTGCAAGGCTGCCCGCACCCTCCATGTGACGGTCTACACGGATTCTAAATACACCTTTGGGGTTTGCCATGCTACAGGAGCCCTGTGGAAACAGCGGGGCTTCCTTACTTCTTCTGGTGCCCCCATTGCTCATGCTACCCTCATAGCCTCCCTTTTCAAAGCCATTATGCTCCCTAAGGCTCTGGCCGTAGTGCACTGCCTTGCACATCAACAGGACGTCTCCCTGGTTACAAAGGGGAATGCTTTCACGGATGCTACAGCGAAATGGGCCACCCTGCAGCCTCTATCTCTCTCTGTCACAGCTGCAGAGTTTCATCTTCAATTGTCTCTTCCATACAACAATTTTGTTGAGAGGGGGGAGGTGGAACAGTGGCAGCCAAACTATGAGGCAACTTTTTCTGATGGAAGACCCTTATCCCCTAGATGTTTGTTACACCTTCTTTGTCAACAGATTAATGCAAAGGGCCACTGTGGGACCAGGCCATTGTGGATATCGTGCAATGAGTATGGTATGCACCTTGGGTTTACATGGAAGCTGAAAAAGTAGCACGTACATGTCTCACTTGCCAAGCTAACAATGCTTCCTCAAGACAAAAGATCCATAAGGGAGGGAGACCCTGGGCCCAAAGACCTTTTGGGGGAAAAAAATTACAGCTAGATTATATTCAATTACCCAAGGCAAATGGCTTTGAACATGTACTTGTTTGCAGAGACCAACTTACACACTGGATTGAAGCCTTCCCCTGTCAACATGCTACCGCAATTGAAACTGCAAGACACCTGCTGAAGGACATCGTTCCCCGATATGGCATTTTCTGTCTTAGATATGGACCGCGGCCAACACTTTGCGGCAGACGTGATTACTCACATCCTGCAAGCTTTAGGCATCACACAGAACTTACATGTCCCTTATCATCCTCAATCTTCAGGGGGGGGTGAAATGGGCTAACAGGGAACTCAAGACATTGCTAGGAAAATTATGCCAGGAGATGCATTTAAAGTGGCCCCAGTTATTGCCTATCGCTTTATTTCACTTATGTACCCGACCTTGAAAAGATGTGGGATTATCCCCATTTGAGTTGCTTTTTGGCAGGCCACCAGATGTTTCAAAAGGCCTGGATCCCCACTCCCTTCACCTGGAGAGGGGGGATTCTACATTATTTTCTTATCTCCTCTCTATGTGCAGGTACTTGCGATCTCTATGGAAATGAAGTGCTCTACTCCAGACCTTGCCATTGGAAGAAACTCTTCATCCTTTTGAACCAGGTGATTGGGTGTGGATATCCTTTTGACAACACAAACAGCAGTTCGGGTTGCTGAATGAAACACCTGGCTTTATTGGATACACGTCAAACCAGCAGTCCAAGATCACAGCCCCCTTCCTGCCTCGGCCTCCCATCAAGCTCGTTAGGGATCCGGATTCTGACATTTGGGGTTTGAAAGAATGTCTTGGCTTATAATGCTGTGGACCCTCCTACTAGAGGTTTCTAAAGGGAATCCAGTCGTTATTCCCTTTGCTTCCTCAACCACAACTACTGACTGGACCATTCCTAGGTGTGCTATGGGAATATGCTTTCCCATGCACAGAGGGGGGATTGTTGGATTGTAAACATATTCTTACATTTCTGTATATATAAATACAAATATATTTCATATTCATATATTAGAAACATTTGCACTTGCATTATGGCTCTGAAACCATTTTGTATTTCCTTGAAGAGTTTTGTTAAATTTCTTACCCTTCCTTTCTAGCAGGCCTTGATAGATAGCTGTGCCCATAGAATAAAGTGTACTTTCCAAGGATAGCTTCTCCAGAGGAAAGATATTGTTTAATAACGGTCAAGGAGCCCTAGCAAGGATGGAAGGAAATTCCTAATATGGAATGAGGGTAAGGTGGAGTATGGGTAACTGAGTAAGGGGTAGTCTTCTAAAGGAGGAGTTGAATGGAATCTATATAATGTGCTGTAGGAAGGGGGTCCTGCGCGGCCACCCACCTAACAGCTTGCTGTCATTGCTTTTGCTCTTGGGTGAATAAACTCCTAACTTCATTCAATTGGTCAGTTTCTTTACTCCCGGCTCAGGAACGAACTTGGTAAGATAAAATTTACTTCTAACAATAGCATTTTCTTCCAGCTTTTGTTTGTTGTATGCCATTTGTTTTGCTTCTCTTGGGTTGAGTCTAAGTTTTGCTAGGTCTTCTTCTACATACTTTAGCCAAGTTTTCTTGGGAGCTGATCACAGTACTTTCCAACCCATGGGTTGTGATTTCCAGAGCAATTAATAAGGCAGATCTGCCCAGATCACTGCATTTGACACTTCTGCATTTTATCAGCTACTATAGTTAGGTTGTAGCACCATTCTTTAATTGTTTCATTTTGTAATATTTGTTATCAATGGATGAAGCTGCAAGGCAATACTTGTAACCGATTTGTCGCCCACAAACCTTTGGAAGATGTAAAGCATGACAGTTCTCAAAAATTATTAACATATGTGCCAGATAAAATTGTCCTGTAGCATGATGGCAAAATAATTATGGATTTTGAATGAATGCCTAGCATTGTTAGACAAATAAAAACAATGAAAAGTCAAAGATATGACGCAGTATTGACAGCTTAAAAAATAAGTCCATACCCACCTCAAAGCAGAACAGAATGCCTATTGGGGATAGCATTGTAGAAGAACTTGAAGAAGCTGCTCATTGCTGCCTATTTTGTAGCTTCTACACCATATTACACTGCCTCAGAGGTAAATTTCAGTGCACAAATGACAACATCAGAATGGCAGATGGCAGTTTTGTGCACTCTGGATTTGAATGACTGAGTCATTGGCACAAGTACTTCCAGATCCTTTACAACTGCCCTATTCTGGAAGACACCCCAGTAGAACCACCATCTCTTGACAGCTCAGATGGAACCACAGAAGAATATGAGCCCAGAATCTCTGAAATAAAAGCTGCCATCCATCAATTAAAAAGTGGTAAAGCTGCTGAAGCAGATGAAGTCACTGTAGAAGCCCTAAAGTCTGGGGATGATATAATAAATTGTTGGCTCCACTCACTCCTTCAAATAATCTGGTGGTCTGAGTAAATACCAAATTTATGGAAATAGGAAATAATGACATCAAATTTCAAGAAAGGAAACAATCAGGAGGCAAGAATTACTGTAGGATTAGCCTGTTGTCACTTCTGGGCAACATATTTATAAAAGCAACAAAGGCTTCAGAAACAACTTGTCTGAGAACAGACCAGTTTCTGGCCTGGAAGAGGATGCTTTGGCCAAATATTTGTACCATGACAGTTGCTTGAGGAATGCATCAGATGTAGAAAGATGCTCATGATTGTGGTCACTGACTTTGCAGCAGCATTTGACAGTGTCCATTGGCCAACACGATGGAAGGTACTCACTGCAGAATGTGTACAAGCTAAAATAGTACGCTTCCTGCAGTAAATATATGAGGTATCATAAAGGTTATGTCAAAATGTGTAAAGACTTCACTGTGTGTCCCCGTGTGATATACGACTGTATTTTGTCTCCCTTGCTGTTCAACATTGTGAAAGGCTTTGCTGGTCAGTGTGGTGTCCAATTTGGACAAAGTTAATTCATCACAGATCTAATGTTTGTTGATAACAGTGTGATTTTTTCAGACAATGAAAGAGAAGCCTATGACATGCCACTCAATATAAAAACTGCTGCTTATCCATAAGGCTTAAGCATCAATACGGACAGGACCAATGTAATCACAACTGATAGCTCTTGGGCAATCAGCCACTTCGATAGAGCTCAGCTTGAGCAAGTTAAACATTTTAAATAAATCAGTTGTCCAAGAATAGAAAATAGCTGCCACACAAATCAAATTGGCCAGGCCATGTCAGCCTTTTGACCACTGACATGGTATCTCTGGTGGAATAGCAGCATAAGCATTGCTACCAAAATTCTAAATATCAATCTTTAATACTATCAATGCTACTGAAGGTACAGAATCTTGGACCTTCCTTCAAAATCTTTTGAAAAAGCTTGAAGTTTTCCAAATGTGCTGCCTGTGCCAAATATGATGTATATTAACAAATAAAGCATAGTCATATTTAACTGAAGGGATCATTATGTCTTTTTTTTAAAAAAAATAATAAAATGGCCACACCTCCTTTTAATGTCTCCATATTGTCTTCAAGTACCACAGTGTCAGAGTACATTGACAAACCCAAAGTTATTGTGTGAGAAAATAACTAGTGGAACTGAAAACAGCATTTTCTGCCTTTCCATTTTTTCCTCCTTCTGGGGAAAAAATATATCTCTTTCGTTTCTCACAATGGGAATGGAATGTATTTATTGACTGATGAAAATCCCCCTCAAATTTAGAGGCATAGCAGAGATCTAGGAAGGCTTTCAATTCTTTGGCTTCTCCTGAATTGTCCTCTGCCCAACCTTGCCACTCCTTGTTGCCACTGTATATTCTTCAAGAAGTAATTTCATACTCTTGGAGAAAGGCTGGTCACAAAGAAGGCAAGTTTAGATGCTAAAGACCAGATTGGAAATCCAACTAGTTACATGTCCTCTAAAGTTCTCCCTCTGACTATGTGATTGGATCCTTAATATTTCTAAAATATATCTAGTATATATTAAATATACATAGATATGGTTTCTGAAAAGAATGCAAGAGTGGAAGAACCATATGAACAACTGGTATTCTCTATTAGATGTTTCTTTTTTTTTTGGTGTGTGTGTTTTTAAATTCCTTTGTTTTTATGTTTTTAACCATAGGTAAGCCACCTATGCGGACTGAGCTCCCACACTAGCTCCAGCTCTTGCCAACCTAGCAATTCAAAAGCATGCAAATGCAAGTAGATGAATAGGTACCACTTCGGTGGGTAGGTAACAGTGTTCCACGTGTGTCAGGCGGCCACATGACCGTGGAAGTGTCTTCGGACAACACTGGCTCTTCGGCTAACAAACGGAGATGAGCACCGGCCCCTAGAGTCGGACACGACTGCACAAATGTAGGGGGGGAACCTTTACCTTTTTACCTTTAAGCCACCCACAGTTGCTATTGTGAGTTGGGTAGCTATATAAATCACTAAGTAAACAAATAACCAGTCTGAAAAATGTGACGTGTTTGTTGCATTATGTTATATTAATTGAAATTACTGGTCTCTGATAATAATAGATTATTTTTATTTTTCCTTCCTTTTAAAATGTACTAGACTTTGGCTAGAGGAAAAAAATGTTCTGTTGACAAGATCTTTGCTTATTATTGATTATTCAGGATAGGCCAGATGCTTTTTAACAACTTATTTCTGCACTGTATTAAACAATTTGGCTTCATTCAAAAAAGGTTTTAATTAAACAAATGATTCATCTTAATCACATTTGATTCATAGCTGTAGTCAGCAGTCTACAGCTAGACTTGAGTATAAACATTTAACTAGCTTTAATTAGGGATTGCTCCATTACAACTAGATTCTTGTCAGATGTATTTTCAGAAGGTCTAGATAAATAAGAATTAAGGTCAACTTCTCTAATTGTGGTTCTATAAAAGTGAAGCTGGAGATGATATGATATAGATTTAAAACAGTTTAAAACATAAAAGATCAAGATAGGTATCTTAAAAACTTGAAATGCTTTCATTTGCATAATAACTTTGTTGTGTGCCTTCTGCCCATTGCATGCTACAGATTATCAATAAGTAATTTGAATTACATTCAGAGAATAGCTTATTATATATCAAAATTACCCTTGTGATGGGCTTTTACTAATAAAAAAGAGAGCTGGAGCCTAACAACATTTCTTATATCATTGTTGATTTAACTACTAAGTCTAAAGAATATCATACAAATAATATATTGCTCTATAAAACAGAATCACTTGATTTTCTTACTATATGATAACAATACTTAATAACGCTACTCACTTATTTTTCTGGATGATGATGATCATCATCAGCCCCAATTGATCTACATGGAGACTTCTTTAAATATTATGGGCCATAATCTATCATGCTGGTCCAGTGTGGATTGGTAGATTATTTTGACTTCCCACTCTAGGATTGAGAGAGACTAACTGGTTCAAAGTCACCCAGCAGGTTTCCATACCAAAGGCAAGACTAGAACTCATATCTTCCCACTCCTAATCCATCATCTTGACCACTGCACTAGACTGGTATTGTTCTGTAGCCCTGAGATCATTTTGTGATTCCCTGTTTACCCCTGCAATGCTTTCTGAATGCTTTTCATTAGCAATCTCCTTTTATTCTCTCATCCACTCCTGCCCTAATGGAGAAACAAGTTCCAAATGGCACCAGTTAGGCCTGTAAAACTGACCTATAGAAGTCACCTTATATAAGCAGGAAGCTACTTCATGTACCATACAGGCTGGTATATGCCAGCTGGTGCAATTAACAATGCAGACACAAGCATGAGGCTTAAGGTTGTAAATCCCTAGTGCCTTGACTGTAGTGGAATTTTTGAATTTGTTCATGCAACCATTTATATCAGGCCAGTGCAGTACTATGTATATCAACAGGCTATAACAACCTAGGTAAATGAGTTTGAGTTTTCTATGAATCAGAATGCAGTAGTTGTACCTTTAACAAAGAAATCTCAGGATAATGAGAAAAATAATTGATTATTAAGTAATCCCTGCATTCCAGGATATGCAAATCAACTTGTAGCAAGCTTCCGGCATGTCCTTATCAATCCACATAGGGTCCTTTTTATTCCTAGATTTAGTATGTGTTATACACAGTGCAATAACACAATGTATTTTCGGTGAATGCCTAATCCATATAATTTATTTCTAGCCCAGTGTTTACATTTTTTCACACCGAAGTAACCCTCATGAATCCTTGGAATTATCTCAAGCCTTAAGGCAGCAGGGGCTAGTAACCTATGGTCTTTAAGTAAGACACCATCCATTACAGAAAGTATGTCACTGAAAGTATGGAGTCCAATCATTAATAATAAACTTCTCTCCTTGAACCCTAGAAATATTTAATAAAAGAAACAAGAATTGATGAGCTCTGATTAAAAGAATGTATTAAAAGATAGGTTATGGTTACAAGAATTCCATTGGACATCTTCCAGGAGGCCAGGTCAGGAAAACACTCCATAGGAAATATTTACTGGAACTCTACTATATTGATACAGGCTATAGTAACAGAATCTTGAAAGCCTGGCTGTGTTTTCCCTCCCTCCATCTTATGCCAAAGAGAGTTAAGGTGGAATCACATTCTTTCTAGGGTTTTCTTCCTGCCTCAGGTTTAAATCATGTTTGGCTAACTGCTTCGCATAACTTCTCCAAGGTCATACCTGTAATTCTCTACAGTACCTTATTTTCAAATGTACTAAATACAGGCTGTTTAGATCAGCAAACTTTCACCTGTTCTCTACATGGAGGTTGGGAGCTTGCTTCTTTTGTGAAGGAGAGACAATCTGCCTCTATTTATTGCTTTTATAATTATACCTAATGGTGTGAGAAATAACTCTGACAAATAAAGTTGTATAACTGTACACAACACGGCATCTTGAGCTGTGGCCATAACAGAGCTGTTCCTCAGCTCCTTGGAGACCAGATAATTTTGACAAAGCACAGTGATGCACACAATATTCCCATCCAGCTGATCCTCATCCCCAATTCTATTAAATACTGAGGACAGCATTAGAAATCAGCAGATCCTTGCCAGACTTATAATCCAATCATAAATCATAACCATTCAACTGAAAGAAAAGTCTGGCCTTGCCAGATGTATCCTGATGTACTTTGTAGGGCTTTAAAGGTAATGATCAACACTTTGGTTTGTGCCCAAAAGCCTACCTGTAATCTGTGCAGTAACTTTAAAACTGGTGTGGTTCTAAACTGGCATAGCTGATCAATCTAGCTGCTGCATTCTGTACCAGCTGCAGCTTCCTGGTCATCTCTAAAGGGAGTCCATTTTGTCCATGTAGTCCACTCAAGTGGTGATCAAGACAAGAGTTATTGTTGCCAGGGCATCCCAGTCCAGGTTGGTACACCAGCTGTTTGAGCAGGAACCAAGAATGCAGGAAGACCTTCAAGTTATTAAGTACCTGCTTTGGTGGGAGTGCAACTCTAGCCAGAGTGACTGCCAGGACTGATGTTACTGGGTTGCTCAGTTGTTTACTTGTGAAAACCAGCTCTGTCTTGTAGGATTTAATCTGAGCTGGTTTTGCTCCATTCGGATTCTCATAGCCCCCAGCATCAGGGGGCTCAGCCTAGGATGGCTATTTATTCATCACCATATAGGTGATGCCTCACACCAAACTGTCAGATAACCTCTCCCAGCAGTTTCAAGT
Source organism: Charina bottae (assembly GCA_023362775.1). Taxonomy (NCBI): domain Eukaryota; kingdom Metazoa; phylum Chordata; class Lepidosauria; order Squamata; family Charinaidae; genus Charina; species Charina bottae. Next base: position 22,658,980 of record JALMGJ010000008.1, on the reverse strand, counting down.
AGCTGTTAAATGACATTAGAGAAACCACTGAGGCCTGTGGGACCCAAACCTGAAGCACTAAATGGCTCAAGTACTTTTTCTCCATTATCAATGATTAGAACTGCCCATTCAAGTAAAAGAAGAATCACCATAAAATGGTGTCCCAACATTCATCCATTGCAGGTGGTCCAGAAGGATACCATAGTCAAATGTCACCAGAAGGTCTGATAGGATAAGGAAAAGCATTTAGGTGCTGACAAACAACATCTACCAAAGTGACCAATGCCATTGATGTCCTATAACAATGTCTGAATTGTGGCTGAAAAAGAGCCAGATAATTTGTTTTCTGTAAGATCCTCTGTAGCTGATACTACAATACCATCTGAAAAGCCTTCCCTAAAAAGGGGAACATTAGAGAGTGAACAAAAGTTAACTTGGTCAGATCCAGGACAGGTGTCTTCAAGGGACAACTTGACAATTCTCCCCCAAATAAGTGTTAATTATCTCCCAGATCCAGTCACTCATGCTTTGCTTGGCCACCAAAGGAGCCAAGAGAGAGGCAAGGGTCAAACCCACAGATGGTGGAATTCACACTACAAGAACTCTATCTAGTTCTACATGCTCAAAATAATCCCAGATTACAATACAATATGCCTCTATAATCGGTAGTGTGGACTCTGTTCAACTAGTATCTAATCTAGAGCAGATATTAGTGACTCTATCTGCTTAGACACTTGAAAAATCACCTAGTGTGCTTATGAATACTTTGCTTTGCCCATCTTTCCCTAAAAAATGCTGGGCTATTCTGAATGGGGCCATTTGATAGAAATCTGAACGAATACATGTGGAGAAGACACTTCACTGCTCTTATTGTCAGAATGTAAACTCAAATATAAGATCTTAGCAGTGCTCAGTTGCATCCAGTTCTGGCTTTCCACCATTGTCAGTCCAGGAATCTTTTCAGATTTCTTTCATCTCCTAAGTAAACCAAAGAAATGTTTGGGATCAGTGACTGGGAAGACTCATCACTGGATCAATCTCATCCATCACTCTGGCTACTTCCATATTCCACAGGTTAACCTGACGTAAGATAGAGCTGCTACCAAACTGATGGGGAAATCCCACTAGGTGAACTATTTTCATGAGTCCAGAGGGCTTGTGTAGGTCTGGAGTATCTGTGATCTGCAGTTTGACAAGGATGTAATCTGACCACAACGAAAGACAGATGTTAATATCTGCCATCTTCAGATTTTATCTTGTCTGTTCTAAAGACCAGGCCTACTGTGTGTCCTCTTAAGTGTGTCTGGGCCACAAACTCATGAGCTGTACTTGACACTTCCCAGGGGATAGACATAGATATTTTGGCCACAGTGAAAAGCCTTGAGAATTCCAACACCAGCTACATGACAAGATCCAGGAGGGATGCTACCAGCCAGTTAGATGGTCAGCATGCCAGTATCACAGGAGTTTTTCAGTGTAGTCCAGTTCCACACATAGGCACTTGTATCCACATCACTGTGGATTTGAAAGGAGTTGTGAATAAGGCCATTTTTAAAAATGAGGAAACTCTTATACATACTGTATGTTGTCGGGGCGAGCGGATGGAGCAGCCTGCTTCTTCTCCTAGACACCAGTGATCCTTAGGATGTATAGTAAATAGACACACAGAGATTATATAAAATAGCCTATTTACTTATTACATACGTATTTACAGATCACTTCCACACGGGTAACAAAATGATACACCAACGATACAGCATACAGAGTTTGAATGAGAAGAAATGAGAAGAACGAATACAGGACATCTCTGTATTTATATATAAACTGACCAATCACCTTATAGGTCACTCTCATTATCCACCACACCCAACTTAACTCTTAGCACCTGTTGTATGAGTCACACACTGACACATTATCACTAAAACAATGGCTGCTAATTGGGTGACTTTGCAGAATATTTCCCCTCTCACCTAAATATCAAGCCTCACTGTATAATTTATATCTAGCTGTAAATTCCTGGGTATATCAAACCCCAACATATGTCTTTTTATTTAGAGAGATTCCTTATGTACATGTAATATGGTTTCTCTTTTAACCCTTGTTTTGCTAGTGCTTTTACAATGTTGGGTCATACAGAAAGAAATGACATCAGACAAGCAACTTTCAAATAAAATAGATGTCACTTTCCCATGCTAGAAGAATGGCACTAATGGACAATAGTTGTTGCTTAGCCTGCCAGTTCTATGTGCCATGCAAATCCTTTCTAATTGTGCAGTGACCAAAAATGGTTACCGGATCAGTGAGCAGTTAAGATTCTATTAGTTCTGTTTGTTCCTATTTTATTAGCTGCATTACTTGATAAATTGTGTTTTCTGTCCGCAGCTGTGAAGGGAAAATAGGAGAGAGAGAGAGAGAGAGAGAGAGAGAGAGAGAGAGAGAGAGAGAGAGAGAGACTATGCTTGAATGTAGCTAAGAAAACATTAACTTTTCTTTTTGGAAATAGAGCCCAACAGTACAATCTCAGAACTCCAGTCAAATATTTAGAATGGCAATGTAACAAGAAATGTAGTTTTCTGCAACTAGAGTGGTGCAGCCTTAAAAATGTACAAACAACTTAAACGTTTATTGCTGAGTCCCCAAAACTAGCAATCACATACATGAAATTATACAATGCCCCAGCAAGACAAAGTTCCTATGTGTTCAGGAACCATCTGACTCTCTGATGGCTCCGGTTTTAATGTTGGATGAGGTGGCATTCCCTCTGAAAGAGTAGACTTGGGAGTTCTCACAGCCATTTCAGATGTTCACGTGGAGGCCATTGCTAGGGGAGCTTTCATCCATTTTAGATGGTGTGTCAGTTGGAATGAGAGGCCCTGCAACAGTGACTCAGATCTTTCTCACCACCAAAATGGATGGCTGCAATGTGTTTTACCTAGTGCTGCCTTTAAATATCATTCAGAAACTGCAATTGGTACAGAATTCAGCAGCCCACAAAGTGGGTAAAAAACTACCATAGTCATGTAACACTGGCATTGCCAGTCCTGCATTGGCTCCCATTACTTTGAAGAAATATTTCAAACTGCTGATTATAACCTTTAAAGCTTTATGTGGCATGGCTCCTAGGTACCTTCAGGGTCAAGTAGAACTGACCTGTATGATGTCAGGTAGGGAAGCTTGGACTGGCCAAAAGTCATGAGGTAGAAATTTTGAAGAGCTCTGACACACACTGTAATGCTTTGCAAACAGTGGTTTTGGACTCCAGAAAAATCCCATAAAAACAAACACCTTTGTCAGTGTAAATCAGGAGCTATTGAAACAACAGCCCACATACTTTTTTATTTTCAATCTCACCAGGAACCTTGACATGAACTTGATTGATTATGTGCCATCAAGTAGGTGTTGAACATTCTCCAGAGAGGTAGGTCTTCACATAATGTGTCCGAAGTAGGATAATTTAAGCCTGGTTATTTGTGCCTTGAGTGAGAAATCTGGGTTGATTTGTGGATGATCCATTTGTTTGTTTTCTTGGCTGGACACAAAGTTTACTACATCTTTATTATCTCAATATTCAGAGTGCATGGACTCCTTTTATCTTAGTTATCTTGTAGCTTATCAGAGTGATGTACTCTTAAAATGTCACCATTTTTTTTAACAGCTGGAAAGATCCATCAAAACCTTGCTAGGAACAGTTCAATTTGATTACATTTTTATGTTTACTTCGTTTTCCTTTTAACCCTATTTTATTTTATCAATTTTATTTCATTAATTTCATTATGTTATGTTGCTCAAGTATGATTAACAACTGAAATAAAGTACTGTGACTTTGCTAAAGCCAGAACAAGATTTTTTTTATACTAAGCAGACTTCAATGAAGAAAGTCATGTGATTGAGACAGTAAAATTGAATTAAAAATTACAGTATGTTGCATGTAGGTTTGGCAGAAGTATCCACGCAGTGACATTTGCCTGCTTTCAGTTTACTATTAGTAGGGCTGAGCTCTAGTCACTGGTGGGTAAAATTTATTTTTCCATCACAGCTCTATAGTTTTGCTTGACAAAAATAAAACAATTGGTGGGTGCACACAGAGTTTTTTCCCCAATTGCTAAAAAAGCTGGGGCTGTAATAGTACAAGATTACCCCCCAGATGAAATGAGAGAAGGTAAAGAAAAAGAAAAAGAAAGGGGATTTAATTAATTAATTTATTTATTCAATTTATATAGCTGCCCATCTCAAACCAGTGACTCTGGGCGGCGAACAATAATAAAAACAATACAACAATAAAAACAGTACCAAAAATTAAATATAAATATAAATACAAATACAGCGGAGAGATCTTAAAATCCATTGGTGTTAGCACAGCCATGAAACTGGGCCCTTCACACACTCGGGGCCCCAGGCCCAGGAACAAAGCCAGGTCTTCAAGGCCTTCCAAAAAGCCAAAAGGGTCGGGGCCATCCTAATCTCAGGAGGAAGGATGTTCCAGAGGGCAGGCACCACAGCAGAAAAGGCACATCTCCTGGTCCCCGCCAGCTGACATTCCTTGGCTGACGGGACCCAGAGCATGCCCATCATGCTGGACTGGATTGGACGGGTAAAAACAAGTGGGAAAAGACGGTCCCTAAGGTAAGGATGCACCAAGAGTATTTTTTTTCTGAAATCACCTTGAGTGTGCACTCTTTTTCCATATTCATAGTTACTTTAACCATATTCATAGTTACTTTTTGAATTTCAGTATTTTAGGACTTAAATTCTTTTGTCCAATTACAACTATGCAGCATACCAAATGGACCCAAAATTCTACTTCAGAAAGAAAAGGAATAAAACTTTGACTTGTGCTAGTTTCAATGATGTTAATACAAAGATGGTGTAATAAATCAGAAATGGAATATTGTAGCTTTTGGAACAATTGCTACTCTTTTGGTAACACCTTTTGGAACAACTACTAGACAGCGATTCATGTACAAAACATAATGATATACAGTATATCCATATTTATGGACAAATGAGATAATGAAAAAAAACATAAATAAGTTTCAAATATGCTATTACTCTACTGAAAATAATTTCATCTGCTTATATAAAAAGCATTGTTATTGGCAGTGTCTATGTGTTTTACATATATAAAAACACTTTGATAGGACTTTGCAGTATACTGCTACCAGGATAGCTCAAACTTATTCTCCCAACTTCTGAAATTTCCACATGTGAAAATATTGTATATGTTTATGTTTAACGGCTCCTATTTTTAATGTTTATGTCACATGTTTAACGGCTCCTATGTTTTTCCATTTCAAATTAGCAGCTCCCAAGATTGCATATAATACAAAAAGACATGGTCTTTACAGACACTGTTTGTCAATAATAATGTGCAATAATAGGGATGTAGTGGCCTTTCTCAACCTGACATTATCTGATTTGAAATTCTACCAGTCACCATACCAACACATTTGGAGAGTATCAGGTTATAAAAGCTTGACATAGATTCATAAGGAAAGAAAAATCTTAAAATGAATGATTACTTTCTAGCATTGAAATCTACATAATTACAAAACACATAAGAATAAAGATTTCATTATATCTTGATACAGTAAGTAATCCAGTGAAATACAGTATTTTTAGAAGGAATAATATTTACATATGATGAATTTGAAGGCACAGGACAATAAAAAGAAAGAAAAGAAAACGAGTATAAGAATGATGTGACAAACCAGGATGGTTGAAAAGAAAGCAGATGAAAGTTCCTGGATGGAAAAAAAAAAGATTTTGGCCACCTGGGCCCAGGCATTTCTCATATACTTTTCACTTACAGTTTTGGAATTGTTGTTCTTCTTGAGAGCTGTTCTTGAGAAACTCTTAGTTTTTAAAAAGCTCACATGAAGCAGAATCTCAGAAGTAAGAGTTTTCTTTAATATCCCAAAGGCCATATGCCTATCAACATCATGCATTTAGAAAGGGAGTCCCAATTTGGACTTGTCTGGAAGAGAAATCTATTGGAACAATTGATTCTGACAGTTGTATTGGGTATTTTACAAACTACTAGCTGGCTTTGTTCAGAGAGTTTCTCCTTCTTGATCTTTCTCTTGAATCAGGTCAATTGAAGTGAAAGTGACAGTTCTGTTTACTGATCTTATTTAGGGAATTGGGATGCCAAGTCCAATTTCAGTGATTTCAGAGTGAATTGCAGCTAAGAAAATAATGTAATCCAAAACAAAGTATACACAATGTGAGTTTGATTGGATATGTTCATATAATAATAGTAACATTAATTTCATCACTATCATTAATAATTAGACAATCTTCATTCTTTTGGGATTTCCTGGTTACTTCTTGACTAATGTGGCGACAGTTATCATTATGAAGTAAATCTTATTCCTATATCTGTAATTATCTATACACAAAGCAATTATTAAACAGAATAAAATAACAATCTTATTATAAAACTCAATTCTAGTGAGTCATTAATTTAATATATGTACTTTAGTTTTATTTGTAAAACAAAAAAGGATACAAGTGGTATATGTTAATAAAAATGTAGATGTAAGTTCGTACCGCTATTGTGTATCCATTGTTACTTGACAAGTCAACATAGATACCTTATTTATCTTTGCATGTGTCCTGTCCCAAGACCCGAAGCAGGAAGGTGTGAATTATTTATTTATTTATTTATTTATTTATTTATTTATTTATTTATTTATTTTATATGACCGCCCATCTCCCCCAATGGGGAACTCTGGGCGGTTTACAATAAAATCAAGTTTAAAATAGGAATATAAAAGAACTATTTAATTAGTATAATCTAAATAAATATAAAATCCAATTTTGGTGAATTAGTTTAACTAAAAGGAAGGACATTATGGAATTAACCATCCCCATGAGGAACTGTTACTTTCCCCTTCCCATGCTAGGCGGCAGAACCAGGTTTTCAGCTCTTTCCTAAAGGTCAGGAGGGAGGGAACCTGCCTTAACTCTGGGGACTGGATATTCCAAAGGGCGGGTGCCACTACAGAGAAGGCCCGTCTCCTGGATCCCACTAGATGAAATTCCCTTATTGATGGGTCCATGGCAGGCCCTCAATGAATGATTGGGTGGGGCGTGTCGATGATATGGGGATAAGACAGTCCCTCAGGTATCCTGGCCCCATGCCATGTAGGGCTTTAAAGGTGATAACCAACACCTTGAATTGGACCCGGAAGCAAACCGGCAGCCAATGCAGCTCGCGGAGCAAAGGTGTTACATGTGCTGATCTTGGTGCACCCAAAATTGCCCGCGCGGCCACATTCTGCACCATCTGTAGCTTCCGGATAGTCTTCAAGGGTAACCCCATGTAGAGTGCATTGCAATAGTCTATGTGGGAGATGACAAGAGCATGAGTGACCGTTTGGAGGCCATCGCGATCCAGGAATGGGTGTAACTGGTGCGCAAGCCAAAGCTGTGCAAAGGCCCTCCTAGCCACGACTGCCACCTGCTCTTTGAGCAGGAGTTGTGAGTCTAGAAGGACCCCCAAGTTCTGCACCGACTCCGAATGGGGCAGTGCTACCCCATCCAGGACCAAATATGACAACTTCCCAGATAATGCTAAGCCATTAATCCACAGCCATTCGGTCTTGCCAGGGTTCAGCTGAAGCCTGTTGTTCCCCATCCAGGCCCCCGCAGCCCCCAGGCACTGAGACAGGGTGGCTACCACATCACTTACTTCACCTGGGATGGAGATATACAATTGAGTATCATCAGCATATTGATGATACCTCATCCCGTGGTGTCGGATGATCTCACCTAGCGGTTTCATGTAGATGTTGAATAAGAGAGGAGGGAGGACCGAACCCTGCAGTACCCCACATAAGAGAGGTCGCGGGCCGGATCTCTCCTCCCCTATCACCACTGACTGGAACGGCCCTGGAGGAAGGAGGTGAACCAGTGCAAAACTATGCCACCCACCCCCAACTCCCTAAGCCGACCCAAAAGGATACCATGGTCGATGGTATCAAAAGCTGCTGAGAGGTCCAAGAGAGCCAGGATGGATGCACTGCCTCCATCCCACTCCCGCCAGAGATCATCCATAAGTGTGACCAATGCAGTCTCCATCCCAAATCTCGGCCTGAAACCTGACTGGAAGCTGTCTAGATAATCCGCTTCATCCAGAATCCTCTGAAGTTGTAATGCCACCACTTTCTCAACCACCTTTCCCAAGAAGGGAAGGTGGGAGACTGGACGAAAATTGTCCAGGATGGTAGGGTCCAGGGATGGCTTCTTGAGGAGGGGTTTACTTTACATTTACATTTAATTTTACACTGTTTACTTTACAATTAAACACACAATCTCTCAAATAAATGACACATGGTGCTCACGGACTCGGTGGAGTGCTGTGCTCAGTTCCACTGGGCACAATCGCGGGCAGCCACCATGTGGCTGTGATGCAAGACTCTGGCGCGGGGCTGGGTGCGGTGGCTGAGTAATGAGGTTCCGGAACGAGGCTTGGCACAGAGAGAAAGGGAGGCTCTGGTGCAAGGCTTGGCACGAGGGTGAGACGAGGCTCCGACACAAGGTTTGGATCAGCAGCAAGGCAAGGGTCCAACGCAAGGCTTGGAGTGGCAATGTCCGGCACGAAGCTTTGAGTGGTGGCTGTAAGGCAAGGTTCCGACATGAGGCTTGGCTCCGTGGTGACAAGGCGAGGTTCCAGCGTGAGGCTTGGAGTGGCAGTGGCAGGGCAAGGTTCCAATGTGAACCATGGAGGAGCAGCAGTGGGGCAAGGGTCCAGTATGGGGCTTGGAGCAGTGGCTGCAAGGCTAGGTTCTGACACAAGGCTTGATGTGGCAGCTGCAAGGCCAGGTTCTGGTGCGAAACGTGGCAAGACGGCAAGGCAAGATTCCGGCTCAGGACGTGGCTGGGCGACAAGGCAAGGCTCTGGCTTGGGGTGTGGCTGGGTGGCAAGGCTAGGATCTGACACAAAGCTTGGCTGGACAGCAAGGCAAAGCACTGGCATGAAGCTTGGTGAGGTTGCAAGGCAAGGGTCAGGGGTGGAGGCAAGGCAGGGCCCGAGCAGAGATGCTGGTGCAGCAATGTGATCGAGATTCACTCCAGGATGCAGTATGGAACATGAACGGTTGTCTCTGGCAATGGGTACATGCTGCGCTCACCTTTTATCCTTTTGATTTTCACACCATTTGTGAGCGGGAGCCAATCGTGCCTTGCGTTGCTCTGACCGCCTTTCCCACCTTCTCTCTCGTGCGCTGATAGGTGGAGGCAAGCATTCTTCTGGGCTGCTTCCAATCAGCTGCTCCGGACCCAATTCAAATTTCACGCCATCCCAGTTCTTTCCCGCTTCCATTGTTACCGTCCCTTCCTCTTCCGAATCGGACTCAGCCTCCATCCTGACAGCATGCTACATTGGATTTTGTATTATGTACTGTATTTTCTTTTATGAAGTCTGGAACTGTGACCCATAATAAAATTTTGACTATCTTATTTATGATGTTGTATATGTGTTTGTGTATGCATAATTTAATTTTTGATGAATGGAATTAAAAACAAATAAACAAACAAAGCTATTTTTTAGCAAACTGGGAAAGGCTCCAACAAGCTGTTCTCAAGAAAAATCATAGCCTGTCTTGCATATTGTATCCAGTGCAATCACTATACCTAGTTTCAGCATTAACCATTTAAGAACTGGGCCACCTGCTACTATGACCTGTTTCATATACTATCATTTAGCAAAGAAAGCCTAGATTTCCCAATTTCTGATCCTTTGTTTGACCAGCCACCAGTCTCAAATTCAGAAATCCTTACATTGATTTCCCAGTTGAAAAAATGGTAAAATGGAAGAAGAGGAATTAATTTCCCCAGAATTCTTGAAAATAAATCCTGGTTGTACTAGCACCCCTATTTACAAACAGCAGCAAACCTAAAGACTGGAGCTATTCCATCACACTTTTAATGTTTAAGAAAGGAACAAGAATGATTCAGGTAATTATTGCCCAATTAGCCTCCTATGTATAATTAGGAGGCTCTATGTGAAATACCTTTGTAATAAATTTGCCGATGGGATGATCCAGAAGAACATCCTGGCCACTGACCAAACATGTTTTAGACCACATTGTTCGATTGTTAATCAGTGTGCAGTTTTATACCATCTGGCCAAGTTCCCCAAGAGACTCTTTTTATACTGCCTTTATCAACATGAGGGCTGCTTTTGACTCAGTTCCCCAGAAGAGACTGATAATCGCCTTTTCAGACTGATAATGGTGCTGCATAAAAATACCTTTATGGAAATCAGATGTAAAAACAATGGGGAAGTTACTGGCTCCCATTTCAGTCTCTAAGGGAGTGAAGCAGAGATGCATTCTGGCTCAGCTACTTTTCAATTTTTATATTAATGATGTCATTCTGGCCCTTGCCCAACCCAAATTTCACCCCCCAGTCCTCACCAACTTCCCTATTTCTATTTGAGTTTATGCAAATGATGCTGTCATTTTATCCATATCTCAAGTTGGCTTTTATAGATACTTAGGAGCTGTAACATTCTTTTGTTCTAGGGAAACCTAGAAATTAATTATGCTAAAACAAAGGTCATTAAAAAGCATTTTAACCTTTCTTATAATTGGTAAATCAATAATAAACCCATCAAGCAAGTTAAGGACTTTAAATATCTAGGTATCTAGGTATCCATTTCCAAACATCTTCCTCCTGGAGTTATCAAATAAGTGAGCTCTCATCAAGAGCACAAAAAAGTCTAACAAGTTTATCAGATTTGTAAGCCACAAATAACAATATCCCTGCAGCAATCAAATTATTCAAAGCAAAGGTCTTACGTTTGCTGCTACATGATGTGCAGCTCTGTGTGTACAAAGAGACATCTACCCTGCAAGTAATTCAAACCAACTTTTTGAAGGTCATTCTCCATGTCCCTCAATCAATCATAAATGTGCTGTCTCAGCTGGAACGTGGTTGTGTTTCTCTTGAGGCCCGATAGATTCTGCCAACTTAATTTCTGGCTAAAACAAACATTCTGGGTTGAGTTCTCATCCCAGTTTACACTTTTGGACATTTTCAGCTTCTCCTTGAAAAAGCCAATTGACTTGAATTTGTCTTATTGTCCTATCCCCACCCGCTAGCTGTATGCTTTATGGGTCTAGATCAGTAGTTCTCAAACTGTGGTCTCAGGATCCCTTTACATTCTTAAAAATTATTGAGAAATCTAAAGAGCTTTCATTTATGTAGCTTATATCTATCAAAATTTACTGTATTAGAAAATAAAACTGAGATTTTTTAAAAAAATATATGTATTAATTCATTTAAAAATAACAAGAATAAACCCAGTACATAAATAACATATTTTAATGAAAAATAACTATATTTTCCAAAACAATGACAGCAACCAAATTAGTGAGATGAATGACATTGTTTTATATTTGTGCAAATCTCTTTAAGGTCTGGCTTAATTGAAAAGAGCTTGGATTCTCATATCTGCTTCTTCATTCATTCTGTTGCAATATCTGTGGGGGGGTTTGGTGGGGGGGGTTGAAGTATATGAAGAAAATCTGGCCTCACAAAGATATATAATTGGAAAAAGGAAGAGTATTTTAACAGCCTTTTCAGATAATTGTTGATAATCTTCTTTGATACCACACCAAAACTCTGCAAGTGATAGTTTCTTAAAAGGTTAGTTGCAATGTGGAATTTGAAACTGTATCAACAAATGTTCTGTCTTCTTTTACATTAAAATCCATTGGTCTATCTGGCACTTTGAATGGGTCTTTTACCCATGCATGATTTGGTAACATCATGCATTGGTCATTAGGAAAATATTGGTTCACTGAATAATGCAGATCTTCAAAATGTTGATACATTTCGTTATACAATATCAAAAAATCACATTAGTGCTTTATTTATTCATTTAACATATTTCTTTACTGCCCAACTTGTATTGCATACCTCTCATTTTGTCACACAGAACATTAAAAAGATATGTACTCAAGGTCCAGATTTAATAAAATTAATATTTTTACTGCTTCATCAAGGACATTCTTAAGTGAAAGTGGCATTTTTTATTTTATTAATTTACTGTGAGTATCTGTAGTAGAGTATACAATGACACTGGTACAGTTTGGTGCCACTGTCTTGATTTGGGCTAAGGCACCAGCAGTTTTATTCCACTGAACACTCATGAAAGAATGAGAATGAAAAAGGCAAATAAAGTTGTTTTATTATGAAAATTGTTTTGAACTTGTGGATTGCTCCTAGAGGACTCTGAGAACCGCTGGTCTAGATAAAGATTTGGCAGAGTTTAAGTGGAGAGTCTTGGATCTTGACATCCAAAAAGATAAAATAAAAATTCACATTTTCATTATTGCAAGCTTGTGTGGGCTCCTTTTCTCGTATTTATATATTTTTATCATATACTTCATGCCCCACATAGAAGGCTATTCACATTGGTGTGATTTAATGTTCTGCCATTAATGCTCACCACAGGTAGACGTCACAATATTCCTTACCAGGATCACCTCTGCGTGTGTTCAGACAACAAAGTTGAATCTGTGGCAGATGTCTTGCTAGACAGCTCCCTATATCTCTCCTGGCACTTTGATCTCATTGAACCTCTTATTAATAAGTTTTCCACCTATCATAGTCAATGATTATAAATCAGCTGCTACAAGATCAACACAGTGAAACATCTAAGAAAGTGGCAACATTCTTAGCTATAGCTATGGCCATTAGAGGGTTTGCTCTACAACCAGCTATGTCTAGTTTTTTTTTTCCTTTCCATCCCTCTCTCTCAGATTGATTGACTGCCTTATTGGATTGTCCTACCAATCCATAAACCTCAATACTTTTCACATTTTAATTCTCTGCCAAGTTTGATTTATCTATATTTGGGTTTGTTGTGCACTATATATTGCTATATGTTTATTTTACTTTTTAATTACTGTAAATTTCACTGAATTTTTCCTCCTATGATATGTGCTTTTATAATGAAGACAATGATTATGATAAATAATAATAATAATAATAATAATAATAATAATAATATACAACTTTTAAAAGCATGACCCCACCCTCAATATAATAATAATAGGGGCATGGTGGCTCAGTGGGTAAGACACCAGGCTTGTCGATCAGAAGATCGCAAGTTCCGAGGTTCAAATCCCTAGCCCTACGTGATGGAGTGAGCTCCCACACTAGCCCCAGCTCTTGCCAACCTAGCAATTTGAAAGCATGCAAATGCAAGTAGATGAATAGGTACCACTTTGGTGGGTAGGTAACAGTGTTCCGCATGCGTCACGCTGGCCACATGACCATGGAAGTGTCTTCGGACAGCACTGGCTCTTTGGCTAACAAACGGAGATGAGCACTGGCCCCTAGAGTCAGACACGACTGCACAAATGTGCGGGGGGAACCTTTATTTTACCCTAAAAATAGTTGTACTGATCACATCATATGAAAACCAGTCCAGTAACCCTCAGGAATCCAAAACTTGATTGACCTAATAACATTGCTTTAGTTGATTAGGACTCAAGGACTATTTGTTAAGACTACAAGATATTTGGACATCATTATGCCACTATTTATTACAGCCCACAGAAGTTAAAAGAAATAAAATATACAGTATATAAATTGTGACCTCTATTTTAGAGGCCTCACACACAACAAGATATTGTGCTGAATCTGTGCAATTGTGATGTGACAAATATGCTACACGAACTACTGAGTGGATGATGGGCTAGATTTGTGTGTCCTCCCCCCAAAATAATTAAGCTTGTTCCTATCTTTCCTACATAGTCTTTGTCAGAGGAAAATATCATGGTGTTTAAGTAGCAAATGAATTAGTCATACCTTTCAGATTGTGCCAGAGCATTTTATTTACTGAAAAATGTAAAGTACTTGGCCTTTGGAGAACAGAGTGAAATGGAGTGGAAGATACTTGGTAGCCAGTTTGAATGGATTTATGAGCGAAGCAAGCTTCAGGATTTTTTCTCCTGAAGGCACAAATTAAACTATAGCATTATTATTAGGTAATTCATTGGCAAAAACTTTTACTTAGTCAGTGCACTATGCTGCAAGAAAATACATAGCCATTAGGGTTTTGTTGAATGCTAAATACAGTATGTCATGGCATTGCTTGTCCATCTGCTTACCCTCTGGCTAATATTCAGGTCTGAAAAAAATAATAAAGATGCAGATTGCTGTTCTAAACTGCTTTATCTTTCTTGTTGTTGTTTTCTTTAACATCTCAGGCAATTCTTACTTTGCTTGAAATAGGTGGCATGGTACATATATTGTAAATCTCCTGTCTTTTTCTTTCTTTCTTGAACAGAAGAAATCTTGGAAAAAGACTGCATCCAAAATTCAGATATCTGTGGGGTAGGTACTCAAGTTTTCCATATGTGGAATGCTTAAAAAGTAAGTTTTATATAATTTAAAACTAGCATTCCAATTGTATGGATCTTATTAAAGTCGACTAGAACTTCTCTTGAAATCGAAACAACTTCTAGGACTTCTTTAAAAAGCTGCAAATGATGAAATGTTTTTTTTTTTAATTAGAAATGGGACAAGGATAGAATTCCTTTTCTCTTCCATATACACTTGAAATGGCTTAGGCTTCATCATGGCTGTCATTTACATCAGCAGAAAGTATATACAAATCTATGTTTGTATGGTAATAAAATATTTGGCCCTCCAGGAGACTTGGATGTGGCCTCAAAATCCTCCCAGAACGTGCCATCAGGTTACCATTTTCAGAATGATAGTCTTCAAGATATGAGAAGTGGGACATAGCAGTTGAATGATTGCACCTGTGCTGCTCTGCACAATCATGCTTTGCTCATTAAGGCAGCAGTTGTAAGGACAGAACTTTGAAGGAGCAGAAATGTCATGCCAAGTGAGCAAAGACAAAACTAAGTATCAATTGCTGATCCTGTCCAGCTATAACTTCCAAACAAAGGTAGAACCAGGAAGCTCAGCTGTAGAAAGTACAACTATATTAAGTGTTTAAATTGCTGGTTTTTATTGTATATTTTATATTTTAATTAATCTATTTTACTGTAAACCGCCCAGAGTTCCCCGTTGGGGGAGATGGGTGGTTATATAAATTAATTAATTAAATAAATAATAAATAAATAAACAGTACTTAGCATGCTCAGTTAGCCAGCTAGAAAACACCAGTAACTAATGGTAATGGAGGGTAGTAGGAAGGGGAAGAAAGATAATCTCTGTACTGGTCATTCTAGCATCTGGTGGTGGGAATAATCTGTAAGGGAACTTGGAAAAGAGAAGGAAAGCTACTCAATCTAGTAGCAAGGAGTCCCTTCTCCATAGAATTAGATCTAGTAGTAAGGAGTTTCCATCTCCATAGGATAAAAAAAAGGAAAGACAAGAAAGAAAATCCTTAACAGCTCTTTGTGGGGAAATAGTGTCTCAAACAGAGTACTAGAGATGCTTCAGTTTCTCACAGAGAAGATCTGGGAAGACAGCCAACATCATATCATCTGTCTAGAGCAGTGTTTCTCAACCTTGGCAGCTTGAAGACGTGTGGACTTCAACTGCTAGAATTCCCCAGCAAGTCCACACATCTTCAAGTTGCCAAGGTTGAGAAACACTGGTCTAGAGAGAGACAGCTGGGTGGTCGCTTAGAAACAATGCCCATAATTTGAAAGTGAAAGCCATAGAGGAAGTCATAACTTATGTGTTGTCCTTTCCATAGTAAGAAATATACCTACCTTTGTATCTATAAGTAAGCTAAGTATGCTACATGTATTCACCCAGTTAATCCATCTAATTTGGTACTTTGTCTTTTCAAGACTAGATGATGATGATCTTATTCTCTTGGGCTTCCAATTGATAACTTATTTATCATGTTTCCTTGTTAAGCACTGCTTCTACCTCTGTGATCAGCTGCTGTTTCTATTGCTAGGAGATGACTAAATGCCTGTTTGGAAGATACCTATTATTTGTGAGTAATTAATCTCAGTCCTATAGAGCTGTCTGACAGGAAAAAAAATATGTGCTTTCTGGGAGAGATAACAATACTTGTGTGATCACTGCTTGTGTTCTATATTCAGCTGAACAGTTTTAGTTGATTTCTCACTCACCATAATTTTGTAGGCAAGCGTATGACAAATCAATCACATCAGCTTGCCAGGGAATAGAGATATTTCTGTATAATACTTGCATGGTTCATAAAATTGTTTGTATCATTAAGGTGAACAAACAGGAACGGCAGGAACACGGGTTGTGACAAATAAAATGTTCTCCTTCTAACAGTGAAATGAGAGGAACTAAACATTGCAAGTTAAAAAAAGTTGTTCTTTTTCCAAATTGGATAAACGAATGATGATACTTGCCTTAGAGTTTAGAAGTAATTAAAGGGGGATGGGAAGCAGGAAAGGCTTTGCATCTTGCCCCCAACTGAATTCAAAATGTTGATCTGTACAAAGCAGCCTAATTGTGTCGACATGGAATAGGTTTTCCAGATATGTGCTGCTTTTGTTTTCACCATAATATTAAGTGCTGGCCCTAATCACCAAGAAGTTCTCCAGTCCTGTGTTAGAGAGAATAAGGAAGCCAATTCTTACAACTAACCTTGATTGTCACAAGTAAACAGGCAAGAATTATGAGTTAGTATTATTACTTCTCTTTTGAGCTTCTAGGCACCTGTAGGGTTCTCTGTTTCAGATACCAAACTCACAGGTCAACTTCAGCTTGACTTGAGAGAATTCATGCCATTTGTTGTTCACCCTCACTCAGAAAAATATCTTGGGAATACTAAGCTAGGAAACAGTCCTTTGGTAATGAAATAAAATGTTTGGATTATCCAGGAAATGTGTAGAGCATAGCTTTCCAAACTGTGTGTCGTGACACTAGTGTGTCGCAACAATCAGTTTAGTGTGTCGCGAAACAACCCGGAAGCGGTGGCGGGGGCGTGCACAGCGGCAGTGCAGGGGCTCGCACCGCAGTGGCGCACCATCAGCGCTTCTGCGTTTTAGCCACCGCCGTGCATGCCGCCGCCCCTGCGCTGCCGCCGCTGCCACCATTGGTATGTCGCCAACAGCGGCAGTTTGGAAAGCACTGGTGTAGAGTATTGGAAAAAATATGCATCATATATGATTTTATACCCTTGAAGACTTGGCTCTATTTTCAACAAATCCACACCTTTCTCCTCACTCTTTCTGAGTGCAGAAAAGCCACTTGGGAGTCACATGCAAACATAGCAAGCCTTCAGATTTCATTACCACTTTCTTCATTATTGTGCCTCAAGGTGCTATAAATAACACATGGTTAATTTTTGAGTGTGGCATCTTCAAGCAAATGTGTATTTTAAACAGGGCACATTCTGACAGTTTATAATTGGTTTACACATTTGTTATATGATTTCATGTTTATTAACTTTTCGGGCGGGGGGGTATTGGATTAATTTCAGCAATGAGCTACAGCTATGAAACCTGACTGAAATTAGCAGAATGGAAATAATAGAATTGGAGGCTGACCTTTGGCTAATCACCAACCATACTGTATGTCATTTTGTTTAAGGGTTCACTTCACACAGTATAGGGTGCGCAGTGTTATCCACTGTGTTTCACTTAGCATATTTACTTCCATTTGGATGTCTAAGAATTTTGTTATTTCTAGTGTGTTTATGCTTGAAAAAGGTAGAGGTGAAGCTTCCCTTGAATCAAGCTTGATTCCTGGTTTTCTGTCAACAATACGAAAGTGAGTTGTCATTTCTATCTTTGCAGTTTAACCTATTTTCTTGCCTCTTCTCCATGAACCAGCCAAGCCCAACTTTCCTTAGCAATTTTGAGATCGACTAAGATTCTGCTATTTGTTGTACCTCTGTTTATTAAGGTGAGCCACAATAACTGGTTTGCGAGAATCTGGGGATGCTGCTTAACTGCCTATTATGGAACTCAAGTGTGACCTTGAGAATTTGGTAGAATTAGGGGACTGAAAGCAGTAAAAGAAGAGACTTTTTATTCATTAGTCATTATTTTGTAAAACATATTTAATGCTGTTGCTATTGTTATTTCCTGTAGCACTCTGGGAAGGTACAGTATATGGAGGCAGACTAACTTCCTTTCTACTATGCTTTTACTAGAACTACTATAAGTAAGAGAGAGAGTGAGAGAGAGACATGCACACGCTAAATTAAGCAGTGCCCCTTATCTCTTGTTAATGGTAATGATCTGAACTAATTTATATTTCCATTTGTTTCTCCTCATTTGGATATTTGCTTCAAGTGTCCTTCCTCTACAATTGAGCATATCCAAATTATAATTTTTAACATATAATTTGCTTGGTCTAATGTATATTTTTCTGATAATGCTTAACCTAAGTGCTCTTCTTAATTTAAAATAAATATTTTGGAAGAGATCAAAGAAAAGTTTGAAATTGTTTAGAAAGAGTATTTTCAAGATTTGGAACTTTCATCCCCAATTTGAAAAAGAGTCTAAAATATTTTTGGACTTTTATTATGTGTCCAGCAATTTTAAAATACATTTTGGATTTCAATTTGCTTTAATATGCTGGAGAAATTTGATGAAAAACTGGAATATAATAACATTCCAAAATGAGGAATATCTAATTGTGGAGTCCTTGGTGCTCTCTGAGCTTGATTGTTTGCTTTCAGATGTTTCATTATTCAACTAGGTAACATCATCAGTGCAAGTGAGTGTGGGGTTTTCTGCCTGTTTATATATAGTAGCTTGCCCTGCAGATGTTTCATTACCCAACTAGGTAACATCATCACTGTGAGTAAATATGGGGTTTGCTGCCTGTTTATATCGAGTAGCTTGCCCTGCCAATTTTGGTGAGTGTGTGATTTCCTCCTTGGACAATATATAAACAGGCAGCAAACCCCAGACCCACTCACACTGATGATGTTACCTAGTCGGGTAATGAAATGTCTGCAAGCAAACAATCAAGCTCAGAGTGCACCAAGGACTCCACAGTTCAACCCTGTAACAGTAACAATTGGAAAAATTGGGCTGGGCTAGTGTTATAAATCAGTTACTTTAAAAATGGCTGTCGCCAAACCATAGGCATCTGTAGACCAGGGAAAAAGTCTTTCTATTGGATGGTTTAGGGGAGATCCAGAAACGAAATGCAGCAAACAAGAATTACAATTGGAAAAGGAGTTTCTGGGTAATGCTGGAAAAAGATTAAAGGAAAAAAGGTTGTTTCTAATTCCTAAATTAAAGTAAAAGCCCCAGCATAAAAATACTCCAGCTCCAAGCTTTAAATAATAATGTGTATATAGTTCGTGCCCTCCAAAAGTCCAACCATACCTCACCATGGTGGAGGGGTGAACAACATAAGTTATACTTATATTGTATGGCTCTGGCTCTGGCCTGGAGAAAGACCTGGCAGCCTACTCCAGTACTCTCCGCCAAAAAACTTTATGGATCAACCAAAGAATGCTACAGATATGGTACCAAGCACTGAGACCCCCAGGCTGGGAGGTATCAATAAAGCTACTGGGGAAGAGCAAAGAGATGATCTTAGTAGCCGGAGCAGTTATGACGTGGTCGGGGTAAAGCCAAATGGACCCCCAAACGGACCGCCAACAGCTGTGGTGGCCCCTTGTGAAAAGAGATCTCTACGCTGCACAAACGTTTTTAAAATTGGGACATGGAATGTTAATGGATTACATCTAGGAAAGTTGAGCAACATTAAAGAGGAAATGAATCGGCTTAACATTGATATACTAGGCATCAGCAAAGTTCATTGGACCAGAAGTGGCTTCTTCAACTCTGATGACCACACCGTATACTTCTCTGGCAATAATACCATCAGAAGAAGAGGAGTGGGTTTCATATTACGCAAAAGAGTTGGCAGGACCATAGAAAGTTAACAAACAGTTAGTGATAGGATTATGGCAATACGTACCAATTGGAAACCCCACAAAATTACCATTCTGCAAATCTATGCACCCACTGCAGCTTCAGCAGAAGAGGAAATCGAAGAATTCTATGCTGGCATTGAAGAAACCATAAAACAAACACCAAAGAGAGATATTGTTTATATCATTGGTGACTTCAATGCGAAAGTGGGAGCAATGGGAGAATCATGAATTGTAGGTAAGTTTGGCCTTGGAGAATGAAATGATTCAAGAGAACGTCTGATTCAGCTATGCCAAGAACAGGAGTTAAGAATAATGAATACGTGGTTCGAGCAGCCCAAACGATGATTATACACTTGGATCTCACCAAGTGGAGAATATCGTAATCATATAGACTACATTTTATGCCAACAGAAGTGGAAAAGTCCCATCCTTGCTATGAAAACATTCGCTGGTGCAGATTGTGGATCAGACCATGAACTGCTAGTGGCCAAGGTGAAGCTAAGGTTCTGCAGTGTCAAACAACCACCTGTGACTCAAAAATTTGATGTCGATAGGATTTCTCCTGCATATGCAGGAGAGAGTGTGAGAGTGTGTTGAGTGTGTGGGGCAGTTGGGGCTTACCAGTGCCGAGAGCATTAGCTGGTTGCACTGGAGGCTCTGTGACTACCCAGGAAGATTGAGGATGAAAGGATGGATATATGGAAAAAGAGATGCCCGCTTAGATCCAGGTTTTCTAGGGATCCGGGAGTGGAGGTGACCGGGTCAGGAAACTCTGGGGACTATGGGGCGGGCAATTGGATCGAGTTGGTGACTGGCAGGAGATATCATACCCTTTCTCAGTGCCTGGAGGCTGTGGGGGTCTGGATGGGGAACAACAGGCTTCGACTGAACCCTGGTAAGATGGAGTGGCTGTGGATTGATGGCTCCCGTGGATCCAGGAAGTTGTCATCTCTAGTTCTGGATGGGGTTGCACTACCCCATTCAGACCAAGTGCGTAATTTGGGGGTTCTTCTGGACTCACGGCTCCTGCTCGAAGAGCAGGTGGTAGCCATGGCCAGGAGGGCTTTTGCACAACTTCGTGTTGTGCGTCAGTTACGCCCTTTCCTGGATCGGGAAGCCCTCCGTACAGTCACTCATGCCCTGGTCATCTCCCATATAGACTATTGCAACGCGCTCTACATGGGGCTACCCTTGAGGAGTATCCGGAAGCTTCAATTGGTCCAGAATGCGGCTGCTCGCGCAGTTATTGGTGCGCCTAGATCGGCGCATGTGACACCTCTGTTGCGACAGCTGCACTGGGTGCCTGTGTGCTTCCGGGTCCAATTCAAGGTGTTGGTTATCACCTTTAAAGCCCTACATGGCATGGGGCCAGGTTACCTGAGGGACCGTCTCATCCCCATAACGTCGAACCGTCCCACTCGGTCATTCAGAGAGGGCATGCTACAGATCCTGTCCGTAAAGGAATGTCACCTGACAGGGTCTAGGAGGCGTGCCTTCTCGGTAACGGCGCCCACCCTTTGGAATATGCTACCCCCGGAGGTGAGGCAGGCCTCATCGCTCCCGGCCTTCAGAAAGAACTTAAAGACCTGGTTCTGCCGCCTTGCGTGGGGGGTGGGGGGGAACAGTTCCTCTTGGGGATGGCTGGTGCCATAGGGCCCTTTTAAACATCCAAACATCATACCACCGCATCTTGGATTTTTATACTTAATTTTAATATATTAGAGTGTTTTATTGGGTTGTTTTAATTGTCGGATTTTAATTTTTGTGTTTTGTAAACCGCCCAGAGTTCCCTTGTGGGGAGATGGAGCGGTATATAAATTGAAACATAAATAAATAAATAAATAAAATAAATCATGATGGGAACCGGAGGATAGGCCATCTTCGGGGAAGGCGCCCCTGGTGTTAAGTATCGGTGGCGCGATCCAGTCCTCCGAGTTCAAACCCAGGTTCTGGACAGCAGAACCTGGTTCTGCTGTCCAGGACAGACAGCCCTGGTTTCTGACTGCAGCTGCTTAACACCAGGTCAGTAAACAACAAGGCCCCCCCTGATAAGTGATTTAATCACAGAGAGGGGGGCCGACCTGGCATGTATTACTGAGATCTGGCTGGGCCCAGAGGGAGGGGTAGCCCTCTCAGAGATGTGCCCAGCGGGGTTCCAGGTGTGGCACCAGCCGAGACACCAGGGTAGGTGAGGACGGGTGGCAGTTGTCATTAGAGAATCTCTAGTGGCTTTCAGGGGCCTTGCTCCATAAGTGTTCGGATGTGAGACCCTGTTTTTCAAGTTGGGTGCCTGAGAACAGTTGGGATTGTTGCTACTGTACCAGCCTCCCTGCTGAATAGCAACCTCCCTGCCTTAGCTGCTGGAGGCTGTCTCGGGGCTGGCGGTGGAGTTCCCCAGACTTATGGTCCTGGGGGATTTTAACTTGCCGTCCTTGGGGCGTGCCTCAGAAGCGACTTGGGAGTTCATGGCTACCATGGCAGCCATGGGCCTGTCCCAGTTTATCCGGGACCCGACTCGGGACAGTGGACTCACTCCAGATTTAGTTTTATTGTCAGAGCAATGGCAAAGTGACCTGAGGGGAAAGTTAGAACTATGCCCATTGTCATGTCAGATCACGCCCTGGTATCCCTGAGATTCTCTTATGCTGCCCCACTCCGCAGGGAGGCAGGACCTATTCGATTTGTCCGCCCCTGGCAATTTATGGACCCAATGAGGTTTCAGAGGGAGCTGGGGGTAATACCTGAGGACCTGCTACACGGTCCAGTGGAGGCCCTGGCCGCAGCCTGGAATAGGGAGGCGGCCGGTGCCTTGGACAGGACCACACCGATGCGGCCTCTCCAGCCCCATTCGACCCATCACTCCCCGTGGTTTACAGAGGAGATGAGGGTTTTGAAGAGGGTGAAGAGATGTCTGGAGCGCCGCTGCAGAAAGACAAAGGCAGAATCCGACCGAACACAATCTAGAGCCGCTATCAAGGCCTACCTTGTGTGGTAAGAGCAGCAAAACGTGAACATTTCTTCGCTCTTATTGCATCCTCAGAATGCCATCCGACGGCCCTGTTCAAGATTACTCAATGTCTCTTGGGTAAGGTGGAGTCGGAGACCCACCTGCAGGGCTGTGCGGAAGAGTTTTCTGAGCATCTGCAGGATAAAATCGCTCGGATTCGGTCTAAGTTGGACTCCAGGCATGAAATGCAGTCTGGGGAGATGCCAGGAGAATGACCTTGCCTGATTATCTGGGAACGATTTGATCCTGTTGGACCTAAGGAAGTGGACAGGATCCTCCAAACTGTAAATTCCACCACATGTCATCTAGACCCATGCCCTTCCTGGCTGATAAAATCTGCCAGGGAGGTGACTTGCGGGTGGGTCCAGGCGATGGTTAATACATCCTTGATGGAGGGGGTGTTCCCAATTGCCTTTAAGGAGGCATTGGTGCACCCCCTCCTCAAGAAGCCATCCCTGGACCCTACCATTCTGGACAATTTTCATCCAGTCTCCCACCTTCCCTTTTTGGGAAAGGTGGTTGAGAAAGTGGTGGTGTTGTAACTTCAGAGGACCCTGGATGAAGCAGATTATCTAGACCCCCTCCAGTCAGGTTTCAGGCTGGGATATGGGACGGAGACTGCATTGGTCGCACTTATGGATGATCTCTGGCGGGAGCGGGATGGAGGTAGTGCATCCATTCTGGCTCTCTTGGACCTCTCAGCAGCTTTCGATACCATCGACCATGGTATCCTTTTGGGTCAGCTTAGGGAGTTGGGGGTGGGCAGCGTAGTTTTGCGCTCATTCACCTCCTTCCTCCAGGGCCGTTCCTAGCTAGTGGTGCTAGGGAAGGAGAGATCCGGCCCGCAACCTCCCTTATGTGGGGTACTGCAGGGTTCGGTCCTCTCTCCTCTCCTATTAAACATCTACATGAAACCGCTGGGTGAGGTCATCCGTCACCATGGGATGAGGCATCATCAATATGCTGATGATACTCAATTGTATATCTCCATCCCAGGTGAAGTAAGTGATGCAGTAGCCACCCTGTCTCAGTGCCTGGTGGCTGTGGGGGCCTGGATGGGGAACAACAGGCTTCAATTGAACCTTGGCATGACCGAGTGGCTGTGGATTGATGGCTTAGCGTCATCTGGGAAGTTGTCATCTTTGGTTCTTGTTGGGGTAGCACTACCCCATTCGGAGCCGGTGCAGAACTTGGGGGTCCTTCTAGACTCACAACTCCTGCTCAAAGAGCAGGTGGCAGTCGTGGCTAGGAGGGCCTTTGCACAGCTTCGGCTTGTGCGCCAGTTATGCCCATTCCTGGATCACGATGCCCTCCGAATGGTCACTCATGCTCTTGTCATCTCCCACATAGACTATTGCAATGCGCTCTACATGGGTATACCCTTGAAGACTATCCGGAAGCTACAGCTGGTGCAGAACGCGGCCGCGCGGGCAATTTTGGGTGCACCAAGATCAGCACATATAACACCTTTGCTCCACGAGCTGCATTGGGTGCCGGTTTGCTTCCGGGTCCAATTCAAGGTGTTGGTTATCACCTTTAAAGCCCTACATGGCATGGGGCCAGGATACCTGAGGGACCGTCTTATCCCCATATCATCGACCCGCCCCACCCAATCATTCAGGGAGGGCCTGCTACAGACCCCTTCAATAAGGGAATTTCATCTGGTGGGGTCCAGGAGGTGGGACTTCTCTGTAGTGGCACCCGCCCTTTGGAATATCTTGCCCCCAGAGTTGAGGCAGGTCCCCTCCCTCCCCACCTTTAGGAAAGAGCTGAAAACCTGGTTCTTCCACCTAGCATGGGAAGGGGAAAGTAACAGTTCCTCATGGGGGTGGTTAATTCCATAATGTCCTTCCTTTTGTTAAAGCTAATTCTCCAAATTGTATTTTTTAAATTATTTAATTGTATTAATTAAATTGTAATTTTATATTTTTATATTCCTATTTTAAATGTGATTTTATTGTAAACTGCCCAGAGTTCCCCGTTGGGGGAGATGGGCGGTCATATAAATTAAATAAATAAAATAAAATATGCAGTTGAAGTTAGAAACAGATTCAAATTGCTTAACACCACAGAAAGACAACCAGATGAACTATGGGAGGAAAGAAAAGCAACTGTCAATGAAGTAGCACATCAACATATTGCTTACAAGAAACCAACGAAATTGACTAAGTGGATATCAGAAGCAACATTAGAAACTGCAGTAAAAATAAGAAAGGCAAAAGCTATTGGTGATAGGGAAGAAGTACGAAGATTAAATGCAAAGTTTCAGAGAGAAGCAATGATAGACAAAGAAGAATTTTGGGATGAGCAATGCAGGAAAATGGAGGAAGCAGCCCAGAAAGGACATAAAAGAGAGTGTTTTGCTTATGTCAGAGCTCCTTTTATGGCAAGAAAGGTAACAGTCAGTGGGCATGATGGACAGGAATTACATGACCAACAAGCAATCAGAGAAAGGTGGCAGGAATATACAGAGCAACTTTACACAAACAAAAATCAAAGCCAAGGCACAGGAGAAGAAGAACTGCCGGAGCTGTAACCTGATATCTTGGAGGAGGAAGTAGAATGGGCACTCAAAGAGATGTCAAACTGCAAAGCCCTTGGAGTTGATGGAATACCAGCAGAGCTACTGAGACCACTGCCGACAAAAGCATTGACAGCATTATGTCAAAGTGTATGGAAGACTGGTCAATGGCCAAAAGAATGGAAAAGGTCAGTATTTATTCCAATACTAAAAAAAGGTGACACGAATCTGTTCAAACTATTGCACCATTGCCTTAATACCACATGCGAGTAAAACTCTCTTGAAGATCATCTAACAATGTATGAACTCAACCATCGAAAGTGTTACCAGATGTACAAGCTGGATTTCAAAAAGGAAGAGGAATGCATAATCACATCGCCAACCTTCGATGAATGATGGAAAAGGCAAGGGAATTCCAAAAAGACCTTTACATGTGCTTCATTGACTATACAAAAGCTTTTGACTGTGTTGCTCATGACAAGCTCTGGAACTGCTTGAAAGAAATGGGAATATCATCACACCTCATCCAACTGATACGATCTCTGTACTTTGATCAAGAAGCAACTGTAAGGACAGCATATGGAGACACAGAATGGTTCAAAATTGGAAAAGGCACTCCTCAGGGTTGTATTCTATCACCTTCATTATTCAACATGTATGCAGAAGTGGTTATGAGAAAGGCACATCTGGAGAAAGGCACATCAACAATCTTCTTTATGCAGATGATACAACACTGCTGGCGGAAAGTAAAGTAGATCTAGAATGGCTGATCCTAATAGTCAAAGATGAAAGTGAAAAACTTGGATTATGCCTTAACACCAAAAAAACAAAGATAATGACAACAGCAGAGAATGTGCAAGTCAGTGTTAAGATCAAGAATGAGGTAATTGAAGCAGTGAAGGAGTTTAACTTCCTTGGCTCTAAAATTGATCAAAAGGGTGACTACAGCCTGGAGATCAGAAGACGTATAGCACTTGGAAGAACAGCAATGACCAGCATAAATAACATCTGGAAGAATAAAGATATCAGCCTCCCAACCAAATGCAGACTAGTTAATACGATCATATTTCCAATAGCTACGTATGGTTGTGAAACTGACTTTGAGGAAGGCAGATAGGAGAAAGATAGATGCAGTTGAATTGTGGTTCTGGAGACGTCTACTATGCATCTCATGGACAGCAAAGATTACCAACAAGGAAGTCCTAGACAGAGTCAAAACAAAAATTTCCCTGAAAGCCAAGATCACCAAACAAAACTGTCATACTTCGGTCATGTTATGCGAGCCGACTCACTCGAAAAGACAATTATGCTGGGACTGATCAGTGGTAAAAGAAGAAAGGGCTGCCCTAGGACTCACTGGCTAGACACCATCAGAATGGACACTGGAATGACTTTGATGGAACTAAAGGAAGCTGTAAGAGATAGAAAGGCATGGAAAGCATCGATCCACAAAGTGACCGAGAGTCGGACATGACTGAACGGATAGACAAGAGAGAGCAGTTTGCGGCCTGAACCTGAAAATTTAGTAGAAAATACATAAATCCTGGTTATCTGTTTGTCTCTCCTCCTTGGTGTTTTTCACTCTTCTGGCCTTTTAACTAAAATGGTGTTGATGGAGAAAGTTGAACAGAAGTAGAACTGTGTATGAAGCCGCATAGCAAGAAAAAATCCAAATTAATGAGATTAACTTAAGTTTAGAACACTAGTCATTAACAACATGGAGTTGTGGAAAAAAAGGAAATGTTATTTTCTTCTTCCCACTTTCCTGACAGAAGGAAGTTCATTTTACAAAGCAGGAAAGTTTGCTTCTCTTTTGATGATCTCTACAACCTAATTATTACCTTTGTCTGGAATGTCCTTTTTTTCCTGGCAACTTCTCTTGAAGAATAGAGTACATCCTGCATAATTAATGTATCTCTACCAGTATTACTGAGATAACTGAACATTCCCTCTTCTTTTAGCCAATTAGTAGCAATAAATAGATTCTCTGCATTATAATTCCTCAGTCTATAAAATGACTACCATTCCAGTTCTTTAATTTCAGCAAGATATACCATGAAAACATTGCAGCTGGTAATATTACACATAGTCCCTGGCTTGATTATATAAGGATGAAGTGCACCTGTGGCACTGGTCACAGTGAAACTCTACCTTTACTAGAGTTACACAGCTACTGCTGCAACAAGTCATGCCTATATTTATTAGAGGGATTTTTAAATTACTTTCCATTCAAGGATGCTCATGGAAATATAAAATTTAAAGTTTAGCAGCAACAAGTTTCCACTGGAACTCCCTGGGTGATTTTGGACTAGCTACAATCTCTCATTATTTGCCCCCTAGAGTTATTATGGGGATAAAACATGAGAAGAAAATCTCCCAAATGAGTGCATATACATATAATAGTAATATTAGTAATATCAGAGTAGCCAGGATTGCCTTCTTTTCCCTAGGCAACTATTTTGGCTGCAGACAACCTTAGAGATGTAATATTTTATTTACAGCGACCATACAGTATGTGGATGCAAAAACCCAGATGATCACTGGATGGTAGCAAAGAGATACTACATAATGATCACTTAGATTTTGCAGCCCAAAGGACTTTTAGAGTTAGAAGGTCATGACCTGAGGTTTGCATGGCATGGATATTTATGGTATGATCAAGTTAAAATTAATGTGGATTTCAAAAATCATTTTATTAGATGTGCCATATTGAGAATGTGGAATAGATATAAACCCAGGTTGTGCCCAAAAACACCTTTGTGGATCTCAGATCAAGAAGCATACCATAGAAGAGAAACAACAGGCAAAGACAAATGGTTGATGAATGGCTGGGAATATCAAGAGGAATTTAAAATTAAATCAAGAGAGCAATTAATAGCAGAAGGATATAGTTGTCAATGTTTTTCCCATTTACAGTTATCAGAAAGGTTCAAAATGGACCAAAAGACTTATGGTATGGAGCAAAGTAAGACAGGATTTAAATTACAATTGTCCACTGATGATAAACTTTTAATTGCTAAAATGTATAAACTTTTTTATACATTTGAAACCGAGGAAGAACAGGTTAAAGAATGTATGATAAAGTGGGCTAAGAATTTTGGTTATAACATACAGATGGATCAATGGGAAAAATGTGGTTAAAAGGTTGAATTTTACATTATGTTATGATCTTAAAGATATTTTTTATAAAATTATGTATCATTGGTACATGATGCCATAGAAATTATGTATAAAGGCACTTCAAATGTATGTTGGAAATGTGAACAACATGAACAGACATTTTATCATGCTTGATGGACATGTAAAAAAGCTTAAAAAAATGGATTCAAATACATACACTGATTCAGAGGATTTTAAAGATTAATATAAAACTGAAGCCAGAACTTTTCCTTTTAGAATTGATGGATACACAGTTAGAAAAAAATCATGGAAGATTATCTCAATATATTGTTACTGCAGCAAAATAATTATATGCACAAAGATAGAAATATTCAACACTACCCACTAATGGAGGAATGGTTGGTGAAAATGACATATCTTGCTGAGATGGATAAACTAACTTCTTTGATTAGAGAAAAGACAATATCTACATTTATTGGTGACTGGAAACCCCTTAGGAGCTTCTTGCGTAAAAATGAAAAAAAATGAACTTGTGATTTATGGTTTTGATGATTAGACAGGATAGATTATAGAAAGAAGAGAATCATGATGTAACTTTAAAGAGAGAGGTTAAAATATAATAATTGTACTTATAACTGCTGTGTGGAATATCAGAAGCCATTTATTTGTATCTTTTTTCTTTCTTTTCTATTTTTCTTTTACTTTTTTTCTTGCAGTTTTAGCTTTCTCTTTGATTTCTTTCTTTTTTCTTCCTTACATTATATTAGTTTTTATTAGTTTTATCTTCATTTTTAAAAAATTTAATAAAAAGTATATATAAAAAAATAGATTTTGCAGCCCAAAGATGGTAGCCTTACTATTATTATGGTTTTATGACATCCCATTAAACTTGGACCTGATATTTTATAGGAAACTATCTTCTCGAGGCAGAATTTGCAAATGATGATGGATGTTCAAATTAATTGCTTTTCTATTTATTGTCTCTGAATCTCTTGTAGAAGATAATTCCATTTAGAAGCTGCCTTACAATAAGGTGGGCCATTGTTCCTTCTAACTCAATATCGTCAACACTTTCTGGTACTACTCTACTAACAAACATGGCCTTTCTAAGCAATGACCCCCTTTTAATAGTAGCAAAACCCTTGTGTCATTGTTCACCAAATCTGCTTAAAGTTTCCAATCTCTGCTCAAGTTATAATCATATGGAGATGAAATTCTAAAAAAGGATATCTGTCATTTCTTTTTTCCCCCTTTAATTAAAATCCTCAAGATATTTTAGAGAATAACCCCCTCAACTACAGCCACAATTTCTAATGAACTTCAAACATATAACTTACAATCAAAAGCACTTGGAGAGAACCAAATTGGAGACACCTGTTCTAGATGGAAAAAATATAGTACATATTCTAAAGTATTCAATTCAGAATATGTTGCCCAAGGGGAGGAAAAAAAGTACTTTTAGCAGTTATAGTTCTCACCTTAGATGCAAATGGTCTGACTGAATTTCAGGCAATTTATATTTTTTAAGTTCCCATAACATGCAAAGCTTCAAATAAAAGTTGGATTTAGGCTATGTCCTTAACTTGCCCTTTCCACTTATAGGCCAAAAGGTGTGTCTATGGGGGGAGATGCATACCCTCCCCCTCCACTCAGCTTTATATAATAAGCTGCTCAAAAAAATAAAGGGAACACTGAAATAAGACATCCTAGATCTGAATGAATGAAATATTCGTATTAATTACTTTGTTCATTACATAGTTGAATGTGCTGACAACAAAATCACACAAAAAGCAATGAAAATCAAATGTAAGCAACCCCTGGAGGTCTGGATGTGGAGTTACACTCAAAAATTAAAGTGGAAAAGAACACTACAGGCTGATCCAACGTTGATGTAATGTCCTTAAAACAAGTCAAAATGAGGCTCAGTAGTGTGTGTGGCCTCCACGTGCCTGTATGACCTCCCTACAACGCCTGGGCATGCTCCTGATGAGGTGGCGGATGGTCTCCTGAGGGATCTCCTCCCACACCTGGACTAAAGCATCCCCCAACTCCTGGACAGTCTGTGGTGCAACGTGGCGTTGGTGGATGGAGCGAGACATGATGTCCCAGATGTGCTCAATTGGATTCAGGTCTGGGGAATGGGCGGGCCAGTCCATAGCATCAATGCCTTCGTCTTGCAGGAACTGCTGGCACACTCCAGCCACATGAGGTCTAGCATTGTCTTGCATTAGGAGGAACCCAGGGCCAACCGCACCAGCATATGGTCTCACAAGGGGTCTGAGGATCTCATCTCGGTACCTAATGGCAGTCAGGCTACCTCTGGCGAGCACATGGAGGGCTGTGCGGCCCCCTAAAGAAATGCCACCCCACACCATTACTGACCCACTGCCAAACCGGTCATGCTGGAGGATGTTGCAGGCAGCAGAACGTTCTCCACGGCGTCTCCAGACCCTGTCACGTCTGTCACATGTGCTCAGTGTGAACCTGCTTTCATCTGTGAAGAGCACAGGGCGCCAGTGGCGAAGTTGCCAATCTTGGTGTTCTCTGGCAAATGCCAAACGTCCTGCACGGTGTTGGGCTGTAAGCACAACCCCCACCTGTGGACGTCGGGCCCTCATACCACCCTCATGGAGTCTGTTTCTGACCGTTTGAGCAGCCACACGCACATTTGTGGCCCACTGGAGGTCATTTTGCAGGGCTCTGGCAGTGCTCCTCCTGTCCCTCCTTGCACAAAGGCGGAGGTAGCTGCTGGGTTGTTGCCCTCCTACGGCCTCCTCCACATCTCCTGATGTACTGACCTGTCTCCTGGTAGCGCCTCCATGCTCTGGACACTACGCTGACAGACACAGCAAACCTTCTTGCCACAGCTCGCATTGATGTGCCATCCTGGATGAGCTGCACTACCTGAGCCACTTGTGTGGGTTGTAGACTCCGTCTCATGCTACCACTAGAGTGGAAGCACCGCCAGCATTCAAAAGTGACCAAACCATCAGCCAGAAAGCATAGGAACTGAGAAGTGGTCTGTGGTCCCCACCTGCAGATCCACTCCTTTATTGGGGATGTCTTGCTAACTGCCTATGCTTTCCGCCTGTTGTCTATTCCATGTGCACGACAGCATGTGAAATTGATTGTCAATCAGTGTTGCTACCTAAGTGGACAGTTTGATTTCACAGAAGTGTGATTGACTTGGACTTACATTGTGTTGTTTCAGTGTTCCCTTTATTTTTTTGAGCAGTGTATATGGTATACATTGCCAGGGAGTCTACAATGTTTTTACACACGATAGATGTTCTGGCATCAGCAGTTGCTAGTTCTTTGTTGCACTGATGCACCACAAGAGGGCGAGCTAGCTTTGCATCAGCTGGCCAGCAGCGTTCCTAGGGAAGTCGGCTCATCTGGGCTTTTTTCTCCACTGATCCTCTGCCAATCGTGTCCAGGCAGATCCAGCGCCAGTTCCTGCTCCCCACATAGAGTGCCGCCAGTATTCCCCCCACCAAAAATGGGGGTACCTATTTATCTACTCGCAGATGGTATGCTTTCGAACTGCTAGGTGGGCAGGAGCTAGGGATGAAATAACAGAAGCTCACTTCCGTCATGTGAAGCTGGGCTCAAACCATTAGAGTGCTGACCATTTCTGGCCGGCAAACTCCAGCATCATTAAGCCGCTGTGCCACCGCGTCCCCTATATTATATATAATATATATAATTATATATAATATAATTTTGATATGTGTATATGTATATATGTATATATGTGTATATGTGTATATGTGTATATGTGTATGTGTGTATATGTGTATGTGTGTATGTGTATGTGTATGTGTATGTGTATGTGTATGTGTATGTGTATGTGTATGTGTATGTGTATGTGTATGTGTATGTATATGTATATATCCTTATTTCTTTATAACTTTTCCTTATAACTTTACCGGAGGGCGCGAGGTGAATTGGGAGCAGCCCACACACGGCAACTTCACCAAGGAGTGGCGCGAGCGACCTGGAAAGCCCAGCAATGAACACACTAAGAGGGCAAGAGACAGCAGACTGCGCACCCGACGCCGTTTTTCCAAGACAGACCCTGAGAAAACAGGGGGAGCAGTGAGGAGCCTGGGCAGCCCTGCTGGCAGCCCAGCTGATGGCAACCTGATCCCACAGGGGGCATAGCGCGCAAGCCACGTGGACCCCGCCAAGTGAACCATGGATGCAGGATGTCTGGAAGACCCCCGGGACCCCCCAGCACCCAGGCGCATGTGGAGAGATGGCAGCGAGCCCCGACTGCATTGCACAGCACTCACCAGCCGGATCGCACGACCACATGGCAAGGCTGGAGCAGGATGTGTTCGCCCTGCAAGAAGCAATGGAGGGCCTGATCCGGACATTAAGCCATGGAGCCCAAGGCCAGGCGAACGGAGCAGCTGCACCAGCAACGGCAGGAATGGAGGTGAGAAGGCCCAACCCCTGGGGGGAAGCTACGACAGAGGGAACCTGGGCCCAGGTGGCAGCGAGCGGAACAGTGGGGCCAGTGACAGCAGGAGCCAAGGTGAGGGGATCCACAGCTTGGGGGGAGGCCACCCCAAACCCCTGGAATGCAAGGGCCCCGAACCCAACCCTAGCGAACGGTGCGTGGAGGGAGGAAGACTCACCCGAGAGCAGGAGATCCAGAGACCAGGCTGAGGCAGCAAGACTCCAGGTTGAGGCAGCAGTGGGCGGAGCAACCACAAACCCCAGGCCGATGCACGGAGCGTGGGGGGGGGAGGAACCACCCAGAAGCGGCAAATTCAAAACCCGGGCTGGAGAAACATTTATTTATTTATTCGATTTCTCACCGCCCAACTCCCTCAAGGGACTCTGGGTGGTTTACAAATCATCAAAATCACGAATATTAAACATTAAAACATTAAAATAACCATTTAAAATACCATAAATATAATAACATTAAAATGGCGATGTGTTCTTTCAACCTTGCAAGGGCTATTGGGCTATCGTACTATATTAGCCATCCTGAAAGCCAAGGGTTTCTGCTCTTCTTTCTGCCCCAGGCCTGTTGGCAAAGCCAAGTTTTAAGTTGTTTCCTGAAGCCCAGGAGTGAGGTGGACTGTCTTAACTCTGGGGGAAGGATATTCCACAGGGCAGGTGCTACTGCAGAGAAGGCACGCTTCCGTGACCCCGTAAGATGGAATTCTTTAACTGATGGGGTCCGTAGCATGCCCTCCCTGCATGACCAGATGGGACAGGCTGATGTGATGGGGATAAGACGGTCCCTTAGGTAACCTGGTCTCCATGACATGGAGCAGCACGACACCAATAGGAAGGGGGGCACGCTGCAAACAAGAGAGAGCCCCAGCAGCACCCGGGCTGAGAGGGCCCACTGTCTGGGGAAGGGCCATGCCAGGCCCCTGGAATCTGGAGAGGCCAGCCTCAGCAGAACAGAGCCCTGGACAGGCAGATGGAGCATGGGGAAGGGAGCAGTCATGTGAGGCCTGGAGGCTTGAAGCCCAGGCTGGGGCAGCAGCAAGCAGCACAGCAGTGACAGGGAGGTGAGCGCCCCCTGCAGGCGAAACCACAACGGCCCTGGCTGAGGCAAGTACACCTACTACCTGGGGGGGAGCCACCCCAGATCCCTGGGACACAAGAACCCTATCCTATACCCAGGCTCAGGCGGCAGCAGGCGGCAGAGCAACAATAGAGAGCCAGGCAGCCCCTGCAGACACTCATACCTGGGGGAGAGCCGCACCACACCCCCAGGAGGCAAGAGCCCTACCCTACACCCAAGCTGGGATGGCAGCAGGCGGCACAACAACAATAGAGAGACGGCTGGCCCCGGCAGATGAGTATCCAACAGCCCCGGTTGAGGCAAATGACCCCACCACCTGGGAGAGGACCACACCCCACCCCTGGGAAACGAGATCCACAACAGTCCTGAGACCAAGTGGCCTGCAGAGAGGAGCAGAATCCTTCGGGGACAGGGGCCTAAGCATCAAATTCCATGGAGACCCCAAGCAGCTAGCGTGTTTTCTAACACACCTTAGGGGGTTCATGGAGGAATTTGAGGGGTCCTTCAGCTCAGAGGACGCCAAAGTAAGATACGTATCGGGGCACTTCAGGGCAGAGGCCACGCAGTGGCTACAGAAGCTACACCAGACGGCAGCCCCAGAACTACACGATTTCCAAAACTTCAGCTTTAACGTGGCATGATGCTGGTCCAATAAAGAATTTCACATATCCCATGTGACTTGTGTTGGTAATTACTGAGTTTGGGCCATAAGATCGTGATCCTCACAATAGGTACCACTTCAGTGGGATGGTAACAGCGTTCCATGCATGTCGTGCTGGCCACATGACCATGGAAGCATCTTCGGACAGCGCTGGCTCTTAGGCTAAGAAATGGAGATGAGCACCGCCCCCTAGAGTCGGACACGACTGTGCAGGGGAAAACCTTTACCTTTACTTTATCAATAAAATTATTGTTTTTAATACACACACAGGTGTGTGTGTGCATGGTGTGAATAGAGTATATATTCAATAATATTTTATTAATATTTATTTTAGTATAAATATGGTAAAACAAGAATCAATAGCTACAATATTTGATAGTCTTTAATCCCATGCATTGACAATATTGTATCTGATTTATGCTGTGGCTGAAAATCATGCAATTTCCTTCTGTTTTAAACAATTGTGTTAGTTCATCTTACTGATTATGTTTCTAATATCTGCCATAGGAACAGAAGTGGTCTCTGGATATCAATTCAACACAGGTAGCTTTAGCAAGTGCATGATTTTGGATGAATTGTGGAACAAACTAAATGAGTCATGCATTGCATAGCATTTTGCCTCTGTTTCTATTTGTTAATTACAACAGAACAGTAGATATGTCAGGATCAAGACCATGACACGCTGGATGGGAAAACCTTGATCATTTATCTAGCCCCTGCTATTTATTCTCTGTAGCCACACAGATATTTTTCTTTTTGGTATCAATGAAATTTCAAACAAATAAGTGTAATTGTCAAGTACTACACCACTGGGCAAGATCAAGGAAGCAAGAATTACAAAGACTTCAATAAGATATCTTTAATGTAGTGTTGAGATAAATACGGCATCTTGGAAACTGCAGGAAGAATTTCCACTCTCATTAATACCGAATTCATTATGATTTAGTCTTTTTTATAGATTTGAAATGCTTCTTCCCAGATTTTTTTTCCATTTGGCTGAGTTGTACTTTATAAAATAAGCTACCAATGGATTCACCTTCTACCTCTTGATTGTTTAGGTCTCCTCTTCAATCCATTACTTTCTCAAACTCCCTCAATGATTTGAGGGAAAATGGAATTTTTCTTTTTAAAAAGTGCTCCCACCCTCTGCACAATGTCTATCCCACACCATTGGTGTAATTAAATAACTAATACACAAATGTGGAACAGAGTAAAGTGAACATGTCATCTATTTTATCTATTATTTATTTATTTATTTTATTATTTGAATTTATCCCCGCCCATCTCTACCATAGTAGACTCTGCGCGGTTTACAATCAAAATAAGAATCTATACACACTGAATACATTGGCATAGAGAATAAAGCACAAGTATCTTTCACTATTGAAAATTAGACATAATTTATTCAGGTATTTGTATGTCCTTGCCTCATTGTGCATTGATGGAAAAATGGAACATCCCGCATTTATGGAGTGTTTTCTATGCAGATGACCCTAGAAATAGCTGTGGAAGGATAATGACAAAATCAATCAATCCGTATAAAATTGCTTGCATACAGTTGAAGAGATAATAAAAACAATAAACTGAGATATGAAATGACAACCTACTCCAGAGAATAAAACCACTGAACCATTTTCTAATTTGTTCAAACACATGCTTAATAGTTAGTTGTGATACAAGGCTTTAGAAAAACTAGACTTCAAGTTTTGTAAGCAGGATCCTGGAAGTCTCCTAATTTACAGTATGTGAGTCCTAAGCAATTCTGAGAATAATTTCTGGTGCCTGATAATTGCAGGAATTAATAATATCCGGAAGCTACAGCTGGTACAGAATGCGGCCGCGCGGGCAGTTTTAAGTTCACCAAGATCGACACATATAACACCTCTGCTCCGTGAGACGCATTGGGTGCCAGTTTGCTTCCGGGTCCAATTCAAGGTGTTGGTTATTACCTTTAAAGCCCTACATGGCATGGGCCCAGGTTATCTGAGGGACCGCCTCATCCCCATTACATTGTCCCGTCCTACCCGATCTTGCAGAGAGGGCATGCTACGGACCCCCTCGATGAAAGAGTTTCCCAAACTCCTATTAAGTCCCATGAGTTCATGGCACAAGTCTTCTCACTGCTATATTATTTACTGTATTTATTTAACAAATTTATATGGCTGCCCATATCACTGAACATGACTCTGGGCAGTGTAGAAGCAACAATTAAAACAATGTCACAGCTATTAATTTTTTTTAAAAAAAAAAAGATTGTGGGAGAAGAACATCCATTTAAACACGGTATAACCATCATGCAGGCTCCCCATGGGATCCCCAAGGTTGCTGGAAAAAAACATGTTCTCAGGTGTTTTCGTATATATACTGTAGTATATACCAGTATATACTATAGGATATTATATATACTTTAGTATTTATACTTTATATATACTATATACCATGAAGTGTACTATATATGTTTAGAGAGTGTTTGTGTGTACCAATCGAAGTGAATATTTGTAGCTCAGGGTTGAACTGTGGAGTCCTTGGTGCTCTCTGAGCCTTGTTGTTTTCTTGCAGACATTTCATTGCCAAGCTAGGCAACATCTTCAGTGTGAAAAGGGAGTGGAACTTGCTCTCTGTTTATATACCCTGGCTTGTCCTGCCTGTGTTGGTGGGGGTGTTGTACTCTCCTTGGTAGTACCTTGATTCGGTTGTTGTTGCTGCTTGGTTGATTGACTGAGTTAATAGTTCCCTGATTAGGGTCTATTGTGTTGTTTGATTGCTCCTCTGGTGCTAATCTTGCTGTTACAAACACATACACACACACACACACACACTAAAAGCAGCTTGACAGAAACCAGTGGATTTTAAAATCTACAGAATGTTGATGATGTCAATTTTTAAAAAAATGTATTTGTAAAACTGGGAATTGAAAAAATGAATTAGTTTTCTTGAGTACAGTATCCTAAAAAGAAAGTGGGAGGGGGAAATAAAGGAAAATCACCTACCTGTGAAATGATACAGTTAAAAATATCTTTCTATGCTACATGGAAATCATTAAAAAGCATAAAGTTAAAAAAAAACTCTACTCTACCTTTCTCCACCAAAATATATATAATGAATTGTTTATATTTGGGAACCACCAGCTGAAGAACTTTGTATCATATCAGGCAAGATTTATATAATGACTGGTTCCCCGAATGTTGAGACTCGTGCTTTGAAACCATCATCTTCAGTTTTAGGCACCTGCCAAAATGTCTGAAAATTAAATATAGAGAAGACCAAACTAATGACAACAGGTAGAACAACCAGCCTGAGAACTGACAATGAAGATGTTGAAATGGGAAATAGCTTCTGCTTTTTAGGATCAACCATCAAGAGTAAAGGAACAAGCTGTCAAGAAATATATTGTTTGCAGACTAGCGCTTGGTAGAGCAGACATGACTGCCTTGAAAAAGATATGCAGATGCTGTGATGTGTCTGTATCTATAAAGATCAGAATAGTGCAAGCCATGATATTCCCTGTGACACTCTATGGAAGTGAAAGTTGGACTTTGAAGAAGCAGGATAGGAAGAATATTGACACTTTTGAACTTTGGTGTTGGAGAAGACTCCTGAGAATCCCATGGGCAGTCAAGAAAAAAAGCATGGATCATTGAACAAATCAACACAGAGTTTTTACTTGAAGCATAAATGACCAGGTTCAAATTATCCTTCTTTGGACATATTGGTAAGATGGAGTGGCTGTGGATTGATGGGCCCCCTGTATCCGGGAAGTTATCATCTTTGGTTCTGGGTGGGGTGGCATTACCCCACTCGGATCCAGTGCAGAATCTGGGGGTCCTCCTGGACTCACGACTCCTGCTCGAAGAGAAGGTGGCAGTCGTGGCCAGGAGGGCCTTTGCACAGCTTCGAGTTGTGCGCCAGTTATGCCCTTTCCTGGATCGGGAGGCCCTCCGAACAGTCACTCATGCCCTTGTCATATCCCGCATAGACTATTGTAATGCGCTCTACATGGGGCTACCCTTGAAGAGTATCTGGAAGCTTCAGCTGGTGCAGAATGCAGCAGCGCGAGCAGTTATGGGTGCTACGAGATCGGCACATGTGACACCTCTGCTACGCGAGCTGCACTGGGTGCCAGTTTGCTTCTGGGTTCAATTCAAGGTGTTGGTGATTACCTTTAAAGCCCTACATGGCATAGGGCCAGGGTACCTGAGGGACCGTCTCGTCCCGATAACGTCGGCCCGCCCCACCCGTACATGCAGAGAGGGCATGCTTCGGACCCCCTCTACAAGAGAATTCCATCTAGCGGGGTCCAGGAGGCGTGCCTTCTCCGCGATAGCGCCCACCTTATGGAACATCTTGCCCCCAGAGGTGAGACTGGCTCCCTCACTCCTGGCCTTTCGGAAGGCTCTTAAGACCTGGCTCTGCTGCCTGGCCTGGGACGACGGGGGTGGTAGTGCCTCCTGGGGTTGGCTCGCCCCGTAGCACTATGATCTACTCTGCGGTTTCAAATCCATCTTGGACTTTATTTATTGTTATGCTTGGTGTGTTTTTTAGAAATTTTGTATAGTTTTTTAAATTTTTACTTGTTGTAACCCACCCAGAGTCCCTTGTATGGGAGATGGGCGGGGGATAAATTGAATAAATAAAATAATAAAATAAAATAAAATAAAATAAAATAAAATAAAATAAAATAAAATAAAATAAAATAAAATAAATAAAATAAAATAAAATAAAATAAAATAAAATAAAATAAAATAAAATAAAATAAAATAAAATAATAAATAATAAAATAAAATAAAATAAAATAAAATAAAATAAAATAAAATAAAATAAAATAAAATATAAAATAAAATAAAATAAATAAAATAATAAAATAAAATAAAATAAAATAAATATTATATGAAGACCTTGTTCTCTGGAGAAGGCTCTAATGCTGGGAAGGGTAGAAGAAAAGAGAAGAAAATAATGAATAGCAGCAAGGTAGATGGACTCATACAGTAGCAATTGGTGCACCATTGGAAGACCTGAAGTACCAGGTTAGGACAGATCTTCATGGAGAAAATCTAATTATGTTGTTGCTAAGCATCAAGAGCGACTTGATGGCACATAATCAATAAAATAATCTCACAATTTATGTAGGATGGGGATGGGAAAACTGTCATTTTTTTTCTTCTGTACTTTTAAAACATTCCTTACTGTCATTGCTCCACACAACACTAAGCATCAAACTGTACAATTAGGTTGGGTTTATTACAAAGATGTATCGCATATTGCCATTTCTTCCAATTTTGCTTCAAAGATGGGTAGAAAATGTCAACAAAGTAGGGCCATTTCAGATCAGGAATTCCTTCCCAATGGAATGTATTTTATTAGTCATCTATCCCAAGCCACTTAAACCTCAAAAAAACCAAGATTATGGCAACGAGCTTGATTGATGACTGGCAAATAGAGGGAGAAAAAGTGGAGGCAGTGACAGACTTTGTATTTCTAGGCGCAAAGATTACTGCAGATGCTGACTGCAGCCAGGAAATCAGAAGACATCTACTTCTTGGGAGGAGAGCAATGGCAAATCTTGATAAAATAGTTAAGAGCAGAGACATCACACTGACAACAAAGGTATGCATAGTTAAAGCAATGGTATTTCCTGTAGTAACCTATGGCTGCGAGAGCTGGACCAT
The DNA here is from genome assembly GCA_023362775.1 of Charina bottae. Lineage (NCBI taxonomy): Eukaryota > Metazoa > Chordata > Lepidosauria > Squamata > Charinaidae > Charina > Charina bottae. Next base: position 22,618,641 of record JALMGJ010000008.1, on the reverse strand, counting down.
AAGGAAGGCTGAGCGAAGGAAGATCGATGCTTTTGAACTGTGGTGTTGGAGGAAAATTCTGAGAGTGCCTTGGACTGCAAGAAGATCAAACCAGTCCATACTCCAGGAAATCAAGCCAGACTGCTCACTTGAGGGAATGATATTAAAGGCAAAACTGAAGTACTTTGGCCACATAATGAGAAGACAGGATACCTTGGAGAAGAAGCTGATGCTAGGGAAAGTGGAAGGCAAAAGGAAGAGGGGCCGACCAAGGGCAAGATGGATGGATGGTATTCTGGAGGCGATGGACTCAACCATTGGGGAGCTGGGGATGGTGACGGCCGACAGAAAGCTCTGGCGTGGGCTGGTCCATGAAGTCACGAAGAGTCGGAAACGACTGAACGAATAAACAACAAAATACCAAGCCACATTGACATGTTCTTCAATATTATATACACACAAGCCATTGTTTTTAAACAATGCATGTTTGGAGTTAATGAAATAATGCTGCATTGCTCTTCAGTTACAAAGTGAAGTCTAACTGATGAAGGCATTGAAATAACAGTTCTGTGCAGAAATATTTCCATGTAAATTGTCCGTTAAATGCACTTTTTATTATTTCATACAGATGCTCATCAACACAATGTCAAATGGGTCAGCTCTTGTCAAGGTATGGTGGATCCCAGTACACTCAATAGGTCTCTGAAGTGTGGTGAATGACTGTCTATAAATACTTAATAGATTCACTATGAATAATTCATTTCTAGATCCCCAAATGTGAATATGAGAATTCACATGTAAGAGAAGAAGAAACGTCTTTACTGAGTTACAATTTGTAGCTATTAGTTGATTGTTGATCAGTCCTTTGTAAAGAAATTTCCTGTAACCTCATTAGAAGTTTGTAATAAATTATAAGAAATATGTTGCTGCATCATGGCCAACTGTTTTTTCCTTCCTATGGTATTATTGCTAAACTTTTCTATCAAGTCAAGATATCTATCTACAGATCAAAAGCTTAATCAACTAAAATGTGTTCCTGAATAGGAAAGCATGAAAAGCAGCAAATTCTTTAATAACAAGCTTGAACATAAATACAGTGAACGATGCTGAAGCAGCAACATTTTTGCAGCTTCTGTTATATAGATCTTAACTGTCATATGATTGAATTTTAGAATTTTGGTAACATAACCTTCATTGGTATAAAAAAAAACCCTAATTGTGCTGCATTTCCTTTGTTGTATCTTCATGGTTGAATGGAGACATCATTAAAATACCTATCATTCTCATATTAGGCCTTCTTTTTTTGGTAATAATTTTATTGAAGTTTTTAATAGACATAGTAAACTAAAACATAGACAAGCTAAACTAAAAGATTAAAGAAAAGTAAGACAGAAGTTTAAAAAGTGCAAGAGAAAGAAAGAAAAAAGAAAAGAGAGAGAATAAAAGAAAAAAGAAAAAGAAACAAAGACAATAATAAAGAAGTGGCTTCCAACCTTCATCACACTGAGCACAAGCTAACATAACAACTCTTCACAAAATTACAAACAAAAAACTCTTCTTCCCATAACTTAACTCATATCTATTCAAAAGATATGAATTCAAAAGTTATACCAGGGTTGGCCATTTTAAAATCTTAGCTTAAACATTGATAGATGCACTTTCACTTTTTCCCCCTTTCTGCCTCATCCTTTAGTCCCCTCTACTGTCCATTTGCAACATTCAAAGAATCTCAGTTACTAATATGGATTTAGTTTTGTTCCAGTTGTTTCTCACGGGTGTATTATTTAATTATATACTTGCTTTTCGAATCTTACAGCAAAAGTACAAATGTTCCAAATTCCTCTGGTCTCCTAGTCCATTTATAACTTTCTTAAATCAAAATCTTTTTTTTTTTTGCTTTTTACCAATTTTATATTGTTTTTAAACTCTTAAGTCTCTATTTAAAATTCCTTGTATCGAAGAAAGAAGGTAAAACTCACCAGATGTCGAATTAAACTTGGCATTTTGAAGGTCTCTAATATCCATGAGATAGTTAAATAGATCATTTCCAAAGGTGATTAGAAAGTGAGTGTAGCTCGCTTAGTGTCCTTTTTAAAGGCTCTGCCACAGCTGAGAGCAAAATGTCATCTCCCTCATCTCCTGGAGCTCAATCCCATGTGGGACCACTGTTCTATGATCCCCTCACAGGGAGCTGCCATTTGGAGAGCTTGTGGGCAATCGCCCATCCTCTCCTTCTCCAGAGAGTTTCTGACGGACCGGTCAACTTGTCAGTCCCTTTTTCTTCACCGCAGAGATTGTCTCCGCTGTTTGTGGAGATGTCTTCAGTAAGCCATGAGTCACCCAGAAGCTCCCCATTGTGTAACTCCTCATATTAGGCCATCCTGATATATCTTTCCTAGATGAAATTATACACAGATACACACAGATACATTATACATAACTTGTTCCAAATAAATAAAAACCAAAGGTTGTCCATCAGTTCAGTGCAAATAATATTGATTGCGAATTGCCAAATTTGGAAATGGGAGATTTGGACTTTGGGAAATGTCACATGAGGTTTGTTGTTCTTAGTAGGCTTTGGTGATGCTTTCATATTATGATGGTCTATTGGTATTAACAACACAAAATGTGTTGATTTTTTTTTTTAAAAAAAGAAAAAGCTTTCAAAATAAGGAGAGAACAAAGTGTGAATGCATTTTTACATGATGGAGTGGTGCTGGACTTAAAGGAGAAAGTGGTTTTCCCACTCCAGAAGCAACCTTCCCTAGATCCAGAGGTGCCAACTACCACCCAGTTACAAATATCCCTTTTTTGGGCAAGGTGCTTGAAAGACTTATGTCTGTGGACATCTGTGGACATTCTTGAAGGACACTAATTATCTCAACCCCTTTCAGTCTCAGTTCAGGCCTGGTCTTGGGATGAAATCTACCATGGTCATCCTGATAGATGCTGTTGTGTGGGAAATATTATTTTGTTGATCCTGCTTGAGCTATCTGTGGCTTTTATCACAATCAACCAGATAGATTTCCACATATTGGCTGTGTGGGTAGCTGTGCCTCTACACCCTTACTGCTATGTTGTGGAGCACCAAGCTTTGTTGTGGAGCACCAAGCTTTTCTATTTCCAGTGCTGTTTAATATCTATATGAAATTGAAAATGGCGATCAAGGGGTTTTTTTAGCTCAGTGTCACCAATATGCAGATGATATTCAGTTCTACTTCTTTATAACATCTGAATTCGGAGAGGCTATTCATGTTCTGACTCAGTGTCTGGATGCTATGGTGAGATGGATTAGAGTCAAGAAATAGAGAGTGAATCCCACCAAAGACTATGAGTTGGATGTTCCCAGGTATGAGAATTGGGGAGATTGTCTATTAAGAAATAGTTCCTTGTTCTAAATGAGGTTGCACATCCTCAGAAAGAACAGGTATGTTGTTTGGGAGTGCTCCTACGGTCATCACTGTTATTGGAAAGTCAAGTGACCTCCATTCTATATAAAATGGCAAAAACAGAAAATAAAACAAGAAATATTAAACAAAATAGAGGCTCACACATAACACATATAGTTACATAATGCATAAAAAGAGACATGCAACCTAAGTTGATTGATCACAATATCACAGGAATGGAATTTCATAGAAGACAGTCAAACAAAAAAGTAGGCATCAAACTGCTATTCCTGGCTGCCAAGTATCTCCTGGTATCTCCTGTGCAAGGCTATGTGTTTTCTATTATTTCCCATATAATGGTAAGCGTAAGTTTGTGATTAGCTTCATATGTCTTCTCTTATGAAGACATATGTCTCATAGGAGACTCATATGAAGACCTGTGTCTCATATGTCTTCACATCTGTTCCTAATCTCACTCCCCCATCTCACACATGGGTGAGGGAAAAATGTCTTCATCAGGAAAGCTTGTAACAGACATCTTTAAAGGAGCTGATACTTCTGATACACCTGGCAATGCTAATATAATAATAATCTGATGAAATTCAGATTATTCATCAATAATCTGATGAAATATACACATTATTTTTAAAAGATTTTTTTCCTGCATTATTTTTATAAATAACTAAAGGTGGGGAACATACCTAATACTCCTTCCTCCTCCTATTTTCCCCACAACAACAACCCTGTGAGATGAGCTGGGCTGAGAGAGAGTGACTGGCCCAAAGTCACCCAGTCGGCTTTCATGCCTAAGGCAGGACTAGAACTTAAAATTAACCTAACTCCATATCCATATCCCAAAACTCCATATCCCATAAGCATATATATAGGTTATTTGTGGGACTGCCTTTCTCCAAGTGTCTCTCCCCATCCCACGAGATCTGGCAGGGAGGGCATGCTTTGAGTCTTGACTATTCAACAGTGCCTCCTGGTGAGACTCAGGAAGCATGCTTTCTCTGTTGCAATGCCTGGCTTTTGGAACACCATATCCCCTGAGATTTACCTGCCCCCATCCTGCTGGCATTTCATAAATCGTTGAAGACCTAAATGTTCCCTCAGGCATGCAGTTTGGAGGCTGGGTGAGCCCAACAATGTGATTTTTAAAATACAACTGTTGTTGTATGGATTTGGTTAGATTGTCTTTGAGTACCATTATGTTATTATTTTATTACTTTCTTTTTAAGTTTGTATACACAATAATAATCAAATACATGAGGCTTGAACCTCAATTTTGGTTTGAAACCATTCTTTTATAAACCTTTTTGTATGTCCTGTAAGAAATTGTTTTGTCTCTTGACAGTTTTTGTCACTATCCCCCAAATTTGGCCTGTGACATGTCCTGTTCCGACTAAGGCTGGACACGGAAGTGTTACTGAAATTAACTTTATTTACACAGTTACACAAGCAGCCCAATTTATATTGTCCTCTTCTTCTTCTGCAGACTGTACAACAACAAGTCCGGGGAATGCTCCTGGCCCAACTGGAAGGACCAGAGAGGGTGCAGGCGCGGTGGTAGATGCTGCAGCCAGCGGTGATCCGGAGGTGGCAGGCAAGGTAACCGCGGGCGTGGAGTTAGCTTGGCTGTCGGGGCTGGGAGTAGACCGAGGCCTGACGAAGGCAGCCCACTGGTGACCGGCGTCGGCTGGGCTTGGCTGATACTCCTTGCTGGTGGGCGTCTGGGTAGACCGGGGCCCGACAAAGGCAACCCACTGGTGACCGGCGTCAGCTGGGCTTGGCTGATGCTCCTTGCTGGTGGGCGTCTGGGTAGACCAGGGCCCGACAAAGGCAACCCACTGGTGACCGGCGTCAGATGGGCCTGACTGCTGATCTGGGCTGGTGGGCGTCTGGGTAGACCGGGGCCCGACAAAGGCAACCCACTGGTGACCGGCATTGGCTGGGCCTGGCTGATTTTCTTGGCGAGCGGGCGTCAACTCACAGACAACACAAATATATGTAGATGTGATTGTGAAAATATTAAAAAGCAAAAACAAAAACCTCTGACACTTAGTTTGTTCTGTACTCTGACCTTCTAAATGATGAAATAATGGTTCCAGTAAAACCAACACTAGTTTTTCAATTGACCTTTGTGAATTTAAAAGACTGCCCACTTAATATCAGCATGGGATATCAGAAACATATTCTGTACGGACATTTATGGCAGGCCAGCTTAGCTTACTATTTTAAATCAAGAAGTACACATCTCAGAAGACTTACAAGTGCACTTTCCTTATCTGCCATAGAAAGAAATAAGTTGCTGCCATCTCCAAGGAAGATGTAGAAAAATAATAATAAATCTGTATCACTACCTTAAAAAACGTGGATGCTTCTCTAATTGTTTTATATAATTATATGTATGAATAAACTCACAAGCTGAACTAAGGAGTCACTCAGTGTGACAGGAAAATCTACACTATTCCAACGGCAAATAAATGTAGTTAATTAGGAAATCTTTGATCTTTGATGTGTGATTACCAGCATCTGAATGGTGTAGCTGAGGGAACTGGACATTTCAGTAATCTGCCATAATACTTCAAGTCAAATGGAATAGTTTCTAAATTTTCAGTCTGGTCCTCAGATGTTAGTATTTAATCAACAAATCTGAAGCTCACCCCCTTCTTTCTTTATTAAGCAACAGACAATTATCCAAGATCCAAATAAGCATTTTATAAGCATTTTATTCTTTGACATTAAAAAAAAACAGCAAAGGTCAAAGCCGGTATAGGTATAAGTCCAAAGGTATAAGTCCAAAGCTTCATTTTCATGAAACTCAGGGGGCAGTTTCTAATCTGTTATTCTGGAGCAACTGATGCTGGAAAATAGCACCTTATGCCAAGTAATCTGCAGGTAAATCTATTTTCTTTATAAAAAAAGAAAAGAAAAAAATATAATTACAGTGACCATGCATCCTTTATTATAAAGGACAGTCCTTTATTTCAGAAACCTGTTCTTTAGATTTATATATTTTTCAAAAACTCACTTTTGTCCTTTAGTTTGGTCATTTAACTTTTATGATACAAATGGTACAAGTGGTAACTTAATGCACAGTCTTTCACATTCCTATGAAAAATATGGAAATTGAATTGTCTTTTTAAAATAAATTTAGATATACTGTTTGATGTGAGATATTTTTATTAGAATATGCATTTTTGTAAAGTTTTTCTTGGTTTTGTTCTTGAATTTTCCTTTGTAAAGCAAAGTTATAAACATAGACAATATTTTTATCCTTATGAACCTCTTTCAGATTTGCTCCTTTTTCAAGTTTGTCCTTTATTTTTTCCAAGAAAATATGGTCACTGTAATTATCATCCTTAACTTCAGAGTCTCATGAATGGTTTAATTGTTATTTGGGGCATTTGGAAGCCTGTGCACATTGGAGTTGCAAAATGAGCAACTAGTGTTTTCTCCACTGTTCTTGCTGTTATTCCATGTGTTGTACATAATTCTATAGGGGAAGAAAGGAAGGGAGGGAGGGAGGAAAAATTCTAAGCATATGCTATGGCTAACATATCTGGGCTGGAAAACCAGGACAGTGAGACTCATCTCTGGTGCCCTTTAAAGGGTATCTGGTTGTTTGCAGCCCAGATATTGTAGCCCTTGCATATGCAGTCATAGAAGCATAAGCCTCAGTGTATTCCCTTACTTTTAAATCAGCTTTATCCATGATGGAATTTTAATGGATCCTGGGAAAACAGAGGAGAAAACAGGACCATTGCAAAAGAGACATCTCAGCCAAGGGTAGAGGGGAAACATGAGAAAGAGACTCAGAGGCTTAGAGTTGAATTGGATAATTCCTTTGACAGGCTTTCTAGATTCTGTTCATTATCCTACTAGCAATAAAGATCTTTCCAGAAATCCAAGTGGTTCTTATTTCCTGAATTTGTCAGGCTTGCAGGGCTTGACATTATTGCTCTCTATATATACATTGTTGTGTTTTCCCTTCCCTGATTCTATGCAACCAGTCACCTAGCTGATTTTGGCAGATTTAAAAAAGGCTAAGTGAAGTTAGCCCTGATTAGTACTTGAATGGGAACCATCAGGAAACCTCAGGGAAGTAGATTAGACTAGGACCAAAAAAAGAAAGAAAAGGTGGGGAGAGATGCATCCTGGAAGAAAGTGATTGCAAAGCGTAGTTGCCAAGAAAATTACATGAGTCAAGCTCTGCTCAAGGAAGACATTACTTACTCACTCTCTGGAATTCAGGCTGTACTAGGAAGGCAGGTAGATGCCTTCAGTGTCACTCTCAAAAATGTAACATCAATTGCAATAATGGTTGAATTAGTATAGTATACTGAAACACAAAGCAGACAACCCTATTTCAGCCTACATGTGTTAGACAAATGGAGCCCATGTGACTAGTCTGTCATTCAGTGACTCATGTGAATCCAGAAAACTGGTTAATTGAGTAAATTAACCATGGATAAGGATACAGTGTGAATATAGCCATACATACTGTAAATATTCATGCTGGAAATTCTGCTGATGTCTCAATCCTATAGAGACCCTCCGTCCTGTTCCTGTTCTCTGGCTAAATACTTTATTAAAGTGTTAAGTGTTAAGGACAGCTTAGCTTTTTCCTGAGTTACCATTTGAGTGTGCTCATTATTTAAGTATTTATTCCTAAGTATCTCCCTCTTTCTTCTCAACATACATGGATAACTCCTTCAATATTTTGATATTCAAGTATCAACTAAGGTCTGACTTCATACATCTGAGGTACAAATTGAAGCCCATTCAGCAGTCTGTTAGAACTACTGAAATGGAGCAGAGCTGCAAAGTTTGTGTACAGAAAAAGAATATTGTTTAAAAACAGAGCCCATGAGCATATTAGGTACAGCATTTTCAGTAGATAAATGATGTTCCATTTCTTCTTTGTTTCCCTAAATTTAATATCTCTTGCCCTGATTGCTGCAAGAGATGTGTGTAGAAAGTGGGAAAAATCTCCTAGGCCAGGGGTCGGCAAACTTTTTTTGCCGGGAGCCATTTTGACATGCTCGTGCACATTTTGAAGTGCTCGAGAGCCAGGGGGCGGGGTTTGCGGGCGCGGGCCAATCGCGTGGAAGGGGGCGGGGTTTGCGGGTGGGAGCCAATCACGTGGAAGGGGGTGGGTTTTGCGGGCGGGAGCCAATCGCGTGGAAGGGGGCGGGGGAGGTTTGGAAGAAGAAGGGAAAGAGAGGCTCGACTGCTTCGGCGGCGGCGCTTCCAGGTTGTCGCTGCGGTGGCAACAGCTGCCCCTTCGAAAGGGCAGGCTCCGGGGACCCCGAAAATGCCCTCAGTTTAGGCAGGGAGGCTGCACCAAGCTGCCTCAGCTGTTCTGCGGGGAGAATTTCCACCCCAGGGCAGCGTGTGCATGTGGAGAGGGGAGGTTTCTGCCTCCCTGCCGGAACCGAGGGCATTTTCGGGGTCCCCGGAGCCTGCCCTTTCGAAGGGGCAGCACTGCAGCTCGGGCAGCAGTGCCCTTTTGAAAGGGCAGGCTCCGGGGACCCCGAAAATGCCCTCAGTTCCGGCAGGGAGGCAGAAACCTCCCCTCTCCACATGCACACGCTGCCCTGGGGTGGCAATTCTCCCCGCAGAACAGCTGAGGCAGCTTGCGTGCAGCCTCCCTGCCGGAACTGAGGGCATTTTCGGGGTCCCCGGAGCCTGCCCTTTCGAAGGGGCAGCACTGCAGCTCGGGCAGCAGTGCCCCTTCGAAAGGGCAGGCTCCGGGGACCCCGAAAATGCCCTCGGTTCCGGCAGGGAGGCAGAAACCTCCCCTCTCCACATGCACACGTTGCCCTGGGGTGGCAATTCTCCCCGCAGAACAGCTGAGGCAGCTTGCGCGCAGCCTCCCTGCCTAAACTGAGGGCATTTTCGGGGTCCCCGGAGCCTGCCCTTTCGAAGGGGCAGCACTGCAGCTGCTGCTGCCGCTGCCCCTTCGAAAGGGCAGGCTCCGGGGACCCCGAAAATGCCCTCGATTCCGGCAGGGAGGCAGAAACCTCCCCTCTCCACATGCACACGCTGCCCTGGGGTGGCAATTCTCCCCGCAGAACAGCTGAGGCAGCTTGCGCGCAGCCTCCCTGCCAGAACCGAGGGCATTTTCGGGGTCCCCGGAGCCTGCCCTTTCGAAGGGGCAGCACTGCAGCTCGGGCAGCAGTGCCCCTTTGAAAGGGCAGGCTCCGGGGACCCCGAAAATGCCCTCAGTTCCGGCAGGGAGGCAGAAACCTCCCCTCTCCACATGCACACGCTGCCCTGGGGTGGCAATTCTCCCCGCAGAACAGCTGAGGCAGCTTGCGCGCAGCCTCCCTGCCGGAACCGAGGGCATTTTCGGGGTCCCCGGAGCCTGCCCTTTCGAAGGGGCAGCACTGCAGCTCGGGCAGCAGTGCCCCTTCGAAAGGGCAGGCTCCGGGGACCCCGAAAATGCCCTCGGTTCCGGCAGGGAGGCAGAAACCTCCCCTCTCCACATGCACACGCTGCCCTGGGGTGGCAATTCTCCCCGCAGAACAGCTGAGGCAGCTTGCGTGCAGCCTCCCTGCCGGAACCGAGGGCATTTTCGGGGTCCCCGGAGCCTGCCCTTTCGAAGGGGCAGCACTGCAGCTCGGGCAGCAGTGCCCCTTCGAAAGGGCAGGCTCCGGGGACCCCGAAAATGCCTTCGGTTCTGGCAGGGAGGCAGAAACCTCCCCTCTCCACATGCACACGTTGCCCTGGGGTGGCAATTCTCCCCGCAGAACAGCTGAGGCAGCTTGCGCGCAGCCTCCCTGCCTAAACTGAGGGCATTTTCGGGGTCCCCGGAGCCTGCCCTTTCGAAGGGGCAGCACTGCAGCTGCTGCTGCCACTGCCCCTTCGAAAGGGCAGGCTCCGGGGACCCCGAAAATGCCCTCGATTCCGGCAGGGAGGCAGAAACCTCCCCTCTCCACATGCACACGCTGCCCTGGGGTGGCAATTCTCCCCGCAGAACAGCTGAGGCAGCTTGCGCGCAGCCTCCCTGCCAGAACCGAGGGCATTTTCGGGGTCCCCGGAGCCTGCCCTTTCGAAGGGGCAGCACTGCAGCTCGGGCAGCAGTGCCCCTTCGAAAGGGCAGGCTCCGGGGACCCCGAAAATGCCCTCGGTTCCGGCAGGGAGGCAAAAATCGCGCGGGCAGGCTGCCGGGCTTCCCGACGCACAGCTGATTGGTGCGGAGAATTTCCACTCCCTTCAGCGCTTCCGGCTTGTCACGCGACACACAGTTTGGAAAGCCCTGCCCGTCGTCAAGATGGCTGCCGGAGACGGCTGCCAGGTTGCCAGGGGTATGCCCACAGCAACGCACACCATGCCCGCTGCCGCGCCTGCCCCGCCACACTCGCTGCCGCGCCACGCCCGCCACACCTGCCTGTGGAAGAGCCACACTCAAGGGGCCAAAGAGCCGCATTTGGCTCGCGAGCCGCCATTTCCGACCCTTGTCCTAGGCCCATTGATGGCCTAGAATGGAGCAGCACACAGCCATGTGCTTGCTCCCAGTCCAAGGAGGAGAGAGGAAGAGAGAGAGGAAGTGGGAGTGGCCACAAACAGCTTCCCCAAAAAGCATGGAGAGCTTGCATCCTAGAGCAGCCATCCATATGCTGATGAGGCATGCTGGATTTGCCAGAATCTCCAACACAAATCCTATCAGAACTTCCTGTCCCTTTTCTTTAATAGCACAATACCCTTTTTATGACAAGCTTACATTATCTCAACCACCCTCCAAGTGAAGAAAGAAAGAAAGAAAGAAAGAAAGAAAGAAAGAAAGAAAGAAAGAAAGAAAGTCAAAGGGATAAAACAATTCTCAGTATGCTATAATCTTATTCTGAAAGATTATAATCAGAATAATCTTTGCAGAAAGAGTAAACCCACCAAGATTATTCTAATTTAGAAAAGGCTGTCTAAACTAATATTGGCTAAGACATCCTGAGTTTTATTGCCTAATGAATGCTGCCATTTTCAAGGTGGACATTCACAAACTAACCCTAACAGACTTCCTAATTAAATAAACTAGATTATTTTAAGACTTGATAAGTGATAAGTGACTGCAGAACATATAATTCAGTCAAGATTCCCCTTGGACAGTGGGTCTATATAGACAGCCAATTTATCATACAGTAATGTTTTATACTATTGGTCATCTCTAATTCTTCAGATTCATACCAATTGATATACCCACAATTACCACATAGGAAATACTATGTTACCTTAAAGAAAATTAATGTTATTGCCTCCCACCAAATTATCTTTAATTTAGGAAGGTAATTGTACATTCACAGAGAATACAGTGACAAACAATATTTTTGTATAATCTTCAGCTACACAGATGTGACCCTTATTTCACCAGGAGTCAAGCTTGGGTCAAAAGGGCTTTTACCATAACTTTTATCCAGGGTGTTGGTGGTGATCTTAAATTTAAAGTTGTTTTCCTTTCACATAAATATGTCATATCATTTGTATTCCTTAAATGAAAGTTTATGCACTGGAGACTTTTGAGAAAAAAGTATGTTTTTTGACTGAGACAAGAAAAAGTAGTATGAGGGCTACTTACAGTTTGAGTCTTCAGACAAATTCATTTCAAATATATACTATATGTATGTGTATATGTATCTCTCTCTGTGTGTGTATACACACATTGTAACAAATTTATTCAGATTTAATTCATTTGATCTCAACTGTAAAAAAGTGAGGTTGCTTCTGTTAGATAAAATGCGGATGAATAAGACATAAAATAAATTCTTTCTCTCTTATGTGTTGTGGGAAAAAAGCTAAATTGCATCCTACAAGATAAATAAAAATATCAAGAGTTAGCTTTCAAAGACAGCTCATCTGCAATTCATTGGAAGGAAATCATACAAAAATAAGAAAACAAGTTCTACTGCATACAATAAAAAAGACAAAAATCTGATTACAAAGCACTGGGTTTATGATTATTACGATTATGTGTTTGTGATATTCCTGTCAAATATATTATACTTTTATGAAAACATGCATCTTTGACAGCACTTACAATGTCCTGTTCGGACTATGAGCCACCTCTGGAGATTATATAGAATGTTCTTTATTAAACAAGAAATTATTTACAGAAATTTAGTCCATTAATTCACACAAATGTAGAGCATCTCCAAACACTCTGGATAAACTGGAATGGTTACTCTAGGCCATCCTTCTGGCCACAGCTATACTGGACTGGCATACTTGACAAGATTCTCCTTGAAGCAGCAAGGCAAAACCAGCTGGAACTGTTAAACAGTACTTGACTAGATTCACAACTGGACCGGAACTACAAGGCAGGCTGGACTGGTTCCACTAGGCAACTGTTCTGGAACTGCAAGACAGACTGGAATGGAACCACTAGGTGACTGGAACTGCAAGGCAGACTGGGCTGGAACTACTAGGCAACTGGACTGGAACCACTCGGCAACTGGACTGGAACTGCAAGGCAGACTGGACTGGACTGGTTCCAGTAGGCAACTGGTCTGGAATTGCAAGGCAGACAGGACTGGAACCACTAGGCAACTGGACTGGAACTGCAAGCAGACTGGACTGGAACCACTAGACAAGTGGACCGGAATTGCAAAGCAGACTGGATTGGTTTCACTAGCCAACTGGACTGGACCACAAGCAGACTGGATGGAAACCACTAGGCAACGCTGCCTGAAAGACTAGGCAGGACAGGACGCATTATACTAGAAAACCCCCCAACGGCAGAACGCGGCTGCACTGGTTTAGGACGACAAAACACACAAGGACGAACGGAGTACTTAACTGAAGCATCGAAATGCTGCTTTGCCAAGGCTGCTGAATGCTGTGAAGCTAATGGTGCAAGCTGACAAACACACAAAGCGACTGACACTTCCTTGGCTGGGCTTTGCTGAAAGGCTACGAGGCTCCATTCTTCTTGATGCTGAAGCGAACTGGGCTTCTGACTCAGTGGGGGTCAATTCCGAAATGGTGAAATACTCTGATTCTAATTCCTCTGTGGGTACAGTAGAGGCTTCTAAACCAGATGCAGGCTGGACTCCACTGGACAAGGTTGGTTGCTTGATAGGACAGCTGGTTGTAGGACGGCTGTTGTTAGGATGGTTGTCTCCGGTGACTGAGTGCTTGCTCTGGCGTCCTTTTATCTTCCTCTCTCTGTGCTTTTACCCTTCAGGAGCCAATTGGATTTCTCTTTGTTTGGCGTGCTTTTCAGCACGCCTCTCTCTTGCACTGATTGGTGCCTTCAAACCTGTTCCTGGTTCTGGAACAATCAGATCCTCCAAATTCTTCCACGCAGCTGAGTCATCCCTGGGTTTGTTAGACTGCACCTGCTCCTCAAGCGCCTGACTGTCTAACACCTGCTCATCATGAGTTTGTCCATTAGCCCTGTCCTTTTGACCCTGCTCAGCACAAGCTTCCCCCAGCTCAGAGTCAGAGTGGACTCTGACATACAATCTATATAAAAAGTACAAACAGAAATAAATGTCAATTGATACTTTCGAAACCTCCTAGAATAGAATTATTACTAAAATCTACGTTTTATTTCTAAAAGAGGTGTAGTTCAAACAATGTTTTTAGTGTTGTTCTCTATGTTGTATGTCTTTTTCTTCAAACTTCAAATGTGTGGTATTAGACGCTCATTTACTCTGAAATAAGAGGAAAAAATCCCTGTTATTTGGATATTTCCCTTTCATCTGTTTAAAATGCTGATTTATAACTCTGAAAGAAGATGTCAGGGCAAGATAGGGGTTGGAATCAATGTGACTGACAGTTGTGTCTTCTAGTCATAGGATGGTAGCTCTTTGGAAAAGTTCTTTGCCTGGAACATACTAGAAAGTTTGAGAGTTAATGTCCATGCCTTTATTCATTCAGAAAATCTGTTCTGGTGATGCATTCTGCAACCCTTATGTTCCCTTGTCTAAGTCATTTATAGAAATGTTGAAAAACACTAGGCTTAGGACAGAACCCTGAGGTACACCACCACATACCTTCCTCCAAGTAGACATAGATTCATCAACAGGACCACTGTTGAGTACAGTTGTTCAACCAACTGGAAATCTATCTTGTAGTGGGACCATCTCACATTGTTCCATTTTATGAAGAAGGAGACTACGATCAACTTTATCAAATACCTTACTGAAGTTTATGTACAGTACATGCCTAGTCACTTTGTCAATAAAAGCAGTAACATTAGTCTGGCATGACCTATTTTTAACAAACCCATGCTGGCTTCTAGTAATCACCTTGTTCCTCTCTAAGTCCTTGCAAACCCAAGACTTGATCAACTTTTCTAGGAATTTTCCAGAATTGTTGTCAAGCTGATTAGTCTGTAGTTTCCTGGGTCCACTTTTTTCACTCTTTTAAAAATGGGAATGATTTATTTATTTATTTATTTATTTATTTATTTATTTATCATGCTTATATCCTACCCATCTCCCTCTCAAGGAGGGACCCTAGGTGGTTCACAATAAAATAGTTTAAAATCAATAAAGAAACATAAATAATGCCAATAATCATTAAAATACATAGTTATTACCTCTTCTCCAATCTTCTGGAACTGTTCATGTACTCAAAAATTATAGTTAGTGATTCTGAGATCTCATCCAACAGTTCCTTTAGCACCCTGGAATGTAATACATCCAGCCTCAGTAACTTGAATTGATTCAAAGCAGCTGGATGTTCTGTTACCACTTCCTTGCCTATTTTGACCTAGATTTCTCTTCATTCCCCATGGACCACTTTTTCCTTTTGCGAAAAGATGATTGAAATATAGGAATTAAGCAGTTAAGCCTTCTCCCTGTTTCTGTGACCATCTTACTCTCTTCTCCAACCAGTGGATCATTGCTTTGATTTTTTCTTCTTCACCTACTTCAATAGGAACATCTTGGGAAAAATTACCTCTTCCCCATGTTAGCCCTTATAGGTAGTTTGGACAAGAAACACAACCAGGAGCATCAGCACTATCTTTATTGTAAGGTTACATTAAACAGAATCTTGCAAGACTGAAAGTATTTCTCCCCTCCTCTATTTTTAGTCTTCAGAAAACTAGAGAGGGTCCCTTCTGAAACACTCCCCATGCTATTCTTCCATCTGCGAACACCTTGCCTCTTATCAGACCATTGCCTAGGCTGCAGGTCTTCCTCCTGTCTCCAAAGGTCATTCCCACATACCATTGCACCCTACTAATTAGAATTATTTATGAATGCTTAGGATCATCCAATGCAGATTACAGCCCTACATGGAAAAAAAGATGCCAGAGGCCAAGAAACAGGAGATATTGCTGATGCACACTGGATAATTGAGAAAGCCAAAGAATGTCAACAAGAAGCCACTATGTGCTTAATTGATTATAAAAAGGCCTTCAATTGTAATGATCACGTCATGCTGTGGAAAGTGCTCAGAAAAATGGGAATCCCAGAGTATCCCATTGTTTCATCATACAAAACTTATATACAGGTCAGGAAGTCATAGTATAGTCAGAACATGGTGAAACAGACTGGCTGCACGTTGGCAAAGTAGTCTGACAAGGCTGCATTTTTTATTTTTTATTTGGTACCTTTAAGTCAGTCTTGACTCCTGGCAACTGCCTGGACAAGTCCCTGCAGCTGAATACTCTCCACTTATTTGTTCAACCTACAGTATATGCTTAAAATATATTAAAGGAAGATGGATTGGATGCGTGTGATTTTAAAAGGGGAGGAAGAAACATCAATAACCTGCACTATGCTGGTAACACTACTCTGATAGCTGAAAATGCAAATAGTAAATAGTAAAGGACAAGCAGTCAAGAAATACACTGCAGACTAGCAGTCAGTATAGCAGCTATTAATGCCTTGGAAAAGATATTCATACAGTATATCATGATGTGTCTATACCTACCAAGATCAGAATAGTGGAAGCAATGGTATTCTCTGTGACACTCTATGGAAGTGAAAGTTGGACTTTGAAAAAATGAGATAAAAAAATAGAAAGGATAGAAAGAATATTGATACTTTTGGACTTTGGTGCTGGAGAAGACTCCTGAGAATACTATGGACAACCAAGAAAACAAACAAATGGATCATCAAACAAATCAACCCAGAGTTCTCATTCAAGGCATAGATGACCAGGCTCAAATAATTCTCCTTCAGACACATTATGTGAAGACCTAGCTCTCTGGAGAAGGTTGTAATGCTGGGAAAGAAAGAAGGAAAGCAAAGAAAGGACAACCAGCATCAAGGTGGAGGAACCCAGTTACAGTAGTGATGAGTATACCATTGGAAGACCTGAAAGACCAGGTTAGGGACAGATCTTCATGGAGAAAATCTATCTATGTGGTTGCTAAGAGTTGACACTGACTTGATGGCACGTAATCAATCAGTCTCACCCTGAGTGTTTATGAAGGCAGTCCCTCTCTACTGGCCTCTTTACTGGTTGTCCCAGTGAAAGAACTCACTACTTTAGTGCTTTGATAGGCTGCATTTCTTACACCAATACACTTAGTGAAACACTCATTTGGATTACTTTGCACAGACATAATAACTAAGTCATAATAATACTGAGAAGCCCTATGTAACTGTTGTTGTTGTTATCTTAATAAAAGTCACAGGAAAATGTTTTTAGAATATTACATCTCCTTTTGGAATGTCCACAGGATCACCACTCTAAAATAGATGAAAATAATATGACTGTCATCAAGTACTGACATGTAACTATTCATATCTGAAAGATCAGTTGAACTTAACATTTTTATATTGATTTATATTTAATGAAATTATAAATTATGTAAATGAAACTATGTTTGGATGTGGCTTTTGCTGTTTGGCTTGTATTTGAAATGCTTGCTGCTTTCCTTTTTTTGGGTGGGGGCTGCTATATACTAAAATATATATTTCCCATTTGAAATAGTTTTCCTGAAATATCTGCTGCCAGAATGTGTGTCTAGAGCTAAGTTATGATGGATGAAATTTTGACAGGTAATTGGAATTCAGATCAGATGCAGACAGATTTAGTAGTGAGGAGCTGCAGTTTATTAAAATCACTATTGACTTATAGAACACCCCTCCTTTCTTTTTTCAACATGATCCAGAGATTGATCACTTGGATTGATCACTTGAATGCAGTTGTATCCACAATCTGAAAATGTCTAAAAAGTATTACACCACATTTCCTAAATTAATCCATTATCCATTTTAGCACATTATCCACTCAAGTTATTTCCAAAACCCTCTGTTAATTCGGGGTATCTTTGTGATTATGATTTACACTTTTATAGTAACTGAAGAAGGTCCTAATGCTCTTCACATTGCTTCCTCTATTAACATTTCATTGAAACTGTGATTTGCTTTGACAGCAAAACATGCAAATATTATAGGGCAAATAAAAATTGGGGTGACGTGAGTTTTGGGAGATTGGCACTGGAGGCACAATATCTAATACATGGGAAATATGAGCATCTCAAGGAATACTCAGAAGGTTAAGTTTAGTAGGGTTATGTCCCATATTATTATTACCTATTACCATGTCTGTCCTCCATTCTTTCTCAGAAAGAGGAGACTAATTATCCCACACTTTCCCGGAATATACTGTATATTTAGTTCATGCTGTAATAAATTTGTTAGCCTTTAAATACTACAAGACTTTTTGTCTCTGATTTAATGTATATACACTATGTCTTCCTAATGGAATAAGAAAGAAGAAAGAAGTATTACCATATACTTCTAAGTAAAAGCAAACAAGTGATAAAAGAGAAGATGAATAGTTGTCGACCATGACAGATGGGATTAAGGATTTGTTGGTGAGGACATACAGTAAGACCTGGTTCAGTATGCATCAGATTATGCTTCAAGCATCATCAGGTTTCCATTCTGTTGATGTATAAGATTTTATTTTGTCAGCAGTCTGATCCCATGTATTTTCAAAGTTGGACACCTCAGAAATCATGGGTCAGGGACTTAGTTATTGCTTCTTATGGAAGAAAAAAAAATCAGGATTACCTCATGAAACCAATATGACAGATCTACAGTAAATGCACAGAATTTGTTTGTTGGCTGAACAATTTTAGCTCTTTTGTGTCAAATTAAAGTAGGAAAATGACCCATTATTTTCATTTCAGATACAGCAGGGACTGCTGTCAAAACTTTACAGTATTTTAATTAAGATATATTTAAATTTGTCTTTCCTTTGCAATTAACTTCAGTTTCTGTGTAGAATTTTTGCACTAAAAATGTGGAGTCACATAACCACTTTGGGCTATATTTTCCCAGCAGTTACCATCAGCTAAATAGAGTTGATTGTGGGCAATGCACAGCTGAAAAGCCCACAGAGTATTCTGGTACTGTTTATTTTAGGAATGAAAACACTTCTGGGTATGGTAATTCTAAATAAACACATACTAATGGCATCAGAACGAACTGTATTGTTCTCTGTTCAAAAGTTTGAGGCTGAATTTTGCTAAGTTTTTATATCTTACTTGCCAGGAAATATATTTAATTAAAATATTTTAAGTAAAGAGTAATTGCCCACTATCAAGTATCACCTATGTTTGTATATTTTCTTTGCTGCTAGCATTCTCATAGTAAAATGTTTTTTTTATTATTTCTGTCATCAGAGTTATTGCCAAAACAGAGATCTCTTCTCATATACTTAATTTAATGAATTTTAGCTAATTACATTAATTACTTCTTCTGCAGTTTCTTCCCATCCTATACCCTCAGGCACAGCTGGCATCCTTCAGGGTCCAATTAATTAGTCAGTGTCACCAGATGGACCTGAGAAGAGGGCCTTCCTTGTTACAGAGCCTGCCCTTTGGAATGATATTCCCCGGAGATTTGAAAGGTCCCACCCTTATCATATTCAAAGGAGCCCTTAAAACCTGGCTGTTCCCCCAGGTCTGGAACTACAGTGGTTGATGGACCCCTTTTGGGATCTTTGTTTTGGTAGTGTTGGTGTTCTTTTTCTTGGCATTTGTTTTGTACAAACTTTGTATTATTCTATTTTTAATTGTTTCAGCCTTGTGATGGAGTCGGGTGGTCCATTAATTAATGTATTCTTTAACAAATTTTATTAGATTTTAATTTTACATAGATAAAAGTTTGAAACAGAAAAGAAAATGGAAATACAAATCAAGAAAAAAGAAAAGATAAAAAAGTGTAGTAAAGGAAAAAAGAAAAAAAGATAAAGCTGAAACAGAATTTGGTCAACTTCCGATTTGTATCTGGTCATGGTATTTTAAAAATTTTATCTTACATGCTAGGTCTATATATAATATTAAAGAATATTTCTTGTCTATTACATCAATATATATATATTTTAATCTTCAAATCCCCATATAAGCTTTGCCCCTCCCTCATCTTGTAAATAGTCAGTTAATGGTTTCCACTCTTTAAGGAAATAATTATTTGGATTTTCTTTTAATAAACATGTCAGTTTATCATTCTCTGCCATATCCATCAATTTTAACATCCAATCTTGTATTGTAGGCGATATCTGGTTTTTCCAATTTTGTGCAAAAATAAGTCTTGCTGCTGTAATCATGTATTGCATAATCCTTGTAAATTGCTTCCCAGGTTGTCCATCAATTATTCCCAGTAAGAAAAATTCCGGTTTAAATGGAACTCGAATTTGTAATATATTTTGCATCGATGCATGTATTTGAGTCCAAAATTTCTTTGCAGTCTCACATGTCCACCACATATGGTAAAAAGACCCCTCTTTTTTTTTACATTTCCAACATAAGTTGGAGACATTTCCATACATTTTAGAAAGTTTTTGTGGGGTCATATACCATCTGTACATCATCTTATAAAAGTTTTCTTTTAAATTATAACACAAAGTAAATTTTAACCCTTTGGTCCACATATCTTCCCATTGTTGCATTTGAATATTATGGCCAATATTTTTAGCCCATTTAATCATACAGTCTTTAACTTGTTCCTCTACCATTTCACCTTTTAACAATAATTTATACATTTTTGCAATTAGATGATCATCTGTCTCACATAGTTGTATCTCAAATTCCGATTTGGTTTGTTCAAATTCAAGGTCTTTCTTATCTAATTTAAATTTCTCTACGAGCTGCATATATGAAAGCCATTGAAAACTGTATCCCTCTGATACCAATTCTTCTATTGATTTAATTATATATTGTCCTTGTTCTTTCTTTAAAAGGTCTTTGTAGGTTAACCATTTATCTTTATTTCTTACTTCTGTTCTGTAGAATGCTTCTTGTGTAGAAATCCATAAGGGTCTTAATTAATTAATGTATTAACTAAATGGTCAATTTGATTCTTCATATTGATACTGTTGCACTTGCCTTTGGGAAATCTGCCTAGAAAATATGACATAAAGCTACAAACAAGTTATAGAATTTAATTCTAATAAATGATGGCAACCAGCTTCAAAAGACTGTTGGACAAAATTTTGGAGGTAAAAGTATTTACTAATCATGATCAGTATGTAGAATATCCAAGATCAGTCCTGCTAACAATATATTTCCATGCTAAGGTGAGGTTTATTTTATTCATAGGGGCTTGGTTCATAAATAATGTTAAAACAGGAAAAAAAACAGAAAAGAGGGGTTAGATATTCCATCTGTTCTTTTGTTTCTTTGGAGAATATTCAGCTTGTCCTCTGCCTTATCCTAACTCTGGAGTCCTTGGTGCTCTCTGAGCTTCTTTGTTTGCTTGCAGACGTTTCTAGCAGAAAACAATACCCTAATCAAGGAACTACCAAGAAGAAAACCACACCCCCACCAACATTGGCAGGGCAAGCTACTGTATATAAACAGGGAGCAAAACCCCACACTCAATAGCACTGATGTTACCTAGTTGGGTAATGAAACATCTGCTAGCGAACAACCAAGCTCAGAGAGCACCAAGGACTCCGCAGTTCAACCCTGAGCTACATATTTTGTCTTCTATTGTTTCTAACTCTGGAAGTACCCAACTGCAGAACTAGACAAGAGGCAAGCCAGAGCCACAATAACTATGCTAGTAGACTACTTGCAGCCACTGGAACTACAGGTCCAGGCAGTTACAGTATATACTATATATTTATAGTTATTTGACTGCTACAAAACTGTAAACTGCCTAAGCAGTAAATATATAGGGCTGCTTCTTTGGGTCACTCCTTTGAGGGTTGTAATTTAGAATCTGGTATGAGGGAGAAGGTTGAGGAATGAGTGCTAGGTTACTTCTCCCAGTTCTGTCTAAAAACCTTTGAGCCCAGTGATAGGAGATATTGGCAAGGTTTTATTATGGGAAAGGTGGAAAGTAAAAAGAAGAAGAGGATGACCAGCAGCAAGGTGGGTGGGTTCAGTTACAGAAGTCATGGATGCCCCATTGGAAGACCTGGAAGACCAGGTTAGGGATAGATCATCATGCAGAAAATCTATGTAGTCACTAGGAGTCAAAAACGACTTCATGGCACATAATCAATCAGTCAGTTTATTATGCCAGTAACCATTTCCCATTGGCTAACCAGAGAGATAGGGAGTGGTGGTATTGGCTTGGATGCTATAGAAAATCAGTGTTCTGTTCCTTGAAAGTGTGTGTTGTTTGCTTGTTTTAATACAGCACATTTCATTTTCTGCTGCTCTACTTCTCATTACCTTCAAGGACTAACTGAATAAGGTTTAGACATTTACTATACAGCTAATTCCAGTTTGGGTTGGGTCAAGGCTAACACAACTTGGCTGATTGGGGAAGGACAGTCTGATTTACAACTACTCTGGTACAGTTCTGGATTTATAACTGTCCTACCTTTATCCTCTTGCTCCAGTATTGATTAGATCAGCATGTTCACACAATAGTCAGAACCTTTAACTGATCCAGTCAAGCATGGTGTGCAAATCCAGCCCCTAGTTCCTTTTTTCATGATTCTCTCTGATTCTTTTCTCTGTATGTATATAGTGTCTTTGTTGTTCTGTGCATTATCAGTTTTATCTTGTGAAACAAGGGCTAGGTTCAATTACACTATCCAAGTAGTATATAGTAAAATAATTTAAAAATTAATTGTTTAAAAAATACTAACAAAGGGAGGAGACAATCTGCTGGACACCGAGAAAAAATTATCCATACATGGTCTCATATTGATAGACACCACACTGGGGACTCCAAGGTTAATGTGTATAAATTACCATAGCTATCAGTGGATGAAAATTCTAAAGAGATGGGCATTGATACTTCATAAACAAACAGACCATAGACAATAAACCAGCAGCTAATGCATAATGAGTCTGCATGTATACTTTTAATAACTAAGAGTTACAT
Organism: Charina bottae; assembly: GCA_023362775.1. Taxonomy (NCBI): domain Eukaryota; kingdom Metazoa; phylum Chordata; class Lepidosauria; order Squamata; family Charinaidae; genus Charina; species Charina bottae. Next base: position 22,596,014 of record JALMGJ010000008.1, on the reverse strand, counting down.
TAAAAATCATATTTCTCTTTGGATTATTGTATTCTGCATATTCATCAATTCTTCTGAGAGTTTAATTAGACTGTATACATGGCATCTGCTGAATATAAATAGAGATTTTAATTTTATAGAAGTGATATATTTAAAACAATCAAATATACAGCCAGTGCATCTAAGGAAGCTGATTACCAGATGTCAAAGTAAGGATTATCCCTTTCTTGAAAGAATAGCTGCCTGAGGAGGAACATATATAGTCCATTTAGAAATCTGCCGATGATTTATGAGGAGAGGCCACAGTGATTAATTCTAAAAGCAACTCAGCAAAGAAATCTGTACAACACAACATATTTTTTCCCTGTGAGATGAATGTGAATTCTATCTGATTGAAGGAAGTATATACATTTAAAATAATAATAATAATAATAATAATAATAATAACAATAATAATAATAATAATAATAATTAATAATAATAACAACAACAACAACAATGACAGAATCATCCTTTGGGGTTGAACTTTTCTACAAGATAAATACTAGAAAGTCATACTTACAATTGTAAAATAATTCAGGGCAGAGGGGAATGTATTGGTAGACATAAAGCTGTAGGTCATGACAGCTATGTTTTCTGGTGTCTTGGTAATTATAATGGCAGCTGTCAGATAGCATGCTGTATCAAATTGAGAAAAAACTCCTTTGAGTCTAGTTCCACTCCCTTTGACTTCATGGACCTCTCCGTGTAGTTTTCTTGACAACAATATTGAACAGTGCTTCACAAGTTTCAGAGGATTCTTCACTCTGATGAAGGTTCAGTTGAAAACTGCCTCAGAGCTGCTTCATGGAGTAAGGTGGTCACTTAGTTCTAAGATAGGCTGACCATATTTCAGGATGGCAAAACAGGACGGGGTCTTATGTAATGTTCTGAATTCATGAAAAAGACAGGGGTCCCCGCCCCCCAGTCTGCATGATTGGCTCCCGCCTGCAGACCCTGCCCCCCGGTCCGTGCAATTGGCTCCTGCCTGCAAACCCCTCCCCCAGACCACATGATTGGCTCCCACCTGCAAACCCTGCCCCCCACCCCGCGGTCCAGCTCAGATCCTCCTTCCATGCCATTCCCGCTGGGATTGAAAAATGGGACAAAATTGAGATTTTTATTAAAACGATGGGATGGTTGAAAAATGCTTAAAAAACGGGACTGTCCAGTTCAAAACGGGACGTATGGTCAGCCTATTCTAATTGCTATAGCTCCCCTGTATCTCCTTTAGATGAGTCAGCTTAATGTAGGAACAAGGCACACATAAAGTTTAGGGACAATAAATTGCATGAATTAATCTGGAGCATTCAGATACCTTTAAATGAATATGGAACAACCATATCATTTGTATTCTAAAGTGACCACTTTTCAGTTTGGAGAGAAAAAGCAATAGGTCAAAGCACTTGAGATTTTATTTTAATTATCCCTCAAATTTTTCACCAGGGATAAGACTTCTATTTTATCAGAATTTTAGATTTGTCTTGTTTCACTGGAATGCCAGGTTACTCTTCTACTTTTCAGGGTAAACTAAGATTTGGTGTTTTAAGATTGGAAGCCAAAAGCAAATGATAGAATGATTTATAGATGGCATTACTTTGAAAATAAACCTACGTTTATGCCTAATTTAAACATTAATTCATGGGATTTTAGAACCGGGCTTTGATTAATATATTTCAGAAAATAAAATATATATTGGAGTGGTATTTTTTATTATTTTTGATGTAACAATTTGCTAGGTGGCGTCTCCTAGACGGGAGACTGTCAGGAACTACTATAAGGCTGTTGGCTACAGAAGATTTAAAAAAAAATTCTGGAAGAAGGCAGTGATAAATCTCTGCTGTCAAAACAAAAACAAAACAAAAGACAAAAACCTATATCAACTGTCCATGAAGTTACCAGGAATTGCGATCAACTGAAAAAAGAATTTACCTACCTTGGCATGACGTTTCCCAAAGTTACATTTGTTTTCATTCTGTGCAAGTAAGCACAGTTCCAAACATGGCACTAAGCTACCCATTTTTATTTTGTAAATATACTTATGTGGCCCATGTGAGCCTAGAACTATTTTTTTTAAATAAAGATGATGCTTAGGCTCTCATTTAAAGCATCCCACTTCCTTATTTTTTTTAACTAATATTTTTTTTAAAATTAGAAGTCAGGTATAGTAGGGACTCTGGTAGCTGCTTAAGAAGGTGTCTACTCGCAAATTTCCACACAGCAATACATCCAAGCTACAGCTATTCCTTTTTACAGACCTAACCCTGCACCTCATCAGTCTAATGATACTCTGTAATTGCCAGATTCACACAGATGTCAAAAATCATGTATTCTTTCATTACAGCTACAGATTTATAGGACTAGGTGCTAGATAGATTACTTATTCTAGAAAATTGGAAATCTATAGGAATGTAACTGACATATACATTGTTAACAGAAACATCTGAGATGAAAAATAAATTACAGTCCCATTGATCAAGTCTAATAGCCTTTACTGAAACAAAGTAATCAAAAAAAGTTACAACAGAAAAGTAGGTTTGGCATCTGATGAAGGCAAAATCTCTTGATCTAATAAACTTTTTTCCTATTATTAGGGGGGGAAAGACTTCAGGGGTTACCAAAACAAAGCAAATACAGTATATGATATTGAAACATTCAGTGGTGTTATATGATGTTACTAGAGAATAATCTATATTTTATAAGGTCGTTTGCAAATTCAGAGGTTTTGCAACACACTAGCTTGAAATAACTAAATACAGTTTAACTCTTAGTGTAACTGTCCACCATTCTTGTTCCAACATACATACACATATTTCTATACAAATGGTCTGAATCCCAAATAAATATAATGATGCTGCACAGCTGAACTTCACAGATGTATTCAACAAACTGAATTTTCCTTTGTTCAGAAAACATACTAAACACTTTCTCTTTCTTTTTACTGCATTCTTAACATGGAAAGTCAAAAGTTTGCATGCTGCATAATGATGTATTGCAATGATGTATTGCCTTAAGATCAAGGGAGCATGACAGAACTAAATGTCAACCTTTTGTTGTAGAAAAAGTATTTTAAATATTTTATTTATTTATTTATTTATTTATTATTTAGTTATTTATTCATTCATTCATTTTAACAAGTTTTACTACCACCCCCATAAAAATAGGGGGAAAATATCATATTTAAAAACAACAAGAAAAACCAATAAAAATGAAACAGAAAGAAACAGCAAAATAGGGAATTTAAACTCTGTGTGAGTGTGTGTATCACATATCCATTAAATACTAAACAATTTGAAAAGTTTATAAATTAAAGAGAATAAATGATAATACTCCATTAAATACTCTATCAGTTAAATAAAAGTCTGTTAACTATGGCAAAAGATACAGAGCAACCACCAACATTTCTGCATTTAATTTAATATTGGCAAATTCATCCATAAAATAGACTATGGTAGTTCATGTGCTGGGTGTGTATTTAAGGATAGAATTATAGCAGGCTTCAGTTCTACCCAGAAACTAAAGAGTTTCTCTATAGGACTGAATTTAAACAATGATATTTATTCATGTTCTGCTGTTCTATCACTTTTAACTAAAAACAACAAAAGCATGGTATGCATTTTGTAAATCACAAAAGCTGTTTGAAGAGCTATAGTTGCACATAAATCTTCCTATTCCCACCATTACATACAGCATTTGCTCTCTTTATGGTATTATTGGCAAATCCTATTTTGGACATAAGACTATACCCCAAACCCTTAAAAGAAACAGCATATACTGTATGCTTGGTAAAATTACTTTAGCATACTGATGTAAAGTTAATTTATGACATTTTCCTTCTCTTCATGTATTTTCAAACATCTATCAACCTTAAGAATCACTAACTAGTTGCACTGAAAATTAAATGTTAATAGAGTATTTTGCTCCATCACAGCAGTATTTACTGAATTTCTCAAACTAATTCATTTTGTAGAGTTGCAGTCATATTTACAGTAGGTCAACCTTGAAAGAGATTGTAAGAAATCTTGCATCTTTTTGAACTGTGCAACTTTCCAGACTTTGAAAGAAACAATCATAAATATTTCAATAATATTTTTATGGTGTCTTGTAATGCACTGGACAATATTATGGAAAGACAGTTTCCAACCAAAAAGCATATATTGTATAATTTACCACTTTAAGTCTTAATTTTCTTGGTCACTCCTCTGACTATTGCTTTATTAATTCCTATCTAGTCTTCCCTCCCTCTTAAATATAATTAAAAATACTGTTTAACTGCAGTTGTTATGCTATTATCATGGTGATAAAGTTTTTCTACTCTTCTTTTCATGGTTTGGCTTGACCCCTCTTTTGCTCTGTACTATTTAAAGTAATATGAAATCATGACATCCTTTGCCACTTACTGTAAGTCCTATTAGCAATTAGATTCTATTACCCCATTACTAGTATGTGTGTGTGTGTGTGTGCATCTGTAAGTACTGTATATATATGCAAATTATGGCCATTAAAAAAAACTTGGGAGCAATCATTTGGGACAGAGTTGCCTAATATTCAAAGGATTTTTTATAAATAAAATGTGTATATGGTACTACTAAGGATAAAAGAAAAGTGATAGTTTTATTCTTCATATAATCCACAAAAAATGACACACACAAACCAGATAATCTAGTTTGAAGAAAATGGAATACTTCATATAAGTTGATTATAAAATGTCAGGATTGTCAGAGGGGAAATACGTCACTTCACTCAAGTATGATTTATTACTATTTCTAAAGATGTTAATAAAATCAATTGTTTTTGTACTTTTGCTGTCATCTTACAAAGATATATGAATATTGTTGTTGTTGTTGTTCCACCTGTGCTGTCATTTCACAACTAATGCTAGAAAACATGACATTTATTGTAAAGGCTGCTCTTTCTCATTCACCCAGCAGAAAGCAATGAACAGGAGATAGCAATGTTTTCCCAGATACTACAAGGGGATGTGTGTATAATGGCAAACTGTACAGATCAGTTATTCTGCTGGATCAGCTACTACTAAAATACCTGGATGTGGATGGAGATTTGGACATTAAATAGTTCAGCATGGAATTGATATCTATACAGACATACAGACATACAGACATACAGACATACAGACATACAGACATACAGACATACAGACATACAGACATACATTTGTTGAGGATGACCCAATGGGTCAACTCTTTTATTAGGACAATTAGAACAAAAGCAATTTGGACTTATTCCCGCTCCTTCTGCGTCCCATATGTTTCAACTCTCATTTCCTTTAACCAGCTTGAATTGATCTGGGGAGAGAAAAGGGACTACAAGTAAGAAGCAGCACAGAGAAGAACTATCTGTCAGTAAAGGGACACCATAAAATAAAGGCCATTGTTTACATATCACTGATGCAACAAAAGATTAAAAAAAGGATTAGTATAAATATCATTTAAAACACTGGACTGAATTCCGTAGAATAATTAAAGAACTCTTGAATATTGCAGGAGATATTTGATCTTGTACAGAGAATGTTAAAGTTATTTGGTAAAGGTATTCTATGCAGAATCAAACGCATGGCATTTTCTTCACTATGAATCTGGCCTGAAAGTGGAAAATTCCAAGCCTCTCTGCTGTAGCTCGTAAATAACAGGTGCTTGTCTATCTAGCCAAAACAAAACGTTATCAGTTCTTTCCCATGAGAATAGAATCTCGAGGGAAAGCCAATATGCAACACCGCCACCCCATGACTGTTTATAGTAAGTACAACAACTGTAAGCTGAAAAGTTGCCTAGCCCATATTAACCAATCAGAATTGTGTACCATGGGTATAATTTCAGCTATGAACCATGGGTATTCATCTCACTTATGTTCTTCCTATGCTTTCTCTATGTAGACTGCTATCTACATGTACTTGTATCTGAACTGTAACTATGCCTGGTCTTTGCACAGACCATGATTTCTTCTTTCCATTCTGGTGATGGAACTCTGCGTATGCTTTGTATTTTCCTTTTTGCAATAATGCACCATACATCCATTATTGCCTTATGCTATCAATAAAGATATTGTTAGCCTTACAACACGTTGTTTGGATTACTTCAAGCCTGGAACCCCAAAAGCCACCATCACCTAACAGAGAAATCCAACATCAGATTCTGATTTCCTTCATTTATTGCTGATTTCTTCAAACATCAGAACATTTAAATGTGAGAAATGTAATGTTATTGGCTGTTTCCCCAATATTATGTAACATTTAAACAAGTTTTGATAATACCTAAATATATTCTTTCCCATTACTTGAAATGAGGGAAGGGTAGAGAAAGAAAGCTACCAAATATAATGTATTGTCGAAGGCTTTCACGGCCGGAGTTCAATGGCTGTTGTGGGTCTTCCGGGCTGTGTGGCCGTGTTCTGGAAGTTGTGGTTCCTAACGTTTCGCCAGCATCTGTGGCCAGCATCTTCAGAGGGCAGGAGCACAGATAGAAGCAAAATCTCTGACTATTAGACCTCTGACTATTATAGAAGATTTTGCTTCTATCTGTGCTCCTGCCCTCTGAAGATGCTGGCCACAGATGCTGGCGAAACGTTAGGAACCACAACTTCCAGAACACGGCCACACAGCCCGGAAGACCCACAACAGCCACTACCAAATATAGTTTCTTCTTTTCACAATTATAATTGCATTATGTAATAAATCAATGTAAGGAACAATTTTCAATATAGCTATAAGGTTTTTTCATTAAACAAATTTAACATTCATGAAACAATGTCCCCAAGCATGCATAAATAAGATAATATTTCAGAAACTAAAGTAAGATAAATATATATTTTGAAGTCATTAATGTGTACCAAAATTGCTCGTTATCCCCAAAACTTTGGAAAAGAAACCATTGCTACCATTTGTGTGACTATATAAGGAAATACCATGAAGAAACAGTTTTATTCTCAAATTGTAGTTTGAATTTTTCCAAAAAAACTTCTTTCCTTTTTGAAAGAGTTTCCTATCTTTCTTCAAGAAGGTTATATACACGTATAAGTACTATCATTGCTTACACATTGTGTTGGTGTAAGTAAGTGCAGCATAATGGTTAAGATGTTGCATTAGGATCAAGGAGTCCCAAATTTAAGTTCATCCCTAGCTGTGGAAGCTGAATGGGTGACTTTGGTCCACTCATTCTCTCTCAATCCAACCTACCTCACAGGGGATATTGTGGAGAAAAATGGAAGAAGGGATTGCTATGTTCACTGTCTTGAAATCTTGAAGGAAAGGTGATATATCAATCAAAGAAATTAATTAAGAAGCAACATATATGCAAAGTTCAAGATATAACCAAGAAATAGGAAGGAGGAAAAGGAGAAGGAGGAGAAGAGGAAGAAGACATGATATATGAAAAATCATATGACATTGTTAAAACTAGTTTACAACAATATCATTCTCTATACCTCCCCATACCTCTCTAATCTTGAAAATCATTCTTGCTTTTTCTATGTTCATACAGCAATTCATACATTGCCTTTTGTTCTTCAAATTTCTATTCTCTTTCTTTTTGAGGATCACATCAACTCTACATGACTATGACTTTCTTGATCTCCATTCTTCATTTATTTCCCCTATATGTCCTTCTTTATATATTTATGTTGTGATTTGATACTCATTCTTCATACTCTATTTGACCAAACCACATGAATGTACTTCTTTTGCATTGCTCACTTTTGCATTCAATCCATGTTCATTCCACACCCATTCATTCTTGACACCTTCTGTTCTTCTCATATAACACATACCTTTTAAATAACCTATTCCTACTGCACTTCATTTTATTTTGTTTCTTCTCACATACTCTACTACCACTTTCCTATAACAAAGTGAGCAGAAACGCACTTTTATACACAGCCATTGTGCTCTTTTGACATGACGTTAATTACAGGTAGTCCTTGACTTACAAGACAATGGGACTGGAATTTCCATTGCTAAGTGATGCGGTCATAAAGCATGACCGCATCACTTAGCAATGGCAATTCCTGCAGTCCTAGTTGCCGTCATTAATTGAATCCCATGGTTGTTAGGTGAGGCAACTTCCTGCTGGCTTCCCAAACCAAAGTCAGTGGGGAAGCCAGCAGGAAGTTGCAAGTCCCAGGCTGGCAGGCAGGTAAGTGGCTGCTGCTGGGTGGGGGAGGGAGTGAAGTGGTGAGCATGCGTGTGGGGGATGGTCAGGTGCACGGGGGTGTGCAAGAGGCACCACATGGGTCTGGAAGGTTTGCGCGAGGGTGCGCAAGAGACTCTGCACGGGTCGGGGAGGGTGCACAAGGTTGCAAGGGGGTGCATGAGAGACACATAATCGTGATTCAGGCACTGAGCAACCAGTGCACATTTACAACAGTCACAGCATCCCATGGTCATGTGATCACCGTTTGCGACCTTCACAGCTGGCATACAAACAAAGTCAATGGGGAAGCAGGAAGGCACAAGTTGCAGTCATGTGACATCGTGCTTAATGACCCATAGTGATTTGCTTAACGATTGCAACCAGAACTGACATTGTAAGTTGGTGCAGTCACATGACATTTCATTTAACAACTGTACTACTTAATGATGGAATTGCTGGTCCCAATTGTGGTCAGTAAGTGAGGACTACCTGTATTATTTTTTACCAGCATTCACATACTGCCAAACATCTTCCAAAGTACACTTAACAAACTAATTCACTGCAGTTTTTGCATTCACTCATTCTACATTTACCTTTGTATAGAGCAGGGCTTTCCAAACTTTTCCCATGGCTACACACCATCTGTGGCGTGTGAGAAAACCTGGAAGCGCCTCTACTGTGGCAGTGCACAAAATCCTGGAAGTGCCGCCACCGCTTTCAGTTTTTGCGTGCTGCCGCAGCTGCGACAACAGTATCCTTGTGTGCCGTGAGAAAACCCGGAAGCAATGATGGCGTGCCGCCACCATGCACACAGCTGTGGCACGCCATCAGCGCTTCCGGGTTTTGATGCAACACACCTGGGCCCCACAGGCGACACACTTTTGTGTCACGACACACAGTTTGGAAAGCTGTGGTATAGAGGAACAATAACTCTTTTTTCTTTTATATTGTCAGGCATGGATGTAGTCTTCATACACACATTTTTCATATTATATCACCTGTACTGGCTACATTACATTTTTTTCAATATTATAACAATATTAATAATTTTCTTTTTCTCTGATTTTTCTTGGCACTAATATTAATAGCATTCATTTCAAAACTACTCTCCAACATATCACAATCAGTCCCATATAAATCTCCTTCCAGTATTCTCTCACTTCAGTTTCTTCCCTAATCATTTAATCATTTTCATTTTTTAACTCTATTCACTTTACTTGTTTGGCCCTTTTCAGCTTCTTTGTATTCTTTTTGTTATTCTTTTATTTTCATCAAAATCATTCTGCAGTTCAAATGTCTTTTAATCATAATTGTTTGCTGCTCTGACTACAACTTTTTCTCTATATACACTTATTTAGTGTCATTCTCTCATACTTATTTTTTTTCCATCAGTTATTCTCTTACATTTTTTTTCTTATCCACAGCCTTATTCACTTCATCTTTCCACCAAGCATCATTTTTCATACTTCTTATTAACTCCACTTACTTCTAAGGTACTTGATAACGTAAGTATTTTTATTCTGTTCCAAGAAGCTTCTATATCTTTTTTCCTTAAGTAATTTTCCATTTATTCACTTGAAGAATATACAGTATTTTCTATTACTGTTTGGACTCATATTTTTGCTTCCTTCAGACATTGTACTTTCACTCAAGCTACTTTCTCATCTTAACTTTACTTTTACCTTTGATTAGGGTAAATTGTGCTGTTTGATTGTTCCTCTGGTGCTAATCCTGGTGTTAATCTTTGCATATCTGGGTGTTGATTGCTGGCAAGGAGGTGTTCTGGTCTTCTAGCTTTTCTATTGTCTCTTATGAATGGTATGTAAATGTTGTTTACCTCATAAGAGACAATAGAAAAGCCATAAGACCAGAACACCTCCTTTCCAGCAATCAATACTCAGATATGCAAAGATTAACACCAGGATTAGCACCAGAGGAACAATCAAACAGCATAATATACCCTAATCAAGGAACTGTTAACTCAGTCAATCAACCAAGCAGCAAACAACAGCCCAATCAAGGAACTACCAAGGAGAGAACAACACCCCCACCAACACAAGCAGGACAAGCCATGGTATATAAACAGAGAGCAAGTCCCACTCCCTTTTCACACTAAAGATGTTGCCTAGCCTGGCAATGAAACGTCTGCAAGAAAACAACAAGGCTCAGAGCACACCAAGAACTCCACAATTTCAACTATTTAATTATTTAAATATTTATTTATTTATTTATTTTATTTATTAAATTTCTATGACCGCCCATCTCCCCCTCAGGGAGGGACTCTGGGCGGTTCACAGCCATAATAACATCATTAAAATACAATAAAAACACAATAAAATATAAATACAATAAATATAAATTAAAATCAAGTGGCAGATGGTTCGTACAGTGACGCTGAACATATTTAAAATATTTGAGGCGGCTCTAAGAAATCAGCCATCCCCAAGCTTGACCACTTTCCCTCTTGCCCCAGGCGAGATCACAGAGCCAAGTTTTTAATTTTTTTCTGAAGTCCAGGAGTGAAGGGGTCTGTCTTATCTCTGGGGGAAGGATGTTCATAGGGCAGGTGCCGCTGCAGATAAACAGAGATGATTGGTCATTCATACCCAATGCTGAGCCAACCCCCAAAGAAATCAGTGCAAGAATACTGCACTCCACTCATGAAAATTTATTCTGAATTCTATATTATTTGAAATTCTTTTTGAACCAACTTCTTTTTCATCAGAATGATTGATAATCAATCAGAAAAGAAAGCAGATTTTTTCCAGGCCTTAATTAAAAGAGGAAGACAATGAAAAGAAGAGGAAAAAAGGATCTGAAGTGTATTAGCTTTATGTATTTGTAATTGTGATTGTACTTGTTATCTGTAGATTTTTTTCTCTTTTGCTTATTATTTTTATAGTTCATAAATCACAAAACAGTCATGAAATTTTCATAAAACCAATGTTAAAAAGTTAAAAACTGCTAAGCTGTAAATTAGAGGAAAATTGAAATTTCAAAAACAAATGGTTTTATCCATAGAAAATTAAAGAGATACTACTTCTCATGACATTTTTCTCATTCTGTCAAGTTGCCATTGACAGAATTCATATTCAACATTAGGAAATTGCATGTATGCTCTATGTAAATGTTATACATATATTACCAACCTGGCTAGCTAAGAACATTCTTTCAATTTCATTGCTTAATTTTGTGTGTATCACTGTGCTGAAAAAGTTTTTGGAGATATGGGAATTTGTTCCCACTTGGGTAGTAGTAGGCAATCCATAAAATACCTGAAAACACATCAATCTATTATTCCATGAAATGATTTGGGTATATCACCTGAGTAGCACCTGTTCATGGTACTTATTTTTTAAAAAGCACTTGTTATTGCCAAATAGATAATCTTAGTGGGATTACTTTTAGTTTTGTAGCTCTCAGCTCTTGTACGTTATAATTAAATATAGTATTTAATTCAGAATATATATCAAGGCAAATCAGAATAGAGGTATAAATGAAATGTATACTAGGGTGTATTCAAGGCTTGGAAATAATATACATTTTTCAGAGATTCAGGAAAGTACAGAAATATCTACATTGTTTCCACATTTGGAAGAGAACATTTGAGCACGATGCTTTGGCATTCAACCTGAATGGACCCACCTCTGAATTGTAAGAGCTGCCTTCAGGATTAAAATTATCTTAGGAAAGTGATTCCCCTCCTACATTAGTGAATCTTTGCTGCCATCTGACTTTTTTTTTCACAGTGTCTTAATAATGTCTACCACATATATTGTGAAGACATACTATCAAGTAAACATCTACATTTGTAACTGAGCAGTCATAAAGCTATATATGGCATAGAAAATTCATATTGATCATGGGCCCCATATATTACATGTCACTTGTGAGTGAGGCTGGGATTAAAGCTGAAGCATTCAAAGCACAAAGTGGACATGCCTAGAATAAAACTTATTTTATCTATTGCAAGTTGATTTTCTCCATCCATACTTTCTCATTTTCTTCTAATATATACTGTAAGCTTAATTTCCAATTTCTAAAATAGGTGGCATCTGAGAAGGAGTCTGAAGGCCTACAAAAGCCTTGGAAACCAAATTAAGTCCCAATGCTTTTAGTTGTACTACCCTGCTTAGATCAAGGTTTTAAACTTTTTAAGGCCATCCTGGCCTTTTGAATAGTGAGCCAGGTATCATTCACAAAAAGTCAGCTGAGGTAGGACAAATAAATAGGTGGGCTAAGACAACTCCTATACTTAATACTATTTTATATAACATTAACTAAATTGAAATTGTTATTAAAACATAGAATAATTACTCCCTATTTTAATCTGTCAGTCTAAAAACAAAGGTGCGTCTGACTCACACTATGGTTTTCTCAATTGCCACATATGCCTGTGAAACTTGGACATTAAAAAAGGAAGATAGAAGAAGAATTGATTGTTCGAATTGTGGTGTTGGCGAAGATTACTGAAATTACCATGGACTGCCGGAAGAACAAACAAATCAGTTTTAGAAGAAATACTGTACAACCAAAATGTTCACTAGAGGCGAGGATAACTAGGCTTAGATTCTCATACTTTGGGCACATTGTCAGGAAAGACCGATCGCTTGAAAAGAATATCATGTTTGGTAAAGTTGAGGGCCAGCGGAAAAGAGGAAGACCTTCAATGCGATGGATTGACACAATTACTGCAACAATGGATGCAAACATTGGAACAGTCAGGCAATTGGCGCAAGACCATTTAGCATTTCATTCTATTATACATAGGATCGCTATGAGTTGTAAATGACTCGACGGCAACTAACAAACAAACAAACATTTTAATCAGGGCCAGCTGTAGGCTAAGGCCAAGTAGACACTGGCCTAGCACGCCAAAGTTTGGGGATAACCAATGCTGTCCCTCCTTCCAAAACTAAGAAAAATTGTTTACATTTCATAGACCTTTAAAAAAAATCAACCTTTCATATTGTTAACACAGGATTTTAGGTATTTTTGCATTGATGTTAGCAATTTTCATTTTACCATATTTTGCAACTTTGCTCCTGCATGGCAGTGGACCAAGATGTAGTTGCCACGGTCACGTCATGCAGAGCAGATGTTAAATTAATCATTCTAAAATGTAAATTTTCACATTGATGGGAGGTGGCACCATCACTCAATGTGGCCTAGGGACGCCATATATCCTTGAGCCAGCACTGATTGCAATTAATAATTTTCCCCTGTCTCATTAAATTTTTTTGGGGAAGGGCTCTTGGGGACCTTATTCCATGGTTCAGAAGCCACAAGTAGCTTTGGAAATTCTAAATTCACTCTAAATTATAAGTAACCCATTGCTTACTTTTCATATTAACTCTTAGCATGCCAAACCAAGTGCAAGCTGCAATTGACTCATTATGTTAAATAGAAGGAACATTATTCTTCAGTATTATAAACATGCATATCAATTTGGTTCTCCTGAAAATACTGCAAATTTTCTGGCAAAAGCAATGTATTGGTCATAATATATGCATGCGCATGCACACATGCATTCACATGCATGTTTAAGGTTATCCTGAATATAAATTTAGATGCAACTGAGTCACAGAGCTATTAATATAACTAATTTACTTGAGAAGGAAAAGCATCCCAAAAGTTCTCTTTCATAAAACTATTCCCAGCCTGGCATGGCCTTTTAGAAAAAGAATAAATCATACTATATCTCTTTGTAAATTGACCTGTAAGTTACTGGCAGCAAATCAATGGAGTACAAATGAAAAATAATAATGCAATAACAGTGCTGTATATAATTTTGGGTTGAGATAGAAATGAATACTGTGATCAATATGAGGAAGATTCACTGTTGCCATTTTTTAAGACAAAGTGACAATGAAACTAATTCATATAAAAATATTGCTGCTAAGTTCAGCCTTTTAAAACCAGCCCTTTTAAAAAGGGAATCTAAATGTTTATCTGTTTCAAAGTCCGCCTGACACACTGGGTTTTCTTCTACTAATTGTTTTGTCATATTTTGCTGGACACAATGCTGACAGAAAGCATTTGTTAAATCACATTCCTAATAAGAACAAAACATAGTAAGGCTTAAACGTCTACTTATTGTATGTCAATTTGGCTGCAGTCCATTTAAGTGGGAGCAATCTTGGTAGGCATAAATAGAGTTGCACCGTTGGTTGCATTCTGACTAGTCCCAAATGTTTTGAGCTCTGCAATCTACAAATGACAATTTTGGCATCAGCTGCTTCATTTGCTTGAACAAATAGGAAACAACACGTTTTATTTCCATGATGAGAACCCTGTACACATGGCCAGAAAAACGGGGGGGGGGGGGAGAGGAAGCTATCTCTTGCTTATTTATTTATTTATTTGTTCAATTTATCCCCCGCCCATCTCCCATACAAGGGACTCTGGGTGGGTTACAACAAATAAAATTTAAAAAATTTAAACACTGTACAAAATATCTAAAAACACAACAAGCATAAAATAAATAAAGTCCAAGATGGATTTGAAACTGCAGAGTAGAACATGGTGCTATGGGGCCAGCAAACCCCACGAGGCACTACCACCTCTGTTGTCCCAGGCCAGGCGGCAGAGCTAGGTCTTAAGGGCCTTCCGAAAGGCCAGGAGTGAGGGGGCCAGTCTCACCTCCGGGGGCAAGATATTCCATAGGGCGGGCGCTATCGCAGAGAAGGCACACCTCCTGGACACTGCTAGATGGAATTCTCTTTTAGAGGGGGTCCGAAGCATGCCCTCTCTGCATGCATGGGTGGGGCGGGCCAACGTTGTTGGGATGAGATGGTCCCTCAGGTACCCTGGCCCTATGCCATGTAGGGCTTTAAAGGTAATCACCAACACCTTGAATTGGACCCAGAAGCAAACTGGTACCCAATGCAGCTCACGTAGCAGAGGTGTCACATGTGCTGATCTCCTAGCACCCATAACTGCTCGCGCCACCGCATTCTGCACCAGCTGAAGCTTCTGGATACTCCTCAAGGGTAGCCCCATGTAGAGCGCATAACAGTAGTCTATACGGGAGATGACAAGGGCATGAGTGACTGTTCAAAGGGCCTCCCGATCCAGGAAAGGGCGTAACTGGCACACAACTCGAAGCTGTGCAAAGGCCCTGCTGGCCACGACTGCCACCTGCTCTTTGAGCAGGAGTCGCCAGTCCAGGAGAACCCCCAGATTCCGCACTGGATCTGTGTGGGGTAGTGCAACCCCACCCAGAATCAAAGAAGACAACTTCCCGGATCCAGGGGGGCCATCAATCCACAGACACTCCATCTTACCAGGGTTCAGTTGAAGCCTGTTGTTCCCCGTCCAGACCCCCACAGCCTCCAGGCACTGACATAAGGCATTGACTGCATCACTTACTTCACCCGGGATGGAGATGTATAACTGGGTATCATCAGCATATTGGTGATACCTCATCCCGGACTCCAAGCCTGGCTGGCAGCTCGACAAGTCAGAGTTTCTCAGAGCTCTGAGACCTGGCTGACTTTCTACCTTGTTTGCAGGGGTCTACAAAATTTGTAAGACCACTGAAGCTTCCCCCTGAAGAGGGGGGGACCAGAAGATTGCTCACAGAGCCATTGGAATTGCCCACTCCTGTTTTCCTTTGTAGTTTCCACCACGGAGAAGAACGGGGGTGAATGCAGTGGAATGGCCGAAGGAGGATCCTAGCTCTGCAGGGAATGTAAGTCTCTTTGGGAGACACAAGTGCGACAGCCAGCTTTTAGATCACTTTATATTAGTTTTCTTTTTTAGATTAGAACATTTTTATTATCTAAAATTTATCTTTGGACTTTGCTTAAAATGTTGGCTAATTTTGTGTTTTCTTTGCTATAATTAATTTTGGTGGAAGTTTGATAGATTTTATTTTGGCAACATAAGGAACAAGTTTGTATTTTTTTTGCCTTTCTTTTATATCAGAGAAATTGGGACTTAAGAGACTTTGTTGTTATTTTTCAGTCGACAAACTGATTGACTTTTGAGAAATTGTTTGTTTGGGTTAAGCAGCTTGCAGCCTGAAGAATAAAGAAGAATAAAGAATAAAGTATAGAGAATGTGTGCCTCTTTTCCTTCTTATTTTCCTACTTTTTTTTAGAACGGACTTTGTCTCACTTGGAATTTATTTTTATTTTTCCTTTTACAAACTGTTTGAAATACTGCTCTGTGGAATTTTTCATCTTTTATTTTAAAAGTTTTTTTCACTTAAAGAAACAGATACGCTGATAAGAATAGAACAGTTATTCCCTGCTCCCTGGGAAAAGTCTTGTTTTGACTACAACAGCTAACTATGGCCTGAAAAAGGGGGGTAGGTGAAAATGGCATTTCTTACAGCACTTCAGGATTTTAAGAAAGAAATCAGCGAAGCTTTTTCGCAAAATAAGAAATCCATAGAACGTATATTTATAGTTTTGGTGGCTCAGGAACAGAAGATACAAGGGACAGATTTAGAAACAGAGGGAAGATCTCTCGAACCAGTAGAGAAACAGGGAAAGAGGATTTTGAATGTATTGGTACAGAAGAAGATTATGATATTTTACAGGAAGTGGTCTATTAAACGTTTGGGCATAAACACATTGTGGCAGCTGAGACAGGAAGATTTTAACATGCAAATTGATAGAAATGGTAAAATAAACATTTTGACATCCCACATGAGTTACAGAATAAAACAAGTTGCATATTGTGACCTTGGCATAACCTAAACAGGAGATTTATTGATGTTGATCTGGGACACAAGGTTAATGAAAACGCGGATCTGGATTGTACACAGAGTGAGAGCAGATATGAGAAACTGTATGGATGCATAAAAATATGATACTCTAAGTGTAAGATACAAGATTATAAATATAAATATAAGTTGATATTATAGATTACTCTTTCTGGAGATACACTTATGAGAAGACAATGAGATGATGAGATGGAATTAGAATGAAGGTTATTACAGGATGATATTATGTATGAATATGTTGTATGATTATTATAAGAATTGGTATATTATGTATTAGGTTATATGTTATGTTAGGCTTTGTATTCAGTTTAGATGGACATTGTTCCAAGGAGTGGAAATTGAAGATGGATGGTGGAGATATAGGATTATAAATATAAATGAAGGTTGATGTTATGGCTTATTTTTCCTTTTTGGAGATATATATGTAAGAAGATAATGGGATGATGAGGTGGAATTAGAATTAGAATTAATGTTATTATAAGATGACATATTCTTACAATATTATGTATGAATATGTACGTATGAATATTATAAGAATTATAAGAATGAGAAGATAATGAGATGATGAGATGGAATTAGAATGAAGGTTATTACAGGATGATATTATGTATGAATATGTTGTATGATTATTATAAGAATTGGTATAATATGTATTAGGTTATATGTTATGTTAAGTTTTGTATTCTTGTTATATTATGTATTATGTTATGTAATATGTTAGGTTATGTATTAATGGAATATATAGTCATAATATGAACAGAATATATTGTATTTTATTAGAAGTAGATAAGGCCTTTATTTGTTACACTAATTGGATTTTATTGAAGATATAAATATAGATGTAAAAATGGAAAGAGCAAATGGAAAACATTTAATTGATGCAGCAATGAACATTTGATTACTATTCCAAGGAGTAGAAACCAGAGATGGATTGTTGGAAGATATCAAGAAAGGTGAAACCTATATGAAGAACAGAAGATTGGATTATAGAAATCATAGGGTATATGACAAAGAAAAGTTCCTGTGTATTGTATGAAGGACTAACATTTAAAGTTAATTGTTGTACTTAAAGTTCAAGGATAAATTGGAGGACATCTATTTTCTATATTTTCTTTGTTTGTTATTTTTTTACTTCACTTTTTCTTTCCTTTTTTCTTACTTTGTATTTCTATTTCTTTCTTTGTATTAATTTTAATATGTATTTTAAAATTCAATAAAACTTATGGTGATACCTCATCCCGTGGTGACGGATGATCTCGCCCAGCGGCTTCATGTATATGTTGAATAGGAGAGGAGAGAGAACCAACCCCTGAAGCACCCCACAAGTCAGGGGCCGCGGGTCAGCTCTCTCCTCCCCTATCAACACTGACTGGGAATGGCCCTGGAGGAAGGAGGCAAACCAGCGCAAAACCATGCCGCCCGCCCACAACTCACTGAGCCACCCCAAAAGTATACCGTGGTCGACGGTATTGAAAGCCGCTGAGAGATCTAAGAGAGCAAGGATGGACACACTCCCTCTATCCCGCTCTTGCCAGAGATCATCCATAAGGGCAACCAATGCAGTCTCTGTCCCATATCCCGGCCTGAAACCTGACTGGAAGGGGTCCAGATAATCTTTTTCCTTCAGAATCCTCTGGAGTTGCAACGCCGCCACCTTCTCAACCACCTTTCCCAAAAAGGGAAGGTGGGAGACTGGGCGAAAATTGCCCAGGATGGTAGGGTCCAGGGATGGTTTCTTGAGGAGGGGGTGCACCAGCGCCTCCTTAAAGGCAGCTGGGAACACCCCCTCACTCAAGGATGAATTTATAATCACCTGGACCCAGCCACATGTCACCTCACTAGCTGACTTCACCAGCCAGGAGGGACATGGGTCAAGTTGGCATGTGGTGGCGTTTACAGTCCAGAGGATCCTGTCTACTTCATCAGGCACAACAGGATCAAACTGCTTCCAGATACATTGGTAAGTACGAGCCTCTGGCATCTCCCCAGATCTTGTCTCACGCTTGGATCCAACTTGGAATGAATCTGAGCGATTTTGTCCTGCAGATGCTCAGAAAACTCTTCCAATCGGCCCTGTAAATGGGTCTCCCCTTGCTCCCGGCCCAACAGCGATCTTGTAATCTTAAACAGGGCCGTCGGGTGGCATTCTGCGGACGCAATAAGAGCGGAGAAATATTCACGTTTCGCCGCTCTTACCGCCACAAGGTAGGCCTTAACTGGGGCTCTAGATTGTGTTCGGTCAGATTCAGTCTTCGTCTTTCTCCAGCGGTGCTCTAGATGTCTCTTAAACCTCTTTAAAGCCCTTAACTCCTCCGTAAACCATGGAGAGTGACTGGCCGAACAGGGCCGGAGAGGTTGCATAGGCACGATCTTGTCCAGGGCTCCGGCTGCTGCCTTATTCCAGGCTGCAGCCAGGACCTCCACTGGACCGTGAAGCAAGTCCTCGGGAATAACCCCCAGCTCCTTCTGAAACCTCACTGGGTCCATCAGTCGCCGGGGGCGGACCAATCAAATGGGTCCTGCCTCCCTGCAGAGTGGGGCAGCACAAGAGAGTCTCAGGGTCACCAGGGCGTGGTCTGACCATGGCAATGTGGAAAGATGTAACTCTCCCCTCAGATCACATTGCCACTGCTCGGACAAGAAAACTAAGTCTGGGGTGAGACCAGTGTCACGCGTTGGGTCACAAATAATCTGAGACAGGCCCATAGCTGCCATGGTAGCCATGAACTCCCGGGCTGCCTCCGAGGACCGTCCCAGGGATGGCAAATTGAAGCCACCCAGAACCATAAGTCTGGGGAACTCCACTGCCAACCCCAAGACAGCCTCAAGCAGCTCAGGCAGGGAGGTTGCTACGCAGCAGGGAGGCTGGTACAGCAGCAACACTCCCAACTGTTCTCGTGAACCCAACTTGAAAAACAGGGTCTCACACCCGGTCACTTGTGAAGCAGCACCCCTGAAGGCCACAAGGGACTCTCGGATGACAACTGCCACCCCTCCTCCCCTGCCCCGGTGTCTCGGCTGATGCCACACCCAAAACCCGGCTGGGCACACTTGCTTCATTGCCTGTCCCATACACTCCAATAGGGTGGGCACACTCTGGATCCATTCCTGGAAAAATGTGTTGTGCAGGAGGTGTGCATTTTATAGGAGGTTGCATTTTCTGTGGCTCCGTTTGCTTCCTGGAATGATTTTCTGCCCAACATATAGTTTGCCTCCCCCACCTCTTTCCTTGGGCATTTGGGTTAGGATGATTAGAGTTCCTGTCTGGAGGAGGGCAATAAATATAAGTCCTTTTTTTTTGTAATACCTTTATTAAAGTAAATATGAGTCCCTGACCACCAATTAATTGTTATATTTGTTTTTAGCTGGTATTGTTTTTGTTTATTGGTTTATTGTACACTGCCCAGAGTTGCATGCTGCATTGTTGCATTGTTGCATTGTTCAAGTTGGGTAACTGTATAAATGCTTTAAATAAATAATCTTATTCTTCCGTGTGAATTACTTTGTTTTGAATATCTTAGTTTAAGAAAAACACTTGACAATTAGAAGCATGTTCAGAGAATGGCTGGATGATATAGATTGGATGATCAAGTCCTATTCCATGGTATAGATTTTCTGCACCAAGGGTCTTATTTGAGTCTTGAGTAGAGTACTAGGTCCACACTAAAAAAGTTGTATGTGGCAAAAACCAAATATGATTTCCTTTCATTTACATGTTATTAAAATTAAAGGTAGTATTATCAAACTCTAGATCTATGTTTCATATTTTTATATTAAATACTTTTCTTTTGTTGCCTTCAAAAATAATTTGGTAACAAATCTTTAAGGCTTCTGAGCTGAACATTTTCAGGGATATAATATATAGCCTTCAGAACCTATGAAGTATGAACCAGTACAATTTGGTAATTACTTATGCATTTCTTGGTTGTAAATGAAACAGATATAGCAATCTTACAGGATTCCTGCCATTTTAATATTTTGGGTCATCTGTACTATCACCGAAAATTGTATGATGGAACTCGTCATCTGGAAATATTGTCAGCCCCTGGACTAGGTGAACAATTAGCCTGATCAAGCAGGGTAGCTATTGCATTATTAAAACAAACAAAAAACAAAGCAAAACGAAACAAACTTCTAGAATTTTATTTATTTCAGATGGTATAACATACTCTTTTATAATCATAAATTCATCTGTGATACTCATCTGTCTCATCTATTTTGGGGGTTTCAAATTCTTGCACTTCCACTTCTTCCACTTGCAGGCAACACATATAATGTAGGAATTAATCATGAAACACTGAGAATCTTTTATTTCTTTTTCAGCAGTTCTGAATTAATAGTGCATGATGCAAAAGGTTTTATTTAAAGATCCTAATTTTTCCCAGGGTACCCTCACTTGAAAATGAACTGTGAAATTATATAAACCTATTTGTAGCTTCATATTCATTTAGCTTAAATATTCTTGAGGGCTCTAGAGCTTTGTATTTATTAGAATATAATTACTTTGCTGCAAAACAATCTATCAAAAGTTTTGAAATAAACTTGCAGAATTCACAAAGGGACAAATGCAGGTTACTTTGAAGCCTGTAGAAAAATGTTTTGACTTCATTAGTGAAAACATTTGTCCCGGGAACGTTTGTTTTTGAGGTGTAATAGATTCATCATAAAGTCATTCACACAATTATTTTCGGCTGCCATTGATTCCAAAGTGCAGGGAATCAGGTTGAAATTTTGCTTCAAGGGAATATTAAGTTTGTATAGAAGGTTATAAAATATACCTCCTTGAGAAAATCTTTCAATTAAAAGTTTCCCTGACAATGATTTCCCTGAAAGAAAGTTTGTTTTCACCCTAATTTCAAATAAAGAGATGACAGAATTTAAGAGTACTACAAACTAAGCATATAGCTATGGACAGCCTTGAGATACCAGAAACGTAGTGCCAAATAATGGAACTGAATATATGAGTTGGGCAGGTAAGACAAAAGAAGAATTTTAAAAAGATGTGCTAAGCCTCCAATAGATTTAGAGCACCAGTGAACTGGGTATTGAAAATGTTTCATATAAAAATATAATCTGCTATAATAATATGTTTTACCTATGATATTTTTATATAACATTTTCAAATTAAATTCTTGAATGAGAGTACAGGAAATGAGAATGAGAAAAATCTGGGAAGTGAATTCTGGCTTTAGGCTATGCAGCTGAAAGAAGGAGTTGAAAGTAGATGGTTGTATGTGATAATATGATGGAAGTAAAGCATTTGTGAGGATAAATAAAATATGTAAGGAATAGTTCAGTTTTGAACAGTGAATAAGACAAGAATATGTGATGTATTTATGGATAAATGAATAAGGAACGTTTGTGATAGTGTTACATGTGTTGATTGGGGATAAATATACATGTAGTTTTCTATGCATATATGACTTGTTGACTGAGTACCCAAATGATTAGCAAAAAGTATTAATTAGGTTGTATGATACAGGAAGAAGTATGAATTTGAAAGCTAATGTGTCAGAGATCAAGGGAATTGTCTTTGACAAGGAAAATAGAATAGACAATTATGCTTATAAATAATGAAAAACTGGAATAAATACATGGATTTGTGTATGTTGGTAGACAATTTACTAAAGTTGGAAAATGAAGAAATTTTAAGATTTAGAAATGCTGAGAGAAGGATAGTTAATAGTATGTCATCTGTTGCAAATATTTTTTTAAAAATGAAATTTGCATTGGATGTAGGGGGGGGGAGGAACAAGAGGGACAAGTCAAAAAGTGCATCATGACATCATGATTCAAATACCACAACTTATGTACTTGCACTTACACTAGATGTCAGGAATATTTCAATCAAATTTTGAAGCTTTTAATACTTTTATTGGTACATTATTATGTGAGAGCTGAGAGTTGAAGATAAAATATAAAAACATAATATTTTAAGTGTAAAGATTGTGAAGCAGAAATCTACAACTCATCTAACAGGACAATAAGAACAGGTTCCTCTACTTAAGTTGATGTCCAGTAAAAGGAGTTTGCATTCAAATCTTTGTTTGATCCCAAATCAATTATCACCATACTGATCTACTTCAAAAGAAAAATTACGATGCGTTTAGAAGAGCTACATATATTTTTAATTATGCATTGTTCTAATTTGTTAGTTTTGAGAGGAACATTTGGATAAACTTAGTTCTGAAATTATTTTAACACAAATCACAGAACCCCTACACTTTCCTCCCATTCCCAGAATGACACCTATCAAAGTTTTCATGAATGTGGGATTTTAAACACTTGTTGGAAATTCTGTTGAGATTTATTAACAGATGGCCACATGTTCTTTTTGGCTTACAGTGAGTGGAACATAATGAAAAGCTGTCAATTCTGGAAGAACAGAAGCTTAATTCTATTTTTCTTTTCCCCTTTCAGTTTCATTGAAAGATTTACAGCTGTATCCTTTAGTGGGAGGGATTAAAAAAAGAATGGACTAACATGGAAATCTGTAACTTTTATGTGAAGCTGAAACTTCATCTGGGAGCAAGAAGAAGAGAAGTGTTATGCATTTCCTGAACTGTAAACAAAATATGGTGAAAGCTTAATTAATGCAGTAGCTTAGAGCAGTGGATTTTAGTGTGCTTGTTGATACTGCATATACGTTTGCTCATGTATCGGTGAGCATAGACCACTATCAATATCTAGCCTAGTTCAAAGAGTATATACACATGATAAGGTATGTATCAAATGTAAAAAACAAGCAACATGGACAATATAGAAAGGCCTTACCTTTGTCTACTCCATAACTTTCCAAACTGTGTGTCGCAACACTTTAGTGTGTCACAACACACAGCTTAGTGTGTTGCAAAGTGGCGGCGGCATGGGGGTGCGCACGGTGGCGGTGTGTATGGCTGCGGCAGCAGCAGCGCGCCATCAGCGCTTTTGCGTTTTAGCGAGGCCACCGCTGCTGCCGCCGCCGTGCACACCACTGCCCCTGCACGCACCCCCATGCCACCGCCGCTGCCACCGTTGGTGTGTCGCCAACGGCAGCAGTTTGGAAAGCACTGGTCTACTCCATTCAAAAGAAGTAGCCATTTATAGCAATAATTGGAGCAGCTGTTTTTCCTTCTGTGCCTTTCTTTTCATGTGATTAAATTTGTGTTTGCTTAAACAAGGGTTCTAGGTGAGTGTTCCATGTAACAATGCCTGGGAGGAACATACAACACTTTGGAAAGTTAAAGCCTTTGTTAAGATGATCTACACTGTAATGGTAGGGCTGATCTAGGCTATTCAGCACAAAACTGTATTTGACTTTAATGCATCAGTATGATTTTGAAAACAGAAAGATTATTTCATTGCAATGTAGATCACACATTCTGCAAATGGAATTGTCCTTTCAGCTCCTGGAAACATCAAACATAAAGTTAATATCCGTGATTTAGCCTGTTCTAAATATTCCTGTCTGCTAGTACCCATTGGCAATCATTCCATCATTGCGTTCTCCAGCCAAGCCATCAGCCAAGTTATTAGTCTGCCTCAGGGTGCATACTAATAGATTCCATCTTATTACATTTGCAACTCATATAACAGGACAATAAGAACAGACCCCTCTATTTAAGTCAATGTCCAGTAAAAGGAGTGTGCAAAAAATCTGAAGGACAGAAATTATTCCTGGCCCTGGATCTGTTTTCATTATGCATTTCTTCATTAAACCATCTAAAATAATGGTTATTATTTTATCTGATGACAATGAATTCTATATTTTAACTACTGTATTCATTGTGTAAAAATAGTAATTTATTTTATTGATCCTGGATCTCTGTGCATTTAATTTCAATGAATGACCTGTGTTCTAATTCTGTGATGGAGAAGTAAAATTGCCACAAATACTGTGGTTTTTTCATACACGGAAAGTGCTCTAAGTGTCATTTTCGTTGCCTGTTTTCCGTACTTTTTCAGCCTGACAATATCTGCATTGAATAGAACTGTACATAGTATTGCTAGTGTAATAAACTATAGATTAATATAACAACATTGACTCCTGTGGTCACATCTATGACTGAGGTTTTGGTCACAGACCTGGCATAATCATTCTAGCTCTCAAGAATGAATTGAACGTAATAAAACCAGAAGCATGTATGAATTCCATTTCTGTTTCCATATTTCAGTTATAAGCAGTCTAGATTAGAAGCAGTAATTGTATCTCTTCCTCAGTACCTAGCCAATAAGCTCTCTGAAGATCAATGTTAATTCAATAAGTACAGATGTGACCAGACTTTCACCTCTAGTGTCCCGTATTTTTGCAATACTATGTTCTGTGGAACATATTCAGAGTTTAGAACTTTTGGTTGAAGGTTTAAGGACATAGAGGAACAATTGTACTGACACACTGTTTCTCTTTGTCTAATAGCTATTCTACCAGCAAGGAGCTGGTCTACTGCATTTTTATGAATTTCTTATGATAGCTAAGGCTGAAATCCTAGACAAACTTGGGAGTAAGTTTCATTTATTTACTTATGAGTAAAAATACATAAGGTGAAACAGCATATGCTTTAACATATTGAATTGATTGATTGTGTGCCATCAAGTCATTGTCGACTCTTAGCAACCATATAGAGAAAGAGAAAGAGAGAAACAGACAGAGATCAATATAAAACAGTGTTGTAAGAATTTTGTATCCATTGCAATGTATCCAGAAAACTCATAGGTAGGGCATAAAAATATTGATTATCCCCTATTTTTTGTCATCAACATTTATTCCAGCCATTTCCCATTGTCTGTATCTCATAATCTGAGTTACAGGAAATTTCCTTCTACTAACTGTACTAATTGATTGTCAAATTTTCCATCAATATATGTTTTTTTTTTTATCTGAGTTGGCTGAAATGTCTATTTGATACCTTCCTTCTATATTATAGACAAGAAGTTAATATGTCAAGTATGGAGCTTCGTGATGTGGTTTGTTTGGCTTTATCTTGATATATTGTATGATCTCAGCCACTGTGGTTTATAAATAATGAATTGGGCATAGTATGATGTGTGAACCCAGGCAGAGAAATGGATGGAGATAGAATGTAAATCTCTTCTTTTTCTCCTAACATTGAGTTCTCATCAGGTGAAAACCATACATCTGTTGCAAAGTATAAATGAAGATAATGGTGGTACTGAGGCTATTTCCAAAAAAATCTATCCTTTTCTATTGTTTGCATTCTCCTGCTGTCTTACCAACTTTTCCATTCAAGGACCAAAGTGGGGACACAGAAAACTCTTTAGTTTTATAAGGCTCATACCACATTACTCAGGAAGATCTCAGTGAAACAACATAGCATTTCCTCTGGGATCATTCAAGTAATAATCAGTTTTATTACAGAGAACATAACTACCATGTCCTCTATAAACTATTTTGAACTGACAATTTGTTTAAAAAAATCCCCCATTTTGTAATTTTCTGCCAAGGTAGCAGAAACAGTCCAAATTAAAAAACAACAACTCTGGTTTTGGAAGTTACTTTAGACTCCTCTTCTAATTTATCAGTGCTAGAGAACATTTATTTCTAACAATCCCATGTGGCTATAAGATTCTGCTGTGTCCTGTAGGTATATACAGAGGCCAGCAAGTTGGCTTGTCTAGTCAATGAGTTAATGAGTCATTGACAAGGCATTGACTGAAGGGCATTTACTGCTGTTACTTGCAGTTTTGCATTTAGTCACATTTGCTTAGCCAACTAAATTGTGTTGTTAACTGCTGACAGCAGCAATTTCTAATATGTTGCTAGTAAAGGGAATTGTTACTTTTAGGATGTATAACTGGCCAAGTGCTTTTTCATAACAATTAGTGGAATAAATGTAATAGTGTAACTAAATGAGGAATACTGAAGGAAATGGAGCCATGTACATATCTTTTTAAAGTCTGTTATCAGGTAGCCCCCCCCCTTTTTTTTTTCTTCATATACATTAAGGAAGAATAAGGTAGTCAATCTGTATACTGTAGGTATAGCATGAGTGAATCAGTTAGCTTGTGGCTGGGGAACTGAGGGGTTCACAGGTGAGTGATATCTAAATTTCACAAAAGACAAAACGATAATTTAGTATATATCCTGTTGAAGGTACCTAACTGTCAAGAAAAATTTGTATATAAGAATGTGAGTTATGTATAGGAATTTAGATTGGGTGAAATCATTCTGATTAGGGATATATTTGAATATCCTGCATTTATGCACAAACTGAAACACAATTATATACCATTTTTTTCCTCAGATTTTCTATATTTTAAAATATGCAGACAGGGGAAAATGCACATCAAAAAGTATTATATTAGTGATAATCAGGATTTTTAATCATATTGAGGGTTTCTACTACAGTTTATTGCTTTCACACATGGGTGGGTTATGAATTAGCACATTCATCTGCAGTTTCAGATGTTACACTCTCTTCTTTCACCTTCAGCAAGAGATACCTTAAGTCTTTCTTTCTTCCATTTACCAAAGTCACTGGTTTTAAGGGGAGGCACTTTCTTTGAATAGCTCTATGTATTATTTAAGTAAACCACCATTGGATGGTTGGATGGATGGATGGATGGATGGATGGACGGACAGATGGATGGACAGACAGCAAAATAAGCATCTATATATCTGTAATTGGAAATGTTTAAGTCTTTTTTTAAAAGATACTATTATAAACTACAGCAATCCCATTAGCAAAATAAATATTTTGTCATGACAGGGCCTTTTCCCCCTGTACTCATCAACTACTAATCAGCCCTAGCTGAACCCTAACATCTGGAGAAGCTTTATATTCACCAATCCAGCCTTGAATCAGGAGAGCTTAAACCAAAGAACAATATTTGTAACTTTACATTCCAAAGAGTAAGTAACTACACTCTCTCTCTCTCTCTCTCTCTCTCTCTCTCTCTCTCTCTCTGTGTGTGTGTGTGTGTGTGTGTGTGTGTAGATAGACAGTAAAAAGGTAAAGGTTCCCCCCGCAGTCGTGTCCGACTCTAGGGGGCGGTGCTCATCTCCGTTTGTTAGCCGAAGAGCCAGCGTTGTCCGAAGACGCTTCCACGGTCATGTGGCCACATGACGTGCGTGGAACGCTGTTACCTACCCACCGAAGTGGTACCTATTCATCTACTTGCATTTGCATGCTTTCGAATTGCTAGGTTGGCAAGAGCTGGAGCTAGTGCAGGAGCTCACTCCGCACGCAGGGCTAGGGATTCGAACCTCCGAACTTGCAATCTTCCGATCGACAATATAGACAATATAGACAATATCGACAATATAGATAGACAGATATATATATAAAAACTCTCATGAGCTGGCATGAGAAGCAGCCCTTCCCAAACCTATTTTTATCTGTTGCTTTTAAGTTATTTCCAACACTTTGTGACTTGTTTGACATCATTTTGGCAGAATTGCCTGTCAGTTACTGCTTCTTTTATGGTTTATTTATTTAGTTAGTTTATGCTTGTGTCATCAGCAACAATCTCTAGACAACTTATCATTGGTTGGTATCTTCTTCAATTACCCATGATTCCTCAGGCATCAGTATCTCCACTTACTCTTGCCTTTGCATGATGTGTCCAAAATATTTAAGCTTTAACTTTATCATATTGCTTCTAGTGAACAATCTGGTTTTAATTCATCTTATGATCCAAGGAATTCTTGGCCATTTTGTTTAGCCTCACAACTAAAAAAATATTGTTTCTTTTTCAGCCTTTCTGATGCTATATATTAATAATGGGCTCTGACAATATGGATCTTTGTTGTCTGTGCAGTTTAATATTTTGTCCAGATTTGCCATAACCTTTCTTCCAAGTAGGAGTCTTATTTCAGGCAACAATAATCATCCTTGTGAATTCTTTGGCATAAGAAGATAAAATCTGTTACTACTTCAACTTCTTTTAAACCTATTTGCATTGAGTTGGCATTGGTGCCTGATACAATCTTTTCCATTATCCACTGGATGTTCACTAAGTGATCTCAGGTGCCTCTTCTGAATCCAACTTGTACATCTGGCAGTTCTCACTGAAATCCAGATTGTGAGATATGTTCAACTGTTCAGTAGTTTAAGCATTCTTTAGCATTTCCTGGTATTGGAAATAATCTTTTTCAGTCCCTTGGCTATTGTGTGATTCCCATACTTATTTACAAATTATAAGTAGCACTTCAACAGCATCATTTTATAAGATCTTAAATGGGTCTGCTAGTGTTTCATCAACTCCTGCAGCTTTGTTATTAGTAACACTTTGTAGGGCCCATTGAACTTCATTCTCCAGAATGTCTGGCTCTAGTTCAATTACCAAACCTTCATACTGTACATATTGGCAATTTTGGGACCTTCTTTGTGCAGTTCTATATATTTGTCCCCTCTCCTTCTCTCTCCAGTAGTTCTTTGCCTTCTTTGTCTTTTATCATGTTTCCCTTGATTTCTAGAATATTCTTAAATTTCTTAGCTTTCTTATTAGAGTGCTAGCATTAATTACTTTTCATTGCTTATTTAGATATTATTCCTTATCTCTTGTTCTTCTCTGGAACTGAGCATTACTTGAGCAAGTTTTCTTCTATCACTATTTCATGTTACTTTCTGCCTTTCCTCAACTATTTTTCATGTATTAACAGAAAGCCATTTTGCCTTATTTTGTGTTTTGCACTTTTGGATATTTTTGTTCGATTCATCTTTAACGATGTCATGAATTTCATTCCAGACACTCTGTTTATTATATCTAATCCATTAAATCTATTCTTTATTTTCACCACATACTCACATGGAATGTTGCTGCTTTCATTATTTCCCCTTTGGTCTGATGATTGTATTTGTTTTCTTTAGTTTAAGTTACAATATTATAAAAAGGAGTTCAGGATCTGAGCTAAAGCCAGCATCAGGACTTGGTTTTGCTAATTGAATATTGCTTCTCCATCTGCATTGTATATAGTCAGTGTGAATTTGGTGTTGTCCATCTGGTGATATCAATGCTAGATATCACAATTTTCATTGTTGGAAAGAGGTATTTGCTCTGAATATTTATTTTCTTGGCAGAAATTTCTTAATTTGTCTCCTGCTTCATTTTGTACACTGAGGCCAAATTTCCCCTTTATTCTAAATCCTATTAGAAGACAAAAACAAAATGTTAAGTGACTATATGAAATGACATTTCTGCCTTTTCCATTCATCACTGAATAAGTAGTTAGGTTCTCCATTGGGAGGTAGTAATCCTGTTAATCCATTTGGGCACCTCTACTTAACCTCAAGTGATAAACTCCCTCCTCTTCCTTTGATTTTTAAAAGGGAAAAAGGAGAGAACATCAAACGGTATCAGTCAGATAATAAGGCTGTAGGGAGAATCAGAGTCTATTATACAGTCTGTGATCATTATACATGCCTCCAGTACCAATTAATATTTCCATGGAATAGACCTGTTTGCTTTTCCCCCCCTGTTATTGTCTGTAGAGTTTCTTTTCTGATCACGAATGTTGATTGCACTCGCCAAAGATTAGTAGGAGAGATTTGAGCCAAACATTGCTCAAATTTCTTGAAAATATTCAAAAAGTATTTCTATACTTCTACTCAAATGAAATAACAAAATAAGAAACCAACCTTTTGCTGTTTCAACTATGATTAGACTCTGTTGGCCCTTGCTGTGCACAAGCCTTTCTTTAGAAGAACATGGACATTAAGAGATATTGTTTAGTGTTTATTTATTTATTACAAATAAGTATTTAAATATGTATTAATATTTTTATTACTTCTGTGCATGTAAATACTATATTTTATATCAGTTACAGCTGGCATAAGTAAGGACTATTTATCTTACTCCATACATTTCACAGTGAAGTTTCTTTATGTAACTGAAGAATGACTGGTATTTTTTTTGTATAATTAATATAAGTATTCAAGACAGCAATGAGCTTTATAGAGTTGGGCTGATGAAAGGTGATGGGTCAGTGTTATTCCTTGTCCCACTAAGTGAACTTCAAGCTAGTTATATTGTCACAACTAATAGGCTCTTGTCTCATTTCTTCTGCTCCTAGATTTGCAACTGAGCTTGCTATGGATCAATGAACCAGGTTTAGTTTCCAAATGATATTATATAACAACCTTTTTCAACTGAGTCCACTCCAGATGTGTGGTACTTGAAGATAAAAACTTATGTATGTTAGCTATGAAAGCATATCCTGATGTAATATTACCAGTGCAATCTCCATCTAAATAAGAGGTTGTGGATTGAGGAACATGTTTCTGTTTTACAATTCATATACATCACCTGTGAGTGCATATTTTTTTTTAAAAAAAGGCATGAAATCCAATATTTGAACCTCTGTTGATGGTAAAATCTTTCCAGTTCTAAAATCCATAAGAACATATCTGTCTCTTCCCAAAAAATCTTACAGATGAGATCAGAGCATAGCTAATACCGCATTGGGATGATGTCACTGTGAATCAAACAAGTAAGTTATGAATGCAATGAGAGCCAGTTTGGTTTAGTGGTTAAGGCATCAAGCCAGAAACTGGGAGACTGTGTGTTCTAGTCCTGCCTTAGGTACAAAGCCAGCTGGGTGACCTTGGGCCAGTCACTTTCTCTCAGCCCCAGGAAGAAGGCAATGGCAAACCACTTCTGAAAAACCTTGCCAAGAAAACTGCAGGGACTTGTCCAGACAGTCTCTAAGAATCAGACAGAATTTAATGGATTAAAAAAAATTGAACACAATAGTATTCATTGTTCTTTTTTCTACCCTCTGGAATTCAAGACAGTGGATTCCCTTTGAACATGAAAATATAATCTAGCTACCACACTGAAAAACCATTGATAAAGTGTGTCTTTTATGTTTTTGTCATCATCTAAACAAGTGGCTTTTACAGTAGGAAATATAAAGTGTTAACTTCTGTTTTTTGTTTCCTTCCTTTGATCTGTTACACCCCTCCACTGGATGTATGTAAGTTACCTGTCTTCTTTCAGCAAAAAGTTGTTTGTCCCCTTTATCCAACTGATTTGTAAGAGGTATCACATTTCTGAATTAGATATTTTATCCAAACCTTCTGTTTCCTCCTGCCCACTTAACTACTCTTGGATAATCCTGCTGGGATGAGATGAAACAGCCCATATCTCTTGCAAGGTTTCTGTCTTCAAGGGATATAAGCAAGAGCACTGTGGCAGATGTTTCAGTGAATCCATGAAGAATCGGATGTCTTGCTATTGGGGCAATTTCTGCTTGAGTTAAATAGCCTCCAAACCCCAAGCTTTAGGGTTTGTCAATTATCTTTCATCTTTGCTAACTCTTAAATTGTCAGAACTGATTTAGCAGCTAATATAGTTGCAGAAAAATGGCAGAAATGCATTTTCAGGAGGAATAATCACACTCCCCCCCTTTTATGGTGATGTTTTACTGATCTAATAACTATAAAGCATGGTATTATTTATTTTCACAGACAAAATATAAAATCAAAGATAATTATGAAGAAACATAAGCTATTTGATATCAATAAATGAACATATTAAAAGTATAGAGCCCAGAGTTGCCTCTGGTGAGATGGGCAGCTATATAAATTGGTTTCATAAATAAATAAACAAACAGAGAACCTCTGCCTGTCTCACATGAAGGTCATCAGCTGACTGTAACTGTCCTCACATGAACAACATGCACTATTACATTTCTAGAAGGTAACAAGTGGAGCTGATAGACATTAACCAGGGCAATAGGACAGTTAGAGGGATTAGCTGTTCATTAGAGAAGATGCAAGCTTCCTGATGATATACTGGTGTAGGCTTTCACAGCCAACATCAATCAAGCAGTGATAAGCTTTGGGGTTGAATGGTCATAGTACAGTTTTCTGGTGCCCTGATGATTTGGCAGCAGTTGTGGTTGGCATCTTCAGAAGCAATGAGCTGCTTTTCAGGGTACTTCTCAGCAGCTCACAGGCAACTGAATAAAGACTGACTGGCCTCTCGTATTTGAATCTGGCAAGCTGCTCTCTGAATGTTCCATGTCATGGAAATCCAAGAAAGCTGGTTCCTGGTTGTTTCTTTATCTAGGTAGACTTCTGATTGGTCTATTTTGAAGAAGTTTCAAGATAACCTGTTCCTGATTGTTTTCTTGAGCTAGGATGCTGATTGGTTCTTTGTGTAGGTAGAGTTCTGATTGGTCTATGTTGTAGAAATCCAAGTATACTGGGTCCTAATTGGCCTGTCTTGAACCAGGCTCCTGCAAGGCAGTCCTTCTGGTGAGGCTGCTGCAGTTTCTTTTTGTTATTGATCAGTTAAGGGCTGTTTAGTCTTTGTATGGTGTAAAGCTGGGATCCATCCTTTGCGGATTTTCAAACTCTCCTCCTTCCTCTTATGTTCCATAAACATTCCAACAACTTCAACAGGAAGGAGAGTTTGGTCTGTTCATCTCATGGAGGTTCTGGGTGACAATTCATCTCATATGGATCAGGAAGTGTTCTGCCCACAGCAAAGGGCTAAGGGAAACCCCTTCCATATCCAGATCACTAAACAACTGGTCTGAGGTAAAGCCCCATAGCTGCCTACATAAGCTGGATCCAAGTTTACCTGAGAGAAGCCTATGATAACCAAAGCAACCATGTACTTCTGAGCCCTTCCTGATCTGGCCCCATGACATAGAGATTGAAGCCATTAAAAGGTAAGGAAACTCCAAAACCAGCCCAGAGTCAAATGAATAGCTCAGCAAGGTAATCAGACGAACAGCAGAGTGGCTTATATACCAACAGGATTATATGGTAACATATAGTCATTCATACCTCACTACTTCAGAAGCAGAAGAGCTGACTATATACAGTATTTGTAAAGATCATTCTTTACCCTGGCATCTAGGGTACTGAAGGACTTGAAATCTATCAGTGCAGATCTCTGGGGGATGGCATCACTGCCTTCACCCAAATAGGTCTTAATAATACATGCCAACAGGTAGTCCTCATTTAGCAACCAAAATTGGTACCAGCAACTCAGTTGTTAAGTGAAGCAGTTTCTAAATGAAACATCATGATTTTACTATTTTACTTCAGCTTTCCTTTGCTTTACAGACCTGTGAAAGTCCATAAATGCAGACAGTGGTCATAAAGTTACTTTTTCATTGCCTTTGTAACTGCAAACTGTTGCTCTCCAAGGCAGTCGCTAAATGAGGACTACCTGTATTTGTTCATCACTACATTGTGGGTGGATAAAGTGACATGACATATGGATCTGGCATTTACCAGCTTCAATTTGAAATCAAGGTCATCAGCGATCTAACCATTGGAAGCCAGACATGAGGCAGCTGGACTCAGAGATCAGAGATCAACATCAATTTGTTAATCTTCCTTCCCCTTTAAAGTGCCTACCAGTATTGTTGGTATGTGTCTTATTGCTCAAAAGAATGTAGTCACATGCCAAGTCTTGAAGGTATCTGATAATTACTGCTAAGTGTTTGGCAGGGTCAAACAGTCAGGCTTCTATTGTTTTCCAGGTTGTAAAGATTAAAAGCTCACATAGGTTAACTACCAGTAACATAGATACAGGGAGCGCAATGGCTCAGTGGTTAAGACGCCAGGCTTGTCGATTAGAAGGTCAGCAGTTCGAGACCTGTGCGTCGTGTGACGGAGTGAGCTCCCACACTCACCCCAGCTCTTCCCAACCTAGCAATTCAAAAGCATGCAAATGCAAGTAGATAAATAGGTACCACTTTGGTGGGTAGGTAACAGTGTTCCGCGTGTGTCATGCTGGCCATATGACCGTGGAAGCATCTTCGGCTAAGAAACGGAGATGTGCACTGCCCCTAGAGTCGGACACGACTGTGCAGGGGAAAACCTTTACCTTTACCTTTTAACCTAGATACAAATGTATAAATTAGCATGTCTTTTGTTTCTGATCCTGGCATTAAAGCTTGCCTTCCCTTCCCTTTGCCTGTTTAGCTCTCAAACCTGTGTGTGGGGGTGAGATTGAAAATATGGTTTTTATATTTATATAGAGATTTTTAACTCCAGAGATCTGGATGTTATTGTTTTGTATTCTCTGTTATATTAATACATCTTCATTTTGATAAATATCTGGTTTCTTGTCTCTCTAATGCTACTCGCTTCTTGAACTCTGCACATGCTCCAGAACACACCTCCAATAAGTACAGTATATCTCCTTGACTCACTACAACTAAGAAGTACTGCCAATTCACCACCATCACCATCACACACACACATATAATCAAAACCCAAAATTATTAACTCACTGGCTACTTTCACAATGGGAAAACCATAGGCTAGGATACCCTCCCATTTGTATGTCTAGCTGAGGATCCCTTCTTCCTGCTTTACAGTACAAGTGAGGGCTGCCTTGGGCCATCCTCCTCTTACCCATACTAGCTGCCTATCTGGTATCATGGCTAGCTCCACTGGATCACCTATCCCTCTGGAGAAGCCCTACAAATGTTTTCCATGTGAGTTGCTTTGGTGCAGCATGCCATTTTGAGGCTTTTGATTGTTAAAACCCATAAGTAGTTACCTCCCTTTACCTGGGAAATCTGGTCCAACAGTTTTTCTTCTCTTTTGCATGATTCCACCAATACCTAATGCCCATTCTTAAAATCCTCCAGGAATCTCTGACATAGAGGGGGAACCAATGGCCACCCCCAGTGTCCCTTTCACCTTTGCCATAAACCAGAGATGACAAAGCAGTAATGGTGCTATAGAGGACAGGCTGTTCCTAATCAGGTTCAAAAGATGGTGTCACAGTCTGAAAAGTGGCATCAGTCAGTCCTGCTTCTAAAATCCTTCAAAACCAAAGTCACTGGAGGGCCTCACCCAAGCCCTAACACCTTCAGAGACCTCCACTTGGGCTGCCCTTCTCCTTCTCAGCTAACTTAACCCAGTGAAATCAGTAACCACAGATTGTTCTGAGACTCTTCTACCATCATGAGTCAGACAGACCAGAGACATCTGCCAGCAGCCACTTAGACCTGTAGCACCACAGAGAAGAGACCAAACTGCTGAAAAAAAGATTCTGGACAGCATTGATAATCTATCTTTGTAAGCTAGGGAGCCAAACATAAACCACTGTCTTCTTCCTCTACTTTCTGATCTTCCAGTCTCTATCCTTGGCTTTATACAATCCACAGTCTAACAGCATCTAAGCTGATCCAATCTTCAGTTGCCTCCTGGCAACCAGGTTGATATCCTCTGCAATGAACACAACTTCCACATCCATGAGACCTGGCTTTCTGTCAAACATCCACATCTTAAAAACAAAACAAAAAAACAAAAAACTAAATAATCTCTTGGAGAAATCAGATACCATTAAAAACCATATTGAGGGGAAAAACACTTGAAAATAGGAGTACAGTGCTGTACTCTTTTCTTGTGCCATTGTTATAATGTAATTAGTATTATTTTCCTTTGTTCATTTATTTTAACGAGAGAGAGAGAGAGAGGTTAAATAGAAGTAGGCAAATGTTGATAAATTGTAACCTTATTCTATGAACTCATTCAACTGACATTCTCTATATATGGATTGTTAAATGAGTTGGCTGCCTGCTTTAGGAACCTGTTTCATTTTTGAAAATGCAGTTCAGTCATTTTCATCCTGAAGGCTGATAACTCACGTAAGATGATGATAAAAAACAAAGTAAAAAATTCAGGCAAATTTTATAAAACCCTAAAAAATATTATGGTTTTTTTTTTTTTTTTAAATGGCTTATCCAACAATTTGACTTTATATGTCCTAATTTGGAGGAAATCTGAATCTAAAGTTTGCTGCTGAAACTTATCTGATTTTAATAACACATTATTTTAAAAAGTGATGTAAAAGAGATGAGTTGGTGTTGCAATACTGTGGTATCTTATTTTTTCCCTTGGTGTGAATACCCGCCTTCAAGCAAACTATAATTTCAGAGATTTGAAATGGCATGTTATAATTAGTCTACCAAACTGTCTCAGATTTTCACTGAATACATGTTAATTCTAATAAACTGAAAAGAACAAGGCTTCAGTATAAGATAATGAGTTAGAGAAAGAATAATGCAGATAAATCTTTTGAAGCTGTTTTGAATATCTGAGAGAAAAGTATTTGTCCTGTGTAAAAAATAGTTCTTTTTCTTTTTAGGTACTTTACTTTTTAATTCCTTTTTGAGGAATACCCATGCATGAGAGACATATAGTAAGCACAAGATAAATTGCTATGTATTTTATTCTCATAAGTAGTGACGTTGAAGAGACAATTATTATACTTTTGTGTATAATTCAAGACTAACTTTACTACAGGTGTTTGCTTTAAAATATACATGCAAAACATATGCTAGAAGAAAACAGACATTTGTAGATCAGATAGCAAATCCCAAGATAACCGTTTGTATGTTTGCCCATTTTGTATATCCAGTTCCAGATACTTTAAGCCAGAAATTCTCAGTACATTTTCTACCTTTGTCTCCATCTGTTCTAACTTCCATTTCTCTCTCATATACATAACTCTCCAATAAATTCCACAGCTATAGAATTTCCAAGGATATTAAAGAGATATTCTGGCTTTTAAAATTATTATTAAAATTATTATTTGTAGGATCCGCCTCATTCATTTCAGATAACAATGATTCATAGACACAGCCACAGTCTACCTCATGACCCAGCTAACAGTCAAGGATAGGGATTTAGGAATTCAGAAAGTGATCTTTACTGCTTGCAACTTTGTAAGCACTATGGCTTTTATTTTATTTTATTTATTTTCTATCCCGCCTTTATTATTTTTATAAATAACTCAAGGCGGCAAACATACCTAATACTAATACTCCTTCCTCCTCCTATTTTCCCCACAACAACCCAGAGAGAGTGACTGGCCCAAGGTCACCCAGCAATCTTCTGGTTTCTAGCCCTTTGCCTTAACTACTAGACCAAACTGGCTTTGTTTTACAGGCCATAGGAAGCTAGATTCAAGCATACAAAGTAGCTTCACAGGCATATGGATCTCTGGTTTTTGACACTTTCTAATACTTCTATGGCCTTACCACAAAGTAAAATATCAAGCAACAATTCCACAGGGATCTTTGGATGCACATAATTTGGCTGCATATCACCTGCTTGAAGAAAGCAAAGCAAAACTCCTTCTCACTGTTCTACTCCCACTGGCATGTAATTCTTTGTGGAACGTGTTTGTGCATGTGGGTGTGGGTGTGCATGAGAGAGAGAGAGAGAGTTATTAAGAGTTTTTAAACCTGGCGGGAATGGCGTGGAAGGAGGATCTGAGCCGGAGCTGCTGATTGGAGGCAGCACAGAAGAAGAAACCCTCCTGCCTATCAGCGTGTGGCAAAGGAGGGCAGGGTTTGCAGGCAGGAGCCAACCGTGCAGACTGGGGAGCGGGGTTTGCAGGTGGGAGCCAATTGTGTGGACCGGGAGGCGGGGACTCCTATCTTTTTCATGAATACGGAATATTACATAAAACCCCATCCCGTTTTGCCATCCCAGTGTCCCGTTTTTGTCTCATGGAAATATGGTCAGCCTACTCTAAAATGAATGACTCCAAATAAATTCTAATTACCTCATTTTCTGGAACCACAGTATAACCACTCATCATATTTCTCACAGAAACCCTAAATTCATGCTCCTTCTTTGGAAGGCACAATTTCAACTATTGGAAGTTAAATTCTTATCTTCAGCTCATCACCCACAGTCATATAGAAAAACAATGGTAAATGGTAAAGTACCAGCAGGACAACGCTCCTGAATTTTTACCTATGGAGAATAACAACTCTGTTTATGCCTCCAGTCACATCTCTATTCCTGTACCAGAGGCCTCTTGTTTTCTTCAGGACCTACAAGCCACTCAGCACTCTATCAAGCAAAAACAGGATCTTGAAAAGTTCTTCT
Organism: Charina bottae; assembly: GCA_023362775.1. Taxonomy (NCBI): domain Eukaryota; kingdom Metazoa; phylum Chordata; class Lepidosauria; order Squamata; family Charinaidae; genus Charina; species Charina bottae. The sequence goes on along the minus strand of JALMGJ010000008.1, from coordinate 22,557,300 downwards.
GTAAGGCTCTGCTTTCTACCAGATTTCTCTCCATTATTTATATATCAAATTTATCCACTGCCTATTTCTCTCACTTATACAACCATCAGAGCATCTGGATGTCAAATTTTTGGACTTCTCCCAGTATTTACACATATCAATCCTGTTTTCATACAGCTTCCACCTACACACCCAATCTTTCATGTTACATCACAGTCCTGGACTAAGTCTCCTGTGCATCTCTGCTCCACCACCCTCATCCACTACCCTTGATGGGGAAAGAAAAAATGAGAAGAATAATTTGAGATGAAATGTATTTTGAACTCCCAACACAGGAAGGGCAGAGTGTCTGATTTACTGACAGAGGTACCAAAATATAGAGAGACTATGGGAACAGGTGATGTTTATGCTCCCTGAGTTCTCTAATAATTTGCAATATCCTCACAAGCCCAAGCCTTCTGACTTCCCTAACACTCAGCAGTGTTCAATGGTTATGACTGAGATGAGGGATACTAACTTGGGGAGGGAAAGGAGGTAATTGTACAACCATGGTCCAAGTCCAAGATGGTAAGAGTAAGAAAAAACTAGAGAAGGTTGAAGTTGGCAAAGTCAAAAGCAAAAAGCTTGAGACAAGATAGGACCATTATCAAATGTGATTTTCTTGTAAATGATTATTGTTGTGTTCATTATAACAACGCTCTTATATCTGATCTTATATCTGATCTCTACAGACACAGAACCCTTTTTAACTAATCTGTTTGACCACTCATATCTGTAATTAAGTCTAATGTGTAATTAGACTTTTATTGAATTTAAATACAGAGAAGAAATGTACTTTTTATCAATATTGTTATAATTTATGTACATTGCAATTCATTTTATTGTTTTTATTATTTCTGTTTGTACAGTGCCCTTGAAAAGGGAATATTTTCTGAAATGCATTGGGCTAAATAAATACTTTTGTACTGGCACTTGGGATTCCTCTTTCCCACATTTAATCAGGGTTTGCCCTCTCCATTAATTCTGCAGTAGCTGATCATCATTATTAGTTTTCTTGTATCTACAATAAACCCAACACATCTGAGCCTTGTCTTTGACTTTTTTCTATACTTGCTCTTGAGTACTGGTTGAGTTGATAGAGATTTATTACCACGCCCTGGGTGAAGTTCTGAAATAAAGTAACTTCTCCTCCCCTTCTTCAATTTTTATTGAATATATTATATCATTTTATCTGGGATTAAGAAACTCTGTGAGTAGAAGTAATCATGCATTTGATCCGTACAAAAATACTGATCTTTCCTAAGCAACATTACATGGAAACCTGGTTAAGGCTCATATAGGAAAGAAGCTTGCTTCTGCCTATAACATTCTGCAAGTTAGTCCACTAATGTAGTCTAGTCTTATAAATTTATACCAGCTATCTTTAATACCTATTGGTAGCATATATACAACACACACACACACACACAAACATACATGTCTGCATGTATTACCCTTTCTTATTGTTTTTGAAAAGGGTAGATATAACCAAATGATTATGGCAGCACAGTCTGTTGCTAAAATGATTATGATTAGTTATTTGTGACTAAATAAGGTACATATAGTCAAAATATAACATAACATAAGCTTTTCATCAACTTTAACATGTGATACTATACAAGTATGATGTAACTCCTCCATATATAAACAAAGACTTAGAAACGTATACTTATGAAGCATGCCAAGAGGTCTGTAAATTAGGGAGTAAACCACTTGATCTTAATAGAAAATGACTGCAGTCAGATAACAAGAGCAAGGGGAGGGATGATAGAAGAGGTGATATTAGAACAGTTCCATAAGTAATTCCTTCCAGTGTATGGTTTTGGGTAGCAGCAAGTTGTAGAGATAGTGAAGGGTTACCTTGCTGCCAGAAGAGTGGAAGATAATCAGCAGTGAGGCACAGATGCATGAAAAGGAATGAAGAAGTGCATTCCAGGAAGTCCGTATAGTATAGAAATTGTTGGATTCACAGAGAATGGGGAGGGGGTAAAGAACCCTTTGGCTCCTACCTAAAGAAAAAGAAAACAGTCGGAGGGTTGGGAAACCCATACCTGTATAATTGGGGGGGGGGCATTTCCCCAAGGACTGCCAAAGCCACAGTAAAAAAAAGTAGTGTCTCCTGTGGTTCAGGCACTCAATGGAACAAAATTATAGTCCCAGAAAAAGTCAATGGAATTACTGTACAAGGCCTTGTGGATGTCAGGAGTAGAAGGACCTTAATGCATCTACATCTACATAAGAAACTGGAGAAGAGAAACTGAAACCTGCTAATGGGTAAAATTGTCTTGGCTATGGGAAATACTGAACAGAAGATCCAGAGTGGGAGTCTAGACAGGGTAAAACCAAAAGTCCATAGCCCTGCTGAGAGAAACAGGGTGGCATTAGCTGGGAAAATTGGGTGCAACAGTTGTGTTCTGCCTCCTTGCCCAGCCTCAGGCTTGGAATGAAAGCAAAAGTTTTTCCAGTCTGGAGGAGAGAAGGCACTATATCATTCTCCTGGTGGGAACATTCATTCCTGAAAGAGTAAAGAAGCTCTGTGGGACAAAAACAAAAACAAAAAGACACAAGTCCTCCTCCTACTGGTCTTTAGAAGATAAACAGAGGCTTTTATGGAGCAGACAAGAAGAAGAAAACCAAAGAGATAAACTGACTGGACTCTGTTGGATATATAGCAATAGAGTAACCAAAATATAATAATAGAGAAATACAGAGATGCAATGATATAAGGGGGCGCGATGGCTCAGTGGTTAAGACAACAGGCTTGTTGATCGGAAGGTCAGCGGTTCAAGGCCCTAGCCCCGCGTGATGGAGTGAACTCCTGCACTTGCCCCAGCTCTTGCCAACTTAGCAATTCGAAAGCATGCGAATGCAGGTAGATAAGTAGGTACCACTTTGGTGGGATGATAACAGCGTTCTGTGCTTGTCATGCCAGCCACATGACCGCGGAAGCGTCTTCGGACAGCGCTGGCTCTTAGGCTAAGAAATGGAGATGACCACCGGCCCCTAGAGTCGTACACGACTGTGTAGGAGAAACATTTACCTTTACCTTTTACTACACTGATATAGCAATATAGAGATATAGAAGGTAGATATTGCAATTGAAGGTAAATTAGTAATAGCAGTATAGCCTTAGAGAACCAGTTTGGTGTAGTGGTTAAGGCACCAGGTTAGAAACCAGGAGACTGTGAGTTCTAATCCTGCCTTAGGCATGAAGCCAGTTGGGTGATCTTGGGCCAATCACACTCTCTCAGCCCTAGGAAGGAGACAATGGCAAGCCACTTCTATTAACTTGCCAATAAAACTGCAGGGACTTGTCCAGGCAGTTGCCAGGAGTCAACATTAACTCAAAGGCACACACACACACACAAAGTATAGCCTTAGAATTAAGAACATTGGTCTAGGAATACGTTAATGGAGCAAATCAACACAAGAGCAGTAAGCAGAAATAGTAAAATATAAGATATATATCTAGAAATAAGATAAGAGGGTTATAAGACTGAGATATAGAGCAAAATCAAGCAATAAGACATTTGCCTCTACATTAAACTGATATATCCATCATTCCCTTTTGTAAAACATCCTTATTTTGTGCAATAAAATTCTTCCCTCAGCTACTGAAGGGAGATAAACACCACAACTTCTAGTTTCCACAGCTTATTGTGTCTTCGTTGAATCTGGAATCAACCTGATTAGTAGTAGTCCAAAAGAACCTACAACACTATGTATGCATATCTCCAGGCATCTTGACTTTCAAAAGCAGTACACAATTGTCGAGTTACAGTATTTGACATGAACTTTTCACCTTAAGTAGTGTTTCATTCCACCTGGCACAATCCTTAATTGCAAACAAGTTGGCAATTTATTACATTAGCTAAGTGAATCAGAATCACATGGGCATACTTTTTGCAAACTATCTGCCGCTTTTTAATAAACAGTTGCTTCCTCGGAGCTTGCAGATTATTCTCGGATCTGCATTTGGGAGGCTGTGAGGAAAAAGCTGTCTTAATGACTGCACTTCATGCATATGGCTGCTCAACATTTTTTTTTCATGAATATGGAATCCAGTTATTATGAACAGGTGCAACCAAGTAACTACATTTCATGCTCAGTGAGGTATCACAAACACTTAAATATGATAAAGTTAATACACCAATATAGACTGGGGTACAAAACAATACATTAATGTACATTCATGAGAATGCAAATACGGCACTTGGGATTCTCAGTTTTGTGGCTGTGATCAGAGCTCATTTGCAGTAATTTTCAACAATTATTTCAAGTCATTGCTTTATTTTTCCCCACAGCTGGATATTCATACCATAACATTAATGCTATTCTTTCTGAATGAAGACCTGCTTGGCTTTCAGTTTAATATACTGATGATTTAAAAAAAGGAATATGACATTATAAAAACATACAGAGCTGCATTGTTGCTACCATATTATTAGTACATGGTGAGGTTTTAGGGGTACCAATGCAACTTTTAACTGCCAGATTTAGGAGCAATTCACTGCAATGGCAATTCAGCTGTTGGTTGATTGATTACCGGTTTGGGAAACATCTCTTTCACCCTTGAACTAAAAATTATGGGGTGAGCCTGCTGGGTGCTCCCAGAATAAGAGTAATTGACACCAGTAATGTTGAAATATTGTTTGGGTTTCTCAATGCTACATTCTTGAGATGAATTGTTAAAAAAGAGACAGACATTTGTATCTCAGCTCCCACATCACTTATAAATCAGGAAAAGAACCATCTGCAGTTGAATACCACAATCATCAGACTATTTCTGAACGTTTTGGTGATGACACTAGAATCAACTTATTAGCATAAAAATTTTCTGCATAAATCAAACTGTTTTTATTTGGTTTCCAAATTCTGGTGGTGAGGTGTGTTGTGTATATGTATATTGCTGGATAGTACCAAAATCAGTTATATACAGTTTATATATCCAATTGCCTTATCCAGTACAGTAAAATAAGGTGTGAGATATCGTAGATATGGATATACAACTTACTCTGCATTATATTATTATAAAAGCCACATTTTTTAAAGAACTTGGATTTATTTTATTTATTTATTTATTTATTGGATTTATCACCGCCCAACTCCCCCAAGGGGGACTCTGGGCGGTTTACAACAGAATTAAAATCATTGATATACATTTCTAATAAAAACATATGTAATAAACCATAATTTAAAATAGAATGAGTAAAATAGAATCCAAAGGCAGAGTATTCTTAAGCTATAAAAAGGGCCCCTGAGAGCGAATCCAAGGTGCTAGCCATCTCCAAGTATCTCCAATCTCCTTCTGACCACAAGCATATTGACAAAACCAGGTTTTGAGTCTTTTTCAGAAGTCCAGGAGTGAGGAGGACTGTCTGATCTCCAGGGGCAGAATGTTCCAAAGGGCAGGGGCAACAGCAGAGAAAGCACGCTTCCGAGACCCCGCCAGGTGGAACTCCTTGACCGATGGGATCCGTAGCATGCCCTCTCTGCATGCCCGGGTGGGATGGGATGAAGTGATGGGGATGAGACGATCCCTTAGGTATCCTGGTCCCATGTCATGTAGGGCTTTAAAGGTGATAACCAACACCTTGAATTGTACCCGGAAGCAAACTGGAACCCAGTGCAGCTTGCGCAGCAAAGGTGTTACATGAGTCCTCCTTGGGACACCCAAAACAGTCCGCGCAGCTGCATTCTGGATCAGTTGTAGCTTCCGGATATTCTTCAAGGGTAGCCCCATGTAGAGCGCATTACAGTAGTCTATGTGAGAGATAACCAGGGCATGAGTGACTGTTCGAAGGGCCTCTTGTTCCAGGAAGGGGCGTAACTGGCGCACAACCCGAAGTTGTGCAAAAGCTCTCCTGGTCACGACTGCCACCTGCTCTTCAAGCAGGAGTCGTGAATCCAGGAGAACTCCCAAGTTACGCACCGGATCCGTCTGGGGTAGTGCAACCCCATCCAGAATTAAAGATGACAATTTCCCAGAAGACAAGGAGCCATTAATCCACAGCCACTCCGTCTTACTAGGGTTCAGCTGAAGCCTGTTTTTCCCCATCCAGGCCCCTACAGCCCCCAGGCACATGGACAGGGCGGTCACTGCATCACTTACTTCACCCGGGATGGAGATATACAACTGGGTATCATCGGCATATTGATGATACCTCACCCCGTGGTGTCGGATGATCTCTCCCAGCGGTTTCATGTAGATGTTAAAAAGGAGCGGAGAGAGTACCGAGCCCTGTGGGACCCCACAAAGAAGGGCCCACGGGCTGGATCTCTCGCTCTCAATCAACACCGACTGGGTCCAGCCTCGGAGGAAGGAGGCGAACCAGCGTATAACCACGCCGCCCACCCCCAACTCCCTAAGCCGTTCCAGAAGGATACCGTGGTCGACGGTATCGAATGCCGCTGAGAGGTCAAGAAGAGCGAGAATGGATGCACTACCTCCATCTCGCTCCCGCCAGAGATCATCCATAAGTGCGACCAATGCAGTTTCTGTCCCGTAACCTGGCTGAAACCTGACTGAAAGGGGTCCAGATAATCCGTTTCATCCAGAATCCTCTGGAGCTGCAACGCCACCACCTTCTCAACCACCTTTCCCAAAAAGGGAAGGTGGGAGACTGGATGAAAATTATCCAGTATAGTAGGGTCCAGCGATGGCTTCTTGAGAAGGGGGCAAACCAGCGCCTCCTTGAAAGCTGCCGGGAACACCCCCTCTCCCAAGGATGCATTCACCATCGCTTGGGCCCAACTACAAGTCCCCTCCCGAGCTGCTTTCACCAGCCAGGAGGGGCATGGATCTAATTGACAGGTGGTGGCATTCACAGTCCGGAGAACTCTGTCCACTTCCTCAGGTCCAACAGGATCAAACTGTTCCCAGATAACAAAGTGAGTACGTTCCCTGGGTATCTCTACGGACTCTGACTCACGCTTGGAATCCCACTTGGAGTGAATCCGAGCGATTTTATCCTGCAGATGCTTCGAAAATTCCTCAGCACGGCCCTGCAGATGGATTTCCGACTCCCCTTTCCCCAAAAGGGATCGGGTAATCTTAAACAGGGCCGTCGGACGGCATTCTGCGGATGCAATAAGAGCGGAGAAATATTCACGTTTTGCCGCTCTTACCGCCACAAGGTAGGCCTTAATAGCGGCTCTAGATTGTGTTCGGTCGGATTCAGTCTTTGTTTTCCTCCAGCGGCACTCTAGGCGTCTCTTAATCCTCTTCAGAACCCTCAACTCCTCCGTAAACCAGGGGGAGTGTCGGGTTCGACTGGACAAGAGAGGCCGCACAGGCGCGATCCCGTCCAAGGCCCCAGCCGCCTCTCTATTCCAGGCAGCAGCCAGAGCCTCCGCTGGACCGTGCAGCAGATCTTCCGGTATAACCCCCAGCTCCCTCTGGAATCCTAATGGGTCCATCAGTCGCCGGGGGCGGACCAATCGAATAGGTCCAGCCTCCCTGCGGAGGGGGGTAGCATAGGAGAATCTCAAGGTCACCAGGGCGTGATCTGACCATGACAAAGGGGAAAGATTTAGTTCTCCCCTCAGATCACATTGCCACTGCTCTGACAAGAAAACTAGATCCAGGGTGAGGCCACTGTCTCGAGTTGGGTCCTGAATGATCTGGGACAGGCCCATGGCCGCCATGGTGGTCATGAACTCCTGTGCTGCTTCAGAGGTTCGTCCCAGGGAAGGCAAGTTAAAGTCCCCCAGAACCATAAGCCTAGGGAGCTCAACTGCCAACCCTGAGACGGCCTCCAGCAGCTCAGGCAGGGAGGTTGCTAAGCAGCAGGGAGGCTGGTACAGTAGCAATACTCCCAACTGTTCCCGAGAGCCCAACTTAAAGAACAGAGTCTCACACCCGGTCACTTGTGGAGCAGGGCCCCTGATGGCCATTAGATTGCATAAAGCAAATGCATGTGGCCTTGAAGAAGCACTGTACAACACAGAGTCAACATGACTGAGACTAGATCCCTTGCATCACTTAAGGCCCCATCTTGTAGTTCTAGTAGTCCCAGTGCAAAAGCTTCTTCTTGAACTTCAAACAGACACAAAGGATTTTTGTGCATGCAGAAGTTTGTGCTTAAGCCTCTTCCAGCCACTCGAACTACTGGACAGGACCTTCAATTGAAGCTTTGTGGCTGTTTTTCTTTTAAAACCAGTGAGAGACCATACTGCTTCACAAAGCAGTTTTGAAGAGGTGTTTCACACAACCTTTGTCAAATCAAAACTCCCTTTCAAACCTTTGTATCGCCTGATAAAGAACTGATGAGCAACTTTTCTTCCTTTTATCTCCCTTTTTCTTTTGTTTTATTTCCTTTTAGATTTTAACTTGGAGAATACCTTTAATAATGACAGATAATGACATATGAAGTAGTCTAATTTCTTATTGCACATTCCAGGTTGTTATATAAAAAAAATAATTTAGTTTATCAGATAAGGACCCCCAGATTCCGCACCAGATCTGTCTGGGGCAGATCCAGTATCTGCAACCCCATCCAGAACGAAAGTTGGTAAACTCCTGGATACAGAGACGCCCCCAACCCACAGCCACTCTGTCTTACCAGGGTTCAGCTGAAGCCTGTGGTTCCCCATCCAGACTCCTACAGCCTCCAGGCACCACGAAAGGGTGGTCACAGCATCACTTAAATCACTTGGGATGGAGATGTATAGTTGAGTATCATCTGCATATTGATGAAACCTCATCCCATGGTGGTGGATGATCTCACCCAGTGGCTTCATGTAGATGTTAAAAAGGACCAGAGAGAGTACCAAACGCTGTGGCACCCCACACAAAATATTTAAATAAACATTTGAAAGGAAATTCCTCTGAGGTAAACTGCACTTACTCCCATGTAAATGGATACAAAATTAGTCAAAATCATTTACAATATTGTAGAACACAATTATGTTGAAATGTGATGACAGAATAGGACAATTCTTCATTACTTACATTTTTCAAGAAACATAACCGTGCAACATGCTATAAAATAATCCATTTTGAAATTTAGCTGGGCAGAACAATTTCATAGGTGTTGTTTCTTCAACAGTAATTTTCATGGAAAAGAAGCCTAATTCCCATGTGTCATTTAGACATTTATTTCTTCTTCTTGGATTAATTTACAATTAGATTTTGATTTCATACTGATTCATTGTAATTTTGTGGTACTTGATTTCATGTCTCAGCAGCCTGTCCAAAATAAAGCTTCAGAGATAGAGAACTGAAATCTTGGAGAAATGGATCAAGTGTCATAAAAAGAATTGACGCACACCATTTGCTTGCTGTGGCTGATGTTCTGTAAATAATATATCCCCCAAACAGTGTATTTCTCTCTTTTTGTCTGCTGATTGAGATTTGCTTTATTTCACACACTTTTCCAAAATGATTTTTGCCAGAGCATTTATAACACACAATGATAAATGTTGGGCAGTTGCTTGGAGAGTGAGCTTTTCCACAATTCTTCCATGTAAGCTTAATACTTGGTTCTCATACAGGAATCTTACTAGCTGTTGACTTAGCTAGGATACCTATGGATTTCTTCAGCCTAGAAGGTTACCTCTAAGATGTCTTCTCCAAAACTGAATTAACTTGCAAAGTATGTATCTCAGTTCCAGAAACACTCAAAATTTACATTTTACATCAGAACTTCCCAAACTGTGTGTCGCGACACAAAAGTGTGTCACCACACACAGCGTGGTGTGTCGCCACACCACCCGGAAGTGGCGGCGCGCGTGTGCATGGTGGCCGCGGCAGCGGCGCGGCTTCCGCATTTTAGCGGAGGCTGCCGCCGCTGCTGCCGCCATGCACACACACGCTGCCGCACGCCCCCCCGCGCCACCGCCGTGCACGCGCGCCACCGCCGCGCTGCTGCCGCCGCCACTGCTGGTGTGTCGCCAGCGGCGGCACTTTGGAAAGCCATGTTTTACATGTTGAAGCTTCTTCTGCTTGACTATATCTCCTGCTTTATCCAGGGTCAAGTTATACTCACCCAGCAGTCTTTCATTCAGAGTGGCTGAATATACCCCACCAATATTCCTGTTCTTTATAAGCAGCTCACAATGTTCTCTAAATGTACATGTTGGGGAGAGTCTTTTTGAATCCATAACATACAAATCAACACTCTCTTCTACCCCTTGAGTCCTGATAAAAAGTCTCTCAAAAGTAAATGATCCTCCTAGAAACAAAATATGCAGCAAGGTTTTCTATTATTTGCAGTTTTTGCTTATCTGACCTCTGTATAAACTAAAACATGGTATAAATCCTATGCCTCTACACCAGCAAAATGGGAGGAAAAAGCAATGTGAAGCATTTCCTTTTCTTCTCAGACTTGCTAGCAATCAGATACAATTGAAAAACCTGAATCCATTTACACCAATTCTCTGCAGCTTTCCTGCTGTTACCAGGATAGTGAGGTCATTTAGAGTACTGACCTGTGGCTCTAGCTTAGGTCTGAAGTCCACAGTCAAGTCACTTCAGATGGCAAACAAGACGTTTTAGTTGCATGAAGACAGCCTAGCACACACAGCAACCAGTACACATAAAACAACAATAACCTGAAAGGAAGGATGGATGGATGGATGGATGGATGGATAAATAGAAAATAAAATAAGGCTTATTAGGGCAGTTGATTAACAGGTATCTGTTGACTAGAAATGCTCCTAAAAGGCATAATAGCCATGCCACAAATCATAGGAAGAAATTGCCTTATTCTACTCATCCTTGGTCAGATCCCTTAGAAATATTGCAGTGTTATGGACAATGCGGTCTAAAAATAACATAAGCTGGAGTGAATTCAGAGGAAGGCTATGAAGACAGTGAGGGGACTAGAAATCAATTCCTATGAAGAATGGTCAAAGGAACTTTAATATTTTTAAAGACTTCTCACAATAAAAATCTGCCATCAATTTTTATCCACTAATATTTTAGAAATATTGCACTGATTATCCTTGCAGTGTCTTAAAAATGAGGCTTAATCCTAGCTTTTCAGAGATTTAATGGCGGTTCCCATAGAGTGTCCTATCCATTTTTTTTAAAAAAAAGGACCATTCCATCGAGCTTGATACAGATTAGATTAACCAATTATGGGTGTCATTTTTCTAAACGTCGATGTTTTTATTTGTCTGGAAGGGGCAGATTTGACCTTTATAATCAAAATATATAAGACCATGTCAAAATGGATCAGAAGCTCAAATATAACCTATTATATGTTGCACTAAGAAATAGCATTAGGACTGGGAATTTGCCAGAATGTGCTTTTCTCTCGTTGATAATGGTCCTTTCCCCCCATCAGAATGGTACTATATGGATGTCTTAAGAAGAACATGATACTTTTGAACATAGGTGCAATGTTTACCAAGTAAGTCACTCTTCATCTACTACCTCCACAAATCCTCCTGCAACAGTTTGTATTGTGGTAACTAAAAGCTCAAGGCTAAGACTGTATTGACAAAACTAGGCTTTCAACTGACATCTAATCAAGTCCAGCTCCACTTTCTTCTACATTCTATTTTTTTTAAATGACAAGTTAATTCAGTTCTGATTATCAAGAAAGTTGCAAATGTTGATAAGTTGAAATAAATGAACCTGACAAAATATTCACTTTTCTTTGGTACTGACACATTGGGGGAGGGAGGAAGGGAAATGGCATCAAAATTGTTTTCATCAGAACTAGAATTAGCTCTCAAATGTCTATATTCAGAATGTGTATGTGTGTAAGTGTGTGCATGTTCTGAATTGGCAGGTTTGGATGCTGGTGATACGATCCCCCCCCCCCCCCCAAGAGCATATAGTAGCTCTGGAAAAGGTGATTTTAATCAGAGTAAGACAAAATTTCTCAAAAGTGTTTTTTTCTGAAAAAAACAAAAGAAAAATTCAGGACACTGTAGAAGTTACAAGATGATGCTGCCAACTTAATTGCTAGTGGAGTCATTTATAACACCAGTAGCAAGAGCAAACCAAAATAATACCAAATTTTAGAAAGAGACTGCTGCTATAATTATCTGTGAATCCTATATCCCCCCCCCCAAATCTTGATCCCGATTGCTATTAACTTTAAAAAAGTGAAGGAAGGTCTTGTGCATTATTTCTACTTGCAGCTTTACACTAAGGAATAAGTAGACAGACAGATGAGCAGGTAGATATGTTATACTTATCCATCTACATGTATACCCAGACTTACTAATCTTTCCTTGTGTTGAAGACAAGGAGGTGGGGAAAAAAATCTATCAGTGTGAAGCAGAATGGATAGATTGACTATTAGGATTTTTTTCCTAATGCATTAATAAAAAAAATTAACCCACAAAAATATACTGTTTAATCTCAGGTCCATGGATGCTAGAATCTTCCAAATAAGCGGTCAGCCTATCTGATGTAATGAAACTCTGCCAGGCCATATGCTCCCCACATTTCTCTTTGCAGTCATTGCTGCTGTTCTTCTGGCTTTCCCTTCAAAGTTCTCTTGGAAATAAGTGGGCAAACATCCAGTGGTTTTTTTTTTGGGGGGGAGGTATTCTTTCATACAAATGTCACCACCAAATAGATTGGAAGTGATATATAGTATGGACATTTGAAACAGAAAATGTTCAGCGCCAGCTGTATGTAATACAGATATTTCTACCTATATTAAGTCATTGATTATAATAAAATAGTTATATGCCTAAAATTTTTACTACATTCTCTTGCACATCTTTCTTGCTCCTTGACTGATATAATATTGTCTGCTGCTTCCAGCTCACAGATGGCTAAGTACAATGATATTTGGTCTGTCTCAAGACCTGGGATATGAACCAAAGTTTTATTTCAATCCCTTAGTATTAAAAATGATAATTTGCCTATTTCAAGGCCCTCTAGTCAGAGGGCTAAATCTGGCCAACAAGGCTCCTGATTAGGCCAACAATCCATTCTTAAAACCTCACCTTTAAAAGAACTTTTTTTTTCTGTGCATGGAGAAGGTGGATGAATAAGCACTTTGTGATGCCTAATGCACAGAAAATAAATCCTTTTCTCCATGCAGAGAAAGTCAAGGATAAATTACTTCCAGATAATCTATACATAGAGAAAGTGAATTACCCCCTTTTCTGTGCTCAAGAGGCTTTGATTCCCTTATTATTTTTTGCTTAATTTGAGTAAAATTATTATATTTATCAAATTCTCTTTTTTGTTTGTTATATTGTTGCATAAACAGCTTTCTCTATTGTATACATTTATATGCACTTTTTTCTCTAAAGTATACATGTGTATGCACAATTTATATTGAAATTTACATTTATATGCATTTTAATATTAGCATAACTTCTAAAAAAATATTAGCATAACTTCTAAAGGTCTTTTGAAATACATGCATTTTTATGCATCTCTGTAATATACACCTATTTATACCTAGCTTTCCAAAATATCTCTGTATGTGCAACTTTCCCCAAACACAATATTTTTTCTTTATGATTTTCCCCCTTTTTTTGCAGAGGAGGAGGGATATGCAATTTGTCCTAGCCCACAAAGTTGCTGGTAAAATCTCTAGGTTTGTAATGAACAGAGTCTCATAATTGAAGTTGATTAGCAAAGACTCAGCTTCAGTCCTGTTGAAGTTCAAGATAAGTAAAGTTTCTTATCAGCAGCTGAGGTTTAGTGGGCAAGGCAATATTTTAGCAAAGAGTTTGAGATGATCAGGTACTGTAGGTAACAGGAGACAAGTCATCATATCTACAAGTTTAGTTAATCACTGAAGTTATCCCAGCACCTAACTCCAGTCCAGTACAACCTTTAATGCTAAATGCTGTCAGCCTCCACCTAAACACTACTGGTGTTGGTCAACTATGATTGCAGGAACTGTGTTACAGAAAAACCTACTCCAAAGGATACCACTTCTGCAAGTATTCTGGCATTTAGCCACCTCTCTGTGCTCTGGCTGCCTATACAATGATAACATTATCTAGGGGTGGGTGGTGAAGACCCAGGCTCAAAACTGCAAGTCTACAAGGGCAGAATCTGTCTTACCTCTAGTGCTTGGCTCTGGTTTGTAACAGCCAGAGCTTTCTGATGCTCATCCTGCTACTCTTCTCCCTTCAATGACAACTCACATGCCAGGGGCATAAGGTAATTTTTGATCCAAGGAATATTTTGAAACGAATGCCATCAGATTCTACCTTGGAGAATTATACCATTGAAAAGAAAACTGTAATAGATTAGTTTTACATCCCCAGTTTCCAGTCATCCACCCCCACAAAATGTTTTTACTGTATCAAAGCTTCTGATCCAATTGTCCTTGCCTGTTTGAATAACTCTGTGTGAATTTTGAATTCCCAAGATGCTCATAGCAATTGGATCTATAAAGGGCTATAAAAGTAGAACATAGCTTGAAATATGTAGTTCCTGTTCATGTTCTTGTGAATTCATGCATTGTGCAATAATCTTGGGAACAGTTATGGCAATGAAAGCATTCAACCTGTTCAAAGAGCAGCCTCTCTGTCTCTCAGAATTCCTGGGAGCCTGAGAACGAATATTGTCCATCAGTTATATATAGCCACATAAATCTTTGTGTTGGCTCCAACAACCTCTACACCCACTGACCATCAATATAGGAGGAGGCAACTGGGGGCTACAATTTTACACCTTTTTAAAGAAAATGGCTTCCAGGATCTACTGAGGTAGAGTGGTGATATCACTGAGGCACATATACTTAACCTTTCTGGGCTTTTTGTTGTTGTTTTGGAGAAAGGTCGGGTATTTTTTTCCCAATGCAAAATATGACCTAGGAGGAAAATTATTAAACACATGAAACAAAATTGTGTTAATTTAATTTAATTTTAATTTTAATCAAATATAAATGCAACATAACTAAAATCAAATATAAATTAAATTAACTTTTAATTTTAAAAATTAAATTAACATCCTAGCCTCATGTACTTTTTCAGCATGCTAGCTGATGAGGAAATGCAGCACAGCACTTGGCCTCAGAGATATTATGTACCCTTTTGTCAAGTCATAATATGGTTAGTTTGGTTTCTGCTTAGCATGTTATATAAACCCAGCCAGTATAACATGTAAACCATCATTTATGGATAAGCCTAATATATGAATGCAAGCTTGATTTCCCTAGCTGTAAAATGGGTTGTAGAGGTGAGTATGATATTTGAAAGACTGTTGGAAACTAAAGTTATATGTCTCCTTAGAATTGAATAGGAGACTAGAAGCACAGCTTTTCAGGTGGCTGTACTCCTTCAAAATTGATCTTGCACACTAGGGTGGAGGATTAACTATAATACCAGTCTCGGTCTCATTTGCAATATCCTGGAACTATACTTTGCAAAAAAATAAATAAATCCAAAGCATATACGTATAAGACTAGCCCAACCCCCTCCCCCTTACATGCTTCTGCTATATAACCCTTACAAGTCTGATATTAGCCCACAAATGAACCTGTAATTTATACTTGCAGGCAAGTTTTTTAAAGATGGACCTGGATGTTTGGACTTGTTTATTCACTGTTTGTTTTTATTACGTTTACTCATGTGGGCTTAGGATAGCAGTCACTTTATATAGCTCCATTCTTATTTAGGACAAAGGATGCCTGCTGGCACTGGCAACTAATGTTACCACCAGACTACGGCATTTAAATTTTCTTCCTATTCTTCTCTTCACGTTATATATAATCCTTCAGCTTCCTACGTAATCCTTTAGGAAAATCAATGCTCAGTTAGAGAATTTTTACCTTAGTTCAAGAAGTATAGAAACCAAGAGTCTACAATGACAAGAAGTATGCTGTAGTCCCTGTATGAATGAATACTATTTATCATCTACTTGCAGACGGTGCTATGCTCAAGGTGACTGACACTGATTCCTGCAAGCTTATAGCGATAGCTTATATAGCTTATAGCTATTCCATAAAAATGTACTTCAAGTTATCCATAATGCATTACAAATTCTGAGTGGAAATGCAAAGGAATATTCTTACAGAGAACAAAATAGACTAGTATCCAAAACAAATTAGGAAAACAAATCACTGTGAATGCTTAACTGGAATAGAGCAATTTTTATGATTCTTTCAAACTGAAATGAGGATTCCCATTCAGTGTATTTACTGAAAGCCTGGTTGGAGCTAATAGCAGCAATGCCAGGCAGGTAAGTACTTCAAAACCAATCAGCTGATACCAGAAATGTTATGTATTAGTTGTGGTTAAACTATTTTTAAAAAAGGGAAATCCTACTGAAAAAGCATTAACATAAAAATATCCAATGTGAGTAGCACTTTTATGACACTGTAAACAGCATGGACTACTAATTAAGGTAAATAAATAATTCTTGTCATGTAGTCTCTGTCCCCACTTGGAAACAACGTTTACAACTGAAATGTAGAACTATGACAAACTTTCTCAAACGGGTGCCTTCTAGATGTGGATATGCAGAATCCTCAGCTAACATGACCATCAGGTTGGGGGAGATTGTAGGAGTGTGTGCCTGCATGGCAAATTCTTCCTCTCCTGATTTTGCACATCTCCATTTTGGTTCTAAAAATGTCTCACTTAGTGAGTCTGGCCAGCTTCTAAGGTGAAGTCAAAATTACTTTATCCTATAAATCTTCCATTCCTCCCACCCCTTTTATCAATTGCTCAACTTCGTGTTGTGCACCAGTTACACCCTTTCCTGGATTGAGAGGCCCTTCGAACGGTCACTCACGCCCTGGTCATCTCCCATATAGATTATTGTAATGCGCTGTACATGGGGCTACCCTTGAAGAGTATCTGGAAGCTTCAACTGGTCCAGAATGCGGCCGTGCGGGCAATTTTATGTGCCCCAAGATCGGCACATGTAACACCTTTGTTGTGTGAGCTGCATTGGGTCCCAGTTTGCTTCCGGGTTCAATTCAAGGGCCTTTAAAGCCCTACATGGCATGGGCCCAGGTTATCTGAGGGACCATCTCATCCCCATTAAATCGACCCGCCCCACCCGGTCATACAGAGAGGGCATGGTAAAGACCCTGTCTGTCAAAGAATTCCATCTGGAGGGGTCCGGGACGTGGGCCTTCTCTGTAGCAGCTCCCGCCCTCTGGAATATTCTTCCCCCAGAGGTGAGGCAAGCCCCCTCTCTCCTGGACTTCCAAAAAAAACTGAAGACCTGGTTTTGCCACTGTGCCTGGGGTAGGGAGGGGAATAGTCACTCTTGGAGATGGCTGGTGCCCTAGAATGGCCCCTTATATATTCACGGACTAAAATAATATTTCGTTGCCATCTGAATTCTACTCTATTTATATTCTATTTTTAGCTGCACTCATTTTAATGTATTAGAGTTTATACTGAATTTTAGATTTTATTTTTATTGTAAACCACCCAGAGTCCCTCCTTGGAGGGGAGATGGGCAGTGATAGAAATTTAAATAATAAATAAAATAAATAAAATTTAGCATATAATCATATCCTTTCCTCATGTTTGTCTTTGGAATCTTGATAACCATTTTTATATTCAAAGATAAATTGTGTGATGACTCATCTTGATAATTCTTCAGACATCAGCAATATAATATACTATCAGTGTTCACAAAGCAGGGCCATATATTGGAAAGTCTGTTTCCCAATTGCAGGACACATTTATCTTAGGGATTATCAAAACTCCATAGTCTTCTTAGCTATTCACCTGAACATGTGTTGGTTTGAAAATGCATAGAGAACAGGGTCACAAAACCCCCTCCACCCATTCCCCTGCAGTTGTTGAGGAGAACTAAATTCCTAATAAAGCTGGGTCTCAAATACTGGGAAAGCTGTACTCATGTCCAAGGGAATGCAAGTGCAGCTCTCCTCAGTTTTCCCAACAGAATGTGGAGTGGTTGGAAATAATGTGCAGAGCTGTCTGCCCACCATGCTCTCAAGAGCCTTTCAGTCTCTCACATTCAGGCAAATGTCTAGTCTGAATAACTGCTGGAAATATTGTTAACGATCATATACTATTACCAGTTTGCAATGTCTTCAGAGTGAATGCTGTGATGAATATTCTTCCCCCAATGAACTTTATATAATTAGTTCAAGTTTTCTAATTTAATTAACATCATTTCAAAATTTAAAAATACTTTTTTTGTGAAAAATAAAGTTATGTTTGTTTTGCAGAAACTCCAAATGACTTATACAGGGATTTCTCTTCACTTTTCCCCACACTATATCAATCGCTGGGAAAGAATTACTGGCCTAAAGCAACCTGGTGAATTTCCAGTGCTACGGATAGACTTGAACCTGGGTTTCCCTAGTACAATGGGAACATATATGCACCATTAAATGCATAATTTCTGTGTTTGCATAAGGTACAGTTGTGTTATGTCCAACCTCCTTTAATGTAATCTAATTTTTACTTGATAGTGTCTATAAACCAAAGTCCTATGTATACCGAATAACTCTAAAATCTTTGATCATATTACTAAAAATCTGAATTTTCTCAACAAGTTAAAATTTGACAAATAACTCATTAGCATTCCATTGCTTCATATCAGCTGTAGATTTCTCCTTTCATGTTTTTGTCAACATCCATGTCTAAAAAAATCTACAATCCTTGGTATCTCATCCCCTCCATTCCCAATTATATGGAAAAAGTCATTCATGAAATCCAGGTCACTTCTGAGAGACACTTCCTTCTAAAACATATAGTGGAATTACCCAGTAGAAACCATCAGACAAGACAGCTCCACAGCAAACTTTTGTATAATGTGATAAAAATGGCCATTTTGATGCACCCATTGATCATTTACTATAGAACCATCACAGTGTTAATGAACATGCAGCAAAAAAGGAATAATGCCTGTATTTAGAAATCAGTAGAATACTATATTGATTGTGTCACAGGTTCTCTTTTTAAACCATGCCCAGTTAGATTGACCCAGACTCAAGAGAGACACAAAAAACACTGGACCCTGGACAGGTAACCACTTTACCTTTATATCTCCCTAAAAGGATTTGGGAGATGTTTTATTTTGTAAAAACAAACATATACAAATAATATGTGAGTACTTCCTATATTCTGTTCTATTGTTATCTCTATACTACTACTACGATAATTACTATTACTATAACAATTACTATACTCTATACTATTACTGTTCAATTACTATTACAATTACCTATGTACTATGCTCTATACAATTACTAGTATGCATAAATGTTTCTTAAGCCTGTTCTGTCTTAACTCCCCTCTCTCTGAGATTTCTTCTTTTTCTGTTAATGGCCAGTATATAGAACTATTGTGCCTTTTTTCAGTGTGCTTTGTGTTGCTGGGCCCCTATAATTCTTTTCCTCTCTTTTGGACCATCCACTGCTTCTGAAGGAAAAACATCTTCTTTCATTTTGCTGCTGTACTCTGTTTGTTGGTAGCTGCAAATCTGCAAAACATGCATTTCTTCCATCCTCCTCCTGTCTCCTCCCATATCTGTGTCAAGCTTGCAGCTTTATTGGCAACTCTGTCATGCTGATGCTGGGGAGAAGGCTCAAATGGGAGGGAAAGAAGGCAACACAGGTGCCTGCAATTTTGCTCAGCAGGCTGCTCTTCTACAGATTGGACTAAAACATTTACACACCTTTCAAAAGAGACAATAAAAAGCTAAAAAGGAAACAAAAAGACCAGAACACCTCCTTACCAGCAGTCAACACCTAGATAAGCAAGGATTAACACCAGGAAAACAATCAAGCAGTAACCAATACCCTAATCAAGGAACTACTAACTCAGACAAACAATCAAGCAGTATATGACAGCCTAATCCAGGAACTACCAAGGAGAAAACAAGCCCCCCATCAACACTGACAGGGCAAGCTACTGTATATAAACAAAGAGCAAACCCCAAACCCCACTCCCTTCGAGCACTGAAGATGTTACCTAGTCAGGTAACGAAATGTCTGTAAGAAAACAACCAGGCTCAGAGAACATCAAGGACTCCACGGTTCAACCCTGAGCTACATATATTCTCTTCTTTGTTGGTGATCTGTACCATTTCCAAAAGAACTCCTCACAATTATATGTGAGCTGCCCTTGAAAACTATGCAGAAGCTACAGTTGGTCCAGAACCCAGTAGCCCAAGTAGTTATGGGTTCACCTATGTACTACCTCTACTTTGTGAGGTGCACTGGTTACCAATTGGCTTCTGGGTACAATTCAAGGTTCTGTAAGTCCCTTCATAGCTTAGGGTGTGGATATTTGCAGGATATTTACTCCCAAACTGTTTATGCCCATCCTATGATATCTGGCAAGTTTTCCCTGCTCCAGGTCTTGCCACGAAAATAGTGTTATCTCATTGGACCTTGGAGATGAGTCTTCTCTGTCACTCCTCCTGCCCCCAGGAATAGCATTCCCCCTGAATTCTGCATGGTCTCAACCCTATTGCCTTTTAGGAAAGCTGTAAAAACCTAGCTTCTCCAGCAGGTTTTTGGCCAGGGTGATTTATGAACCCATATTAGAAATGTAATGCTTTAATTGTCCTTGTATTTCCCTGCCACGATGTTCTGTTCTTTCATTTTTACTACTGGTTTCTTTTCTGTATGGTTTTATAATGTATTTTCATGATTATTGTTGTTTTACTGTTGCCTTGAATTCCCTTGCAATTAAGCAGCTAAAAATGAATGAATAATATTTTTAAAAATGATAAGAAATTAGAAATAGTGGATTTTCCTTCATTTCCCCAAGGTACTTGGATCTAGCTGAAGCTTCCCTGAATGGATGGTGGACTTATTTTACCTATTTGCTCTGCAGTTCTTCAATAACATTGTTGAAAGGGCAGCCTTGAATTAATGGGTTGGAAAAGAGTGGAATCTGGCCAAATAGGAAAATTGCTTCTCTCCTTCTGTTTGGGTGAGTGTATCTATTTGACAGAATTATAATTTTCAATCAAGCTCAGGAAGCTTATAATCTTTCATTGCATTTGCACAAAAAGTATCAGATGCAATAAAATAAGGCAAAAGGTGATTAAAATGATCACTCCAGTAAGTCCACTGCAGATATTTTTAGCAGTTTTTTTATTTACAAGATCAATTGCAGATAAATAGTATTAATACATCAGAAAGTTTAAAATATAATTCACAGTGTATATTGTATCATTTGAAAAATGTCATGATGAAAGTTCCCACTTAGAACCTTATAAAAATATTGATAACTTGTCATATGGGAAACTACTATCAAGTAAAGACAAAAAGGCTCAAATAGAAAACCATTAGAATAAATATATTCCTTCATTATGACAATTAATGAAAATTGAAACATGTAATAGGAAAAAAAATTACTACTCAGCTATTTCAGGTGTTCTAAACAAGACTGAAGAAGCAGAAAACATTAAAGCTTTATCCAGGCACTAATTGTTAACAACCGTGTCAAATAGTTTGCTCAAAAGCTGCACACAGGTCAATTTTCAGTTTAAAATGCTGGTTTCTGAACCATATAAGTTTCAGAACACATTTTCTTTGTATCCCTCTGGAATAATAGGAATCATGCAGCCCCTCAGTTAATTTTGCTGTCAGTTCAGGAGATGCACTATGCAGATGGCAATGTATGCCACTTGAATGCAGAGTGGAGGCAGGAGCTTTGATTTCCAGATGGGAAACCCATAAGATCAATCCACAAGATGTCACTCTTTCTCCAGAGAAATAGAAGATCTTTTATGGTTATAAATTGTGCTGTGGAATACTTGCCCAACACCTGTGCGTGTAACTCACAATGTTCTGATTCTGTTACCAAATGTTTGCCTTGCTGCTAAGTTACAGTTTATACGTAAATCACAAATTCTCTCAGAATAAGCCAATGAAAAGGCTCTGATGAGAGAGAGAGAGAGAGAGAGAGAGAGAGAGAGAGAGAGAGAGAGAGAGAGAGAGAGAGAGAGAGATTGAGATTATTCATTCCATCAAAAGTAGGGAATCCAAGTGACACCACTGTGGAATTCCCTGATTGTGCACCCTTAACTAAGGAAAAGCAGAACAGAAATCTATTTTAATATTTGAAAACTTCATAGGTTCATGTAACAGGCTATATGTTTTGAAAGCTAGGAATCACATACATATATACATACTGTAGATAACCATCAGGCTGTTCCCTTTGGGGGTAAGCAATATTGCAGAATGCACAGATAAAGAGTAAGAAGTAATCAGCAAAACCAATTAATAGCAGGAGACAAAATAATTATCTAACTAAACATTTGTATCCTTGCAAATCATCCTTATTTAAATCATGACTATATACTGCTTCATACCTTGTTTTTTGTTCTTTAAATTCCAACCTCTGTTTTTATCAGGATCGCATGAATTCTACCCATCTCAGCTTTCATGGTCTTTTCCAGAGAATATAAGTGAAGAGCATCACAATTTATTAAGATATATGCTGACAGCAGCAAGAATCAATATGGCAGAACACAGGAAAAGAGAAACCTTGCCATCCAAACAGGATTGGGAGACTACAGGAATACACAACAGTGGAAAAATTGACAAATATATTATATAAATAAATAAAATATTAATATATATTAAATAAAATATATTCACAGCAGAAGTCTAACCAAATTCAAGCAGGAATGGTTCTCTTATATACAACATATCACACAGCAAGGCAAGCTAAGACACTTAGAGTATGATTTTTGAATAAAAAGAGAAAATAGTAATAAATCAAAATGATCTAAACAGAAATGAGTAATAATGCCCCAATAAAGTATAGTATAAAAATATTCAGGTATCAATTAGCAGCTGGGGAAAAAAGGAAGAAAGGGAGAAAGAGAAGGGGGCTACCAAAATGCGATAGATAGATAGATAGATAGATAGATAGATAGATAGATAGATAGATAGATAGATAGACAGACAGACAGACAGACAGACAGACAGACAGACAGACAGACAGAGTAGATAAATAGATAGACAGACAGACAAAATAGATGATAGATAGATAGATAGATAGATAGATAGATAGATAGATAGACTGTTTTTTCTACTTTTTAACAACTTTTAAAACATCTTTTTATAACCAACATATATGTATAGTACATAGGTATCTCTTCCCTTTCTTTTTGGTTTTTTTTTTTGCCTTTTTTGTTTCCATGTTTTACCTAACTGATAGAAAAAAAGAGATGTTAAAAAAAATTGGGTGCTCTAACCCTTCATCTCTATTCATTCACTATTCCTTTATACATTTGTTTTATAATTCATCTGCATTTTCTCTATATCATCAAACCACCTCAATGTACTTTTTTCATATTGGCCACTCACACTTGTATTTATCATATATTAATTTATGACCCTATTTCTTCTTGTTTTACTACAGACACTTTTTAAGTAACATATCCCAATTTTATTCAACATACCTTTATGTACCAATCGAAGAGAATTAGTGGTGGACCCATCATCCCACACTTCTATGGATGCCCCAAAATACACAAGCCCGACATACCACTCCATCCAATTGTATCATTACCAGGGACCCCCGCATACAACATAGCTAAAGAACTTACAAGAAAACTTGGGCATCTCACAGAGGAGAGCGAATACTCTATCAACTCCCCACTACAGTGACTCCAGAAAATCAAAGACCTAAAAATAGATGAAGACGAAATTATGGTGTCATTTGATGTCACTGCACTCTTTACATCCATAGATCAAGCACTAGTGATTGAATCCATGGCAGCAGTTCTACGTAACACACCTGACCTAACTAGATACACCAAGATCAAAATACCCAGAATCATGGACCTCATCAACCTCTGCCTCACCACCTACTTTCAGTTTGATGGACAAATATACCAACAAATCAAAGAAATACCTATGGGATCAACACTCTCAGGACTCATAGCAGAGATAGTAATGCAACAACTAGAAAGGATAGCACTCCCACACATACAACCCAAAATATGGATCTGGTATGTAGATGACACCTTCATCATAATAAAAAAGGATCAACTGGAAGAAACACATGAAACCATCAACAACATCTTCAAAGGAATAAAATTCACAAGGGAAGAAGAAAACAACACACTACCCTTCTTGGACATCCTCATCAGTAGAAGAAATGATGGCATTCTAGAAACACAAGTCTACCGGAAATCTACCCACACTAACCAAGTGCTCCACTACCAAAGCAATAACCCTACCTCGCACAAGAGGACCTGTGTAAGAACACTATTCAGATGAGCACAAACGCACTGCAGCAACCCAGAACACCAGAAAAAGGAAACAGACCACTTATATAGCATCTTCCAGCAAAATGGATATCCACGCAACTTTATCAAAAAGTGCCTGACCACTCAACCCACTACAGCAAAACCAACAGAAGCTATGAAAAGGATTACACTGCCATATATCAGAAACATCTCAGAAACTACTAATAGACTGTTACAACCACATGGCATCACTGTAGCACACAAACCAACCAAAACCCTTCAGAACATCGTAAGTAAACCAAAAGACCCAGTAGCCCAAGAAGAAAAAACAGGAGTTATCTACAACATACAGTGTAAGGACTGTAACAGCCACTATGTAGGACAGACTGGCAGAAGACTAGCAGAACGCATCCATGAACACCAACTAGCAGTCAGAAGACATGATGAAAACTCCTTAATCTCACAACACATGGACAGACTTAACCATACTTTCAACTGGGAAACTGTGAGCATATTAAACCAAGCCAGATCCAAAAATGCTAGAGAATTCCTGGAAGCTTGGCACTCAGACAAAGCAGCCATCAATAGACACATAGAGATAAACAACATTTACATACCATTCATAAGAGACAATACAAAAGTCAGAAGACCAGAACACCTCTTGGCCAGCAATCAACTACAAGATATGCAAAGATTAACAGCAAGATTAGCAGCAGAGGAGCAATCAAACAACACAATAGACCTTAATCAAGGAACTATTAACTCTGTCAATCAACCAAGCAGTAAACAACAACCCAGTCAAAGTACTACCAAGGAGAGTACAACACCCCCACCAACACAGGCAGGACAAGCCAGGGTATATAAACAGAGAGCAAGTTCCACTCCCTTTTTGCACTGAAGATGTTGCCTAGCCTGGCAATGAAACGTCTGCAAGAAAACAACAAGGCTCAGAGAGCACCAAGGACTCCACATACCTTTATGTTTCTCTTAACATACTGATGTCTCATTTGCATATAACAAACTGAGTGGAAGCACCTTTTTTTACACACCCATTTTTGCTTCTTTCAACAAAGGTTCATTGCTGCAGATGATGGCAGAAATGATGTTGGCAAAGGAATGCAAGAATGGTTATCAGGTAAAAGAGGCAGTAAATGACATTCTCAGCTCTGGGAAGGGTGGGCTGTGAGAAAGAGACTCAAAATAATAGGCTTTAATTCTGTATGGTATAAGAGAGGGCAGAAGGAAACTGTCAGGCTTTCAAGTTTCTGTTATTATACCCTATGACAATAAAGTCCTTGCAGTGTCTGTTTCCTGACCTGGCCTACCTTGAAGGGCTGGCAATTCCTCACAACTGGCATACAGTATCCACTACTTTTCTACTAGAATTTGCACATCTTAACTTTTCTCCAGCCATTTTCCCATCATTAGCAAACATTCCACTGAGATACACACATTCATCTACTTGCTTCAATTTTTCACTATTTATGTATGACTTGCAATCTTTTACTCTATTTTCTGTCCCAAATACAACTGCATTAGTCTTTGATAATACTCTTCAGATACACAAAATCTAACATTTGTTACAGATCATTTGGGTTCTCAGCAACAATATGGTATCATCTGTGAATAAATTTGTTGACACTTGAAAAACACTCCTTCTCTTCTCCTTCTCTGCCCAACTCCATAGCAACACTGGGCAGCTTGCAAATAAAAAATTAAAAGAAAACAAGGTATATAGAGGTAAACAACATTTACAGACCGTTCATAAGAGACAATAGAAAAGCCAGAAGACCAGAACACCTCCTTGCCAGCAATCATCACCCAGATATGCAAAGATTAACACCAGGATTAGCACCAGAGGAACAATCAAACAGAACAATATACCCTAATAAAGGAACTATTAACTCAGTCAATCAACCAAGCAGCAAACAACAGCCCAATCAAGGAACTACCAAGGAGAGAACAACACCTCCACCAACACAAGCAGGACAAGCCATTGTATGTAAACAGAGGGCAAGTCCCACTCCCTTTTTGCACTGAAGATGTTGCCTAGCCTGGCAATGAAACGTCTGAAAGAAAACAAGGCTCAGAGAGCACCAAGGACTGCACAAAACAAGGTATATCAGGAAAAAAGAAGGCAACTGACATAGACAAAACCCAAAAAAACCAAACCAAACCAAACCAAACCAAACCAAACCAAACCAAACCAAACCAAAACAAAACAAAACGGGCTCAACCACCATCCTAATATAAGATCTGGGAGAACAGCCAGTTCATTAGCAGCTTGCAAAAAGTCAAAAGGGAGCGTGTAGTATGAACTCTGGGAGGATATTATTCCATTGGGCTATTTAAGACCAAAATAGATATTTGTCTTAAATGTTCAACCAACCACAAACTTTAACAGTGTAAAGAATAATTGTTACAGCAATATTTATATGCATGATTACAATTTAAAGGTGATATACTGCAGATTACTTTTTGTTCACCCCCTTTTTTTGTAATTACATCTGCTTTCAGATTATAAATTTCAGGAGAAATCTGTGTTCAGTTTGAGATTTAATCTATACATTATGGAAAATGAAATAGAACAGAGGTAGCAGAATTCTACCAGTTCAGATGATAGGTGGGAGAAGTCATCTTTTTAAATACATTTTGCCTTTTCTTCATAGGATACTTTAGTTTTAGTTTTCAGTGGGGGAAGGTCCCTATGAAATTTTCCCCAGATAAGCTTACTTTTCATTTCCCTCATATAAGATGATATGCTTATGAACATTCTACTGCAGCCTTAAGTTCCCTCACAGGAATGTGTCTGAATATTTTATCACACTAACACAACCAATCACTACCAGATGTGCCACTGTTATTGTCATAATACATATGTCAGATTACTTTATATGGACAACAGATGTGATGCTGCCCTGAGAGGCATTTTCTATAATTGGGAAATTATATTATATTATATTAGGGAACTTCCTGGAGGAAGTTAGAAAGGTATTTAGAATGCCAGGGAGAAAACATAAAGAAGAATGAAGGGTATTGCATTAGAAGTTGGTGTGAGCAAAATAAAATAGAGTGCCTTAAGGGACAGCAGCATGTGTTAATTAGTATTTGCAATTAGTATCTGACATTTCAAAACATTAAAAATAAGGAAAAAAGCAGGTGCCACAAGTGAACTGAGCTATAGACTTTAAATTTAAATGCCTCAAAGCAAGAACCAGAAAAATCAAACCATGTTTTCCTCTGGTGGCCAGCATGATAACCTTAGTTTGGCTGTGCAACATGTAGTGTGAAGGTTGTTGTTTTTAAAGAAAGTTTAAAAAAAGAATGAATATTTTATTTGGATATAGTCAATATGTTACTGGTAGGAAATCAAGCTTTTGATTTTAACCCTTAAGTTGTACATTATTTTAAATTTAAATGAAGCATACAGTTCATTAGTAGTTTATGATACAGTAGCATCGTATCCTAAGTTTCAATCAAAACTCCTATCTTTTTACAGAGCATAAGGCACATTTCAATCTAGTCATACATTTTTTTATTATTAAATTCTTTTATACTCTACAAGTAAACAGTTCAGTAGGCTACGTAACCAAAAAATTAAAAATATAATTACTGAAACAGCAGCTAAGTATGACATTGGAAATCTTCAAGTCAACAGATTATTGGGCAGGCCAAAAGCCTTTTTGAACAAAGAGGTCATGATTAATTCCAAAGATGAAGATGGACAGATAGATAGCTAGATGGGTTTTTTGAGGGCAAGAGTTCTAAAACTTAGATGCAAACACTAAAAAAGTTCACTTTCTAATCTCTGCCAACTGCAAGAAAGGCTTTTTATGAAAGTATTAAAACTCAATTGGGCTGAAATAAAGCTTCAATCTTATACTTCAGTCTTAGGATATATTCTCTTAAGAGCAGACTACCTGCCTTAAAGCAGCTGGTGGTGATCTCTTGACCTAATTGGTTTAGATAATCATAAGCTAGTCACCAACATGCTGTTCCTTGGTAAGGTAGATGAGAGGTGGTTAGGCTAACTACAGAGGAGCTTAAATGATATGGATTATCTATATCCCTTCTAATCAGATTTTGGGCATGGATATGAGATAAAGACTGCATTGGTCAGTCTTGATGAACCTTGGAGACAGGGTGCCCCTTCTTGTCCTATCAGTGGTATTTGTTACAATCATTGATGGTATCCTTTGGGGCCTACAGGTATGTGAGGGTTGGGGATTGGAAACAGTGTTCTACAGTGGTTCCATTTCTTCCTGAATGGGTGATTCCATTTGGTATTGTTGGGAGATGACAGGAGAAATTGGAGAAAAATCTCAAATTCTTTATCAAGCATAGGATTCCCTCTTGTTTCATTGCATCCCTCTTTGGAATTGCATGGGTGACCAAGGAAGCTGCTAATTGCAAGAGACAGTATTGTATAGTGAAAGACAGGGTGTTTATACACAACCTATTGTTTATACAATATGGTAAATAAATCATATTCAACCTATGACAATTTTTCTGAGATTATCTTCTTCTCCAAAAGGATTTCTAAAGCAAATTATGCTTCATCAAATTGAATGAGAACTGGTAGAAACCCATACAGGAGTATTTAACTGTCCAGGACTACTCTAATTCTTAATAGAAATAACTGCACAAGCAAGAGAAGAAACCAAAAACCAAGCAGAAAATTCAAAATTTGATAATCCTAACAATATTTACACAGAAGAGCTATGCTGGGATCTGATGACATATTTGTTTTTATTTAAATTTTCCCCTTTCTCCCATATAAACTATTCTCATATATTTTCTCATCAAAGTCTAATAACATATTCAGGAATGATCAGAAAAACAGCTTTCTATAGTGGGAAATTAAAAACTATTTCTATTTCTCCTTTCCCACTGCTAAAGTTTTGGTAATTTCCCAAGTACTCTAACACAGGGATCCCCAACCTGTGGCCCACGGCCCAGTAGTGGGCTGCGGCCAGTTAGTAAGTGGGCTGTGGGGCTCCCACCAGCAAACCCCACCCCCTTCCATGCAATTGGCTCCCGCCCGCAAACCCCACCCCCGGTGCTTGTGATTGGCTCCTGCCCGCAAACCCCACCCCTGGTCTTCAGAAATCCCCCAAACCCCACCCCCCTGGTCCACAGAAATCCCAGAAACCCTGCCCTCCTGGTCTGTGGAAAAATCGTCTTTTGAAACCGGTCTCTGGCACCAAAAAGGTTGGGGACCCCTGCTCTAACAGGACAGAATTGAAACACAAAATTGTTGGAAATATCAGTCACAGTTTTATTGTCATGACTAAGGGGGAATCCTATGCTTGATTTTCTTCTTCTTCTGGAGCAGTTTGGAGAAACAGCCATCTATTTTTTTCTGTCCACATCTTGTAACCTGAGAATACTGAGATGTTTGTCTCAGAATATTGAAGAAATTTTAGCAACTCTGTAGCATCTTGCAATCAACCATTAATCTTTTGGACATAAAAATAAATGGCATGAGTGATCAACAGCATTGAGTAAATATTTGAAAGAACATTTGAATAATTTTTAAGTGGATCAATGATTATTAGCAAATTCATGGTTTTTTAAGTATCTAAATTACAATTCAGAAGTTACAAATTGAATTTGAGCTATGTTCTATATTAAAACGTGCAGTAATCAATCACAGATGGCTTTGCATGGAGGTTTTTTTCATATGTAGCACAAGGGAAGACTGTTTCCAGGTGTGAAACAGATGATAGGCTTTTAAATGGCAATTCATTCTAAATGAAATGTAGTGAACAAACAAAATAAGAACACTTAGATGTTGCTTATAGAGATAATCCAAAATAAAGTGGGTTTTGTGCATTTTAATTACTGGAGCTGCACTTTAAATTTTAAGTACAACTTTTTAAGTACAAAAATTATGACTTATCACTTCGTGATTTTTTTCCAGCAAATGAGGGTAATGCTATAACTAGTACTTTTACTGCATAACATAACATAATTCTAACAACAGCTGAACAGGGGGCGTGGTGGCTCAGTGGGTAAGACACCAGGCTTGTCGATCAGAAGATCGCAAGTTCGGAGGTTCGAATCCCTAGCCCTGCAGCGGAGTGAGCTCCCGCACTAGCTCCAGCTCTTGCCAACCTAGCAATTCGAAAGCATGCAAATGCAAGTAGATTAATAGGTACCACTTCGGTGGGTAGGTAACAGCGTTCCACGTGTGTCATGCCGGCCACATGACCGTGGAAGCGTCTTCGGACAACGCTGGCTCTTCGGCTAACAAACGGAGATGAGCACCGGCCCCTAGAGTCGGACACGACTGCACAAATGTGCGGGGGGAACCTTTACCTTTACCTATAACAACAGCTGAGGTAAGGAATATAACTAATCTGAATTTTTATGGTGATATGAAAGTTAATCCATTTAGAAAATCTTGCATAATAATGAGTAAACATTGTCTTATTTTGTCCCTATTCCCAGTTCCCATAAGCAGACAGCTAAAATGTCCCAAAATGAGTAACAGCCATTGTCTTTCTTTAAAAAAACAAGTAAATAAACAAAGAAAAACTTATATTATTTCTAATAGAAAAACTATTTCAGTTTACTAAACAGTCACATTTTTACTAATATCCATGTGTGTGCAAACATTAGGTGCATCAATTTGTGTTTGACTACAAGAACAGCATGGACAAATATACTTCATCTCATGTTTTCTTGGCAAAGTCTCACTGTTTTTCTACTTTTTCATAAATGCCATAAAAATGGTTAATTATTCTACCTACACTATGCTTAGAGAATGAGAAAACAGCTATGTTTATTAGGATACATTTAATGACTAAGTAAAGGGTAAAGGTAAAGGTTTTCCCCTGCACAGTCGTGTCTGACTCTAGGGGGTGGTGCTCATCTCCGTTTCTTAGCTGAAGAGCCAGCGTTGTCCGAAGACGCTTCCGCGGTCATGTGGCTGGCATGATGTGCGCGAAATGCTGTTAACATCCCATGGGAGTGGTACCTATTTATCTACTTGCATTTGCATGCTTTCAAATTGCTGGGTTGGCAAGGGCTGGGGCGAGTGCGGGAGCTTACTCTGTCACGCGGCGCTCGGGTCTCGAATCGCTGACCTTCTGATCGACAAGCCTGGCATCTTAACCACTGAGCCATCGCGCCTCTCTACATTTAATGACTATATAGCAGTAAAGGTTATAATAGTCACATATATATTAGATAACAGCATTCCTCTATGTTGTACATCAAAAACAAGTCAAATTCAGTATTTGATTATTTCATAGTATTTTCCCTTACAATGTACAGAATCTATTTGAATATACAGTATTTCAATGAAATGTTAAGGTATATCTTATTTTAGGATATCTAACATATATCAAAAATTGAACTACAAACAAAACATTGTTTATGTTGCTTCATCTAATTTCTAGGGAAAACCTTTATCTTTACCTTTTCAAGTTCTAGGTACCCCTCTCCCACTCCAGAAGAATGGATATAATAATATATCAAAGCTTCATAGTTTGATTAAATATTACAAAGAAGTTCTCAAACACTTCATATTTGCAAGTCTGGGTGGACCCTTACTAAGATCCAGGCAGCTATTAGGAAAGCAACCTTTGGTTTGCTGCTGAGCAAAACAATCTTGACTTCAGATCAACAATCATGCTGATTCATAGTCTTCAAACTGTGGCCTGTTTATGCATATCCTTGAATCCAGAATTCTTCCTTATCAGTGTTCACAAATGCTTTGCCATCTCTTGCTTCTCCCCTCTTGTAAAACCATAGGAAGGAATCATATTCTTATTATGCCAATAAACTGTAAAATACATTTCCCACCAAAATAGTTGAAATTTGAAAGAAAATGTCACTGAACAAATGAAGCCAGTTTCTTGTATCGATGACAAGATAATGAAACCTATAACTATTATTATTCAGGAAATCGCTACCAAAGCACCTAAGAATACCTTCAATTCTACCATCAGATTTACAGTATTTTTTGTTCATTTGTTTATTTATTACAGAATTTTTCATATTGCAGAACTCTACAATTGTGGGAGGTGTACAATAATAATAAAAATAATAATAATAAAAAGAGGTGTCTAATAAAATAAAGGTAAAGGTTCCCCCTGCACATTTGTGCAGTCGTGTCCAACTCTAGGGGCCAGTGCTCATCTCCGTTTGTTAGCCTAAGAGCCAGCGCTGTCCAAAGATGCTTCCGCAGTCATGTGGCCAGCATGACGCACGTGGAACGCTGTTACCTACCCACCAAAGTGGTACCTATTAATCTACTTGCATTTGCATGCTTTCGAATTGCTAGGTTGGCAAGAGCTGGGTCTAGTGCGGGAGCTCATTCCATCACGCTTATTATGAAAACAAAATAAAAACACTGTAAGACATAGTAAACCATGAAGGGCTCTCTGAGCTTGGTTGTTTCATATACTGTATATATCCTACTGTATTTTGTATAAATGAGTCCCATATTTCATTATATTTGTCCATACAAAATCTACATCTATAGGCAATCCGCTCGTAAGTATCAAGTGCAGTCAGGTCTTCAATCCATTGAATAAATGGGGCTATACATTTATCTTTCCAATGCTGCAATA
Organism: Charina bottae; assembly: GCA_023362775.1. NCBI lineage: Eukaryota > Metazoa > Chordata > Lepidosauria > Squamata > Charinaidae > Charina > Charina bottae. The sequence goes on along the minus strand of JALMGJ010000008.1, from coordinate 22,524,612 downwards.
TCAGTCTTTTGGCTGTAGTAAGGACATGGAGAATCCATTTACGTTGCCCAGATGTCAAATTCCATGTACTAGGTATATAGTTGAAAAGAGTATTATCCTCCAAGAATTTTAGCTTTTGTCGCACAATCATATTTATATAATCGACTACTTTCTCCCAAAACTTAATAAGTATAGGACATTGTAAAAACATATAATTTAAAGAATCATTGTCCTTATTACATCTCCAACAAAATGCTGTTTTTGACAATCCCTTCTTAATACAAACATTGTGGAGTCCAATAAATTCTAAATATTATTTTTTGTTGTATAAGTTGTAGTTTAAGGTCATACTATCTTGACACTCTTGCTATAGAAGTTAAGACACTCACCCATTGTCTAGGTAATATAGAAACCTCTAATAAAGTTATACTTAACAATAACTCAATACACCTAGATGGCCTTGCAGCCAGATCAGAGTTGATAAGCTGAATAAGGACAGAATAGCTATAGCCTCCAGTATAAAGTTCTTTTTTTTGACAACAGCTGACTAACAGAAGCAACATTTTATTGCTTGTACATCTGTATGACTTATCTTTGTGCCTTGAAACCTGATTGCCTGCCAGTCCTTTCTGGTATACCAACTCTGCCTGGTTACTTTTTCTTTTTTTGCCTTCATCCTTTGTAGTTTCAGCTGGAATTCAGATTGGTTTTCTATTGACATCCAGATGACGTTTTGACTACACTACAGAGTTTCCCTCTGGCTGTGAGTAACCCCCATCTGACATCAGATTTCAGGGCATATAACTATACTTTTTCTGCTCCTAACCTAACCTTGACAAGACAAACAGGAATTTTGGAAGATATTGTAAAGCAATTAATTTGCATTTCTTGAATTTATGAGAAGATGAGAACACAGATACAGTATCCTTCCAATTCTTCAGTAAAATCCTGCTAGTAGAAGAAATATTCTCAGATGTTAAAGTATCACTCCTCCAGTGATGTCATTCAAAATATGGCTGCAGGAGAGAAATACTTTGCACATGTAATTACACATATATTGGGTTTTGTGTGAACCAGAACCTTGTATTATCAGGATCATGACTCACATGAAAGACAATCCATTTGTCCTGGAGCCACTCATGTTGACTGTATGAATGTCTGCTGGAGAAAAATGTATTTTCAGTTACATCAATGTGAATACCAGATTGATAGGAATACTCTGGTTTTAAAATGACTGAATGGGAGGATGGCTGCATAAACAACTGGGAAGATAGATGGTGGTATAAAATATACTGAATAAAACACTCAAAATAAATGTGACATTCATAGAACTGAAATTGAATGGTAGCAGTCATATATAGGCCATTGAAACAAAGGCAGGGAATTCTGAAAAGTTGCCAGTTCATTGTTATTTATCCTTGTTCTTTTTTAACCTTGTCTTGGATTCCATATGACAATACTATCTGCACACCCAGAAAAATTATTGAATCTTTCTGAACAAGATGGAGTGTAAGTGCATTTCTTGCTTGAGATCAGTATTCCTGAGCCTCAGTGTATTTTCCTTGGTTTTTACTTCTGGCTTGACCCATACTCCTGACTTCTAATTTTATTTTTAGTCTTGTTCTTTTGATTTTGTACTTACTATAATAATATAATAAGGGAATGATATTAAAGGCAAAACTGAAGTACTTTGGTCACATAATGAGAAGACAGGATACCCTGGAGAAGAAGCTGATGCTAGGGAAAGTGGAAGGCAAAAGGAAGAGGGGCCGACCAAGGGCAAGATGGATGGATGGTATTCTGGAGGTGACGGACTCAACCATGGGGGAGCTGGGGATGGTGACAGCCGACAGGAAGCTCTGGCGTGGGCTGGTCCATGAGGTCACGAGGAGTCGGAGACGACTGAACAAATAAACAACAACAAATAATAAGCTGAGTAACATAGTCTTACTTCCACTGAGATATTAATCTCTTGAAAAAGTAGGAAGGATTTTACACTGCTTTGGATAAATGAATGTTCCTTCCATTGGGTGGAGGGATTTGCTTAATTTCAAGACTTTGAATTGACACAGGATATTAAAAATGATCAAGCTTAGCAGGCTGTGAAAATTTGAAAATTGTGACCTAGTTAAGCCTGTTCTGTGCATCCAATCAGATATTCTTCAACTCTGAAGTGCCTTAGATGTCTTATTATGCACCTTAAACTTCTGCTCAAGGCTATCGAAGCATTCATGAATGATTATTGATAGCCATCTGCATGTGCAAATAATATAATATCAACAAAACCAATAATAGGGTCCCCCGGTACTGCTAGAAGTCAACAGAAAGAGAGAAACACACATCTTTTTGTATGAAGTGATGTGGAACAATCAATAATTTGTTAAGGCCCTATTACTGTTGCCCTGTAATACCACCTGGAAACTTCAGCTTGCATAAAACACAGCAGCCCAGATTTTTTTCTCCATTTTAAGTGAGAAAATGGAATGCCTCGAATCAGAATTTAAAAGACTTCATTGTCTTGCAGCACCCCCCTCAATAATTATTTATTTTCAAGTGTGCTATTTTTTTATTTTGGAGTTAAAAAAAAATCTCATGAATATTTTTTGGTTTTTTAAGCTGAACCATTCGATAAGAAGAATATCGTGCTGAAGAGGATTTCTAAACAAGTCGTCCCTCTGTTTTCTCAATTTGCTACCCAAATGTATGTAATAGCTGATATGTTCAGACCCATCTATTACTAGTATGTGGATTCTCATGTTCTTCTCTAGAAATGTAATCCTCAGTTCCCAAATTTTATCCCCACCCTCCACCCCAGTGTATGTACTTAATAGGTAATGTATAATTGATTTTTTAAATTTAAATAAAAATCCTGAAAACTAACAATAAAATCCTATTTGAATGTATTTAGGATGAGATCTTGTGATATGCCAGACAGCATCCTAGGAGCCAAACAATAATTGGATTTCCTCTATGATTTGAGTGATGGCTTGATCTCGGGGAAAGAAATCTATTGTTAAATTCTTCAAACATTGGAAATTCAAAGGGAATGCACTAGAAAACTAGTTAATTGTAATTCCATCTGCCATACTGGCAATTAGAATTGCTATTTAACCATTAATGTCTGAAATGAAAGTATACATAAAAGAGATTTCACATTAAAGGTATAAAAAATTAATTATGCTGTAATTACCTGGTTCAGAGATAGCAAACATTATCCATTTGAAGCATGAGTAAACCCTGTAAAGTACTGTACTGTAAGTCTTTACTACTTTAATAAAGTTATCAAATTAATTGAAAGTCAATGGGCAGTAGAGACAATGAAATGTCTTTAACCTTAATAAATTCCCAAAATGAACTAAGTGGACAAAGTTGCAGTTCTATTCTGTTAATCTGTTTTTCCCTGCTCCTTTCTATCCTGCAGCATCTGTTTTTGCAATGATATTGTTTTATAAGGTTCACTTTTCATTGATAAAAGATGCTGTCTTTTGGTGGGATATTTTTCGATATAATAAATTAACACATTCCATAGGTGACACTTTCACAACAGTTCACTCTGTGCTTCCTGAGATCTGGCACTTCTGAATCTGACTTTGTAGATAGTGTTTTATATGGTGATTCTTCTTAGTACTCTATGACTGCAGAATACAAAGGTCCCTTTTCTTCAGCAGTGTTTAGTATTCCTATTTGCACTCTTATTTTTTATTAGCTTTCCCTTTACCTGAATCACTACCATATCAATAATTAGCATCCTGAACTGAATGTGATGGATGAAAATGTTTTTCTTTTTAGCATATATACACAAATATCAGATTTTACTTGGATCAAGAGGTTTCCAGTGAAACTATTTGGATTGTTCTTTCCTATCACTATTCTTGCTTTAGGACTAAACATCCTTGAGGGTGATGAAAAAGTGTTATAGTATCTCTTTGGATTTGTTCACTTTGTATGCAACTGCTAAGATATTATTTTTATTTATTTATTTATTATTCAAATTTCTATCACTGCCCATTCCCCCCCCCCCCGAGGGACTCTGGGCGGTTTACAGTAAAAATAAAATGTAAAATTCAGTATAAATAACTAATACGTTAAAATGGCTACAGCTAAAAAATAGAATATAAATAAAAATCAGATGGCGACAAAATATTATTTCAGTCTGTGAATATATAAGGGGCCAGTCTAGGGCACCAGCCATCTCCAAGAGGGATTATTCCCCACCCTGCCCCAGGCACTGTGGCAAAACCAGGTCTTCAGGTTTTTTTGGAAGTCCAGGAGAGAGTGGACTTGCCTCACCTCTGGGGGAAGAATATTACAGAGAGCAGGAGCTGTTACAGAGAAGGCCCACTTCCTGGACCCCCCAGATGGAATTCTTTGACAGACAGGGTCCGTAACGTGCCCCCTCTGTATGACCGGGTGGGACGGGTCGATGTAATGGGGATGAGACAGTCCCTCAGAAAGATAACCTGGACCCATGCCATGTAGGGCTTTAAAGGTAATAACCAACACCTTGAATTGAACCTGGAAGCAAACCGGGACCCAATGCAGCTTGTACAACAAAGGTGTTACGTGTGCTGATATTGGGGCACATAGAATTGCCCATGTGGCCGCATTCTGGACCAGTTGAAGCTTCCAGATACTCTTCAAGGGTATCCCCATGTAGAGTGCATTACAATATTCTATATGGGAAATGACCAGGGTGTGAGTGACCGTTCGAAGGGCCTCTCGATCCAGGAAAGGGCCTAACTGGTGCACAATACGATATTATTATTACAATATTACAATATTATGTTCTTGGAAACCTTGTCTATCTACTATAAATATACCAATATGTAATAAAAGTGCAAAGAACAATAATTGTGCAGGGTTATTTCAATCTACCAAATAACTGAAGATCTTGCAAAACATATGGATATTTTATTTTTAATAGAAAATATGAATTATTGGCTGGTTTGCTCCAGTCTGGTTGGGTACCACCTGGTTGGGTAAAAAACAAATATGAGAAGAAATGAAATTGTTTAGATCAGACAACGAGTTGGGAGCAAAGGATTAGGAATTCCCCACTCTCCTTGACACTGTCCTTCTTTCCCTCCCTCTGAATTGTCCAAGGTTAGAGTTTATTAACTGCAGGAAATCCAGTTTTGAAGCCTAGCAAGAAGCAGGGAAAAGAATCCAATGGCAACTTTGGATTCTTCTGCTTGAAATTACACTTCGTGTTGCTGTCCTTCAGCATAGAGTATTGCACCCAAATGTATAGCATCAGGAACTTCTTTAGAACCATTTCCTTGTGTTTATCCTGTTTTTAGTTGTACTTCTACATAAGCATATTTTCATTGCCTGTACTAAATTTAAAAAAAAAAACTATTTTATGATATTATCAAAGCTTGGGAGTAATTTTTTTTCCTGATATCCCACATCAATTATCTTCCAAGCATCTTACAGAGTTAGCTTTGATTTTAAATGCCACATTATACAGGAATCATACATCAATATATTCATTAATTTCTCTTACACTATTAATTAATGCATTTTGTTGCACGTGTTGTGATTATGTTTAATTTTCTTGGAGTCTGCCAAGAGAACGGATTAAAACAATAATAAGCAAATAAATAAATAAATATGCCCACCAAGATTACAACAGTTTTAGAATGTTGCAACAAAAACATTCCATACAGTATAGCTTCAGTTGAAGATTACTTCTAAGGTTCCTCTCTTACAATTACAATTTGGAAGTTACTACAGTATGTCTACACCACTTGGGTAATGTGAGAAACTCTAGTTTTATATGAGATATTTGAAGAGGCTAGAGACAGAGCTAACAAAGATGGACCACCATTGAATTTATTACAGTTGTAAGAGACATGCTATATCATGGGCATATATTCGGCTTCATACTTCTTAGATGATCAGACTGAAAAAATAGCCTCTTGTCCTCTTAGGTAGGACCCTGGGATCAAAGCAACTTCCGAAGGAAGCCTGGTTCTTATGTCTACCTTAACATGAGACAGATCATACCATTGCTCTTCTCTCCATCAGTATTATGTAGGTGACCAGTATTACTAGGTGACTAATGCTGCTGTCAGGACAACCAGCAAAGCATGGTTCAGGCTTCTCATATTAACCAATATTAACATAATCTAGGACTGCAGGAGCTCCAGTAATATCAGCATAATATAAATTTGGGCGCAATGTGGGACAGGGCCCCTTTTTGCACTGTACACTAAATGAGAAGGTAGACAAGAACACTGACATTTGGCATTCACTCTTTCAGAGTTTAGGCTTAGTGTTCATATACAGTATATAATTAGAGTGACTATATTCCTGTGGTTTCACATAACGAAGAATGCCAACTACACACTGTGATATTAATTACTTTGGCTGAAATATTTCAGTTCAGAAATCTCTGTCAAAAGTATATTTCCCCAACTTTTTTTTTTAATTTTTAGGAATTTCTGATAGCTTTTAATTTTGATTCTCATTAGATATATAGATAACTCTTGATTATTTTGGAAGGTTAGGTAGGATGAACATATCTTTCTATTGAAAGAAGTCATTACACACAGAGGTATACATATAATTCTGATCTCCTATCACTACATCTCTTACAGTTTAAAAAGTTTCCCCCACCCCACCCCATTCTATATTTTTCACAGACCACTCTGTTGTAAAGAAAGATAAATTAGTATTCATTGGCTAGCATTCAACATAATTTTCCTAAGTATTTTAATCAAATGCCTAGAGAGCTAAAGATGAATATAATATGACTTTGTGCTTCTTGGATGAACATGAGGATTAGAAGATGGTTACCCTTCAGACTTCACATTTCTTCAAAACTGTGGAATACTTCTCAATTCAAAGATTGCATATAAAGATGCACTTATTAAATAATACTGCATATAAAATGGACATAAAATATGCATATAAAATAATTATGCTATGAAAACTGCACATAGTCCCCTATTTGGGGAGATGGGCGGGGATAAATTAATTAAATAAATAAATATAAATACATGCTAATTTTCATTTTCCCACCTTAATTCTCAGAATGATACTGAAATTAGAAAAATGAACTTACAGTTGAGCCTAAGAGAAACTGCCATGAATCAGATTGATTTGAGCATCTCTATGTGAAGTGTTGAAGAGAAAATAAGCCTTCATCATTACATTAAATGCTGCTGAAAATCACCATGCCTTGATTTATAGGAAGCGCTAATGAGACCTTTCAAAGAAAGAATATACTGGTAAGAGACAGGAGTAATGGCTTGTTATGAAGGCATTCTGTCACTCCATCTCTCACTATCAATGATGTAAATAGAGAAAAAGAGCCCGCTGAAAATTCTATAGCTCTATAGGTATGATTTAGCACACATTAAACGTGGAGCATATTTACTCCCCAGTAAGACAATCATTTTATTTTTTTTCTCCATTATATTGTGGAAACATGAAACCCCTTGGAAAGTTATTCAAACTTCTCAGAAACAGTTTGTAGAAATTATATTCAGATGTCATGAGATCTTAATGTTGATTATGAGATTTAGCTTGCAAATATTAATGAATAAATTAAAGACCTTTCCTTTATTAATAGTTGCCAAAAGATGATAGAGATAGAGATAGAGATAGAGATAGAGATAGAGATAGAGATAGAGATAGATAGAGATAGAGATAGAGATAGAGATAGAGATAGAGATAGAGATAGAGATAGAGATAGAGATAGAGATAGAGATAGAGATAGAGATAGAGATAGAGATGAAATGACAGAAGGCATGCATTAAGAATTGGGTGGTAATAATAAAAAATAAATCTGTTCTTTCCAGATGTTATGGGAAGCATGCCATAATCAACTAAAGTTTGAGTATTTTGTGGAAATCTGTGGCTATCAACTATGTTAACAAAAAGCAACATTTTATCTTTTTCTCCAACAGTCCTTTCATTTCAATTCTTGTTTCAGTTGCTATCATGGGTAATTTCATAGATGCAGAGATATCACAGCCGTCTACAAAAGGTGGGTGTGAAAAATTAGATGTCCAATTAGTTAATTATTTATACTACATGCATTTTGTTTGTTTGTTTCTTCACAGCTGCCCATCTCAAATAAATAATTTTGAGCAGCTTACAGCAATTAAAAATAATATAAAAAACAGAATACAATATTAAAAATATAAAAACCAGCTAAAAGCCATGTAACAGAATCTGCAGCCAAGGTATAAAAAGCTTTCAACTACGATCAACATTATTTATTTATTATTTGGATTTATAAAGCCCCTTATCTCAAATACTATATATTTATTCTATATATTTCTAAAACATATTTTCAGGATATGCACTGTTAAATTTTTTGGGTGAAAAATCATTAGTTTTGCCTTCCAGAAACCTGCCTTGTAAGCCATTTTGGAATCAACATATTTTATAGCATTATGTTTTTGATGGCGTGGAAGGTATGAAGGTGTGGAACAGCATATTGCCTCTGTAAAATGGTGACCTTACAATAATGCTAAATTAACATTTGTTGTTGTTGTTGTTGTTACTGAAGAACCTGAGTAGAATTAGAGCATGTGCATTAGATCAATTATTGGATTAATTATTTTGTTTGTTTATGAATAGTTGAAAACATCATTTGCCAAAAAGCAGAGTGACAGTATCATAAGTCAAAACATCTTTTGACGATAAAATATGGGCCAAATAATAGAAATAGCAGATATATAATTTGATAACAATTTAGAAAAGATAATTTAGATAAGTATCTTGATTCTTTGGATGGATAGCAGGAAGTCTTTTTAAATCTATCAAAACTTTGTTTTTTCTCACTCTCTTCTTTTTCTATTTGTATTTATAAATGTAATTGTATGTCAGTTTGTAGTATATGTTTTGTATGTTAATTTTTTAAAAATTTTAAATAATAAAATATATTTAAAAAAATAAAAAATAAAATATGGGCCAACTACCCAAATGCTCCAGATCCTCTTGGAGTACTAGAATTTAGCATTAAAAATATATATTATAATATTTATAAATGATTGTTAGAATACACATTTGTTAGAATACAGTAAATTAATGTTTTTCACTCCAGCAAAGGAGATCGTTACCTTGTCGTGGGGCTGGAGCTTGAGCACCTCAATGAAACCATGAGCTAAACCGTGAAGGGACACCCAAGACGGGAAGGTCGTGGCAGAGAGGTCAGACTAAATACGATCCCTGGGGAAGGTAATGGCAACCCACCCCAGTACTCTTGCCGTGAAAACTAAATGGATCAGTACAACCAGAGATATGTCGGTATACCATCGGAAGATGGGACTCCCAGGTCGGAAGATGGTCAAAATGCTACTGGGGAGGAACAGAGGATACGTTCAACTAGCACCAGATGTGATGACACAGCTAGCTCAAAGCCGAAAGGACGGCTAGAGGCCGACAGTGCTGGTGGTGAACGACGAATCCTATGTTCTATAGATCAGCATACCATAGGAGCCTGGAATGTAAGATCTATGAGCCAGGGCAAATTGGATGTGGTTATTGGTGAGATGTCAAGATTAAATATAGACATTTTAGGTGTCAGTGAACTGAAATGGACTGGAATGGGCCACTTCACATCAGATGACCACCAGATCTACTACTGTGGACAAGAGGACCACAGAAGAAATGGAGTAGCCTTCATAATTAATAATAAAGTGGCTAAAGCAGTGCTTGGATACAATCCAAAAAACGATAGAATGATCTCAATTCGAATTCAGGGTAAGCCATTTAACATCACAGTGATCCAAATATACGCCCCAACCACAGATGCTGAAGAAGCAGAAGTAGATCAGTTCTATGAGGATCTGTAGCACCTACTAGATAATACACCAAAAAGAGATGTTATTTTCATTACAGGAGACTGGAATGCTAAGGTGGGTAGTCAGACGACACCTGGAATTACAGGCAAGCATGGTCTGGGAGAACAAAATGAAGCAGGAAATAGGCTGATAGAATTTTGCCAAGACAACTCACTGTGCATAACAAACACTCTCTTCCAACAACCTAAAAGACGACTTTATACATGGACTTCACCAGATGGTCGACACCAAAATCAGATTGACTACATCCTTTGCAGCCAAAGGTGGCGGACATCTATACACTCGGTAAAAACAAGACCTGGAGCTGACTGTAGTTCAGATCACGAACTTCTTATTGCAAAATTTAGAATCAGACTAAAGAGAATAGGGAAGACCCACAGATCAGTTAGATATGAGCTCACTAATATTCCTAAGGAATATGCAGTGGAAGTGAAGAATAGATTTAAGGGACTAGATTTAGTAGATAGGGTCCCAGAAGAACTATGGACAGAAGTTCGCAACATTGTTCAGGAGGCGGCAACAAAAAACGTCCCAAAGAAAAAGAAAACCAAGAAGGCAAGATGGCTGTCTGCTGAAACACTGGAAGTAGCCCAAGAAAGAAGGAAAGCAAAAGGCAACAGTGAGAGGGGGAGATATGCCCAATTAAATGCAAAATTCCAGAGGTTAGCCAGAAGAGATAAGGAATTATTTTTAAACAAGCAATGTGCGGAAGTGGAAGAAGACAATAGAATAGGAAGGACAAGAGACCTCTTCCAGAAAATTAGAAACATTGGAGGTAAATTCCAGGCAAAAATGGGTATGATCAAAAACAAACATGGTAAGGACCTAACAGAAGCAGAAGAGATCAAGAAAAGGTGGCAAGAATATACGGAAGATCTGTATAGGAAGGATAATAATATTGGAGATAGCTTTGATGGTGTGGTCAGTGAGTTAGAGCCAGACATCCTGAAGAGTGAGGTTGAATGGGCCTTAAGAAGCATTGCTAATAACAAGGCAGCAGGAGACGACGGTATCCCAGCTGAACTGTTTAAAATCTTGCAAGATGATGCTGTCAAGGTGATGCATGCCATATGCCAGCAAATTTGGAAAACACAAGAATGGCCATCAGATTGGAAAAAATCAACTTATATCCCCATACCAAAAAAGGGAAGCACTAAAGAATGTTCAAACTATCGAACAGTGGCACTTATTTCACATGCCAGTAAGGTAATGCTCAAGATCTTGCAAGGTAGACTCCAGCAATTCATGGAGCGAGAATTGCCAAATGTACAAGCTGGGTTTAGAAAACGCAGAGGAACTAGAGACCAAATTGCCAATATCTGCTGGATAATGGAGAAAGCCAGGGAATTTCAGAAAAACATCTATTTCTGTTTTATTGACTATTCTAAAGCCTTTGACTGTGTGGATCATAACAAATTGTGGCAAGTTCTTGGTGGTATGGGGATACCAAGTCATCTTGTCTGCCTCCTGAGGAATCTGTATAACGACCAAGTAGCAACAGTAAGAACAGAGCACGGAACAATGGACTGGTTTAAGATTGGGAAAGGAGTACGGCAGGGTTGTATACTCTCACCCTACCTATTCAACCTGTACGCAGAACACATCATGCGACATGCTGGGCTTGAGGAATCCAAGGCTGGAGTTAAAATCGCTGGAAGAAACATTAACAATCTCAGATATGCAGATGATACCACTTTGATGGCTGAAAGCGAGGAGGAGTTGAGGAGCCTTATGACGAAGGTGAAAGAAGAAAGTGCAAAAGCTGGGTTGCAGTTAAACCTAAAAAAAAAAACAAGATTATGGCAACGAGCTTGATTGATGACTGGCAAATAGAGGGAGAAAAAGTGGAGGCAGTGACAGACTTTGTATTTCTAGGCGCAAAGATTACTGCAGACGCTGACTGCAGCCAGGAAATCAGAAGATGTCTACTTCTTGGGAGGAGAGCAATGGCAAATCTTGATAAAATAGTTAAGAGCAGAGACATCACACTGACAACAAAGGTCCGCATAGTTAAAGCAATGGTATTCCCTGTAGTAACCTATGGCTGCGAGAGCTGGACCATAAGGAAGGCTGAGCGAAGGAAGATAGATGCTTTTGAACTGTGGTGTTGGAGGAAAATTCTGAGAGTGCCTTGGACTGCAAGAAGATCAAACCAGTCCATACTCCAGGAAATCAAGCCAGACTGCTCACTTGAGGGAATGATATTAAAGGCAAAACTGAAGTACTTTGGCCACATAATGAGAAGACAGGATACCCTGGAGAAGAAGCTGATGCTAGGGAAAGTGGAAGGCAAAAGGAAGAGGGGCCGACCAAGGGCAAGATGGATGGATGGTATTCTGGAGGTGACGGACTCAACCATTGGGGAGCTGGGGATGGTGACGGCCGACTGAAAGCTGTGGCGTGGACTGGTCCATGAGGTCACGAAGAGTCGGAAACGACTGAACGAATAAACAACAAATGTTTTTCATTAGGAAAGGTAGGTACAGAATAAGGACTTGGAGAATCATGTATTTCCATAGAAATCCATTTTAGCAATATTGTGCCACCAATTAATTCAACAAAATTATAATTCCATGTGTATTGGACACCTACAAATCTTTTAGGAAGAAATTGTTTAGTTCAGCTAACTGATGGAGATGTGATGCATAGACCGCAACATTGGTAAACATGCTGGAATCTTGCTGACTTCGAAACCCCTCCTGCTGGATGTTGTTGCTAAGAGGATGACTTAGCAAGTCCCCCTCTTTTGAACTTAATAGGGACAGAGATTGTATCATGTCACTCAGTTCTCCATCTTGTCAGTTTTGGCTCCCTACCTGTACACGTTACTGCCTTAGGCCTTGATTCTCATTGGATTGTTCTGAGTTTCAATAATTGTTGTAAATCATATGATTGGTGGCAATGTATTTAACTTGGGAATTAATAACCAAGGGGAATCTAGTAGTCTGTTCTACCTGACAGGGCTGGAAATATAGGTAGACCCAGGTTATCAGAAGAAGGGAAAGATAAGTTTTGATAAAAACCAAAACAGTTTCAGTTATAATTGCTAATAAAATTTCTCACCAACATTAATGCATTTCTCTTGCTTATTTTGTTTGCTCTGTGAAAGGGAAATTTTAAAGAAAAGACTGGAGACAAGGTCTAGAAAAAACATGAATTGGACTACATTATTAATGGGAAGTCACTATTACTTCGTTCACATGAGACTTCTAGCTGCTTCAGTGCATCATAGGTATTGGGAGTAAATACTGGCAAGATGGTGGATGAAATGTTGCAATGCAAGCTTCTCTCCTTTTGTACAAGAATGCACATTCGCAAGGGGTGGGACTTACACCATAATGCTTTATCTACCATCTGGCTGATTTACCATAGATACCTATCAGTATCATTAAACAAATTGTGTCCGTCTAGAGATTCACTATGGTAGCAATTAATTTATAATCTGTAAAACTAATATTTATGACTTAAAACTAGTTCATTTTTATTGTGACTCTGATGCTGTTTTCTAAGAATTTGAGAATAATTTCATCATTTGTCTTGCACAAGAGTACACAGATCTATCTATCTATCTATCTATCTATCTATCTATCTATCTATCTATCTATCATCTATCTATCTATCTTTAATTTCCATTATAAGATTCCATGAGTAACAATGCTTACTTTGAAATCTGTAATGTATCTTTTTAGTTAACAATTCTTGTTTATTGCAGTCTTTCTTTCCTTCTGACAGACAGCACTCTTGTTGACAGAGCATCCCCTGTAGAAGAAGAGGCTTTTAAGACAACCAGAAGTGGACCACAAGAGGAGCAGACCATTGATATACTCATGCATTTGGCCTGTGATTCCCCTGATGACTTGGTACCAATTTCCACATGCTCTAATTTTTTAAGGACCTGATCCAGCTTCTTGAGGGCCTGACTCATGGGAGTAGTGGGGACACACAATAATCCTAGTTTTTGTCTTAAGGAATGATGACATGATCTGGAGTTGGGGGATGCTGTCATCACTCCCCTCTCATGGATGGATTACTCCTTGTTATCTCTGGAATTTACTCCCCACTGCCTCAAGTATCCCCACTGCAGTGGGGAGGTCTGAGGTCTGCCTCAAGTATCTAATAGACCTGATAGGTTTCAGAAGAAATTCTGGGGTTTGGCCTTGACGTTTGGATGCATGATCCAAAAGTGGCTTTAATTGCATCTTGGAATGAGAGGGCAAAAATTGGATTGTGCCTATGTGGCTCTTTCTTGTATCATGATACCCTTCTGAATCTGCCCAGGGGATTAGGAGTGGGAGGCATGGTGTTATGGTGGTTCTCCTCCTGCCTCTGGGGCTGATTCCAGTTGGGGGGAATCAGTCAAGCTCAGGCCCTGCTTTGCCAGATGCTTCAGGACTCTGTCCTCTCCCCACTTTTGTTTAACATTTACATGAAGCAGCTAGGGGAAGACATCATTCCATATTGCATGTATTATTATCAGTATGCTACTGATACTCAGTTCTATATTTCTGCCCAAATGGTCCTGGTGTCTGAAGGCTATGGGAGTCTGGATGGGGGAATTATTAGTTTCAGATGCTGTTTTTAACTGTACATGTTTGTTACTGTTTATTTGTTTGTTTATTTTATGCCACCCAGTCACATTTGTTCAAACTGTGTGTCTGTATTCATATTCCAAATAAATAAATTCACATATTCCTATCACATAACTGTTCCATATTTTTTTCTTCCATACCTTTTTCTTAAATGCATATTTTATCCCCTAACCTTCCAATATATTTTTCATTCACATACACACACACACATCATTAACACATTAACATATGTATGAATCTCTCTTTGTGTGTGCATGTGTGTGTGTGTACACAGATACATACATGTCAATCAGTCAGTCAGTCACTTTATTTCAGTCATGACCAAATATATGTATGTATTATTGATATGTACATCATTAACACCATATATGCATAAATGAAATAATAGCATTATTACTGCTGAAGTCCTGATAGAATCCATGTGTATATACTTTGCAGAACCATTTACCTCTTGTGAAAGTCAAGCTACAGTATATTGAGGTATATTGAGGCTTGCTGGTGGCAGGATTTTTCAGAAATTTTAGGCAGTTAGCTTACTGTAGTATAGATATGGGGGTTAAGATTTTTATTTCTTTTATAACATTTAATTAAAAAGGCTCATACCAGTTCCTAAAAAAGGCAAAGCTTCACCCACCTACTTTCATTTCTGAATCATAATGTATTTGAGAATGATGCTGGCCATGACATGGAATCAATGCCAGTGGGGATTTTTGGGGTGTAAGGGGGTAAGAAGAATGGCTTCCCTCATTGGTTGTGTATGATAGGAGCCATTAAAAAAAAGTCCTAAAATTGCCCACTGAAACAAAACTACACCATGGGAACAATATTCTTTGAGATATTTTATATGGATATCTATAGAGATTTCCTAGTGAATAATGATAATTCCCAATAAAAAGTTATTTTTATAGGCATCTTTGAACAGGAAACATTCCAAGAGGCTCTGAAATTATTTGGGAGGGGGAGTTGGTGGAGAAACCATTGCTATCCTATCTAATCTAACCTAATCTAATCTCCCCACACCAAATATTTCTGAAGACTACCTCAATCTTCAGGGGCATCTTTAACTCATCTCCCCCAGCTCTCCTCTCCTTAGGGCCTGGGCTGGATATCCACTTTCGCTTTATTGTTTCAATGATATATCATTTAATCTTCAGAGTCTCACTGTGGCATAACCAAGCACCAAAACTGGAAGATACATATGGAACGGCAGTGCTCAGTCTGTAGGGGAAACAGCTGGAGGACTTAGATCCCCCTCTTCCATAAACCTTCTGAGAGTAGATGACGGAGCTCTGCCTCCTGCCTTAGTATCTGGTTTGATTACCTAGCATACCCCCCCCCAAACTGAGCAAGTGAGAGAGATAGTATTTGTGTGTCTTACTAGTGAAAATGGTAAAACAGAAATCAGTTTGATACCTACTTCCTGCCTCCTGCATTGAGAATGTGGCAAGGGAAATTAAACTTTTCTCTCCTTCTTCCTGGGTAGGGTCACAAGAGATAAATAGAAACAAACTTTATTGAAAAGAAGAAAAATGGAAATGAGGAGAGGAGAGGAGAGGAGAGGAGAGGAGAGGAGAGGAGAGGAGAGGAGAGGAGAGGAGAGGGAGATTTAAAAATCAGAGGATGTATATCAGAGTATATTGGGGATGTCTGAGTTCTGGCAGCTGATAAGGGCATTCTATTCTTAACAATGTGTTCCATTTTCTACAATTATTATTGTGAAAATGATTAAAATGTAAGAGATTATTGCTGCTGATTAGTATAGCATTCATAATGCTTTTAGTCTGCCACTTCCCCTTTGCTCTCTGTCTGTCTGTCTGTCTGTCTGTCTGTCTGTCTGTCTGTCTGTCTCTCTCTCTCTCTCTCTCTCTCTCTCTCTCTCTCTGTGTGTGTGTGTGTGTGTGTGTGTGTGTGTGTGTCATTCTGCATATGACAATATTGTCTCCTTCCACTATTCAGGGGCCAGATAACATGCTGATGTCTTTTACGAATCAGAACCAGGAGCTCTTGAAGTCTCAACTGGGTACTATTTTAGATGTGCTGCATGCCAGGGTAAGAGCTTTTAGTAAACAGGTTTACATAGTGGCTGACTGCTTTTGAAGGGTTAAACAATTCTCTCTCCTCACCAGGAAGGAAAGGATAATGTTTTGAAGTAAGGGTGTCAGTGTTGGGGAGTTGGGTATTAGGAGATAATTGGTTGCAGATGGTTGGTTGATGAAGGGAACAAAGAACAGGTTCCTACTTCACCAGAGGTTCCTGGTGAGGAAAAAGAGTATGTGAGGAATTCTTACAGAGAAGGGATAGTGATTAGGGAGTCATGTTAATTTGGTGTTATGTTGTTCTATTAAAGCCATGTTTTTGTATATTTGACTGTAAAGCTCCTTGCAGGCCAGTCCCATAAGCACCATGTTCTTTGTTAGACCTATTAGGTTCTTCCACTCAATATCTTATTTTAAAAGAGAAAAGGAAAGTGGGGCACTGGCAGGACATGCCCATAATTAAAACAAATTCTCCCCAAAAATAAACTGTGACATAAGGCAGACACCTATTGAGAACACTTGTTTGGACTTGGCTGGGAAAAGGTAGCACATACATGATGGATTAGAATCAGTTCTGTCTTGCAGACCTTCTAAATGATTCCTGACCCAAATCATCTACCAGAGATTCATGTTACATAAGGAATAGCTCCACAAATTCTAATCTGATCTATCTATCCATCATTTCTATATATAGGTAGACACAGCACAAATCCTTAACTCCAAACTTACACTGAAGGAAAATGTTTTCTTGTCTGAATCATATAATACATGTGTAGCTTCTTATCTACTCTTCTTTGCTTGGGTTCCATAGATACTTAAGTAATCCAAACTTGTTCTTTCCTCAAGTATTACTTACCACCAGTTTCATCAAGGAAGAACAGAGGAAGATGGGATGGATATAGGCCTGTTGCATTAGTCATCCAAAGTTCAGATCTATCTCTTCCAGTCCTCAAACTCTACCTATAGTTGATAATAATTTAACAGTATATAACTTTTTAAGAATTGGCTCCTGAACTTGCTTTTTTACTTTTCCCACCTCATTCCTGTTTCTTTTGTGCCAAGTCTTATACATTGTAAGCCTATAGGCAGGGAATTTCATATTTTTCTCCATTAATTATTTTAAATCATAATGGGATTTTTAATCCCATTACAATATTGAAATCATAAGGCAAGTCCCAAGGTAGGTAGGTAGGTAGGTAGGTAGGTAGGTAGGTAGGTAGATGATAGATAGATAGATAGATAGATAGATAGATAGATAGATAGATAGATCTATGCTATGCTATGCTATGCTATGCTATGCTATGCTATGCTATGCTATGCTATGCTATGAATATGAGTACTTCAAACATTTGGTTTCCATTCAAATGCAGACAGACTCATTTTGCTATTCCTTAAATAAATAGAGTTATCCTTTATATTTACATTAAAAAATTCTAGTAGTTCTCTATATTTTTTAAAAAAAAATCTAGAAAATGTATACATTTACACAAATATAGGCAGAAACTGATGACCAATGCTTCCAAAAACGGAATCTGAATTTTATGTGAATTTTTTAAAAATGCAGAAAAGAATGTAATAATGTGAGAAAGGCCATGCTGGATCAGAGCAAGGGCCTATCTTGTTCAGAATTCTACATCATACAATGACCAATCAGGTACATGTGGTAGGTTCATATTTATGATAGGAGATAGCAGTGGTCCCCTTCTAAAGTAACATACAACTGTAAAGCCATTGATCTTCTTTGAATGTGTTTCCATTTAAACCATTTAAATTGGTGCCAACAGCATCTGGTGGTTGCACACACCATATTTTATATATTAACTAGGTATTTCCTCCAATCAACCCTGAATATTCCCATATTTAGTTTCATATGAACCTTAAGGTTGGAAAAATGAGAAAGAGCAGAACTTAATTAGATAGGACTGCACATTCCTACCTCAAAAAATGGAACTCCTCTGGTTACAAGTAAACTTTTCATTTTATGTTTACTACAGCGATCCCAGGGGTCAAGATGAGGGGTCAATTTGATTGAATAATTTCTTTATTAAGCCATGAAATGATTAATTTCATCCTCTGAACTCCTTTTCAATGTTGTTCATTCCTCTGATCAGGCCTGTAGTTCCTATCACGAAGCACCTGGAAAGAAGGAGGCCATCAAATGCCTGATTGTTCTTGGTGAGAATTCCAGTCCAATTTTTCATCAAGTTGTCTTTTGTTTAATTCTGTAACTAGCATGTTTTATTCATCATTTTCTTCTAGGTGGTGCATTTCCTAAAAAGACGCTTCATTTCTTAGCAAGGAAAATGGATGAGGTGTGGAAGGATACAGACTTTGTCTTTCAAACAATAAAAATTCTGAAAATTATCATTCACTCAAATGGTATGAAATTCTCTTCCTGTCCCAAATAAGTACATCTATTAGTAACAATATGTTTGCAGTGATAAGCATTGTCATTCAGTGACTTCTCAATGGAAGTTGGGTGAATATTTGTGCAAATAAATATAAATAAATATAAATAATAAATATAAATAAATATTAAAATAAAATAAAATAAAATAAAATAAAATAAAATAAAATAAAATAAAATATAAAATAAATAAATAAAATAAAATAAAATAAAATAAAATAAAATAAAATAAAATAAAATAAAATAAAATAAAATAAAATAATAAAATAAAATAAAATAAAATAAAATAAAATAAAATAATAAATAAAATAAAATAAAATAAAATAAAATAAAATAAAATAAAATAAAATAAAATAAAATAAAATAAAATAAAATAAAATAAATAAAATAATAAAATAATATAAAATAAAATAATAAAATATTAAAATGGAAGCTGGTGTGTTGCAAAGTGCCACTTCAAGGACCATTTTGATTCACAGGAATGTGTCTGGGCTCTGCAAGATAAGCAAGAGTGGCTAAGTGTATCCTGCACATCTATAGGAGGTTACAGGGAGGAGCTTTTCCAATTTACCAGTGGTATTACCAACCACACTCACCATGATAGGTGTTATATGAGTCATCATATGTGCTGTGATGTGTCCATCGGTCCCAAAAGTTTGCCACCAGCCCCTCTTTCACCACTATCTCCTTCTCTTTCTCCTTCAGCTCTTCTTCCATCTTCTGAATGACATGTTACATTGGTTAGTAAAGACAGAAACCATTGTAGTTCTTAAAAAACAAACATACAGTAACACTATTTTTGTTCATTCATTGTATTCAACTACCACTGAAATGAACTAAACCTACTCAGGTACTACAGATGGTTGATCAGTGAAGACTGCCTGATAATAGACTTTATTAAAATTTTAACTGCTCTCCTGCTTATTAGAAGCAAGCTTTTCTCATGTATGGATAATTCTTCTAGACATGCTTGTCCTAAAATGATCTACATATTGTTTTGAGGTAATGCTATGGTTTCTTTCCACGTAAGGCCCAGGACTGATGTACCATCTGCCCTACTGAGACTTAATCAATACAGAAATATTTACTTTTTATCATGATAGATGACGGTGACCAATCCTGAACTAATCACAGCATTAGCTATTCCTCTTAGGACAGCAAAAACATGGAAATGGAAAATGGAATTTTGAGCTGTAGTTATGTTCTCTTCCTTTTGGTTAAGATCAAATATGATATTAAGTGTTGTACAGTATTTGTCTCTGCATATGTTTCTTGTTCATAGGGATGCCTGAAGTTAGAGACAAATGTCCTGGACTAGATTCTCTTCATTACCGACAAGGACTTTTAACTAAAATGTTGGTGAGTAAAAAAAAAATAACAGGGTCTGATAACACTGTTATTTCTCACTGTAAATATTTGTATGGATTAAAAAGCAATTCTGCAGGTAACTTGTTCCACGGTCTTATTGTACAAATATTACTTTGTCCCAAACTAGTATTGAATTAATTCTTTATTGCCTTGGTGACATTATTTATTCATTAGAATAACTCCCCTTTTATCTTTTCTTTAGCTTATAGCTGCTGTTTGGAGCAAATTAGCTATTCGTATTGCTGCTATAGAGCTCCTGGGTCTAGTGGATTCCATGATCCATGAAGGAATTCTTGATCTCTGGCTGGGGCGCATCACTCAACTGTTGCAATATCTGAAAAGTAAGGGAGTTATCATTGTCATTGGTATAACTTTATGAGAGTACCTCTTTTTCTTTTTGTGCTTTATTAAGTATTTTGCAAATATAGAGCAGCCATGTTTTTACACAATGCACATTCTACATTTCAGATTAATTTGGATAAAACTATTATATATACTTCGTGTATGAAAACAGGTTGCACTGGGAGGCAAGACTACAATTAGAAATCATAACCTGGAATGGTTCATACAGACCAATATTTTGAACAGTAGAACTGATTTTGTTCAGTCAATAAATAGATTTTGAAGCTAAGTATTTATTTTATCAGCCTACTGGCGAGGTCCATAAAATAATATGTAGCTTTATATACTTATCTTAGAGCACAAGAAACTGAAGAACCCAGTGTGCATAGGGTGATTTGAATTACAAGGGAAGAATAAATATACAGATAATCTAACTAATGAGATATACCCAACTTTTTAGATAATGGCTATTTATTACTGGAAACATTAAAATACTGTAAGATGGATAGAATAATCAATCAATTGATCATTGTAAAATTAACATGGCTCCTTATTTTAGGAGGATCTGATACTTTCAAGCAGAAGGATTGGGAGAACATGTTGCTTCTGGTAAGCAATGGCATGGCAACAGGTTGTTTATAATACTGTAGCAAAGTACATACATTTCTTAATGTTTTGCCTGCAGAACAGATACAGTCAATGGAATAGAAAGTGCTGGACCATGAAATGTTCCTACTGCATAGACTTCACTGAGTTCCTGTGGCTGTTTATTCATTTTATTTAGAAATACCTTATAATTTCCCCTCCCATTTTGGGGATTGTGCTGATCTCTGCAAAAGTAGATAGGACATTTCTGTCATATCACGTATGATATGTATTTAAGAGGAAGCGGTTTCCCTTATTGCACTGCAACTATGTTTCACCTCTTCCATTGGTGACATATTGAAATAAATTATTTTCAGAATTTTCATTCAGACAATATGTGTTCTTTTATGTATATGCTATTTCTGCATTTTTGGAGAAATTCTTTAGATAAATGGAAACCCATGTAGTGGTGTATCTTGAGATTATCCCCCCCCGCAACCTACAAATCCTCCCAGCATTTGACAGCAGCTTATAGAATGGTATCATCAGACCCTTTGAATGGATGGGCACATCTGGAATGTTGAGAGCACGTTGTGGGCATTCCCACAAAATTACTTCCTTTGAGCTCCTGGGGCAAAATCAGGATATAAAACTTAAAAAAGAGGAGGGGGAGGAGGGGGAACAGGAACATATACAGTAGTCTGGGTGCATTCTTAAAAAGTACAAAGTATAGGAAATTACAATACAGTTATGTTTGTAGTTGTTCCCATTTACTCAGAAAGAGAAGTGAGCTTAGGTAATAGATAGCATCCTAAGAGACTAGCTAGTGAGTATGTGGTTAAAAATATCCACTCCATTCTGTTTTGTGGCAAATGAATATTTTACTCTTGGCTATTCCCAACAAGGGTCAGACAGACAGAGAGACATGTAAGACATGTATACATGCTTGAGACAGCCATTTTGCATTGCATTATTTATTTACGTATTTATTTATTTATTTATTTATTTAATTAATTAATTAATATAACTGTGCTTACATTGATCATTGACAGGGCAGAGTAGATTCTATAAAAATGCTATAACCATTTGTTAATATGATTACCTGGGGTTGGGAATCCTGCCTACACCTTTACTTGATAGTTTGTATTGTACTTTGACCGAAATGTGATTAGAGGTGTGCTGTTAAAATCTTCAAATATGCTAATGAACTCAGGATGCAATGGTTATATAGCCTTTTGTCGGGTTCCACCACCATGGCAGCTACTTTAGAGAGGTGATTCATCCCCACATGCTATCAAACTGCCTCCTATCCTTTGTGTGAGGAGATTCAATGTTATACCAACAGATTTCTAGCGATCAGAGCTATGGAATAAATTCTTGGGGGCATTTTGCCTACAAAAACATGTTATTCCCTCCCTACTCAATGTGTATGAGTGTTTCAGCGAGAAGATCCACATATTTTACTAAATCATAACAAAAATTGACTTAAAATGTGTAAATGCAGTCATTGTGATTTAGAACACACGGTTTGTACTTTATTACAATGTGTGAATCTATCCAGTTGTGGCTTAAGAAAATACAGTTAAAGCATGGCTGAGCATTACAGAGGAATATGGCTGAAATTTGTCCCATATAAGTTTTGTTCTCACTAAAGCTACATATATGGCCACATGATGTACTTCCCATAGTATTGTGAGCAGAGAATAATGGAGATGTCTTTGGAACGTATTGTAACTAAATTTGTTTCCATCCTGGTGTCCTCTGCTACTGACAATTATGCTTCTAAGATTGCTTTTATATGAATATTAATCTCTAATCTGCTCTTAGTATTTCTGTAATTAACTTCAAAGCTGCTATATGAAATAATCCCCATATCAGTTATTTAACTGTAATTATGACCTTATTGTAGGAAAATAAGACTATTGTTCCCAATTCCCATGTATGAGACACCTTCAAACTCTGTTTTTGTCTTTTGTTAAGAAAAATATATCCCTTCCTTTTCTTATAGTTCCTTGAGGATACCATCTTCCAGATCAGTGATGAACTCTGGGTTAATTACTTTGTTCAGAGTCTGATTCTCCAGTTATCAAATTGCTCACCATGTGAGAAGGTCTGTTCCCAGTGCCTAGATCTAACAGAGCTTTGAACTAAAACAAAAATTGCACTATTTATTTATTTATTTATTTATTTATTTATTTATTTATTTATTTTTTAAATTGATATGACCACCCATCTCCCGCAACTGGGGGACTCTATTTAACTAAAGTATTTAGCTAAGAATTTTCAAATTAATTCAAGCTGCCCCAGAAATTATAGGTGAGCATTCTTAAAAAGTGGTTAGCTATGTCTGAAGTTAATTCTAGCAAACACATTAACATGGATATTCAATGATCAAGTTGGGAACAGTTCTATTCTCATCATAAAGGAATGGTCCCAGTTATTGGCAGCCCATGTTTGCCAAGACTGACTGAACAAATTATTTTGGAGGATAGGGGGGAAAAATAGAAATGTGCATCCTTCAAAAGTGTTTGGGAAAAATTCATTGGACCTCATATTAATTCAGTGCCTCTTAGGCATTAGGCTACCCTGATATTTTTTTTCAGATTTCTATGTGAACCTTAACATTGAATAGAATGAACGGGTTCCTTAAAGCAGCAACATTTTTTTCAGTTTTTTTTCTGGTGACACCAGAGCCATAGCATTATTTTGAATAAGTTTAAAAGTATGTACAGCCCTAACATGTCCACAAGGCAAGAAGGCGAAGTCATCAAGCCAATTAGGAGTGCATATTGACCTCAATGCTACCTAAGAACAATGTATAGAGCTACTTAGCAACACTAATCATCTCTTTAAATTAGAGTGGGACACATTTTTGTTTTAAAACTCTCCATTAGATTTGTGGGCAGAGAAATTAGGTGAATGGTTTCTCAAATGTATTAACCTTGCATGTCACCTGACTCTCAACGACTCTGGGCAGCTCACAACAATCAAACAAATTACAATAAAATCAATAACATAAAAAAATAAAGGTAAAAGATGGCAATTGTGATGAAGTGAAGGTTCTCCCTCTCCCCTGCCAAATGGCAGGGTGGAAGGCCCTCATGATGTCTTCCCCTGGAGTTTAATTAAAGGGTGGGAACTTAGGAAGGCTGCAGACCACAGGAAAGAGGATTGTATACTGAGGAACAGACAGTCACACAAATACCTTGACCACTTCATAACTTAGTTCAGAAACACACACTCAAACCATGAGATTCCCCCCCCCCCTAAAATTCTCTTTTCCTTTAAAATAATTTCCAAAATGGATCAATTGAATAAGAACTGGGATAATGACAGGCTAATTTTCTTCTGAAATCATAGGTATCCATACAAACCAATATGACATAAAATGATGGTGTCTGTTGCACCTTCATGATGCAAACCCTGGCCTTTTATATTTGTGTTCTGACATTGGATGCAAATACTGTAAGTGAGCCACTGACCTGCACTGGGCATCATGATATGTATTCTGTCACTTGCCTCTTTTTGCCCCTGACCCCACAGATTCCTATGCCTCTTAAGTCTTAAGCAAAGGAAGAACACCTTCAGATGCAAAGAAAACCTGGCTCAAGCCTCCCTAAATATTTGCATTATATTAAATCTCAGCCAAACTGAAAGGTAGCAGAGGAAGATATTTTTTAATCTATTTCTAGAGAAACTTGGAAATATAGGGCAACTCTTCTTTGTGAGGGGAATGAACAGTGTTTCTCGTTCATGTTTTTTGTAGAACTTCCTTTACAAATGTTGGGGAACAGCGATGAAAGCATCCTTGGGCAGCTTAATTCAGCCAAGCCTACGGAGAATGATACAGAAGATCAGGTTTTATGAGAGCGAAGAAAGGGAGGTAAGGCCTACCCCGCTCTTCACATTAATCTCTTTTACACATTCATTACAATGTTAACCTTCTATAAGAAAACAAATACTATGGTTCTCCCCAAAAGTATTCATGTTATAATGTGTTGGCCCTATGCGTGACTATAGGGATGTGCAAAACATTTTGATCTCAAAGTATCCTTCCCTCAAAACTACCATTTCAAGTATTATGAGATCAAAACAAAGCAAGTGTTTTGAGTGTTTTTTTTCAGGCACAGTGTGTGTCTATTTTCAGACAGTGTGTTTTTCCCAACCTCGAAACAAAGTTTAGCAGTTTTAAGCAGTGTGATTTCAAGTGTTCCAACTATTCCAGGGGCTGCACTTGACCTGATGCTTTAGGGATTATAGTCAGGCTGCTGCTTTTCAATTTTTTTCCAGAATAGCTAGTAGAGTAACAAAGACAAATCATGATCCTGCTGTTTTTTTTGTTTTTGTTTGTTTGTTTAGACTGGATGGGGTGAGCTGGAAGTGGCATGATGTGGAACGCAGCAGTTAATCACTTGGCCATAGATAAGAACACTGCATCTAGCTGCATGCCTGCCGGCCTGCTTGCTACAGGGAAGTCAGAGTTCAAGTCTGCCAGGGGGTTGTATTGTGCTTTATTTTTCAGGCAGGCAGGCACTGCAAAGTTATGTCTGTGTGTGCATGTACTTGATCATGCACAGACTACTCTGATTCTTGTACTACTGTTGCTAATGCAACTGACACTTCTGCTAGTACAATGATAGTTGAATGAGATGCTGAGCTTTGGTTTACTGTGCTCTGAATGCTCCTGTGTCTTGTTGATGGTGAGATTTTTAGGGTGCGTAATGAAGACTAGGTTGGTTTTTAGTGGTTTGTTGAGCTTTGCTGTGTGCAGTTGGTTCATAATCTTGCATCTTGTGGGTATAATGTGAATGTTATTCGTGCTGTTAAGGAATACCAGCAGCCCTTTTGCTGGTCTGTTTGTAGCCCTGCCATCCTTATATACAAGCAAAACCTCAGTAAGGAACAGCACAGACAGTTGGGTTTGTGTCTAGTAGGCCAGCTGAAAGAAGAAAAAGAAAGGCAAAGCAAAATCCATTTCTTGAGCTTGCTGCTCAGTTAAATGGATGGCAGTACTCAGAAAAAAAATTAGATAAGGATGTCCTGTTTCAGGCCAAACATACATACACATGCAGCAGTTATTTTACTTCTGAATTAAAATAATACAGATGGTGACAGGCAGGCTGTGTGTGCAAGTGCCTGCATTCTCCAGCAAAGAACCAATCAAAGGTGTAAGCTAGCCTGCATGAGTTCCAGCAACCAGAGTTCAAAGGAGCAGGTGAGAGCACCACCAGGTTCCAGCCCAAAAGTTCTAGGTGTTGTGGGTAGGTCATCAGGTGGTCCAAGTTCAGAATGACAGGGTTTCAGAAACAAGAGAGTGTCAAGGCTTCAGGCACACAGAGTCCAGATAAAACAGTTCCCAACAAAGTTCCTGCTGCTACCTGTGGTTCTAAAGTAGAGTCTGTGCCAGGTTCAAAGCTGAGGAAGCCCACACCATGCAAGGAGGTATGTACGTACCTTTGCTCTGCTCTGCTCTGCTCTGCATAATATGAGGCATGCCCAGGGACGGGTTGGTTGCTCATCCTCTGACTGCAGGCAGGCTGGGTCAGTCTCAGGTACTTGATTACTGTCAGCCTACTGAGGCTACTGTTCATCTGGCATGTCCTTGGCAAGCTCCTCCCTGTCAGAATCCTCTGATTCAGAGCTGGCCATGACAAACAGGTTGCTAATTGAAAGGAACATTGCCATGCTAATATATTGGCTTATTGACTCAGGATTTATTTCAATAACTTCAAATCTCCGATGAGATAAAATGGGGATAGTTCTGATAA
Source organism: Charina bottae (assembly GCA_023362775.1). Classification (NCBI taxonomy): domain Eukaryota; kingdom Metazoa; phylum Chordata; class Lepidosauria; order Squamata; family Charinaidae; genus Charina; species Charina bottae. Next base: position 22,497,717 of record JALMGJ010000008.1, on the reverse strand, counting down.
CAGATTCTAATCTAAATATTTTTTCCCTCAATGGGTGACAGCAGAACCACATTATCATTGTTTCCTATGGGAATACGCTTTAATACTTTTAAAAATGTTTTCAAAATCATCCCCTTGGCTTTTTTTTTATTGGATTGACTGATAGCAAAAAGCATGAACCACTGTCCTATGGGCTGTTTTGTCCCTGGAGGTGGGGAAACAAGAATGCAAAAGTCCGGTTCCAAATTCTTGTTGAGAATAACTCAACAATTATGAACTTCATAATGCATTTCAAAATGATGGATAACCCCCCCCCCAAAAAAAACAAAAACAAAACCACAGTCTCCTTTCTCTGTAGGGTTTGGCTTACGGTGTTGGAATTTGTGCAATGCACCATGCAGAACAAGTAATCTCAATTCTTGATGAATACCAATGCTACATTGATCAGCTCCTAAATGAACACTACTTAATGGAGAGCACAGAGGTAAGACCAACTTAATATAAGTTTGGATGAAAACAGATCCTTTTCAGGACTTACTGTATGGGTACCTCCACAGCTTTGAAACTCATCTGAATAGCCCTTAATTCTAGAAGTAGTACATCTCACTACAAGTGGGGGAAAAAGTCTTTGATACTTGTTTTACAATCTTAGGTGCCAATTTCCAAGGAACAGATGAGAAGCCTCTTGCTCCTTGGCTATAATTTTGTGGCTCTTCTTGCTCCAGAAAAGTTTATCCATCCTATTATGCAGTCATTCATCTTTCCAAGAATTCTTCAAAATTATTCAGACTCCTTAAAGGTAAGTAATGACTTTTCACAGTGGAAAGACACACACACACACACACACACACACACACACACACACAGACAAACACACTTAAATTAATCAAAATAAGTGCTAAAGAAGCCTGTGAGAAAATATTTCTTCCCTGTACACAGCATCCATGTTTATAAAATATGTGTTCTAATATCGTGAAAATGTTAAATTCCTAGAAATTCTCTTTTCAGTTTGGCTCTTGTTCCTTTTTATCTGCCAAAAGGTTTCTGCCCACCAGAGAGGTTTTGTGTTTATTTCAACTGTCTTGCAGTACTCCATTCCCTTATTTTGGCTGTCCCAATCACAAGGATGTCTCTAAATGCATTCTACATGATATACAGTATCTGTGCAATATTAATGAGGCAGAGTTGTTGATTAATGTTTATGTAATTGAGTTGTTGATAATAGGCATTTGCAGAACTTGCTTGTGTAAATTTATCTGCCGTCAGGCAAAAATTTTGGACGTGCCATTTTATCACTAGTGGTAGACAAAAAATGAACAAGAGTATTCAAGTTTTCTTAGAAACATATTGGGGTCCCTCAGTGAAAAACACTGAGATATATGCAGTCAGCAAATTTAGAATAATTAACTATGTATCACTTGGCTTGTGCAGTCAGTGGAACTTAACACCATCAGTGAGAACTATGCAATAAATGAGGTTAAGGCAGCTAACTATAGTCCATCTAACTTATAAAATCAAATGGTAATAATGGTTCTTGATCAAGCATTATTGAGGATAATACAAATAAGATATTTATGGATTTATTCTGTTCATTTTGACTTCATTTACTGTATTGGGATCTGTTGAATCTAAAAGAAGTAATGTGTTCATCTGCAACTAGAAAATATGTGAAGCTGCTTGAATGTACAGTAAATTTGTATAATTAGTAAGACTATTTTAAGAAGTATAGCTTCACTTCTGAGTTCTGTCTCAATTCCAGTTGCTAGAACAACCCACTTTAAGGCAGTGCCTCAACATGGAGAAGCAAAGTATTCTATCTGGACACATTTTTTTGTTTGCAAAGTTGTTTTGCCATGGTGGAAACATCTCTAGCACTATACATGCATGTGCAAAATGCCACCTAAGTTCAGCAAAATAGTTTGATGTTGTTTGGCAACTTGGTCTGGAACAAAGAATGGGATGCTGCTTCATGAAACTGCATCAAATTGGGGCCTCATCTTGATTAAAAATCATAATTCCTTTGAGAATTTATAACAATTCATAATTAGAAAGTTTTGGAATTAATTCTGATGGACTGCACTTCTGTGTCCCAATGAACTCAAGCATTTTCTTCAGATTGAACAGAATAGACTTCTACTTCTGAGTCCCTAAATATAAGTAGCAGAGTTGTGTAATCAATACAATAAATAATTATTAAGACATGCAATTATATGAAATCTATGGGCTTTGAAGGATCAATTAGTACATTAAATTTAACTGCAATTGGTAAGATCAGTACCAAAAAAATAATCAGCTTTATGTAATCAATTATAATTAATAAGGTTTCTATAATGACCAGGATTTACATAATTAATTTATATTAAGCAGTAATTTTGTTTGTTTTGCTTTTTATTTAAATTTAGTCAATCTCGTATTAATAGTGTTATATGTTTTATTAATGTTGTAATGGGGAAAAAACAAAAGAACAATGCATTTAAGTACCATTTTTGTTGTAACTCATTATCCTGCAATGATGGATTTAATTTTGAGATTAGGATAGCATTGTTCTTGATATTCAGTTACAAATGTTATGATCTGGAGTGTCCTGCAAGTAGTGGATGAATCTGTCATTCTGCAGACTGTGTGACATTTGTTATAATAGAAATTCTCACCAAAATTCAATAGTTATACTATGCCTGATATGGAAAGGCCCATAGCTCTGTCACAGGATCTTTTTTATACCCAAATTTTGATTGCCTCAGGCTCAGAATGATGCCCTCAAATAGCACTGAACTCTACAACACTTGGAGTTTTTATATCTCCCTATAAGTCTGTTGGACCCTTCATGGATCACTGCCTTGTTGTGGCGAAGGGGCTTGTGTAACTCAATGAAGTCAGGTCAAGATGGACAGGTCATGATGGAGAGTTCTGACAAAACGTGGTCAACTGAAGGAGGGAATGGCAAACCACTCCAGTATCCTTGCCAAGAAAACCCATGGACAGTATCAAAAGGCTAAAAGATATGACACCAGAAGATGAGCCCTGTGGCAAATTCTTAAAGACATGGGAGTACCAGACCACCTTACCTGTCTCCTGAGAAACCTGTATGCGGGTCAAGAAGCAACAGTTAGAACCGGACATGGAACAACCGACTGGTTCAAAATTGGGAAAGGAGTACGACAAGGCTGTATATTATCACCCTGCTTATTTAACTTATATGCAGAGTACATCATGAGAAATGCCGGGCTGGATGAATCACAAGCCGGAGTTAAGATTGCCGGGAGAAATATCAACAATCTCAGATATGCAGACGATACCACCCTAATGGCAGAAAGTGAAGAGGAACTAAAGAGCCTCTTGATGAGGGTGAAAGAGGAGAGTGCAAAAGCTGGCTTGAAATTCAACATTAAAAAAACCCAGATCATGGCATCTGGTCCCATCTCTTCCTGGCAAATAGAAGGGGAAGAAATGGAAGGAGTGATAGATTTTATTTTCTTGGGCTCCAAGATCACCGCAGACGGTGACTGCAGCCATGAAATTAAAAGACGCTTGCTCCTTGGGAGGAAAGCTATGGCAAACCTAGACAGCATATTAAAAAGCAGAGACATCACCTTGCCGACAAAGGTCCGTATAGTTAAAGCTATGGTTTTCCCAGTAGTGATGTATGGCTGTGAGAGTTGGACCATAAGGAAGGCTGAGCGCCGAAGAATTGATGCTTTCGAGCTGTGGTGCTGGAGAAGACTCTTGAGAGTCCCTTGGACTGTGAGGAGGTCAAATCAGTCAATCCTAAAGGAAATCAACCCTGACTGCTCATTGGAAGGACAGATGCTGAAGCTGAAGCTCAAATACTTTGGCCACCTAATGCGAAGAGAGGACTCACTGGAAAAGACCCTGATGCTGGGAAAGACTGAAGGCAAAAGGAGAAGGGGACGGCAGAGGATGAGATGGTTAGATAGCATCACTGATGTAATGAACATGAATTTGAGTAAACTCCGGGAGGCAGTGGAGGACAGGAAGGCCTGGCGTGCTATGGTCCATGAGGTCACAAAGAGTCAGACATGACTAAACGACTGAACAACAACAACAATAAGGGTTGGGGAGATGTTTTATTTTAAACAAAAATATCTACAGTACAAAAGTGAATCTTTCAAATATCTATGTGACTTTTACTAGAGCTATTATTTAAATATACTATCTTATTACTAATGAAACTATACTACTAATGAAGCTATACTATAAAATGTTATTCTATTACCTCACTATATACTATTACTTCTATACTATACTATTACAGATAGTTTCTAACTATTCCTATTCTACCACTTCTATTACTAGCCTACTGTAACTACTGCTAGTATAGAGCTTTCGTACTGGGCAGTTTCTACAGCACTTGCCGCTTCTCAACATTGTGCTGGGCTTTGCCTCTTCTTTCCTTTTCGTCTGGACTCCAAAGTCTTTGTGAGGAAAACAAAACTTCTTTTTTTTGGCTGCTTTCCTTAACGGCTGCTGCAGGGCTTCAGAACACGCGTGTCTCATCTAATCTCCTCCCCAACCTGTTTCAAGGCTGTAGCTTTTTATCAGCCACTCTGCCATCCTGCCACCGGGGAGAAGGTTTCAAATAGGAGGGAGTGGGGGATGGAGGCAGTACAGGTACCTGCAATTGTTCCAGCAGCCTGCTCTGCCACAAGCTCTACCTGCTTACCAACCTTGTAGCCACTACACATACGAAAACGGGGGGGGGGGGAAGCTGGCAATCCTAAACAGACTGAAATTGGGATCCAAGCATAAGTAGAGCTCTCTGGGCCCTAAGGCAAAGCTCTCTCAGATGCCCCCTCCCCCTCCAAATGAAAAACCTTAGTCTGCCAGCTATGCCTGGGTTTTTGCAGCCATATAGGATAAGCCTTAATTTCATTCCCATCATTTCTTCACAAGCAGAAAGGACTGAGAAGAGAATGAGAGCAGCTAGTAGCAATCTCTGGAGAATATGCCAGATCTTCCCAAAGTCTTGTTTCAGTAGTCTTCCTCCCTCGCTTTCCATACTACTGCTACAGCTACTATTGGGACACTGTGCCATGCTTATTGAAGGTGTCAAAAGGAGCCAGATATGCCTCCCTTGCCTACTCTGTAGTTATGTCTCTATGCTAAACCATGTTCTAAAAAGCTAAATATACTTAAATCCTTTTATCTGTGTGGGCAATCTGCCAATTTTCCTCTTTGATACTCATATTTTTTAAAAGACTCCTTTCTTCCCCATTCCTATTGGGGTTTCACTTTAAGTGGATTACTGAATTAATCCTATTTTTTGGGTGGGAGGGCTACAAAACACTGAATCATAAATTAACCTAATGGACTGGGTTCACAAAACATGCTAAGCAATGGTGGAAGGGGAATCAAGGTTAAAACTAACCAAGCAGTATGTTGTGTGAATAAAGCCACAAGGTCTTTCACTAACCCAATTAAGTGTGCTGTGCACAACTATTCAGTAGTGGCTGGTGTACATTGGGAAAGAGCCAAGGAATTTATTAGAAACAAAGGCTTCCTTCAGAATATTTTCTTTCCAACATTGCAGGATAAAGCTTTTATTCCAACTCATACAAAAAGTTACTGTAGTCTCTTTAGGGGATGGTCTGAGTTTGAGAAGGTTAGTTATAGTTTTGAATTAAAGGACTTTTTCAAAAACACAGTTCATGTTGTGGAAGTACAGATTGTCCATGAAAAACAATTGTCTTTAAGAAATAAAAAATCAATATTTACCAAAAGATGTACAGACATAGAGAATACTGAATGATGGATTTAAGACAGCTTCTGATCGATTTTTATTTTAAACTTCCTAACCATAAAAGCAACTCAGCAGTAGAACCAATTAACCAAAGAAATGGTAGGAACCCTCTCAATGGAGGCGTTCAAACAAGACAGACTGTTATCTGTCTGGGGTGCTTTAATTTGGATTCCTGCATTGAACAGCAAGTTAGATTTGGTGGTTTAAGTGGCCCATCTATAATTCTAGTTATTTTTGTATATTTATGCTAAATTGTTTATAATTTTTGAAATCTACATGCTTTTAACATATTTTTTAAAAGATACAATAATGTTCTGCTGTTGTAGGATGTATCAGTGAACTCAGCATTTATTGGCAGTGTGACACTGACATGCAGGGCTGTTGAAACGACAGATGAAACATTGAGCTTCAAGAGCAAATCACAAGCCTTGGATTATCTAAAGGTACATACAATAAAGCATGTGACTCAGGCAATCTTTTCTCTAAAGAGCTATTTGGGGTGCTCGTTGTACTTGTTGGTTAGTTATTTTACTTATATGTTACATTAAATGCAAGAAAGAGACAGCCGTGAGTACTTATCCTTCAGTGCTGGATGCTGTGGCCAGCATGAGCATCTATAGAGAGAGAACCTTCATACATACAAGGTCTTCAGTCATGCTGATAGCTGGGCTCTTGTTCAAGAGAATGCAGTCACAGTCCCCTTTAGACTTCCAACAAGAGGGTACTTTCTTACTTTCCAGTAGACTGATAATCCATTCACCCATAATCTAATGGATGGATATATATAGCTAGAATGTTATTCTAACACATATTACTGCATGATTTTTGCTTCCTTTCTTATTCCTCTGTCATTCAGTTAGCTTCTGCTGACATAATAATGACATCATATTCACACAAATGACAAAGCTGTAAATCCCTCAAGTCTATAATAAATTTATTTTACATAGGTTATCATAACTCATTTGTTTTTCCGCCAGTTATAGGCCAGAAAAAAAAATCTGTTGCTCTAGGGCATTTGAACTTAGGATTCTTGTTTTATATGAAATCAATTAGAATGATATATTTTATGCTTCTGTGACAACTCAGGAGGTAGCATCTTTATTTCCTACTCTCTAGGACAGGTTGCTAGAACCACTTGTTATATGTATCAGAAGCAGATATGTTGCAATCTGTGGTGGTAAAAGATACCCACCCACACATACATGTGAGCTTCATTCACTACTAAACTTATAGGTTAGGGACCTATTTAGCATAAGACTAAGGAATGTGAAAATCAGCCTGGGATGTGAATTCATGTATGTCTTGGTTTGGACATATTCTGTGTCTAAACCAGTGTTTCCCAACCTGTTGTTGTTGTTGTTCAGTCGTTTAGTCGTGTCCGACTCTTCGTGACCTCATGGACCATAGCATGCCAGGCCTTTCTGTCCTCCACTGTCTCCCGGAGTTTACTCAAATTCATGTTCATTACATCGGTGATGCTATCTAACCATCTCATCCTCTGCCGTCCCCTTCTCCTTTTAACTTCAGTCTTTCCCAGCATCAGGGTCTTTTCCAGTGAGTCCTCTCTTCGCATTAGGTGGCCAAAGTATTTGAGCTTCAGCTTCAGTATCTGTCCTTCCAATGAGCAGTCAGGGTTGATTTCCTTTAGGATTGACTGATTTGACCTCCTTGCACTCTCAAGAGTCTTCTCCAGCACCACAGTTCGAAAGCATCAATTCTTCGGCGCTCAGCCTTCCTTATGGTCCAACTCTCACAGCCATACATTACTACTGGGAAAACCATGGCTTTAACTATACGGACCTTTGTTGGCAAGGTGATATCTCTGCTTTTTAATATGCTGTCTAGGTTTGCCATAGCTTTCCTCCCAAGGAGCAAGCATCTTTTAATTTCATGGCTGCAGTCACCGTCTGTGGTGCCAACCTGTAGTGCCATCCTAATATGTGGAGTTCAATTACCAAATTTCTCAGCTGGCATGGCTATGCTGAGAATTTTGCAAGTTGAAGTTCACATGTATGGAAAACATTAATTTAAAGGATTTCTCAAGCAAGTGGGGCTGGAAGGCTGCAGCTGTCAAACTATTGCTTTATGCTATATAGACAGGATATTTTCATATCCTGGGTTTTCAGAGTTTCCCAAAAACCAATCTCCTTGCAAAATGTTTCCTGAATACATTGATTTGCTAAGCCAGTGAAATAACTTGCTTATTTCCAGTTCCATACAACTCTTCTTTGAGAATGAAAAGAGAGAGTCTAACAATGTATTTCCATTTTTCTCCCACAATTTATATATACTTTTCTTAGAAATGAACTAGAAATTAATGGGGATGATTTTCTTTCCCTTTTTATTCATTGCAGAGATTACTATCATGTGTACTTACGTCTAAGTTCTTTTGAATATGCCTGCTTCTCCTAATTAATCTTTCTCTTATACAGGACATTTTAAGGGAGACACCAACATGCAGCCGTGAAGTAGAAAATTGCCAAAAGGCCATCAAAGCTATCACCCTTTTGTGGTAATCACTGCTTTCATACTTCTGTGCTTTTTGAAAATGTTCCATGATACTATAATAATGTGCAAAGTGATCTCTTGAATCAGTATCAAATGTTTCATTATGAAATGAATAAGAACTTAGAATGTTAAATAAAAAATAATGAATGATTGGAAGAAGTAAAAGGGATCTGCAGATTCTGAGTACAGTAAATAGAGGTTTGAATATAACCCAGTAAATAGAGTTTTGAATATAAAATTGATACATATAACTTTTTATTTAGCATGGGAATAATAGGAATAGCTTAGCTTTTTTTAATGGAAACTAGATGAAATTTACAGAAAACATAGATGAATAAAAAAAGGAAGCTTGCCAAATTTAACTGAAATCAGTGCAAGGGCCTTTGACCTACATGCCATTAGTTTTTTCCCCCAGTACCTTTAAAGGTAAAGGTTCCCCACATACATTTGTGCAGTCATATCCAACTCTAGGGGCCGGTGCTCATCTCCATTTGTTAGCCAAAGAGCCAGCATTGTCCGAAGACGCTTCCACGGTCATGTGGCCACATGACGCACGCGGAATGCTATTACCTACCCACTGAAGTGGTACCTATTCATCTACTTGCATTTGCATGCTTTTGAATTGCTAGGTTGGCAAGAGCTGGGGCTAGTGCGGGAGCTCACTCCATCACGCGGGGCTAGGGATTCGAACCTTCGAACTTGCGATCTTCCGATCGACAAGCCTGGCATCTTACCCACTGAGCACCATGCCCCTTCCCAGTACCTTTGCTTGCTCTAAATGAAATTACAGAAAAGTTAGTTCATTATTGACAGACGGAGTGTGCCAAATTTCACAGTGATGCTCATTCTGATTTTTTAGCTATACTGTTTTCATTTTGTCACCATTTCTAATATGTTGAAGCAAAAGATCAGGAAGATATTTTTTACATTAGAAAAGGTACATTTATGCCAAGTTTCACACCAGGTTTGTCTGTATACTTCAACCTTCCAGATATTTAATCTCTTATTTGGAATTGATTTACTCAGTAAAAAGCTCTCAGACATAACTTGGCTAGATTAAACTTTTTGTTTCAGACAAGAATAAAGCTTGAAGAAAAAGCCTTTACAATATGTGAGCCTGTGCTCCAGAGTTTGAATTCTAGCTCTTTCCACCCACATTCTGAATCAATGGATACTTGGCTGTTCTCCAAGGATGTTCTCCTTATAGCATTATCTAGCCTTATAGCAACTGATCTATGCTGACATAATGATTGTTTTCAGCCGAGGAACCAATTTTTCCTGTCACCAGCTTCATTCCTTGTACCTGCCTGCAAGGAGTAGTTTGATTGCCCCTACAGTCGGTCAGGAGGCATGTTCAGTAGTTTCAAGGATGCTGGTTGTGAGTTCTGTAATGGAGATCTTGGCTTTTCAACTGCTCTATACACCTTTTTTTTCCCCTTGTAGGACTTATTAGGTAGGGATAAATGTGACCATTTTTAATGGATAACATTGATATTAATGAGAAAAGATACTGAAGCACATTTTATAAATCAGGAGTATTTGCATGTAAAAAGAAAATGCCAAAACAATATTAATGATACAGAATGAAAAACTATGAAATTGAAATCAGCAATTTGGGACTAAAAGGATCATTAGAATTTTCTGTAAATAGACAAAGGTGTAAACATTGGTTAAATTTAATACCTGGATATCAAGAATGATTTAATATGTAAAAAAATCTATTATTCTCCTTAGGGATATAGTTTACAGTAGAATTTACATAGAAGAAGCATGTAATTGTATGTTAAAATCTTTATATGAGTTCAAAATATGAGCCTAGAGAGATCTGCAGGGTACCTGATTGATATTAATAATGAAGGAATCTATTACAAAAGTTATTAAAGCTGGAGCTGAGGCCTAATGTATTTAACTTTTTTATAGCATTCATTCCTTCTTGCTGCTGTCAGAAAGATTAGTAAGATGCTAGACATTAATATAATTATCTAAAAAACCTTGGTGTATTGGTAATAAAACTTGTCATGTTAAGTTGACCTGTTGATTTAATTTGCCAACAATGATATTATTTGACACATTTTCCAATACATTTGATCTTGAATAATTAGTTGCAAAAATATAGTGAATTAATTTTGAGATGAAAAGGTGTCTACCACTGTTGAATTATATATTAGATAGATAGATAAATAGATAGATAGATAGATAGATAGATAGATAGATAGATAGATAACATACATACATACATACATACATACATACATACATACATACATACAACATATATTGCCATATATATAGTGAATATTTTTTTTAACTTACTGTACTTGAAAAGCCCAAAGCTCTAGTCCAGGGTTAGATAGCACCAGGATGGATCTGGATTTAAATTCGAATTCAGATAGAAAAGTTAAGTAAGGATCAGTTAATCTGATTCTCTCCAGATATGTTGGATTACAACTGCCATTGTCCCTGGCCAATGACCACACTGGCTAGGATATATAATAGGTGTAACCCAAACCTTCTGAGGGGCATCAGGTTGACTGAGCAGTTTTCCCCATTTATATATGCATGTATTTTACTAGGCTTATATGCCACTCCAATCATATTTGACTATGAGAGCTTACAGATCTCCAGAACATTAATAATTAATAAGTAAACATAATAACATACTATGTTTATATTGTCATACTTACCTTTTAATCTTATTACTTATTACCTAATATTATAATAAATAGCATCCCAAGTGCACAATCACTCTCCAGGAGAGACTAATATGACCTCCACAGGACTCAAAGGCCTGCTGAAACAGACAGGTCTTAATGGCTTTATGAAAGACTAGCACAGTGCTTTCCAAACTGCCACAATTGGCGACACACCAACGGCGGCAGCGGCGGCGCGTGCGTGCGTGGTGGCGGCACGGGGGGCGCGTGGTGGCGGCGGCCTCGCTAAAACGCAGAAGCACTGATGGCGTGCCGCCGTGCACACCGCCGCTGCCGCGTGCGCCCCCAAGCCGCCGCTTTGTGACACACTAAACTGTGTGTTGCGACACACTAAAGTGTCACGACACACAGTTTGGAAAGCTATGGACTAGCAGAATTGAGACCTGTCTGATATCAGGTGGAACCTTGTCTAGAGAAGCTGGAACCTTAAGTCCCAGAATTCTCAGCAGTGAGTTTACTAGCTGAAGAATTCTAATAATTCTCCACATATCTGGAGAAAAGACTAGTTGGGGGACACTGAGATGATGCAGAAGTGCAAACTGCAGGCATTTACAGTATCGTTTGCCTGTCCTGAAAAAACTGAACACAGAGAAATATTTCAAAGATTTGACTGGAATGACATTGGACACCGCAGATTGAAACTATAGGAGAGTCGTGTTAGTGTATGGCAGCAAAGAATCAGAAGGAATTTGATAGCACCTTTTCTGAGTAATACATTTTATTAAAAGGCGTAAGCTTTCATGAGCTGTAGCTCACTTCCTCAGATGCCTTGTTAGCTAATGCCTTTTAATGAAATGTGTTAGTTGGAAGCAGTGCTAACAGACTCTGATTTCTTGCAGGTTAAAATATAGCCCTACCCTTAAAGCCCAACCCTTAGTACAGAATGGAAAGCCTGCAGCATTAGAGCCATATGTGACTCTTATTCCAATTCCAAGGTATTCTGCAAGCAAGCCGTTCAGACTTCTGGCAAGAGTTGTATATCTTTTTCCTGGAATCCTGCATGGGAGGTGGTGGAGCAAGGGTCTGCAAAATGTATCTTGAAACTCCATAATGTTTGTACCAATCTAATAGACAAACTTATTTTTTTTTCTGCTAGGAAATACAATACTATGCAAAAGAAACAAAAACTTGTAATAATGGATTTATGTATCTCCAGCATCATGAAGTTCCCTCCCTGGGATTCCTTGCAACATAAGGAAGAGTCTGCAGAGAAATACATAGCACAGGTTAGCAGAAGATATCAGCAGTATTTATTTTCTCTCTTGTTTTTCAAGACCAATATCAGGAAAACAAATAATTAAGAAATACTGAATTACAAATATTACTTATATGTTATAATTTAATAGAATAATGGATTTTAAAAGATATGTGTATGGAGGTTATCTATTTATTTAGTAAATTTATAGGCCACCCATCTCATATACATGACTTGGGGCGGCTATAGAAAATCCCAAATGAAATCAAAGACATGTTATCTCACTAGAATGATTCTGGGATGATTAACATATTAGGAGCAACAATCACTTTTTAAATATAGAAAAATATAAGAGGAGCCATGCTGGACCAGGCTCCAGGTCCATCTGAACCAACATGTATTCTTGCAGTAGCCAATAAAATTCATATAACTTGGGAAACCGCAAAGACAATATGAGGATAATCCAATCTTATGTATGAGTTATCTAGCAATTAATATTGAGAGGCCTCCAATACTGGTGGTAATATAAAATTTGCTTTTTTTCACACCACAGTCTGTGCTAAGAGTTTGTTTGGGCTGTCCAACACAACCCATGATCCCTTTCTTGATCAGTCACCATCAAGTGATAGCCCACAATGGGTACATTTGCTTGTTTGTTTTTGTACCAAATATACATTGCTTTATGCTACCTTTATGCTACTGAATTGCATTTACCACTTGAATCTCCATTTCCCCAGTTTGGAGAAATGATTTATAAACTATTTGTATTCCTTTTTTCTTAGTTCCTTTTTTCTTAGCTTCAACCAACCTTAGGAATTTGGTGGGGACATGAAACATGATCAACTAATTTCTTGCCCACTAACTCCTGTTCATTTATGAATAATGTAAAAAGCACTATCTCAATGCACAATAAAAGACAATGCCACTGTTTATTTCCTCTCTTGGGTTTTTCTCTTCCTCTGCTTCCTGTTTTTTCACCAGTTGTTCTTCTGTTACCACATGTCAAGTTAACTCAGGAATCAAAAGGTCTGGTTATTCCATTTAACCAGGAACATTGCTTTTAACTGCTTATTGGTTCCCTCATTACTGATATATTTTTGATGTTGATACAATGCTTTAAAAAGCAATCTTTCTTAAGATGGACTCAGTTGCAGTGGCAATGGGTGCATTATTGGAAGACCTGAAAGACCAGGTTAGAGACAGATCATCATGGAGAAAATCTATCTATGTAGTCACTAGGAGCCAACAACAACTTGATGGCATGTAATCAGTTTTAAGATTTACATAAGGCTTTTTGTGTGTGTAATGTTTTACATGTGCACAAAGGCAATCTGCACACCAAAAAAGCATGAAGGAAAAGCAATTTTGATATAATCATATACACACTTTCATCAGCATTATTTTTGCAGTGTTTGTATGGTACCTCTCTATGTCAGGAGAGAATGAATTTTTGTATGCTTTTATGAGAAGAAAGTGATTTTACTTAGCCCTAAGAATCATTATGCTATTTCTGTTTTTTGCAGGTATGTAACTATCCTTATTGCACTTATATACTGTTGGTTTCTTTTTGTTTTCAGAATTGTTACTCCATTACTTTTGATGCAATTTATGAAATCATCAAGAACCTTATCGAGTGGCAGATGGATGAGGGAAACCTGAACATAATAATCACAGTACAATCAGATGTGGAATAGGGTGTTGTGTATTGTGACAGTAGACTAATTTTAAGACACTGTTCATTTAAAACCATGTCAGTTTGTCTGATAAGTTCTAGGTATTGTAATCAGTTGGGTTGCCTTTTCCTCAGTGATACATATGACTCAGGACTGAATATTTCATTCAGAGAGGGACCAAATTCTATCCAGACAAGGCATTGTTTTAAAAAGGAATAGTGTGTAACATAATTTAAACATTTGTAAGCAATTGTTCTTATGTTAACCAGCATTATTCCAGTGCAGTTTTGTTCAAAACCTATAATAGAAAATATTTAAAAAAACCTAGAGAAATTGCTTCTTTTACTGTATATAGTAACCATGCTAACCATGCTAAAGTACTGACAAGACAAATTTACTTTTTCCAGTACTGATATGTCAGCTTTTAAAATGGTAAAATATTCATAGAGGTTTTCAAATAATTTAAAGAATACAATATATAGAATGTAAAAAATAATCCACATTATCTTGCCAAACCATAAATCATGGTTTATGAACCACAATAGTTGCATCCATACAACATGCTAAGCCAAAGCTAGAGTAGATTATTGCTTAACACAATATGAAAAGTGATCTCAGCATGTTTCAATCTGCCTTCCTGTTGTTTCTATCATAGGAGTAGGTTAAAATATGTATCAGTCAGAAATCCCTCGTGTTTATTACTGGTTGTTGGGCAGATTTCACATTACACAGGCAACTTGAAATTTCGAAAGAGGCAAATTCTGCACTTGCAGAAGGAACAGCAACAAGAAATACTTATTCCAAAGCCTGACTAAGGAATAAAACACAAATAAAAATTTGTTCAATTAAATAAACACAAAATAGTCTTCCTTAATTATAAGGATTATAATTTTTCTTAATTATAAGGAAAAGAAACATTTTAAAACTTTAAAAGCAAAGTCTGTGGCTTGAATCATGTCAACTGGATTTCTATTTTCTCAGTAGAAACGTTTCACTCCTTATCCAGAAGCTCCTTGGATAAGGAGTGAAACGTTTCTACTGAGAAAATAGAAATCCAGTTGACATGATTCAAGCCACAGACTGTTCCACCTGGATGACTGAGAACCTTCATCGACATATTTAAAAGCAAAGAGAAAAATAACAAGAGGTTTACAGATAACATCTGTAAAAATTTGTTGTCTTTTGGTTTCATAGGCCTTGGAGAACTGGCTTACATCTCCTCAATCACTTGAGCGTGAGAGGGCAACCCGAACCCTGGCCCAGCTGCTCCAAATTTTTAAAAATCAGTTCACTTCTGAGGTTAGTTGGTTGATAGCCTAACAGGAAGCACATTTTTCACAGGAGTATGAGCAAAGGTTTATGAGATGGGGTATCTGTTGGGGTCCAGAATACCAGCATTGCATCCACAATGTGCCTCTCTTATGCCACAGATGAAGCAGTCAGTTGCACATAAGGGACATTTGATTGGCCTGCTGGTTCCTTGCTGTGTTCACAAACAAGCTGCCCTTCGCTACTGGGGCAAATCTGCCACTGCTTGCCTACTAAATAATAACGTTCCATATCAAAAAGGTAGGTTTCCCTCAAACTCTTGTCCCATTATTCTGTTCTTGTTTATGTGCTACTATTTCTGAATTTAAAGCCCACTTGGTCTATGAAAGGAAGGTTAAAGAAGGTTCAGGGGTATCTGCAGAGTATGATAAAAAAAAAGTCAAGATGGTGTGTGCAATAGCGTGATTAAAGCTGCACCTGATTTTTATGTGTGATGCACATCAAAACCAAGCAGAACCTCAATCACATTCCTTCTTAACTTTTCTGACCACACTCTGTGGACACCCCTGGAAAGTTTGCATACAATCAAAACCTTATTCATATGAGTTCTCTAGTCAGATGAGGGAGTAAAATATGAATAAGGAAGCAAGGAATACATTTTTGGCTCTGGTTTCAACTTTGCTCGCCAAGCTGTTGCTCCCTCAACATCACTAAATATGAATATATGAAACAGCTCTTTGTGGTCAGCATACGTATTTCATGTGATTGAACTATTGATTTCACTGAATTTAGATGGTGTGAGCAGTTGCCAACCTAGTGAACATCCCCTTTCAGACAAGCATGGCAAGCAACACTAAATACTGGCCAAGAAGTATGGTTATGCCTAACCTTGTCAACACTGGTTGTGCATGTGGTGATAAATATTTGAATAGGAGTAAAAAGGCTGTGGAATTAAAACCTTATAGTGGTATTGTCCCCACAAATCTGTCCTATATTTTGTATAAGCTTTTCTGAATGAACATGCAACAACTTCTTTCATAGAGCTCAGACTATTTGCAACATCTACTTTTCTATCTATGCAGTTATCCTTATCTGAAAAAGCTCTGACCTTTTGTACGTTATGCCTTGTTTGTCTTTCTTCATCTGTTTATTTGCTTTCTTTTCTCTTTTTTTATTGACACTAAGAACTCAACTTTTTATGAACATCCACAAATTTCAGTCCTAATGCAAGTTTGGGGGAAAAAAAATTTGTTGGAAAACTACCCAAAATTTGGGAAATAATTTAACTCAGAATGCAGGACACCTTTGTTTCTTTGTTCCACAGAAATATCCAGTACTGAATTCATAAAAATTTGTGATGAAGAGAAGCAGTTTCAGCATAGTACCATAGTTTTTAAAACAGCCACGGTGAGCAACATTATTTTTAAGGATCTGCACTGATCAACAATATTTGGTTTGGGTCTTTGTTTGTGATATAGAAAATAATTTGATTTGACATGGAGCCAATTTGAAAATCATCTAATTTAACTGTGGACCAAATCTGAAACATTTTTAAACACATGAAACTTTCTGCCTGTAATTAAATATCCTGGGAAATCCTCAAAGAGCTATAATGAATTTAAAAACTATTAAACAGACTTGAATGTGTTTTGTAGATATAATACACTTGCAAATTTTAGAGAAGAGGGAAACTTGACCTTATATTATTTATTTAGTTAGTAGATATATATGGCTGCCAAATTCACAGTTATGCCAGATCCCAGTAATGGCTGTAATGCTATTAACTTCAACTAAGTATGAACCCTTGTTTGAAATATTGTTTAGTGAGCATCTCTTGAGCAACTGTAGTTAGATCTGTACAATTTTAAAATAAAGGATAAATCAAGAGATATTGCCTCAAAACTGCTAAACAATGATCCAAAGAAATTCATATAAATAAGTAATGACATTTTAGCAAATGAACTGGCATATATGAATGATGGATTTTTTTAAATTGCCCAGATGGCCTTTAAATATTATCAATGGTGCAATCCTTTCTATATGCTCCTGTGTGAGGAATCTTAGATATACCTTAGCAAGATTCTTTGGACCGCTGAAAAGATTTGTGAAACTAAAAAGATTTGCCTTGAAAAGGTGTTTCATGTCACCTTGAAGCCTCATCCAGCAGTCAAACTTCGAAAGAGGGCTTTGCTCAAAGTACTATTGAAGCAAAATACCTTTTAAAAGCAACAACGTAACTTGTTGCTCTAAAGTAAAGTTCATATTAGATTGCAAAAAAGAGGTATTTTTGTGTGAGTTGCTCCTTTATTTAAACTGCAGTTGTGTTTGCACATTCATTTGCACACACATTCATACGCATGCAAAACAAATTGAATGATTGAACCACAAGAGGAGATTGGGGGACATTGCTGTTCTCTGATAATAAATACATTCTTATTTGCATCACTGAACAAAGAGATTTCCAGTTGGTTTCCTGTTTAATGTATTATTTTACTTTTCCCTCATAGTTGATTATAAATTATCTTCCTCCTGAAGAATTGATGTCATTTATCAAAACGACTTTACTAGGAATGCTCCAGGATGAAAACTGGTCTGAGGGTGTGGTGGATGTACTAAAAATTGTGCTGCTACAGAAAGCTGATGAACTACACAACCGGGTAAAGTATGCTGAACTTAATTACTACATCACAGAAGGATGAAAAATATTTTGAACTTTCCACTTTATATAGGGATGCTTGACCATTCAGAATTCTATTACAAACCTGACTTAATCTATAACAGTACTTTCTGGATTTGAGCAGACACCCACTGCTGTTTTACACTTCTGAAATAAATTCCCATATCCCTTCAAAAGAGAATGTATGAAACGGTATTTTGAAATACTTAATTTCAGAGAAGACTTTTTTTTAAAAAAAATCATTAAATATTAAATGGTTCTAGCCATAGCTTCGTGACAAAATATATGTTCCACCTAGGAACATCCCAGCAATAATCTTTAGCATCTCCAGAAAAGTCCACTGCCTTTAATCCTGGAGGCTTGCTGCCAGTTTGTGTCAACATTGCTGCACTAGATGGACCAGAAGTCAGATTCAGTTTAAGGCATCTTACTCTGTTCTAATGAAATATGAAATCTGTATTCCTGTGCATTATTTAATGTGAATTACTTAATGATAACTAGTGCTGTATAATTTTAGAGTATTAGACTAGGACCAGAGGGATCCAGGTTCAAATTTATTTGTTTAAAAGATATATATGGCCACCCATCTTAAAAACACAGCTCTGGGTGGCTCACACAAACAACAATAAAAAGCAATAAAAAACAATAAAACCAAAACCTGATGACTGAACCATCCTTTTCCAATGCATCCAGCAGAACCATCCATGGGCTCCAACCTCATCCTAACACAATGTTTGTCTATCAGCCATGGAATTTCAACGGTTAATTATGGCCCAACCACTTTAATTTAACCCAACTTTTCATATTGGTTTTGTTGTTGTTGTTGTAGGACCAAAAGAGAGAGAGAGAAAGAAAAGAGTGCTAATGTACACTGCCTTGAGCTCCTAGACAAAAGGCAGTTTATTATTAATATTAATACTACATTACATACTACAATATTAGTACACATGTGAGCTGAGGTGAACCTAATTCTTCTTATTGTGAAATGTTTTCAGAATCTTGAGGGGAAAAAATGAAAGACTAATATTGAAGAACTAGTAAATAAATATGTCTAGAATAGATCTTACTTGTATGTCTTATGTAAAAAATATCATGCTTTTTAATGAGTTTTCTCTCAAATGTCTTTGGCCTCTTAGGTAGAGATACTTCTTTATACAATGTATTATATTCTGTATAGCAGTGATAACATAGATGTGAAGAGAGCAGTGAGAGGTTCCATTGGTACGTTGGTTCACGTGGAACCAAAACAAACAGTCAACACACTTCTGACATTTGCCTGGCCTGATACCTGGTAAAGTTAATACAGTACAACTTTCTGAAAGCCAAGAAATATTTGAATATTTTCTTGATATATTTGAATATATTATTTTGTGGTGTAATATGTCATGATCATCATCATCATCATTGATGAAGAGTTTCTCCTATTTTCTGGGTCACTGTCATCATACTTTTATTTGTGGAATAATAATAATTAAAATATATATTTTTGCATTTTTTAAATCCTGGGATCTAATTGCAATTTGGAAAAGTGGGGGACGGGTGATAGGAACTGAGAGAAAATCATGAGGATGGTGATTAAGCTTCTTGCTTTTTAGCCCTTAATTTTTTAAAATTTGTTTTTAATTCTCGAGTTTTAAATTCTCTTTCTTTACTAGTAGCTTCAGTGGCAGCAGAAGCAGAACTCTGGCCCTTCCTACTGTCATATCCCCCCTCCCCGCCTATCTTGTAATATCAACTAAGATGCCTCCTCCTAAATCAGTTGAAACAATAAACAATTTAAAAAATACTAAAACAGGATAGCCACTTCCTGCCATGAAATCAACATATATCCAATCAGATGTGGTAGTTTGATCACATTACTAAATAAATGTTATTTGGAGCAGTTCACACTTTGCCCAACAGAGTTTTGTTTAGTTTAGTTTTTTGCTACCTGCTGCTTGGAAGAAGAAATGTTCAAAATTAAAATTAAAATAATTGTTAGAGAACGAATGGTTGTGCCTATCCATGTTTGGTTCTGGCTCCATTGAGTGCTTATTTTAATTCAGTTTACTGGTCCTTGAACAGATCATTCTGCAATCCTTCACAGAAAAATGATGCCTCACCCTGATTTGGAGGAAAAACATCTTTTATTTACCTTTCCCATTTGATACTGTTAACTTCATAGTTTACATTTTTTGCTCTTTTTTACATGAACTTGCCAGGATTGGTATGTTGTCAGAGCTAGAACCAGGTGAGGCTTCCTTATCCACGGAGGATTCCACTGGAAATTCTAATACAAATGAAGAAGTGGAGGAAAGTGAACATCAGGAGAACATGACAAACTCACACAGGAATCATGGAGATTTAGTGAACAAGAAACAGCAAAGTTCAGTTTGTCATTCAACCCATTACTTCCCATACCCATCATTTCATCATCAAGGACAAAGATATCAAAATACCCAGTCTGAATATTGCACTCCACAGCATAGTTCTCAGTTGATAGTACAAGCCATCTCATTGCACCGTTCTTCAATAACAGAAGATAACCCATTACCGTAAGTAAAGTCAGGACTCATTAGTACACCAATGGAAAACAATATCGCTGAATATACAGTGTCCCAGTTGCTGCCTGGAAGTGCTAGTGCAGGAATCTCCAATTGACACAATTTGGAATTTTTGAGACCATGCTATAGGCAGTCTCATAAAATGCCTGTTGGGGTGGTAAGACTAAATGTAAGATGTTTATCTGGCAGAAACAATTGATCAGAGTCGCTCCTCACTCTTAGCCCTTCTCCCCCAATGTTCTTTACAACCTCATATTTTCTTTTTTTCTGCATAGGTGAGCATATTTCCAAACAAATTATTGGGCTGTTGCTACTGATGACATTACAAAATAAATGTATTTGTGGTTGAGATAGGGCCCAGAGACATTCTGGGGAAAAAAATAATTCAAGAATAGAACATTACATTCATTCATTCATTCATTCGTTTGTTTGTTTGTTTGTTTGTTTGTTTATTTGATTTCTATAGCCACTCATCTGGATGTACAACAAAAAAATAAAACAATTAAAACAATACAAAATAAATATATATGGTCACCGAGTAAACAAAAGCCATAAATGGTTGTTGTGGGTCTTCCGGGCTGTGTGGCCATGTTCTGGAAGTTGTGGTTCCTAACGTTTCGCCAGCATCTGTGGCCAGCATCTTCAGAGGGCAGGAGCACAGACAGAAGGCTCTTTCTGTGCTCAGGTAGAATGGCCATTCTACCTGAGCACAGAAAGAGCCTTCTGTCTGTGTTCCTGCCCTCTGAAGAGGGCGGCGGCAGGGACGGAGTCTCGGAGGAGATTTGCCGCCATTATGTCGTTTCACCAGCGAAGCCCCCTCGCCGGTCGGACTCGTAGCAGACCAACAGCTTGTTGGAGTCAAGGAAGGAAGCGTGATGCAGATGGGAAGCACAGAAATACACATGAGCCAAGTGTCCCAACCTTTGATTATGATACATACGGTCTGGTAGACGGCAGATCAGATAGCTTCACAACACCAGTTCAAGGTGTTCAGACTGGGGAAGTGTAGTTGAAGAAGATGAAATGAGGACTAACGTTCATAGAGAAATGGCAAGATACAAAAGAAAGCTTCTGATAAATGAATTTGGAAGAGAAAGAAAGATCTCTACTGGAAGTTCGGATTCCAAGGAATCTACGGCAGCTGTGGAACTTGAAACTGATGAGGCTGTTCTAATGAGGAGACAAAAACAAATAAATTATGGGAAGAATACATTGGCATATCACAGATATATTCAAGAAGTTCCAAGGTGTCTACGGGTTCCAGGTGTCCATCCAAGGACTCCAAATAAATTTAAAAAGTACAGTCCTAGATCTTGGGATCAACAAATCAGACTCTGGAAAGTTGCATTGCATTTTTGGGACCCTCCCCATGAAGAAGGCTCTGATGCACAAGTACTTAGCCCTGTTGATCTTGGTGATATGGAAACAGAATCTGTAGGAAGTAATTCCTTGGTGTTACAGGAAAGTTCTCAAGAAAAGAATGAGAATTGTACAGGCACACCAACCAAAGTGAGAAGTATTGACCATCAATCTGATGACTAAATTCAGCTAGAGGCACCTTCGGGTATGAAGCTTACAGTATGTCACAAGGAGAAGCATGTGTACTGCAGGTTCCACTTTGCGGAAGGGACGACTCTAATAGATTCAAACAGAAATAAGAATTTTTTTGTGTTATCATCTAGAGCTGCGGCAGCTTTAAAATGAAAACCAATGTTTCTCTGACCTTTTTTAAAAGCATAAAAATGGAGTCTCATGTAATTGGGTAACTGCCTAATTTATCTACCTGCGTATGCAACAGATGGCTTTATAAGCAGTTGAATTATAGTTAAGAAAAATCAGAATAGGCAATATTGCCCCAGTTTAGCAGTTTTAAAACATGAAACTTTAGTAGGAAATCCTTAGTTTTAGCACTTGGTTAGCGATTTTTAACCGTGCCACAAATATAGGCAGGAAGTGGTACTTCTGCATGCTGCCCTGTAATTTTTACAATGTGAGAATTTATGCTTTTGAAACGATGTTTTTTCAGTTACCTAGCACATTGCAATAACGGTTTCCCTGAATAAGCAGGCTTCTTTGAGAAATGTCCTCTTTCTGGTGGCAGACCTCACAGAGTTGTAAACTAATACTTGTAAATAGTTTTCTGCAGGGCTATACAAACTTTTAAAGAAGATTGAATGAAGGGACCCTTGGAAAGTTATTTTTATTCATTCTTAATATAATTTTTTTACTATAGTTGCTGTTTTTGTATGGAATAAAATATAAATAAAGAACATCTTTGCCCTCTGAAGATGCTGGCCACAGATGCTGGCAAAACGTTAGGAACCACAACTTCCAGAACATGGCCACACAGCCCGGAAGACCCACAACAACTATCGAACTCCGGCCGTGAAAGACTTTGACAATACACAAAAGCCATAAATGTTAATATAGCCAAGAAATGGGGCCCTTATCATACTCAGGTTGCAATGTACTACAGTTTATTTAAAATAAAATTACATACTGTATTTAAAAAAGAATCAGAAGGGGCAAGGATCTAGAGGGCGTTAGCATATGTATGAGTATAATATCTTAAAAGTAGATATTATATTCCCTGAGGATAACATAATGGGGAAAAGACTTTGAGAATTTCAGTACTTCAATTTTTAATTTCTAGTTTTCAAAATGTAGGGCTTTGTTGAGTTTGTGTGTTTTTTATAGGGCTAACATGTGGTTGATGACTTTCCCTATCCCTAAACATTTGCTCCACAGATTGTAGGAAGTATTTCTTTAAATTCTCAGCTGATCCAAATGATTGAATGTCCAAGATTATTTATCATGTGGAGCATCTATTGTGCATATCTTACCTATTTTGTAGGATGGCAGTGATACATAGCAGTCGGAACCTAAACTCATAGCATGTTGTTCCTTAGAGAAGATTTTAAAAGACCCAAACACCACTGATGATTTTGATGGGTTTGTTTTTTTCTTGTTGACCCCAAAATGAAAATTCAATGTTTCTAAATAAAGTAGCTCTAAATAAAATTCTCTTCTGTTTCTCATATTCATGTCTGAGAATGATTATATTGATCAAGAAGTTTCAGCATCATATCATTTCCATAAATGATAATCCAAGGTTTATCATAGAATAATATTCTGAGTATTTTTGGGAAAATGGTTAGGGATAGAGATAGTCATCAATATTAAAACCCATTATGGACATCAGAAGTTACTGATAATACAAGAAACACCAAAATCAATTATGATTCTTTATTTTTCAATCTAGTGAAATCCAAGCCCTATGGATGTCCCTGGCTGCAGATTATACTGTGTACCCGAAAGTACTGACTGTTCTTCTCAACAAGTTTCCCACAATGGACGAACTGAGAAATGGGACATCTTTCTGCTTGCCCGGTGCTGTAGGTTGTGTATATGATGTATCTTCTTGCCATTTCAGTAATGATATTGGTAGAAGGCACTAGTTCTTTGCTTTTCTCTCCTATTAGCTGTCTGCTGTGATATGGGATTTTATAGCAATTTTGGAGAAAGAAGAGCTACTAGAGGGAAAAGAGGACAGTCTTTTCTATTACTGTTTCCTCTTCATTCCTGGGGCCAGCACAAAACTGTCAAAGACTAGCAGTAATGAATGGAACAGAAATTGTAGTCCCTGCAGGTAATTCATAAAAATGTCTTCCAATAATAGCTCTGTTTAAGCATTAAATTGAATGGTATTAACATTTATGTAGGGCATGAGATTGTACATGCTGGACCTGCTTCTAATGCACACTCCAAGCCTGCACTTTCAATCTCAGATCTTATACTTGAAGAACTCTCTACAATTCATTAAGTGATATCTTTAAGTGTTCTTTTGAGACAGTTCTGACCCATTCTCTCCAACCTCCTTGAATTCAGCTAGGACGTCTGAAGGACAGTTGTATTCATGTTTGCTTGGATGCCAGTACAGCTCTCCATATGACATAAGATCCTAAGAAGAATCATACTTCATATGAATAGTAAAACTTGAATCCAACTGAATGTAAATACTGTACAGATCTTTTTCAGACCTCCTGCTGAATGCATGAAGATCAGAGAGTGGAGGGCAGGCTAATACCAATACCAATACTCTATAAATTTTCAAACTCTCATATGTTCAGGCAAATGCCTGAAGAAAGTTTAAGTCCTTGATCTTATTAGAGGTCCAACCACAAACCGAAACTTCCTTTCAAACCTCGTTGCTCAATGTGAGAAAACTGGGAACTGATGTAGTGGGGCTTAGAGCCAAAGGATATTAGGCACAGAGCCAATGTATGCACTTTTATGAATGTTACATGGTTTAAAATTGCCCAAGCAGAATGACAGTTTAACCATCTAATTTTTAATCAAATTTATTTATTATTACCAAATTAGAATTCATTCCAGCAATCTGGAATATTGATTTGGTGCTGGATTAATGAACAAAATATATTACATGAAAAGAAGAGAAGAGAAGAGAAGAGAAGAGAAGAGAAGAGAAGAGAAGAGAAGAGAAGAGAAGAGAAGAGAGCTCTCTTAAGTCCAAACTGAATTGCACCATCATAAGATCATTATAGTATTAAGGAAATACTATATAACACAGAGATGAGAATAAGCCGTAACATGAGATATTAATGAAAGGTTAAAGAC
Organism: Charina bottae; assembly: GCA_023362775.1. Taxonomy (NCBI): domain Eukaryota; kingdom Metazoa; phylum Chordata; class Lepidosauria; order Squamata; family Charinaidae; genus Charina; species Charina bottae. The sequence continues at coordinate 22,472,766 of JALMGJ010000008.1, read as the reverse complement.
TTGGGGTGGAGGAGTGAGGAGAGAGAGAAACGGGATGCACATATGGTGTAAATACATGAAGATGAAGACTAAAATATTTGTATTGTTAAAACATGAATAATATATAGCCACATTAATTAATAAACCATACACAATCAATCAATCAATCAATCAATCAATTGATGACAGTTTATTGTCACAAACAACATAAGAATATATTGTCATTTAATACCATGTAATGTGTAGTTTCATGTCATGTCCCCACCTGGGTTTTGGGTGTGGTATCAGCCAAGTGTTTGGGACAGGGGTGGGGGTTTGGCTATTGTCATCCAGGAGACTCTGGTGGATTCCAGGGGTGCTGCTCCACAGTTACCTGGATGTAAGACACTGTTTGTGAACCTGGGCCATATGGATCTGATGGGATTGCTGCTTGTATACCAGCCTCTCTGCTACCAAAAACTCCCTGCCTGAATTTTTTGACTCTGTGGCCAGCTTGGCAGTGGAACTCCCCAGGCTTATGGTCCTGCAGGATTTCAAGCTTTCTTCACTGGGCCTGGAGTCAGAGGCAGCTTGGGAGGACATGGCAACCATGGACTGGGTCTAGGTTATTGATGGCCTGACTCCCAGTGGGGGTCTCACATTAGATCTGTTTTTTGTCTCAGGGCAGTGAAGTGATCTGGAGTTGGAGGACATTGACATGTCCTTGTCATGGATGGATCACTCCCTTTTGTCTTTGGACTTGTCTGTGGCTGGCCCCCACTTCAGGGAGAAGAGACCTGCTCAATCAGTGTGCCTCAGGTGTCCAATAGACCCAGTGGGAACTTGGGGTTGTTCCTGAAGCTCTGGTGAATGAGCCAGCCAAGGATGAATGAATTAGTTGTTGCTTGGATTGAGAAGACGACTTTGGCCTTGGATCAGATCACACCTATATGGACTCCCATTCCTATTTAGAATCTACATGAAACCTCTGGGTGTCCCTGGGCTGTCCAAATGAGGCAACAGAGGTGCTTTCCAAGTGCCTAAAGGCTATACATGTCTGAATCGGGAGAACTGGCTTGGTTCAATCCTGACAAGACCGAATGGCTGTGGGTTTTAGGGCTTCTCATATCTAGTGGTTTAGCATCTTTAACTCTGGCTGGGGTGATTTACTTAATTATATTTTCTTTTTGATTCTTGTTCACTGCCCAGAGTTTCTTCTGATGGGTGGCTATTTAAATTTGTTGAATGAATGAATGAATGAATGAATGAATGAATGAATGAATGAATGAAGTTTGAAGAAGGGACAATCAGTTATGGTTCCCAAAACAACAGATAGTTCCCATGTGTACTGGATGATGCAAAGATACTCTTTGTCAGAACTCTGTTGGGACCAAATCAAACCAAATGGGAAATAAATATCTAAGGAAACAAGTCTCTCTGAACTCTGATTAGTTTGATTTATTAATAAAAAGGTAAAGATGAAAGCACAAGAATTCCTTGCTTCCAAATGTGAACTTTTTTTCTTTCTGTCTATCAAACGTCTTCCATACTTTCCATCAAAGGGAATGCAGTCTGTCACTTCTGGCAATGTGACCCAGTTTAAAACTGGGCAGTATTTACATAATGGTTAACAACCCCCTTCTCAGTGTGAGAATATACTCCCATTCTTTGGTAAAAACATACCAGGAGGTATGCGAAAAGTGCCATGCTTTGATGGACTAGTCAAACATTGTTGAAAGGTATAAAAAGGTATGGGAATTATAATCTAACATAGAATGAACATTTTGTGTTGGCATCCCATCTTGCTTCATCATTGGTGTTATCATCTTACGCATAGAACTAGAGTCAGCCTACTGACCAACTGTAATGTATTTGCTTGCAGTGTGACAGTACAAGCCCTACAAAATATAATGAAACTGGCAAAGTGTGAATTCCACTTCTTGGACACCGTAGAGGAAGACCATGGCTGGGATATGTTGATAGATGCTCAGGAGCAACACAAAGGGTTTGCTTCTCTAGGGAGGTAAAGTACAAAATTGTGGATCTGTTTTAGAATGAGGCTCTTAAAGGAGAGATTTGACTTGGCAAGTTGGAAGAGGAACTTCAAATTTGAACAATTTCTCATTTTCAGAGCAATACGCAACTGTATCCCAGGTTTCTTTCCTAGGAGAGTGATTCCAGATGTATTTCGTTATCTTTTTTCACCAAAGGAAGCTTGGAGGAAGGATTATGCTGCATTTTTTGCAGAGGTATGTTTTTCACAAACAGCTAAAATATGGAGATAGCTAAGAGACAGAGATCTTGGCCTGAAGATACAATGCCCATGACTACTTATTTTCCTTGAAAATAGGGTAGGGAAGATGGGAAAGTGACCAGACTTTGCAAATAGAGTTGTTTCTAGTCTTCTCAGCTGATGTTGTGGGGATATGGAGCTGCTACATAAACATTCAGCAAACAACTAGGAAAGGAGGGTAGGGATATGGGAAGAAGCTGCAGTGGAGAAATTCATAGGTTTATGGTTGTGCCACTTTTTTCTACATTTTTATCTCAACTTTGCTTACCCCAACTCCATCAAGCAGAGCCAAGAAAACACTGAAGTAATGCATGAAAAGACAGGAAGTAGAAACATTTGCATAAATAACTCAACAGTTGGCCTGAAACAACTATGACAAGAAGAATACCAATTATGCCTTTTTTTTTTTGGCTGTATAGTCTTTTGATACAAATATAAGAAATAAATGCCATCAGATCACTAGTATGAAGAGCTGGTCACCTGAATTCACCATAAGTATTCAGATGACTTCTAAGACTCCTACTCTGTAACAATGTTGCCTCTTTGTTTTGCAAGAAATTGCATGCTATCTTTCTTTGTTGTTCTGTTTAGTTTGTAGGAAGCCCCCATGTCCCAAAAAATGAGACTGTTTTCATGAAAAAGATCTATATTGCCATGAAGCACCTCCTTAATGACAGAAATGATATTATAAAAATGTATGGCATGAGAGGACTCTGTAATGCAGTCCATAGTCTCCCTCAAAAGGTAAGCTTGGACAGGTACTAATGAAGTACATAATACACCATTGTATAGTAACACCACCATTATTAAATGAAATTGGTTTCAAGTTTCAGGAAAGTAACTTTTTTATGGCCTTGCTTCTATATTTTATTTATCAGAATTTGATTATGCAGGGAGGCAACATACCAAAGCTGACTTTCTTCCTTTCAGGTCAAAAAGGAAAAGGAGCTCATTTTAGAGTTTTACCTGACGTCTCTAGCAGACCCGTGCTATCCACATATCAGGCAAGAGGCAATGTCAGGAATACTAAAGCTGTTGTCCTACTTCTCATCCATTAGAACTTCCACTGCCACTGTCATAGCAATGCAAGCCCGAAGTTTTTTTGATGATGTGAGTAGCAAATATCACAGAGCAAACACTGCTGATCTTTTAAGAGCCATTGGGTTGCATAATTGGTTGAATTCCACAAACAATATGTGTGAAAGATAGAACAGAGGCACCAGATAATTAAAACTATTGTAGACAGCACTGTGATATTAAAGGCAAAACTGAAGTATTTTGGCCACATAATGAGAAGACACGATACCCTGGAGAAGATGCTGATGCTAGGGAAAGTGGAAGGCAAAAGGAAGAGGGGCCGACCAAGGGCAAGATGGATGGATGATATTCTGGAGGTGACGGACTCGACCGTGGGGGAGCTGGGAATGGCGACAGCCGACAGGAAGTTCTGGCGTGGGCTGGTCCATGAAGTCACGAAGAGTCGGAAGCGACTGAACGAATAAACAACAGACAGCACTGCTGTAAGACAGCCATCAACCTATTCTTAATCACTTAATCACTCATCATTACCAAGTAAAGTGTGGTTTGTATACTGTTGGTGAATGTGTAGAGGGGAAAAAACCCCTTTTTATCTACCACAATAATGGCACATTCCCTAGATGATTAGGATTATAGATTACAAGAAAATATACGGTAAGACTCAAGGTAGAAACCTTGCTGATTTGTTTACACATTTAGAGAAAGCAATGAGTTCTCTTCAAGATATAAGCCAGATATTTCAGAGGATTAAAGGGCTTCTGATTTCTAATATTTAAGTGTTCTCTTCTGTCAGGAGGATCCCTTATTAAGACGGAGTGCGCTGGAAGTATTTGGTCAACTGAGCAAATTTTTTTATGGGAGGAATGCTCTCTTCTGTGACCAGATGGAAAAGAGCTTGGCAGATCTGCTTATTCATATGGAAGATGATGATCCAGAAGTTGTAGAAGTAAGAAAAATGCTTATTCTGATTATAATGAGGTCTCATTCCAGTATGGGCTGGAACAGATCATAACATGACTAAATAAGTGGAACACTGGAGAAATACAAGTGCTTAAACTTGCATTACATTGCTGGGAACTCCCATCCCCCCAAACCCTTTTTCCCTCAGAGGGTCTGAGAGATGATTGATCCAAGAGGCAACCTCTGTCACAACACTGTCCATCAAGATTCTCTTGATGGACACAGATTCCACAGATAAGTACAAAATCTTGTTTTCTCAAGCCTTTCCAACATGACTCCCCCCTGTTTTTTTAGACAAGCAAGGCTACTCTTTGGAAGTGTGCACGATTTCTGAGATACAAGCCTGTGCGGGATCTGATAATAACTTTCCTACACAATGAAGGAGCGAAAGCCACAAACAGTTTTCTTAGGGATGTCTCCAGTTTGTTGGTGAGTAAGCAAAGGGATTCTGAAGAGCAGAAGAAATGTCAGGGGTCAGTGACAGGAATATGAACAGGATCAAGATAAATAACTCACTATTTTCTTCTGCCTTGGCACAATTCATTTTTGTTTCTTATAAGATCCAAAAAGTTTGCTATACAGTATATGTCCACTCTGATCCTGATATTTCAAGATGTAACTTTTATCTGTCTCCCTCCCCGCCCGCCCCAATGTGATAATCTCTAAATTGAAAAGCAGGCATGCTGCAGAGAGGAACATAAATGCTTATGAATCACTAGGGTGCAGACAGGCACAAGAATTAATGTGCTAGTATACATGCATGTTTAGGATATGTTCTGAACATAGTTACTAACTCTAACAATCACTATGGAATTTTGAAACTTCAAACATATGAAGGAAATGTTTTTGAAGTGTTCTAAACACTAAAGCTTGGATTCTATATAAGTAAACATAAGGAAGTTTGTGTAAGAAAATTTTAGCTCCTTCCACTCCATGCTGTCTCAAAAGTTTCTCAAAAGATTAAAGGCTTTTCTGGGGAATGCAGATGTGCCATGTGGGGCTCCTGTCAAAAGAGGGCATTAACTTAAACAGGGCATGTTGCCCAAGTTGCAATAATTCTAGTAATCCAATTTGGGGCAATTTTCCTAGTACCTGATAGTGGTTTTTTCTTCCCTCTTATTTCAGCAGGTACGGTCAAAACATTTTTGATTAAATGCATGGGAAGAAGAGCCACATCTTTAATACGTGTATTTCATTTATCTTTCCCCAATCATATGCATATTGAAGTTACAAACTATATCTCAAAATTCTGAATATGGAATATATTTTCTATATTTTTGGCAGCAAGGATGAGCAGAACAAAATTGTCTTTAAAGTGCCTTATTAAAATGTGTTTAGATAGCCCAACAAATTTAAGATCTGTGAAATTCTTTAAAGGGCAACAATCTGAATGTTATAAGCCTGAATATATAGCCTGGAGACTGCAGAAATTCCTGACAAATGGAATGTTCCTTCCTTCCTTAGCCTTGGGACAACTGCTCACAACATAGCCATTTCTGCATATTCCCTACCTTTTCTGAGTAGAGCCTGGGAGAACGGTCTAGTAAAGGGTTTGTCATTACTCCTGATCTTTTCTAAGGAACAGGGTTTCAGGGACTTTTCACTGAGATCTTCATCAGAGCATTGGTGTGCCATATAAAGAAACTTGCAAACAGAATTTCCTTACCCTGCTCCCAGAAGTTCTTTCTACAACAGGGATAGATAGAGGTGGGGGCCTCAGGCATAACCTTTCCCCTATCTTCCTTCCTGCTTTGTCTTCTGTGCCTAGGAAGATTAAGACCATTTCACAAGCTCAACAGCAGCAGGGTAATCTTAACGATCCTCCTTTAGATGATAAAGGGACTTAGAAACTAACATCTCAAAATAACCATGACCTAGCCCCAGGTGCAAGGTCACACAGCCAGCCTAGAAACATATTTAAGGATTCCCTTACTAACTTTACTCAGACTGAAGAAGCTCCTTGGATAAGGAGTGAAACGTTTCCACTAAGAAAATAGAAATCCAGTTGACATGATTCAAGCTACAAACAGGGATAGATAGTTTATGGCCCTTCAGATGCAAGGGCAAGTCTATCAGCCTTCACCATCAGCCAGAATTAAACAACAACTGGATGGTTCCATGCTGTTCATAACTGTTCATACCTTGTTATCATCCTGTATTAATAATGCCTATGTTGCTTACATTTGTTTATGTAAGATATAAGTCAAGCCAAGTCAGCATTGACTCCTGGCGACTGCCTGGACAAGTCCCTGCAGTTTTCCTGGCAAGATTTCAGAAGTGATTTGCCATTGCCATCTTCCAAGGGCTGAAAGAGAGTGACTGGCCCAAGGTGACCCAGTCAGTTTTGTGCTTAAGGTGGGGCTAGAACTCACATTCTCCTGGTTTCTAGCCTGCTGCCTTAAGCACTACATCAAACTGGCTCTCAATCCATAACTATGCAACTATACTATACAACTATATACCATGCACAGCTCAATCTCTTGAGCACAGAAAAATTAACTCATCAGTACTAATAACCATTTATGGATTTATATTTTTTAGGTTCAACATTGCCCAGAAAAGCTGGACAAGAAATCAGCATTTCGGGTTGCAGCAGCTTTACAACTAAACAGTATGAAATATCTTTGAGGTTTCCTTTCTTTCTTTAATGTAAATTTATTCTTGAACATAATATGACATTATTAAAGACCTGTGATTTATATCCTTAAAGCTACAAGGCTTAATATTACATGAAAGCATGTCATTCCATTTTATGAAAACATGTTTCCAAAGTAAAATGATATGGCTAAAAGAGGCACTAGTAACAAATATATTATATCCAATGCCTTGGGCTTAAAGAATAAGGACACAAGATTTCCCTCATGCTTCTGTTTTAATATGGTTCACCTTTATAGATAAATGAAGAGAGGAGAAGCAGGAAATAAGATTTTACTATGAAAGCTACAAGCCTGTGCTAACGTTACAGATCAGCATCTGAAGGCTTGTCCATTATAAGAGCTAAGTGATTGGCAAATATAAGGGAATTTTTATGGTGGCCTACAGTATATCTATTCTTCCTTCTCTGCTGATCATCAGGAGGATTTCAAAGCCTTATTTATCCCATCTGCATTGAGTTAATTGTACAATTGACTAATGGTATGCTTAGTTAAAGCATATTATGCTTTTAACTAAAGACGTATCTGCTATTGCCACCTAATTTCTTATATCTTATGTGTCATTTTAATGACTTGCATATTGGATATATTTTAGAGTTTTTTTAGTTTACATTTTAAAGTTAGAATTTACTTTGTGATTCTTGTGATCATATATGTTTCTTATTAAATAATTAAGGAAATAAAATCATTTGTGAGCCCAGCAGAAAAAAAGGATGCAACAATACTACTCCAAGTCCAGATTCTCTTAATAGGCATAACTGAGCCCAGTCTGAAGCAATTTATCCCCTGAGATTTTTAATCTTCTATTATACTGAATACATTAATGTTCTTCTAATTTTTTATTTAGACTATCTTACACAGCAAGAAAAAGAAGAAGAAAATAACACTTGATGTGTTCCTATCCATAAATGGGTAAGGCCACCACGTTCCTTGTTTTGTTTTTAAAAATAGTCTACAACAAATTAATACAAATAAAGAGAAGCGCAGGGAACATCACAAGTCACTTCCAGTTCCAGATAATCTATTTTCAGAAATAAACAGTTCACCCCAGAATGTTCAAATCAGTCTGTTCCAAAAGAAAATGTGATGCTCTGGAGCCAAATTGCTCCAATGCAAAACATTTTGCAATCCCTGAAATAAGCATTTTAGTTTCCTTCTAAGGAATCTGCAAATCCTGTCTGTTGATCTCCACTTGAACTTCTATTTTCTCATTTGAGCATCTTTTCCCTTCAGCCTTCTCATAGTTAGTAATGTCCTTTCCTCTCAATGTATTTTTCCCAAAACTTTTAAGGAGGAAAGCATTGTGTGGAGCATTTCTGTGTGAAATATCAATAGGCTGTTTTTATCATTTTGCAACCAAGTTTGTGCCTTCTCAAAGATTCTTATATCACTGTAGACACCAATTCTGACTACAATGATACTTATATCTATGCAATCTATGAATAGGCCACTTCCATTTTTAATTTGTTATTTCGTAGCAGGGGCAGTCAAACACTTTGTGACCACATTTTTAAAAATCATTATTTTGACATTCAAGGGCTTTGGAGAAGGATGGTGAAAGGATTAAATTATCAGAATGGCACTAATGGAATTGTATTATTTTTGAGAGAAAAAAAAAAGAATAAAATAGGAGTGTTGCAAGTTACACATATTTTGGATATGTCACATACCTGTATCTAGTTAATTTATTCTTTGGCAACCAAAACATGGAAAATTTTACTACTGTCATCTGATGTTCTGCCACAAAAATTCAGCAGTGTAGTCTTTGGGATCTCTTGTGACATCTGAAAAGATGCTGGGGGTTCCTAGAGTTTGTAGGTCACAGGTTGTCGATGAAGGTTCTCAGTCATCCAGGTGGAACAGTATGTAGCTTGAATCATGTCAACTGGATTTCTATTTTCTCAGTGGAAACGTTTTGCTCCTTATCCAAGGAGCTTCTTCAGTCTGAGCAAAGTTAGTAAGGGAATCCTTAAATATGTTTCTAGGGTGGCTGTGTGACCTTGCACCTGGGGCTAGGTCATGGTTATTTTGAGATGTTTATTTCTAAGTCCCTTTAACATCTAAAGGAGGATCGTTAAGATTAGTCTACCAGACCTAAAACAGCGACAGATAGGGCTGAGACTCAGAGTAAACGGAAGAACCTGGTCATTCCTTACATGGCTGGCGTGTCTGAAAAGATAAAATGGATATTTGGCAAACACCACATACCTGTATATTTCAAACCCACCAACACACTGAGACAGAGGCTTGTACACCCCAAAGATCAAACTCCAAAACACAAGAAAAGCAATGTAGTGTATGCAATCCAGTGCAGTGAAGAGTGCTCTGAACTCTACATTGGAGAAACCAAACAACCTTTGTACAGGAGGATGGCCCAACACAGGAGAAGTAACACCACAGGACCAGAGTCAGCAGTTTATCTTCATCTAAAGGAAAAAGGACACTCATTTGAAGACATTAATGTTCACATTTTAGACAGAGAAGATAGGTGGTTTGAGAGAGGGGTCAAGGAATCCATTTATGCCAACTTGGAAAATCCTTCCTTGAATAGAGGTGGGGGCCTCAGGCACAATCTTTCCCCAATCTTCCTTCCTGCTTTGTCTTCTGTGCCTAGGAGGATTAAGACCATTTCGCAAGCTCAACAGCAGCATGGTAATCTTAACGATCCTCCTTTAGATGATAAAGGGACTTAGAAATAAACATCTCAAAATAACCATGACCTAGCCCCAGGTGCAAGGTCACACAGCCACCTAGAAACATATTTAAGGATTCCCTTACTAACTTTGCTCAGACTGAAGAAGCTCCTTGGATAAGGAGCGAAATGTTTCCACTGAGAAAATAGAAATCCAGTTGACATGATTCAAGCTACAGGTAGGTCACAGGTTGTCCACATCTATAGCAGAGGCTGTAACATTAACCTTTGATTTTGGATGTAAGTCTGCTTATTAGAATTATATGCAGCTCATGATGACATGTTTCCATGGTGTAGTACATTCTGTGTGAAGAGTCTCCACTATTTTATATTGTAGTCAGATATTTCCTGCTTCAGCCTTGAACTCATGCATGAAAACAGAGCTGTCAGAGTTTACTTTGCTGGTGCTTTTCCCATAAGAGGCTTCTGAATGTGATAATGAGGCCCAAGCATTCAAGCTTTCTCACTGAATTTGTGAGATTGATATATCTTGATATTGTCCTATTTTGATACTAGAGCATGTTCAGAATGAAATTTTAAAGTATGCCACAATAACAGGTCACCTTGTAGTCTTCTTTCCAACCGTAGGGCACTTCCAAATCAAACTGTCCTTTGGACAGAAAGGCAAGTATGTATGTACATATATGTATGTACAGTATGTATGTATATATATGTATGAATAAGTAAAATCAATGCTGCTTATTCTGGATTTAGTATAATGGTATATACTTTCTGAAATGCTGTTTATAAAGGAATAAATTAGAGTTGCTGGTGGAACATGCAATTCTGTAATTAGAACTGTTCCAGGAAGAATCCAACTCCTAACAGCCAATAGGCTTTTGTTCTTAACATTCTGCTTATCACTACCTGGAGAAAAGGAAGAAAATAAATGGCACGCTTTGGATAGAAATACCTTTTACAAGTGTTCATGCATGTTTAAAACACATTCTACAGTTATCTAGTTTAAGCGTAAAGGAGAAGTAAAGGGTGTGTGAATTGTATTGTCGAAGGCTTTCACGGCCGGAGTTCGATGGCTGTTGTGGGTCTTCCGGGCTGTGTGGCCGTGTTCTGGAAGTTGTGGTTCCTAACGTTTCGCCAGCATCTGTGTCCGGCATCTTCAGAGGGCCCTCTGAAGATGCCAGCCACATATGCTGGCGAAACATTAGGAACCACAACTTCCAGAACACGGCCACACAGCCCGGAAGACCCACAACAGCCATCGGTGTGTGAATTGTTGGAAAGAGCATTTATTTGTTGTAAACCGCCCAGAGTCCCCCGTGGGGGAGTTGGGGGGTGATAAATTTGATGAATGAATGAATGAATGAATGAATGAATGAATGAATGAATGACCAATCATGGACATTTTGCTAAGACCCTGTTTTGGTTAAGAAAAATGATTTAAACTCTCTCAGAAATTTATCAGTTCTGCTTTAAATGGAAAAAAACCTCTGAATATTCTTCTGTTAGATAAGTGTGTAACAGCACAACACAACAAATGGCAGCTCATAGTCTTTTCCTTCTGCTTTGATTATGAAGAATACTTTATTCATGAAACATTTAATCTATGGATTAAAATTCAGGATGACACAGGTATCAAAAAACTGATTTTCAAAACTCAACTTGATTATTAGGCCAATAAAATGAGAAAATTGCAAGATTAAACCAGAAACAAAATCCACATATTTTGTTCTAACAAATCCACCCAACTAATGCCTGCAATAAAAATTGGTTTAACATTCTATGCACATATGATCACCAAATATAAAAATGACAACCCCATTATAAGTGCAGCTATTTAATCTAATGATACATCAAACCCTGACCAGGAGCATGAAATTCTAAGTGGTTGCAATACTTACAAATTAAGGGAAGCTATTCAAAAATACTAGCTCTCATGCTCATCTATCCCTGCAGGGCACAACTGTAACTAATTGGGGAAATAACACCTGTGATGTGGGACCAGATTATCACTGGTAATGAAGTGAACTTCAGAAGAAATGTATCCCTTCAGCTATGCGTATCTGTCAAATGACACATCACATCACACCTGCCCAATCATAGCTTTGCCACATTTATATATCAGCAGATGGTGCTGGCTGCTACTGTAACTATGAGTATTTAAGACTGAGCCATAACATCACTGATTTCTAATCTTATTGTGAAAGGTGCTATGCTGGTGGCTGAAGGTTGCTGAAAAAAGAGAATCCCAATGAGATCCTATGTAAAGTGGCCATACCTTGTCAAGAGATGAATAATCAGGATTCACAGACAGCTGAGTTTGCCTCCATTAAAGTGGCTGCAGCACATCACACAGTAACAACTTGGAATTGTGGAAATATTGCAAGATCCAAAGGAGAGAAGAAATATTAGTATATCACAGTCTTATTTTTATAATTGAACACATTCTCAATTTTCCTTAAAAGCGACACTGTACATAGAGAAAAATCTGTCATGTTTGATTTCAATCTATTCCTAACATTTCCAATATTAAATCTGTTCTGTCCCATTCTGACTCATTTCCATTCATATTTTCCCAATATACATATTTTATACCTGCATTTTTTAATATAGACAATTTGGAAAACAATTTCTCCTCATATTCACAGACTTTTGTATCTACCTTCTCCTAATAAACACATTTTTGTGTACAATTTCCCTAACATTTGAATTTTTGAATGACTCTTTGGTTTTGCAAACTGCATACAATATTAGAAAGAGTGAATATCACTGTATAAATGGATTCTGGTTTCTATATGCATGCTGTAAACAAGAACTGGATTAAGTTCACATTAAAATATGTAGCAAAATGCTTCCCTTTTCCCTAATTGTAAGCATCATCTATCTAAACAAGAAATTGAAAATTTTGTTCTGAGAACTGAATGAGGTTTGTAAGTCTTCACTTGTCAAAAGTAGATCTATTATTGGGATCATTTTATATTCTTCTTTATGTTACTTACAAGTCATTTCACATATTAAAAGTTTAATAAAAGAATCCATCAGTTCTCCAGGTTTTGAAGGGCCAAAGAAAGCATACATACCAGTGTGCTTAAACTGTATCATCTTAATTCTGCTTTAGCAGAGTTTAAGATGGTACAAGGCTTGAATTTTATAAACCTAAAAATATCTATTTTTCTCCAAGTATCATATTATGAGCTCTAGAATCAATTTAAGGCAAAATTTAAACAATTTTCCCTCAGTGGATTGTTTGAACATTTCTGGGGCTGTCAGTATACCTTGGTAAAAGTTAACATTTTTTACTTTAATTTAAAATTAAATTAAAGACTGTTAAGTATATCTATAGCTCATATTTTATTTTATTTTCTCTTTAAAACAGGCCAACTAAGAAAAGTAGGGGGTCTAAGACCAGGCTGCAAAAAAACCCCAAAAAAGTTTTTTACTCTAAAACTATGATTTGTTGTTCACCTATAAGAACAAAGGTCTTAACATTTATTTTATATTTAGAAGGGACTAAATATAATGTGTCGTGATTTTCCAATCACTTAATATCACTGTAGAAGAGAATTAAAATAAGGTAGTTGATCATACACATATAATTAAGGCTGTGGCCTTTCTTGTAATTGTCTTTTTTATATACAGGATTGTATTGCATGCAAGCTAGAAAATATAGGCTAAATGTCCTCACAAAAGATATTCTATGCCAGAACCCATTTATTTATTAAAACTACAAAATATGCATACTTTTCCTGAGGGATGGATTGTATATGTCAGAAATGAACCAAGGCATAACTCCTAGTTATGACATGTCCTTAATGGAATGGATGTTTTGACCTGAAATGTGACAGCATCACTTGAGAAGAATACTGTGACATGCTGAAAAAGCCATTTTGGTATGCTACTTTTAGACACATACTGGCTCAATAATGAGGTATCAAAATTGTTAAACAGAGTTCTCTAATATATATTTTTCTGATTCAAATAGGTAAACATTAAAAATCAGAAGTTTTGAGGCATATCCAATAAAGAAGAGTGATAGTGTAATAATTAAAAAAAAAGGTAGGGAAAGCATCTAGAGTATGGCTTCTGGAATTCTTTCCAACTCCAGTTCTAGCAGTGGGAGGCATCCAGGGGTGTGTGGTCACACACATGTTTAAAACTGGCTCTGCCTTGTCCTTGCCACCACTGCACCGTGCTGCTAGCCGCCAAACAGCTGATCAGTGTGCTCGGTGTCAGGGCTCAGCTTTGCTCTCAACTGGCTTGCAACATTCCAGAAAATTTAACAATCGGCTCTCGTGAGCCAGTGTCATCTGGCTCCAGCACACCACTGGAGGCATCTAAACATTCTTCTTTGTAACGAAGTGATATGGGATGTGTATATATTTGCATATGTGTGCACACTTTCTCCAAGGGACTAATTGGGATGTGTGCATATGTGTGTGTGTGTGTGTGTGTGTATCTGTATGTGTCTGAGGTCCAATCTGCGTTACTTTGTGTATTCATGTTTCTACTCCCCTCCTCCTCATATTGCATCTGTTTGTGTGTATGTGTGCCCTGACAAACACAGAGTGGGCCAGATATGATCTGCTGTGAATCACGTGACCAGGAGGGAGGGCTTCACATGGAAGAATCAGCAACATTCTCAGCTGCCACCCAACTGCCTGCCCTTTAAGGATATATTAGGAATTTTTTTTTCCAAGATTGTTGGTCTCCACAGCCCATGGTTGGATCTAACTGATTTTCAAATTTTATCTTTCTTTTGTAGGCTTCTCCCATTACATCAAATTTAGTCATTTTGTTCTATTTTTAGAGAGATATCCTGCTGATTGAGCTATAGAGTCTTGAGATTCTTTACACATTTTTTTTCCAACATCCCATTGAGTTCGGAAGAACAAAAAGGAATGCATGAAAAAATAATTTATTTTTGTGAACACTGAGAGCTGGGATAACAGAAATACTATAAATTCTCATTCATTATGATCTGTGCACAAAACTGAAAGAAAACTAAACAGATAATTTCTTTTTGTAATCTGCCTTTATCAGTTGTGGGCAAAGCAGTATCTGTGAGCCTCAATGTGCCTGTGGACATCTGCTTTGGCACCATCAAGCCCCCTGATCCAGCTGAATTTGGTCCAATTGTCCAGGAAAAAAAGGCAAATATAAGCTGGAAGAACTGATAAGGAGTGTCTGATAGGGAGTAGCATTACTCTTTTGATTCTGATAGATGTTCTGTGGCTGGCTGTGCCCATCATGCCAGCCACTTTCAGTATGATCAATCTCTCCCATAGCAGCTGTTTTGTTGGGACACCCATGAAATGCTTTACAAATTCCAAATATGCCCAATGGTCAAAACGCTTGCCTATTCCTAACATATCTATTTTTACATTGTTTAATATAAGTAGACAAGATAAGTGTAACTCAATATATGGTATGTGTTTCTGAGTTTCATCTTCACTGACGTTCATTCCCCTCTATTCATTGTCTCTCATATAATACATTTATTTTTCATGCAGAATGATAGTCTAAAACACCTGGAGAGAGCCAGGTTAGGAAAGCTTGCTCTAAAAGATTTCCCATGCTGTCCTTGTTTTATAAATATGTCAATGGATAATAAAAATTCTGAATGGGACAGCTATCATTTAAAACATACATTTAGTTTGAAAGGAGCCACTCCCCCCACCCCAGACATTTATTATGAACGTATCAATCAGATGTTGGGATCCAAAAAATTACTTTGTAGTCTTACCATTAAAGAAAAAAATAGGACTAATTTTAAAAGGACTTGATTAAACATACACAATCACTTTACAGTTGAGAATTTGAAGTATTTAAATAAACAAATAGTTCCCATAAAGTTAACTTAAATATGAGACCTGGGAAAAGATACAATTGACTAATTAGCCAACCTTCCTTGAGCTATCATGTAAACAGAAAAGAATGCAATTATGAAATAACAGAAACTGTTCAACATACCCTGCTCTGACAGAACTTATTTCCCCCCCAAGGTTTTTAGAAATAAAAAAATCACTGTTGCATGTTTGCATGAGGAGAGCTTTAACTCCTGTGTCAAAATAAGTCAACTGGGAGCTTCAAGAAGAATGAATTTTTTGTTAAACTTTTGGCTATAATAACAGACAAACATACCCCTTCCATTGCTCTGATACACATTTGGACAGTTCATGGGTGTCTTTAAACAAAGTAGTGGCATTTATTGTAACATGTATGTGGAACCTCGAAACTAAATAGTGATTCATTGATAGAATTGTACCATAGCATCTTGAGATCCCAAATTTTCTTCTACTTCTGTTGTGATTAACATTGAAGACTTTTCCAGCACTCTGTGTCCCAGGAAAGTATGTACTGTAGATATTCTGTACACTTTGCTTTTACCCATAGTCCAAAGGTATTTTGTGGTTTGTATAGGAAGCGTTTACAGAAAATGAAAGATATATGAATTAGAGCTGGGTCAAATGGCCATTCACATTTTCCAACAAATTTGTGTGCAGAGAAATTAGATGGACATTTTTTAATGAATTTCTACAGGGGAAGGAGAAATGTCCTTTTATCAGTTGCTATGAGAAAGCCTCATCAAATGAATTCCCTCAAGATGACTTTACTTGGGTTTCTATGGAGACATAGGTAGCCAAAACAAAAACTTGTTGACTACTTGAAAGATTGTGCAGTAAAAAATATAAGATTCTCTTGGCACCCTAATAACTCAATATTACTCTCTAAATTCTCCTTTGGAATAATTTCTAAATAAAATTCTCTTTAATCAGATTGAATGACAACTGATAGAAAAAAATAATATTTTATCTGCCCAGGATTAATGTGGAGTTCCCCATCAAAATGGCCTATTATTTTATTTTCCCAGAAATACATGTGACTGATTTTCATATGTAATGGAATGAGGAAAGCTCTCCTCAGAGGCCATCAATTAACATCAATTTCCCCCCCCCCAAGATCATCTCTCCATCCTCAGATATCACCTCCATAGCTCTCCCTCTGATTCTAAGGAGATAATGAACCAAAGTTCAATAGTATGTAAAAGAAAATTTGGCTACAAGTATGAAGATAAGTACAAATACTAGCCAAGTATCTAGGGATTAAGGTGCCTATAGTGGATTCACAAACTGAAAAATTAAGTTGTGTATCCCTTGGACCCAGATGATTCTGCCTGCCTTAGGACACCACAATGGCTACATTATTGATTGGTTGTTCAGCATCTAGAAGAAAGGACCAGTAAGTATTACAAATCATATGCAGAATATGGAAAACATCTCCCTGTATATCAACGATAGTATATTCCCAAATTCTTAAGCCATAAAAAACATACTGCTTCTCTGGAAAACAGAGGCTACACATTCAAAGAAAATAGTCAGTAAGACTCATGACAAAAGCCAGGATTACACATTCAGAACAAGTAATTGCTTTCAAGTTTCAAGTAGAAACCTGGCTTCCTCAGACAACAGAAAATAAATAGTTTCTTGTTGCTAACCTTTACATTCATTATTTTGCCAAGGAGGATGAAGGGGTTAGGAAATTTTTGGCCAGCTGACCCAGGTTTTTTGTAGTAGAAACAAAGTTTTCCTTAAGAAAACTAAAACAGTTAAAAAGAACTTGGCATATCCCTTTATTCTTCTTTTAAAAAGGTAAAGGTTCCCCCTACACATGTGTGCAGTCGTGTCTGACTCTAGGGGCCGGTGCTCATCTCCGTTTGGAGAAATATACTTCATCTCATGTTTTCTTGGCAAAGTCTCACTGTTTTTCTACTTTTTCATAAATGCCATAAACATGGTTAATTATTCTACCTACACTATGCTTAGAGAATGAGAAAACAGCTATGTTTATTAGGATACATTTAATGACTAAGTAAAGGGTAAAGGTAAAGGTTTTCCCCTGCACAGTCGTGTCTGACTCTAGGGGGCGGTGCTCATCTCCGTTTCTTAGCCAAAGAGCCAGCGTTGTCCGAAGACGCTTCCGCGGTCATGTGGCTGGCATGACGCACGCGGAATGCTGTTAACTTCCCACCAAAGTGGTGACTATTCATCTACTTGCATTTGCATGCTTTCGAATTGCTAGGTTGGCAAGAGCTGGGGTGAGTGCAGGAGCTCACTCCGTCACGCAGGGCTAGGGATTCAAACCTCTGAACTTGCGATCTTCTGATCGACAACCCTGGTGTCTCACCCGCTGAGCTACCACACCCCCTTCTTCTTAGTGGAATTAAAAGGGCAATTTTAAGTTATGAAATATAATTACAAAATTGTAATATCATTAAGTTTTATACTAACTGGAATTTAAAGAGCGTGCAGCCTTTGGGTGTCTGCAGGATGCTTATCAAAATCTAAGGGAGGTGACTTATGATTGCAGTGGACAACTCTGTGTGACCCAATGTTAAGCAGAAATTGATCTTTTTTTCCCCTCAAGTTTTGAGGTAGAATGTTTTCTATGTTCTGTAGGGCAAGCACTGAACTATTTGGTTCAGCTTCCTGTCCACAAATAGTGGCACAAGGTATTAATAGTTCTGGCAACTGTCTCATCAAAATACAGCAATATGATCAGTGAGGCTTCATGGGCATATTCTGGCCTCCGTGTGCTCACCCCCATATTAAAATGAATGGAGTTGCATTTATTCCCACTGTCTCTATGCCCTCCCACCCAAAAGAAAACCAAAAGCAAATCTATCTTTTTTTATTTATTTATTTGTTTGTTTGTTTGTTTGTTTGTTTGTTCAATTTATCCCCCACCCATCTCCCATACAAGGGACTCTGGGCGGGTTACAACAAATAAAATTTTAAAAATTTAAAAACTATACAAAATATCTAAAAACACAACAAGCATAAAATAAATAAAGTCCAAGATGGATTTGGAACCACAGAGTATATCATGGTGCTACGGGGCCAGCCAACACCACGAGGCACTACCACCTCCGTTGTCCCAGGCCAGGCGGCAGAGCCAGGTCTTAAGGGCCTTCCGAAAGGCCAGGAGTGAGGGGGCCAGTCTCACCTCTGGGGGCAAGATATTCCACAGGGCAGGCGCAATCGCAGAGAAGGCACGCCTTCTGGACCCCGCTAGATGGAATTCTCTTGTTGAGGGGGTCTGAAGCATGCCCTCTCTGCATGCACGGGTGTGGAGGGCCGACATTGTTGGTCCCTCAGGTACCCTGGCCCTATGCCATGTAGGGCTTTAAAGGTAATCACCAACACCTTGAATTGGACCCGGAAGCAAACTGGTACCCAATGCAGCTCGCGTAGCAGAGGTGTCACATGTGCCGATCTCCTAGCATCCATAACTGCTCGCGCTGCCGCATTCTGCACCAGCTGAAGCTTCCGGATACTCTTCAAGGGTAGCCCCATGTAGAGTGCATTACAGTAGTCTATACGGGAGATGACAAGGGCATGAGTGACTGTTCGGAGGGCCTCCCAATCCAGGAAAGGGCGTAACTGGCGCACAACTCGAAGCTGTGCAAAGGCCCTCCTGGCCACAACTGCCACCTGCTCTTTGAGCAGGAGTCGCAAGTGTAGGAGAACCCTCAGATTCCGCACTGGATCTGTGTGGGGTACTGCAACCACACCCAGAATCAAAGATGACAACTTCCTGGATCCAGGGGGCCATCAATCCACAGCCACTCTGTCTTACCAGGGTTCAGTTGAAGCCTGTTGTTCCCCATCCAGACCCCCACAGCCTCCAGGCACTGAGATAAGGCATTGACCGCATCATTTACTTCACCCGGGATGGAGATGTATAACTGGGTATCATCAGCATATTGGTGATACCTCATCCCGTGGTGATGGATGATCTCGCCCTGTGGCTTCATGTAGATGTTGAATAGGAGAGGAGAGAGAACCAACCCCTGTGGCACCCCACAAGTCAGGGGTCGCGGGTCAGCTCTCTCCTCCCCTATCAACACCGACTGGGAACGGCCCTAGAGGAAGGAGGCAAACTAGCGCAAAACCACGTCACCCGCCCCCAACTCCCTGAGCCGCCCCAAGAGTATACCGTGGTCGACGGTATCAAAAGCCGCTGAGAGATCTAAGAGAGCAAGGATGCACGCACTCCCTCCATCCCGCTCTCGCCAGAGATCATCCATAAGCGCGACCAATGCGGTCTCTGTCCCATATCCCAGCCTGAAGCCTGACTGGAAGGGGTCCAGATAATCCGTTTCCTCCAGAATCCTCTGGAGTTGCAACGCCACCACCTTCTCAACCACCTTTCCCAAAAAGGGAAGGTGGGAGACTGGGCGAAAATTGCCCAGGATGGTCCAGGGATGGTTTCTTGAGGAGGGGGTGCACGAGCACCTCCTTAAAGGCAGCCAGGAACACCCCCTCACTCAAGGACGAATTTATAATCACCTGGACCCAGCCACATGTCACCTCACTAGCTGATTTCACCAGCCAGGAGGGACATGGGTCAAGTTGGCATGTGGTGGCGTTTACAGTCCGGAGGATCCTGTCTACTTCATCAGGCACAACAGGATCAAACTGCTCCCAGATAACATGGTAAGTACGAGCCTCTGGCATCTCCCCAGATCTTGTCTCATGCTTGGAGTCCAACTTGGAATGAATCTGAGCGATTTTGTCCTGCAGATGCTCAGAAAACTCTTTCGATCGGCCCTGTAAATGGGTCTCCCCTTGCTCCCGACCCAAAAGCGATCTTGTAATCTTAAACAGGGCCATCGGGCGGCATTCTGCGGACGCAATAAGAGCGGAGAAATATTCATGTTTTGCCGCTCTTACCACCACAAGGTAGGCCTTAACTGCAGCTCTAGATTGTGTTCAGTCAGATTCAGTCTTCGTCTTTCTCCAGCAGCGCTCTAGACGTCTCTTAACCCTCTTCAAAGCCCTTAACTCCTCCGTAAACCACGGAGAGTGACGGGCCAAACAGGGCCAGAGAGGTCGCATAGGCGCAATCTTGTCCAGGGCTCCGGCCGCCGCCTTATTCCAGGCTGCAGCCAGGACCTCCACTGGACTGTGAAGCAAGTCCTCGGGAATAACCCCCGAGAGTTATTCATTGTTTTCATGTGGAAAGAGAGTTGTGTGGATGTCAGCGTAACCCCTCCTTTCTTTTTTATTTTCTCCTCTACTGTTGAATTAACTGGATCACACCTATGGTCCAACTATAATAAGATACCCTCTGGACATCTGGTGTGTGTTTGTGTTTCTGTTTGTTGAGAGTAGAGTTTGAATAACTGCATTGGAGAGCAGGATAAGAGAAATTTGCAGGTGAGAGAGGAGGAGACTCCAGGACAATGTTGGCTTTGTGCCATGGGCAGCAGGTGATTGGAGGCTGGAAAAGTGGGCATAGACTCAGATGCCCAAGCAGCTGAAAGCTGAGTGGAGCAACAGAGCCCTGCAGCCACACCAGCTTCAGAAGCTCCAACATTTGATAGCCAGCCTGCAGATGGTAACAACATTTTCCCCTCCTAGCCAAACGCTGAAAGACTGTGAGTATTAAAATCCTTGCAGCAGTTCACGGCAACAGCAAACAGTAAAATTTAAAATGCTAGGCAACAACAAGCCATCCAAATTCAGGGTGGCTAAAGAGTGCTAAAAGTTTGACTAGTTCTCTGCCTGAGGAGTTTCCACCACTAGGAAAACAGCCAGGGCAGGGTTAGCTAAGCCTGATAACTTCCACAAGTATAGGCAGTTTGAACCTGCTTGTAAAAGAAAAGGAAAAGGAGTTTATAAAAAACAATAGAAACTGAAGATAAGAATCCATAGAA
The DNA here is from genome assembly GCA_023362775.1 of Charina bottae. Classification (NCBI taxonomy): domain Eukaryota; kingdom Metazoa; phylum Chordata; class Lepidosauria; order Squamata; family Charinaidae; genus Charina; species Charina bottae. The sequence continues at coordinate 22,451,494 of JALMGJ010000008.1, read as the reverse complement.
TTAGATGCATGGAAAATGTAGAAATTATAAGCATAGGCACATAGTTAAGTAGCTAGAGTGATAAGAATTAGAAATAAGAGGGAACCTTCAATTTTGTTTAAAAATAATTGTTATTTTTGTGTAATAAATTATCCCTTGCCAAAAAAGGAGAAAAATATCTAATTTTCTATTATCTTTCCTATTTTCCCTCCAAGAACCAATCATCCTTCTCCTGATTTACTTATCTATTATAGAAAAATGTTCAATTTCTTTTTCTAGGAGAGATACAAATAACAGATAAAACAGCCTTTATGTAAAACATTAGAGAATTAGGATAGAACAATAGTGCTAGAATATAAATACTTTATTACCACCCCCACTCCCCAAACAGCCAGAGAGGAAGCTGCCTGTCCTTCAAAGGGATACCAGTAATAATAATAGAGGTCTTGTCACTGATTGTTATTGTTAGGTACACTATTAAGTGGACTTTGGAGAAGCAGGATAGGAAAAGTATTTATGCTTTTGAACTTTGATGTTGGAGAAGACTCCTGAGAATACCATGGACAGCCAGAAAATAAACAAATGGATCATCAAACAAATCAACCCAGAATTCTCACTAGAGGCACAAATGACCAGGCTCAAATTATCCTACTTTGGACATATTCTCCAGAGAAGGCTGTAATGCTGGAAAAGGTGGAAGGAAAGAGAAGAGGACAACTTGCAGCATGGTCGGTGGACTCAGTTACAGTGGCCATGGATGCCCCATTGGAAGACCCCTGAATGATCAGATTAGTGACACACTGTCATGGAGAAAATCTATCTATGTGATCACTAAGAATCAACACTGACTTGATGGCATATATACAATCAATCAACCACACTATTAAGAATATTTCTTAATTTGTCTAGTAAGTTCCTATCAAAAAGATTTATTCCTTAGATGCCCTGGAGAACCCAAGCCATGTCAAGCTTTAGAAGTAATCACTGGCATTTTGAGTGGTCACATTGTCTAATGGAAGTTACCATTCCTGTAGCATTCTGGATCAAATGGTCTAGAAGACTCTTCATTTATAACACATTTCAGTCATCTAATCTTGATATACCAATTGCAAACATGCCAGTTGCAGATTCATTGTTCTCTCTGGAGCCTTAATGGAGCAGCAGTGGTGATTATTCTTCATGTCCCATTGCAAATGATGTCATGGGACACCATGCTTTTCCATGTTGCCATGGCACCTAGTATGCTGATAAGAAGGCTGTTTCCCTATTCTGGACTAACTGCCATTTCCAAAGACACCCAGAAATCAGAATATTTTTAATGAACTTGTGCAATATGTGTTGTTTGAAGAGCCTTCTTTTGCGTTGCCTCTCTGTTCTTTTTTCCTGTCTTTCGCACTTTGTGTTATAAATTACAGTTTTTCTGTAAATGTCCAGCTGAGCCACAATTGAAACACCGGTGGCTAGCTAAAGCTGTTGCCTCAGCTTAATTGCTCTTCCCTGTTTTTCCACACTGTAGCTTATCAGAAGAAATGGGTGGCCATTCCTGTCACTTCTCCCACTCAGCAAGCAGTCGTCCAGAAACATATGAAGGAGTAAGTTCAGCCTCAGGCATTGCTTCTAGGGTGAAAATTAATGTATCCCACATTTCATTCAGTGAAGATAAAATAATGTATGCTTTTGTTAGAGGTGTAAACTCTATTCCTCTCTCTTGCAATTCTACAAACAGCTGATTTATAGAGTTTAAATGCTCAGGTAAGCTCCCTTCCTCAGACAGATAGGCTTTATAAAGTTTCTAGTTAGAGAAACCTTACTTCCAGCTGTTGCTTTTATATGCAAATCACTTAGTGCCTCCCACAGTTGTTTTGCAGACTGTAAACCACATACATTTACTAGCTGACTGTCTTCAACTCCCAAAATAATGGACGCTCGGGCATGTTCATCCAGCCTAAACCATGCATTGGAGGGATTTGCTGGAGTTGGCTCAGCTATCGGAGACCATAAATCTTCTCTCCAAAGGTACATTTCCATTTTTAAACTCCAGTTTATGTAGTTAGTATCTGATAATCACTCCAGAGGCATTCCTGAGTACTGAGAAGTGTCCATGGCTTCTATCTTTACAAAGCACCTCATAAATTCCTCAGCAAGCTTTTCTGCAAACAGAAAACAGTAACTTCAAAGAGAAAAACACTTCACTTGCCTTGTTTACTTTTTTTCAGATTCAAACAAGCTGCTGCTGAGCTTGTCTCTTCTCGTGCTTCCTGGGCTCATAACCTGTTGGAGTGTGTGTTTCTTTCACACGCAGAGTCTCAGAAAGTGATAAGCATTCAGAGACCAATAAATAACAGTATATAGTATAAGTTTATAGTAACTTAGTTGCAGTTGTATTAGTTACTCATACAAACAGATACTATTTACAGTTTTCTTCCAGATCCCTGGAAATGTTACAAAATCACATACCAAGTAGCAGAAACAAACAGAAGGCAGTGAGCATAAGCAGTAAGGCAGGGCGGAGTAGGCAGGCAGGTTCTTTTATCCTCTTCAGCCTGGATCACATGCTGCCTGACCTTTTAAAGTTTGCAGGTGTTTACCTAATAAGGGTTTATTGATGAGACTTACTCCTCAAAAGAATAATACACCAACATGAGACACTGGACTTTGTATTTGTATTTTGATTTTGGATGCCAGTTTTGGCTTGCTATCAGGATGTCTTATTGCATTGCATTGGATTGCATTGCCTGTTAATTATGAAAGGAAAGAGAAGAAGAGCATGACCAGCAGCAAGGTGGATGGACTAAGTTACAGTAGTAATGAGCGCACCCTTGGAAGAGCTGAAGGACCAGGTTAGAGACAGATAATTATGGAGAAAATCTATCTGTGTGGTCACCAAGAGTCAATACTGACTTGGTGGCACATAAACAATATCCCCTTTCCCCAAGAAGTCAAAGAATTCATATACACATTTCTGATTTCATGCTATAGTGATAAAGACTATGCTAAAAGATAGTGACTGACCAAAATTATCAAGTAAGCTCCATGGATAAATGGGAGCTTGAATCTAAATACCCCAGGCTCCTGTCCAACATTTTAATAATAATGCTAAATCAGTTATCTCTTCAGTTATTTCTGCTTGTTGAGATGTACATTTGAGATGTCACAATACATCTTACTAGCCATATTTTTTTCTCTTTTCTTCAAAATATTCAGTGGTTCCCTCCCCAAAGTAAACAACAAGACGACAACAAAATAGATACAAGGTTATATTCTGAAAGAGAATAAACAACTTCTACAGGAGAGATTGGGAAAGAAGGCCAGTTTTGCCTCATTTACACTGAATGTATTGCTGTGATATAGACAGCAAATTAGAAAAAGTGGTACAAACTTCAGATAATTTCTAATATGAAACTCAAAGGTCAGTTGTATACTATAAAATAAGAGCACTGAAAAAAATTGAATTCACAGCAAAATATTTTTTACAAAATTAAAATAGTGAGTAGTCATTTGGTTCAACTGAGCTATATTGTTAATTCAGTTATGGCAAGTGTGTGTCCAGTTTTTAAAAATGGGCATGATCACAAATGTGACCCTATTAGCACCAGAGAAACTTTTTTTTTTATTATTAAATTTTATTAAGTTTTACAATACGTAATAAAATTTAAAGTAGAAAAAGAAATAGAAACAGAAATACAAAATAAGAAAAAGATAAAGAAAAAGTGAAGTCAAGAAATAATAAGCAAAGAAAATATAGAAAATAGATGTCCTCCAATCTATCTTTGAACTTAAAGTACAACAATTGATTTTAAATGTTAGTCCTTCATACAGTATACAGGAACTTTTCTTTGTCATATGCCTTTTGATTTCTTAAATCCAATCTTCTAACCTTCATCTTACTGTCTCCCAATAATCCATCTTTGGCTTCCACTCCTTGAAGTAGTAGTTAAATGTTGAATGTTCATTACTACATATTTATATCTTCAATAAAGACCAATTAGTATAACAAATAAAAGCCTTATTTACTTCTAATAAACTACAATATATTCTATTCATATTATGACTCATAACCTAACATGTTATGTAACTTAATACATAATTTAGCAATTCTTATAGTGTTCATACATATATATTTCTATAATTTAATTCTAATATATATATATATCTCCATAAAAAAGGAATTCTTGAATCTCAATTATCCATCTGTAATTTCCATTCCTTGTAGTAGTGTCCATTTAAACTAAATGCATAATCTATCATATCACTTAACCTAATAGCTAATATATCAATTCTTATAATATTCATACAATACATATTGATATATATCATCCTGTAGTAACCATCATTCTAATTCCATCATATCATTATCTTCTCATAAATATATCTCTAAGGAAAACAATATTCTATAATATCAACTTGTGTTTGTATTTAGCATCTTACATTTAGAATATCACTTTTTATATATCCATACAATTTCTCATAACAATTCAAGTCCATATTTTTTCATTAACCTTTATATCCATACAGTTTCTCATATCTTCTGTTTAGGTTATGCCAAAATCACAATACACTGTGGGAGATTCGCAATATACAGCCTGCTCTTTTCTATATCTCATATAGAATATCAGAGCAACCTTCTCTCCCTTTCCACATATTTCACAACATCCATCCAACTGTGCACCCATATTTTCACTCTGTCTCCACTGCCACAACATATCTATACCAAGATTGTAGTGTAAAGCCTTCAGAATGTTCTTCTGAACTAATATACTCAAAATTTCCTCCTTCTGTTTCTCCTCCACTTGAAAAACATTTTTCCTTTCTGTCTCCGTTTCTGTTCTCTGTTCTTTCTCTCTGTTTTGCAGAGTTACGAACAGTAATTCCAACGACCTTTGAATATTTGAAAAAGCCTCAGTAATCTCTCTTCTGAGCTCCTCAGGTACAAGTTGGAAAACCATCTTTCCTGTGTCCTTCAAATTAAAACAACAACCCTTCTAGTCAAAACAATAATCATGTAATCTGTCCATAGAATACTACCAGCAGAATCTATTAAGCAGAACGTCGTTGTTGTTGTTGTTTTTTTTTTTTAAAGTCAAAAGAAAAAAGAAAGTTCCAATAATCCAAAATACAGGAGAGAATAATATTTTAAACAGTTTATAGAAGGAGAAATAAAAAATATATTCCAAATGAAGCAAAATCCAACCAGGGAGGATGTAGAAAAAGACGACAAGGAAAAAAACACGTTACCCTGTGTTTTTATTCTTCAAACTGCGAGCTTTCGTTCTTCAAGCTGCAAGCTGCTTAATCCAAACAAAGAGTTTCTCAAAAAATGAATAGTCATTTAGTTTATCAAGTGAAGAATTACAAACAGAGTCTCTTAAATCCCTCTAATACAAAAGAGAAGTAAAAAAAAAATGCAGACGTTTCATTATGTTGCAAATATAGAGTCCATCAAACTTCCACCAGAATCAGTTATAGCAAAGAAAGCACAAAGTTAGCCAACATTTTCAACAAAGTCCAAAAAATAGATCTTAGATTTCCAAAATATTTTAATCTAAAAAAAAACATTCCTAAAGTGATCTAAAAGCGGCTGGGCGCTCTTGTGTCTCTTCAAAGAGACTTGTTTCCCCTGCGAGAGCCTGATATATCTCGGCCATTGCCTTGCACTTACCCTGTTCCTTCCGCGGTGGAAAACTACAGAAAAAACAAGGGTAGGCAATCCCAATGGCCCCACGAGTAATCTTCTGGTCTCCCCTTCTCCAGGGGAAAAAAAACTTCAGTGGACCACAACTTCTGCAATCCACGCAAGCAAGGGAAATTCAGTCAGCTTCTCTGAGAAATCTGACTGGTCGAGCTGGCAGCCAAGCCTGGAGTCCAGCACCAGAGAAACTTTCATTATTTGAACACTTACATGATCTTAGGGGACAGTGTGTGAGAAAATAATTTAAAAAAATGGTAGAAGACACTGAATGGTTTTTGAAAGACTCTGCTTCTGAATCTGTCTTCTAGTCTTTGGCTGTTCTTGAAACACTGTCATAAGCAGTATTGCTGACTATTTTCTTGTGTAAAATTTTACTACATTTAATATTAGAGAGGACTTGATGTCTTTGTCAGCAGTGGGTGACACTACCAAAGAAATAACGATTTTTGAGAAAGTTTTGCTGACAGAACAAAGTGTGTGCTTATGATAGCAAAATCCAGTGATTTTAGTAGCGATGGACTGCCAAGCCATTTTTGACTGTCAAACAGAGACTTCTTATTTTTGTTAAGGAAAAAAAATCAAGTCTCAGCTGGATTCAGATAAATTGGTATAATGCCTCTGCATCATTCATTGGGGAATTCATTAGGAGATTTCGAAACACTCTTGGGAATTAAAGCAATCGTGTTCCTATGAGAACTTATCTTTCCCAATGGTAGGGCATTAGGTAGCAGCCAATTCAAGATACTCTTGAAGGACATCTGCAGAAATAGGCTAAAATGGTTCTGTGAATTGAAAAACAAACTCATAGTATCTAAGGATAGATGTATTTTACCTCTCAGTGATCCAAAGTGGTTGTGGGACCTAGAATTCTTGGTAGATATCAGTGACCCTTTTCACAGGTTGATCTCAAATTGCAAGATATCAGTTACTTTCTTAAAATGTGAGAACAAAGTAAGAAGTTCTGAGATAAAGTTACATTTGAGGCAAACACTGCTGGTGAAAAGCAACAGAGCTTATTTTCTATTGCTCAAGAATTGACACCTGAGATAACAGCAAGGAAGATTATGAAATGTACAATCTTGCTCAAGAAATGAAATGAGCAAAATAAAAATCCTACAGAGACAAGAAATGAAATTAGGCCTGCCTTGCTACATCTTTAATATGGAAACAGATGATTTATCCAAACATCTTCTAAATTACAAAACAACAGTGAAATATGCCATGGCTGTTCTAGGGTTTTAAAAATTATGGGTAAGTGCTGAATGAATGCTAATGTTCTGGAGTGGATTGTTGGAAATATGTATTGCTCAAAGCAATTGTTCTCAAAGTTCACTATTTCCAGAATAATTGAAAGTTACTTGTGGGAATAATATCTTCAGTACAAAAGCTTATTCTAAGGCTAACTCCCTAAAATGAGATTACAAACATAATGTTATAAGACATAGCAGAAGTGAAGAACATGATGGAGTGGATAGGGAGGTGGATCTCACATACAGCAAATGGTACCCTTAGGTTCAAAGCCAAATTGATTTTGGCTACTGGAATGTGGCCAGTGAGAACTTGGCCAGAATGAATTTTGACTATGCCAGCTGAAAAAAAATCATCTTTGCATTAAATAGCCTGTCCTTCCCTCAGATCAATGGACTGTAGCTACTTTCTGCCAAAGCAAGAACAGTCATGCATGTGAACAGAATGAAAACAAAATGCTGAAGATTTCACTGGAACTGCATAAAATTCTCCATTTATTGTGCCTGGTGGGACAGGATGGTAAGATTTAATGCTGTCCTTTCCTGAGCACTTTTTTATTTAATTAATTGTTTAGGCCACCTGACTCCAGACAATTCTGTACAGCTTACATTTTAAAACTAAATAACAATAAGATAAAAGAAACCTATCATGTACATTCAGAAGAACAGACACAAAACCCCAAAATTGGTGCTAAATCTGGAATGGCAGTTCGTGCCCATCACAAAGAACAAATGTCCATATATTTGGGAACATGTCCTTTTGAAAAAGGTAAAAGTCATAGAAAAGGTTGGTTATTAACTTGCATGTTTTTTTTAAGTAATGAATGTTATATACATGGTGCCCACAAAATAACAGCATGCACATTTAGTGCATTTCAATAATTCTCTCTGAATATGCTTGTCCTTCATGGTGCAGAATTTTGGTTATGTGCATTTTCAGATTAGTCTAATCTGATTCCTACTTATAGAATTATCTATTCAGTATAACTCTGCCCTGTAGCATGAAATTCTAAGCAATTACAAGACTTTGTAATCAAGAGATGTTGCTAAGAAACATTAGCTGTCATCCTTGTCTATCTGTCTGGGATACAACAGAAACTAACAGCTATAATATGTGTCAAGAAAATGATCTTTGTGATTGGACTAGGTAAGAGAAAATGCAGTGTTCCTGAAGAGACATTTTCCTCCAGCAATAGTAATCTGCAGCCTATGTTGCCTAACAAAACACATTTCCCCCCTACTGGATAATTGCAACACAAAATTTAGAGTGTGTGAACACTGAAATCTAACATTGTTTCAATTCATGTTATTAGTTTGGGAACTGTGACTTATGTAGGTCCATATTAAAATGCAGAATGAATATATTTCTCCCCAATCTTTATTTTAAAATAGCAATTTGTTCCCATCCAAAAATGTAAGTACTGATTAAAAGCTACTTTCCACCCTACTCTAGCTGCTACCACTGGAGAATTGCAAATTAGAAGAGAAATAGAAAACAGCTTTTTAAAAAAATAAGATGTAGAATGAACTTTTACTTTATCAAAAAAGTTAAACCTTGATTATAAGGCAGGTAACAGCAGAAAAAGTGCACAATACCCCAAAGATTATATTATATGAAACAGCAGAGTTCTTTATATAGAGCAAATGGGAAAATGGAATCACAATCCAATCATTAAGCTCAAGTTCTTATCTTAAATCTTTTTTAAAAAATGTTAACAACTTTGTATTAACTTTATATTTGCCTTCCTTTCCTGGCAAAGGTTATTTGCTGTTATAGTTACAAATATCAACAGGTGGATTTTCTCTGGCATTAAGATTTTAGCAAGATGAGAACAGATTGTATCAGTTTAGGGTGGTGATTAGGATGCTCAATTAGAACCAATGCATTCAGTCATGAAAATCAGTAATTATTTGGAACAGTTGCTACCCCTCATTTGAACCTGCCTTACAGGACTCCCTTTAGAGGATAACATTGGAAGAGGGAATACGATATATGGCATCCTTGAGCTCCTACAGCAGAATATGATCTGAAGGCCATAAATCTTTCAGCACTACTACTGTTGTCTCTTCGCCCTTCAACCTTCAATTCATTGGACCAAATAAATTGATGATATAATTAGCCATTTTCCTGCAGTCATTTTTTGAAGAAGTCCTATTCTCAGTAGCAAAATAGATATCCATCCCTGTTTTAGAGGAAAAGTGGGATATAAATAAATGAAAAATATACAAAATGATTTCCTTTGAATGGGAAAAGGACAGGAAATGAATGTCACTCCCTCTTAGCATTAAAGCTAAGCGTAAAGCCAACCCATCACCAACCCCAATAGAGACAAAATTGTAGCCATAGTGGAAAAAAACAGGGCATACCTGATAGTATAGGATGTGGTATTATTGAAAAGGAGAATTGTCCTATTAATTGCATTTAACTCAGTTTTGTTTTAATTAAATGCAAACTAAATAAAACTTCTTTACATTTTCTATTGTCCACTTCTTATCTTAGTTATGAATACTTTTTGGATCATGACCATTGACATGCCACCCAAAGGCCTGGTTCAGCTTTCAGTCCCAAAAGTGTTATTAGGCTATGGCATTAGGCCATCCAGCTAGCTTCCCTTTGTTGCCTTTCAAAACATGAGTGTAAAAGCTACCTTTTCCTGTAGTCACCATTGTCAGAAAGAGAATCCAGCATCCATATGCAAATTTAGGTACCATTAATTCTTTATATTTCATGGTTACTAAAAAAGAGTTTCAAAATTGTCTTATGATATTCCTTGCCTTGCCCTTGTTTGAAATCGAATAACACAGTGAAAATGAAAAATGAAGCAAAGCAAAATGAAGAAATAAAGGAAGCAGCAGAACAATTGAAAAAGACCAGATAGCAAATATCTCATTTCACCTACCCATGAGAGTATTTTCTGTTCCTGTTCTTTGGCTCCTAGATGACAGAAGATAAAAGGAGTGAATGGCTGTTCAAAGCAGAAATGTTATTCAGAGGTGAAACTCAGGACAGCTTCATAAAATTTCCATTGGGCTCAGTGAAGCTCAGGGAAAAACTACGTGGATCCAACAGAGAAGAAGAAATGAAAGAACTTAAGGCAAAAAATACTATATATAAGGAATTTATGAATGTATGTAAACAGTTCTAAGATGCTAAGAGTAGGAGAGATAAAATAACAGTTATAATTCATTAATTAAATTAATCAAATAAAAGCACAGAAATAATAAATAACAGTTTCCCCTTGGGGATTGCATAATCTATGTTGTCCCTAAATGCCCTCCTAAGCAGCCACATTTTAATGGTTCTTTGAAATTCTAATATGAAGGGGGTGGTCTAAATATGTGTGGGTATGCTCTTTCAAAAGAGGGGAACCATCACCAAGAATGCTGGACTGTAGATATTTCCTTAGCTGTGGGAGCCTAAGCAAGCCTTGTATTCTTGGTCATACTGGATGGACAGATGTGGTCTGGAGTTGTTTCAGAGATGACTAGACCCAAGACATGAAGACTTTTAAAAATGACAAACAGCACCTTGAATTACATAGCACATTTCTAATCAGAGATATCAAGCCAACTTGATGTGAATTTTCTTTTAATTTGATGGAAACTGTTATTTATTTTTGCTGTGTTTTCACTGTTGGAAACAGGGTTTTTCCTGTTGAGATAGGTTAGATTGCCATCAATGTTTTCCTTGAGATAGGATAGATTGCCATCTTGGTGAAGAGGTTGTACAGCCTGAGCCAACCACTTCAGAAAGCTTGTAATCAAATCTATTTATGATAGCCACATTCCCACATACTGTAAATATGTCCCTTTTTTTTAGTTGTGTCCCCATAATATTGCCTTCATCCCATCCCCAGCCTGTGAATAAAACAGTCTTAAGTTGTCCTTAGGTTTATCTTCTAAGTACAGTTTGAAAATCTGTTCTCCATTGCCTAGGAGAAAAGTTAGGCAACTGATTGTGGCTCGGTAATTCTCACTGCCTTATCTTCTAGGGGACTTCCCACCTGGCATCTTCCCTGTAACCCCAGTGTGAGAGTAAGACTCCCACAGCTGCTGCCTGTCTGAAAAGTAAGAAGGCAAACTTGAAATAATGAGAATTTGCTGTACCATCACCTCCTGGCCATCTAGTATCAAGGCATGTGATAAGATGTATCAACCTTTTTTTCTCCTTGAGAGATAAACTAGTCTTGCAAGAAATAAACAAAATTAAACTATTTTTAAAAGTAGAAAAACTTCTTTTAAATATTAATATATCAGTAATTAATGCTGTAAAATAGGGAATGCAAAGCCAGTCCAGTCTGCGTATCCAGCAACTGCAAATTTATGAAACAAGAAATGGATCTAATAGGGCATATAAAAATACATATAATGATTATGAGAGACCACAAGATGAATCTAATCTACCATTGAGAGAAACTATGCATAAAGAGATAGATAGCAGTTTCCCTGAAAGTTTGATTCAAAATGACAGTAAAATATAATGCTGTTAAACTGTGCAGGGAAAGAAGAGTGATTGCAACACAGAGAAAATAAAGATTAAATTTAGCACAATTTCAAGTTAGATATGTATCCATTTCTGCTTAAGTAATAGATACTTGATTGACTTTCCTTCTGATTCAATTCACCGGCATTGACTTCTCTTTTCTGGAAGTTCCAAACTAATATCAGGCTGAAGGAGAATGACTTCAACTTTCTCCTCCTCTCCGGCCTAGCACCTGACTTCTTGTTCCACTTTCTTCCCCAGGATTTCTGCTTCCACTTTTCAAAATGACAAAGACCCTTCCTCCCAGAGCAAGCAGCCTGAGACAGGTTCCTAAGTGTCAGTATGGTGACTGCAGGCTGGCTTTCATAAGGCTGGCAAAGACTGGGAACAAAACAATAAAGGTATGACAAGGAACAGCACATGTCATGCTGATACATTTTTTCTGCCAACACAATGATGAGTGGATAACAGTATAACTTGGAAGTGAGAAAAGGCCCACTGTGACAGAACAGACAGAAAGCCTTCTCCCATGTAACTGGAAAGCTAGTGGATTCTTTTAAACAGTCTCATCCTGAGTTATTTAGAACATTAGAGTTATATCCAGCACTGAACTGTGGTTAGAATGGACTGACAGGATGTTACCATCAAACAGTCACAAGCACCAACATATGGCCTCAATCAACCATCTGGCCCCAGTATTCTGAACTAGCTGCCACTTCAACACTCTTTTTCTTTGCCTCAGATAACAAGATGACTTAAATAGTAAATTTATCTCAGCCTTTACTTCTTATTTGCAATATATATTCCTTTATAGTATGTGCCAAAATTCAAGTGTGACCCTAAAGCAAGCCATAGAATTTGTGTATGAGTAGGGAGGGGAGATAAGTTGAGATAACACAAGTATGAGGCAGTCCTGATATCCCTCTATTGATTAGCTATCAGCACAGGATATAACAGCATTGCATCTTGTTTTTCCCTCCCCCAGCCTACCATATGTTTCCACTGTTTAATCTATTTGAAAGTAAAGAACATAGTCAATTTGGGAAAAATGAAGTAATATAGCTAATAAAAAATACAACATGCAATTTTAAGCTACAGTGAACTGAATAAAATATGGATCAAGAGTTTGCCATTTTTTTATGAAACTCATTAATCTTACTAATGATTTATTGGCCATCTGAGTGTTTCAGTGTGTAAGAAAAATTGATCTATGCAGCTGTATTTCTTTATGCATGCTTTTATGATAACTGCAGGGATTCACTGACTTGTTAAGATTTTCCTTATTTTCCTTTAAAACAGTTGGATACTAAAATAAATGTGATTTATGGTTGCAAATAGCCTAACTGGTTTATCTCAGTTCTCAAGAGGATAATCAATACTTGAACAGCATCTTTCTTTTTCTAACAATGAGAAGTAATAAAAGAAAAACTTCCTCGGGTTACTGGAAGAAAAGAGACATTTTTCTTTTATTGAATGAAAAAGGTTTGCATGAAAATAAGGTTTATATTTAGAATGTTTTTACATTTTTACTATAAATATTTTATTATAAATATTTGTACACCCTGTTTTATATATGTGCCTTTTAAAAAAATGTCAATATATTAACCATAAGGATGGATGTAGATATGATGATTTGTAAAAGTATGGTAAATTTTTTTTGCCACAAATACGTATATCTATAAAGCCTTTGACTTGGGAAACTTGCATAAGAGATTGTGGGAATGCTGCAGATACAGTATACCTTAACTTCTGCAAAACATTTGACAAAGTACCTCACAACCTACTAATTAGCAAGCTGGATGGCATGACAATTAAGTAAATACATAGCTGGCTTGATTGATTCTGATTGCTATAATCTCTGCTAGGGAAAGTGGAAGGCAAAAGGAAGAGGGGCCGACCAAGGGCAAGATGGATGGATGATATTCTGGAGGTGACGGACGCAACCGTGGGGGAGCTGGGGATGGCGACGGCCGACAGGAAGCTCTGGCGTGGGCTGGTCCATGAAGTCGGAAGCGACTGAATGAATAAACAACAAAAAATAATCTCTGTACTTTAGCTGACCTGATTAATCTCATTTAAAAGAAATTTTAAAAAATGATAGGCATTGAATATCATTTTTGTCTTTTTCTATTCCAATGAAGGACTTGCCTTATCTGAACAAGGACATGATACATTTTAGTAAGAGTTTGGATGCTTTGCTTATTTCTCCCTAGAAAAGGTACCAGTATTATGGCATAGTACAGATACTTAAAAAAAATCTTTTTCCAGGCTATAAATATATTGTGCTTTAAAGAACCATCAGGATGTTCTTGTTTCCATAAAGTCCAGTTCTTTAATAAAGGGTCTCTTTCTAGGTGGAAGAAACTCTGTGTTGCAAGGAGAAAGAGACTGAAGACACAGGAGTCAGTGGGATGAAAGTTGTTTTGAAAGGCTTTAGTGTATGACATCTTCCACAGTTTCTATACATCAATCATTAATTTTCTTGGAAACAGAATAACAAACACAGCCTTGTTTTTGCTCTTTCTTCCTTGCTCAGATCAAAACATGTAGGTACCAGGGTGTAAGCCAACCCCAAAGGCTACCAATATGAGAAGATTAGTTTATTCCATAAGCCAGAATTTAAAGTCTCATGCAGCAATTCATCCCAGATATTTTTGAGGCTGTGCTCTCTGAACAGCAATCTCCCATATTGCAGACCCTGTCTCTGGATGCTTCTTCAACAATTTGTTAGTGGTTTGTTACCAAATCCTGATATTCCAAGTGCTTCAATGGGGTTCCTGATTCCATGGAATATTGGAGCTGTGTCTTGCTGCTTCTCTTGTATTTTCTATACAATCCAGAGAAATTAGGAATTATACATGTGGTTGGCAATCTGGGGCAGATGTTTTAGCTCCACTCATTTTCTGAATTCCCAAAGAAAACTTTATTTTAAGCCCAGTTTTAACTTTGTTCCTTTCTATTTCTATATCTATCACATTGCAAATAAAAATCTCACAAACATTTGTCTACATATTTGAGCACTTTCCCCTAATGCATGCATTTCTGCATGGACATTTATTTAATATATGCATTTTGGAAAGTCATTCCCTGCATTTCTTCATTAATATAGGCTTTTTCTTTATCTTCCTCTCTATCACTAACATGGAGGAGACTATTTTTAGTTGGAGGACTGCAGCATAATATTTGGAAAAGTGAACTGGACTGGAAGGTAAGCGGGCATTTTAGAAATATGTATTTAATATTTCAGCTGGGATTAGTTTCAGAAATATGAATTGGATAAGTTCTTATTAAAATGTAAACAAAACATATTTTGCTCTTTTTTCTACACAGAAATCAAGATATGCTATATCTTTCAAAAGACATATGTTTTAGCTTCCGTAGTTCTGTTTCAAGCAGCAGCTAATATTGTACAATACTAAGAATGCAAACATGTTTTTCCCCTAGTCTCTTATTTAAGCATTTTCATTTCCCAATTTTCATCCAATATAGCATTGGTAGGAAAGGAACTGTGGTGGATTTTGGCAGTGCTGCTGATTCTCAGGAAGGAGGGAGCACATGCCAAGGAGGAGGACAAGATAAGAGGAAACAGTCCAGGAAGCGATTGTGGGGAAACCAAGAGGTTCAGAATAGCCCCGCCCTAGAGCTTTCCCAGGTTATTTCCCCTTAGGTTAGGTAGAGTTGCTTTAGTCTGGCAAGATTCTTTCTATACAGTGTGAGCAAATAAAGGACTGGAGTTTGACTGGAGTAGTTCTTGGTCGTTCTTGGGCTGGACCTAACAGGAACATAACTTTTCTAGATGCATTGACAGACAATAGCCCATGGACATATTTTCTGTAAAATGAATAAATTATTTGATTAAGTAATCAAAAAAGAGACTCTGAGATATAGTTAGGAAATATTTTCTCTTTCATTTATTTATTTATTTTTAATTAAGATAAGATTTGCACCATGACATTTTAAAAAAAATACCCATTTCATTTCTGGTTTAACTATTCTGATTAGGAATAATCCACAAAACTTTAATTAGCTGACACCTTTTAATGGTCTATCAGAATGGTACAAAATAAATTACATTAATTGACACAATCAGCACAAAGACCATTAAATGGATTTTCTTTTAAGCAGCAGAATAAGGAAAATCTTGTCCAGGCTTCTCTGAAAAATCACTCCATAAAATGGCACAGGAAATTCTCTAACATTCACTTTAAATATCCAGAAAAAGTAATATTTTAGAAAAGTATACATACATTTATGTACAAATGTATTGGTACAATATATTTTATCACAAGCTAATTGAATGAATGCATCCACAAAAGCATGGGCATTTACAGCTCTGGCTGCCTTGTGGAAAAATAACAAAAAACTACATTGCACCATCATGCCACAAGTCCTGCTCTTCATGGAGATGTGTGTGATGTCAGAACACACATAAAAAGGGGGCTGGATCTGTGTTATGATAATGTGACACTATTTTTATCAGACTGACTGATTTGAATAGCCCTGCAGATACTGCTGCAGAAAACTATAGGTATCTATAATAAAACTAATAAATATTAGGTTTAGGGAAAGGAGACTGGCTGAAATGATCTGGCAGCAATAATTATAAAAATATTGCTGCCAGATCATTTCAATTAGAGATGCAAGAAATTAAACCTTAAAACCAATATTTTTTTCTGTTCATGCATATCTCTGGGCATCCTGCTCAGAGGTATAGTGGAATGACAATGGTGACACACTACATTGTGCACAACCAAGGACATAAACACTTGATACTTTAGTGAGAATTTAATGTTCTGCCACATTGTCCTAGTGGTACCTGGTAGGGTACTTGGAGTTATAATAACTCTACCTACAACTTCAGCTATTCTGAAATTATCACCATCTTGCTGATACCAAATGGATTTTAGTATTGACCCTCCATCAAGATAACACATTCATGATTTACTTCCAGAAAGCTACTGAGTTCAGATGGATGCAATGGAACAATGCTTACAAATATAGAACAAAGTTGACTTCTTGGTGTTCTCTGAATTTGCTTCTCTTCCTGCAGATATTTCATTACCAGGCTAGGTAACATCATCAGTGTATGAGAAATGAAGTTTGCTACTTGTTTATATGTAGTAACTTGTCCTACCAGCCTTGACTGGGGTGCTGTTTCTTCCTTGATTGCTTTTTTAATGGTTTGAATGGTTTCTTCTTTGATTGTGTTTTTCTAATGCTGGTTCCTGTTCATCTGGGTATTGGTTAATAGGTTTATAATGAGGAAGGATGACTGTGTGCCTCTTTCCCTGATCTTTGGTTGCTTCCTTTCTTGAATGGTTTGTAAAAGGTAAAGGTAAAGGTTCCCCCCGCACAGTTGTGCAGTCGTGTCCGACTCTAGGGGCCGGTGCTCATCTCCGTTTGTTAGCCGAAGAGCCAGCATTGTCCGAAGACGCTTCCACGGTCATGTGGCCGCATGACGCGCGCGGAACGCTGTTGAAAGCTGAATGGTTTGTAGATGAGCTTATTTCAATGTGTCTGTTAATTTTTCTCAGTGCCACATCTCTAAGAATTTTCTTCATTTTTGGATCTGCCATGGTCTAAGATGTCTACAGTTTCCCAATTGAAATGATGGTTGAACAGAGGTTTTATTAGTCATGTTTGGTGGATAACTTAAGTCCTTGGAAGTTAAATTTCAAATCAATGTCTCCTTTGGGATTTCAAATGAATGGGCTCAACCCATTTTTCAACCCCTTTTCAAGAGATGCCTTCATGTTTATATCTCAAAACATCAAGAATGATGAACAGATATTTTCATTCTAAATTGTGCTGTTAATCTCTCTAAAGAACTGCACCCCAAAGTTCACTGTTGCAGACAACTGGGCTGTGTCCATGAATGACCAGTTGTTCACTGCCATCACAAAATTACTTAGAGAAGAGATAAGCTGTTCATCACTCATTCCACGTTGAGCCCTACACAAGATATTGCCTGCTTAGGGTTAAGTTTTCTCTATTGGAGAAAAGCTTCTTCCACTACAAGGATGAAAGTTTGAACCAAGTCATTATTATTTAATCTATCATAAGAACATAAGAGGGATTATGCTGAATCAGACTTCAGTCTTGAATTCTGTTCCCAACCAGAAACATACATAGATACATAGGACATGAATGAATTGGGAGCTGTGAGAACATTGCACAAATAACCTGAGCAAGTAGCTGCTGCAATAAAAATAACAAATATATGAAATTTCTGTGAACAAGTTGTATCAGATTTAACATTAAGCTTGTAGCCAGATTGAGCCAGTGTGCAAAGAGTTCCTCTAGAGGATTTCTGGATATCTTGAAGGGAAGGAATAGTGCATGGATCTCAAACAGTTTCTCAGCTAAAGAATTAAAGAAACACACCCAGAAATCATTTAAATGGATAAAAGTCATTTTTAAAGTCTTATAGGGAACCCCCTAGCAATGATAGTGCTCCAGTTTTCTTGAATCATGTTTGCCTTTGGGAATAAGAATATCACAAGACTGTTTCAGATTCAAGGATGTGGACAATATGCTGAATGATTTCTGTTCTTGTTTCCTGAGTGTTCCTTACAGCACATTGAGCTGCTCTTTGCCCATTGTGCATGTGTGAAAGGATAAGTGCCTTGAAACAGAAATATATATATATATATATATATATATATATATATATATATATATATCAAGGTTGATGTTTATTTTCCTTTGGTGGTCTGGCTGGGAGGTGCACAACATGTAGGTAGCTACAGAGAAAAAAAAAGGGGGGGGAGTTTAAACTCCTTAGAATCACTTGCAAGCTGGCATATAGACCTTAAAAGAAGTATAAAGTAAACAGGTAGACAAGAGGAAGGAGAATTTATTCTAGGTTTGGCAAGAGATGCTGAAGGAGTGAGATGCAACCAGATGAGACTGGAATGCAAAAATAGAATGGTTTAACTTATTCAAAAGGAATAGGCCAGACAAAACAGGAGAATGAATAGCATTATATGTGAAGGAAATGCCCACTTGTATAGAAATGAAGGAATTTGAGATTAGCGGCCAGTCAAAAACATGTGTGTAAGAATACACAATGGAAGTGGAACATGTGTGTGTGTGCAAAATATATATACATGTAATATATCCAGTACATATATATATAATGGGAGCCTGCCATTGATTACCAAGCCAGGCAGATAATGCCCTCCTGGACCAGATTACAGAACTTTCAGGCAGGAGAGACATAATAATGATAGCAGACTTTAATTATTCAAACACTGATTGGAAAACCAATTCACCTAAGACTGCTAGATCCCCAAATTCTTCAGTGGTCTTGTGATCTATTTTATATCCCAGAAGGTTGTATTGTGGATGCATAGCTGCTTTTAATGAGGCTAAGCATTAAAATGGACATGAATAGGAAATAGAAGATTGGTATAATCACCAGGGAACTGTGCCAACAAATAGCTAATATCTACAGAATGGAATGCTAATGTGCAAAAGGAATTGAGACTTCCAAGAGAAACTAAAAGCAACAAATAGAGGGGATTTTTTAAGCTGTATCAGTAGTAAAAATAGGAAACTAAGAAAAGGAAAGGGGAGGTAGATGATGGTAGAATAGTAATAGACGAGGAGAAGGCAGGGCTCCCAATTCTTTCTTTAATCTTCTCCTTGGAAAAGAAACATGTTCAAATGGACAAAAACAAAACAATTGACAAAATAGGGATTAGCAATCCAATGCACATAGAGATGTTTAGGGAACTTGGTTACAATGACAAGTTTTAGTCTTCGTAACCAGACTAAGACATCTAACAGTCTTGAAAGAGTTTGTTAAAAGTTATAAGGTGGCTCAGCGGGTAAGACGCCAGGCTTGTCAATTGGAAGATCGCAAGTTCGGAGGTTCGAATCCCTAGCCCTGCGTGTGGAGTGAGCTCCTGCACTCGCCCCAGCTCTTGCCAACCTAGAAATTCGAAAGCATGCAAATGCAAGTAGATAAATAGGTACCACTTCGGTGGGAAGGTAACAGCGTTCCGCACGTGTCATGTGGCCACATGACCATGGAAGTGTCTTCAGACAATGCTGGCTCTTCGGCTAACAAACGGAGATGAGCACCGGCCCCTAGAGTCGGACACGACTGCACAAATGTGCGGGGGGAAACTTTACCTTTTTTAATTAAGGTAGCAGAGTTTTTTGTGATAAACTTTGCATATAGGACTGTTTTAAGGCATTCATTCTTTTTGGATTGGAATATAAATTAATACCAAAGTCATCCCTTTCATCTGGATTTTAAGGTAGAAATAAAACTTGAGAGTGCTGCCAAATATCAAATGAATAGTACTGACAGTCCTTTGGATCTCTTGACAAATTTCCTTATAATAGATACGAATATACATGTCACAGAATAGCATAGAAAGGGTGTAAGAAATATTAAGGTGAAGAAATCAAGGCATTAGATAAGAAAAAGAGCAGGAAATATAGCTAAATCCAGTTTATACTAGATATTCACTAAAGCTTGCCATACTTTTTTTCCTTGCAAATTATTATTCTTTCCTTGCTTTATCCCTGACCATCAACGACTTGATATGTTGGTAGTTTCTGAGATGTTTCTGAGGTATGGTAGTGTTATCCTTTTTATAGTTTCTGTTGGTTGTGTTGTAGTGGGTTGAGTAGTCAGGCACTTTTTGATAAAGTTGAGTGGGTATCCATTTTGCTGGAAGATGCTGTATAGATGATCTGTTTCCTTTCCCTGGTGTTCTGGGTTGCTGCAATGCGTTAGTGCTCATCTGAATAATGTTCTTACACAGCTCCTCTTGTGGGACATTAAGAAACATCTCAGAAACTACCAACAGACTGGCTGTTGAGGGTCTTCCAGGCTGTGTGGCCATGTTCCGGAAGACCCACAACAGCCATCGAAGTCCGGCCGTGAAAGCCTTCGACAATACAATATACCAACAGATTGTTACAATCACATGGCATCACTGTAGCACATAAACCAACCAAAACACTTCAAATCCAATAAGTTTAAGTAACCCAAAAGACCCAGTAGCCCAAGAAGAAAAAACAGGAGTTATCTACAATATACAGTGTAATGACTGTAATAGCCAGTATGTAGGACAGACAGGCAGAAGACTAGCAGAGCGCATCCATGAACACCAACTAGCAGTCAGAAGATACTATGAAAACTCCTTAATCTCACAACACATGGACAGATTCAACCATACTTTCAACTGGGAAACTGTGAGCATCCTAAACCAAGCCAAATCCAAAAACACTAGAGAATTCCTGGAAGCTTGGTACTCAGACAAAGCAGCCATCAACAGACACATAGAGGTAAACAACATTTACATACCATTCAAAAGAGACCATAGAAAAGCCAAAAGATCAGAACACATCCTCACCAGCAATTAACACCCAGATATGCAAAGATTAACACCAAGATTAACACCAGATGAACAATCAAACAGTACCTTATGCCTTAATCAAGGAACTATTAACCTAGTCAATCAACCAAACAGCAAACAACAGCCCAATCAAGGAACTCCCAAGGAGTGAACAACATGTCCATGAACACAAGCAGGACAAGCCACAAAATATAAACAGAAAGCAAGTCCCACTCCCTTTTCACACTGAAGATGTTTATTTATTTATTTATTATTTATTATTTAAATTTGTATCACTGCCCATCTCCTCTATACCAGGGAACTCTGGGTGGTTCACAACAACAAGTTAAAAATATAAAATTACAACAACAATAATTTAAATATAAAATCCAAATAGGAATAAGATGTTGCCTAGTCTGGCAATCAAACGTCTGCAAGAAAACAACAAGGCTCAGAGAACACCAAGAACTCCAGAGCAAATACTATCCACCACCTTTTTATACATATGTACACTTCTTATTTTTCCATTTTTCTATCTTTACTTAATTTACTGCTACATATACAGATTTATTTACTTGCTCTATTTTTAATCCATTTATGTATCACTTACAACAATTTACTCCATTTCCCATCTCAGAACAACTATCTTGGTAATTTATTTTCAGGTGCAAATACCTTCTTGCATCACATAATATACCTAATATTCACTGCAATAATTTGAGTTCTTAGTCACAACTATGGCATTATTTGAATGCAAAATTGTTGTTATTATTTCTGTTTGTTTTTGTTTTTGTTTTTGTTTCTTTTATCAAGAAAATGTCACAGCCTTTAGACTGGTTATTTTTCCAGTGATTATATGTGATCTAACCAAAAGCCTAGGCATCATATGGGCATTGTTATAGAATGCAGGGAGTTCCAAGTAAGGTGGGTTTTTGTTTTTGTTTTTGCAAAGCCAGTGGTGTCAAGTCTGGTAAAATTTAACCTTGCAAATATTTCGTGAATTCCTTGGAAATGGCTTCAGGATCTCCAATTACTATTGGTATTATAGTTGACTTTTTCCTTTAATTATATTTTGTTATTTCTTCCATTTATTTAACTATTTCCTGATATTGCTAAATCTATGAACCCACACTTTTTTCTTTTCAGTGATGGTTGTGTCTGGAATATTGTGTTTCAGGTGTCTCTGGTCTGTATTTTAAGATCACATAAGATCTTATCCTAATAGTTTGTGTTAACAGTAAAGCCAAATTTTTAACATAAATTCCAATGCCTGACCAAGCATAGACAGCATTTGATATAATTTAAAATACGTTCAATTTTTGCTTTGATGGTGATTGTTTGCATAAGCTGTTTTTATGCTGCCATGATTGTTCCTTAATTTTTTTCAGCATCACCAAGTCAAATTCTGATTTGATTTTCCTTCAGTATCATATACTGTACATATTGACTACATATTGAACAGGAAGATTAGATTCCCAGGAATTAATTTGGCTTTCAGTTGCTTTGTTGTCACAATCTGTTTTTATTTTGTAGTCTTCAGTAGTTTTTGTTTATATATCTCTACCAATAGTGGCTATTACTGTGCTTGATATAATTATTCAAGCTGTGCTTCTTTCCTTCTACTATATGCTTTATTTGGAATAATCCCCTTCCAACTTTACTACTGGCAATGTAGAGCCTATCAGCATCACTTCTTGGGTGAGAGGCATTATTCATGGTAATTAATCAAATATATCTAATTCAACTTGTGCCCAATTAGTTAAACCAGCAGTATATCAAATAACTGGAACATCCCAAGTGTTTATGAATTTAATTTTGTTCCCTGCATTTTATTATTATTTTCATTTCTTTTACATAATTAGAGCTAGTATTCTTTTTATCTTGCTCATATGATAAATCAGAAGCTTCAATTAATGCTAATATTTTTCTTCTAATACCAATTGTCTTATGGCATTTCATTAGCTTTAATTTATCTTCTTGAACAAATAGATGATGATGATGATGATGATGATGATGATGATGATGATGATGATGATGTAGTACTTGGACATTCATTTCCCTCCAACATATCTGTAACATTGCAACTTCAGAGGACCCTGGGTGAAGCGGATTATCTAGACCCTTTCCAGTCAGGTTTCAGGCCGGGATATGGGACGGAAACTGCATTGGTCGTGCTTATGGATGATGTCTGGCGGGAGCGGGATGGAGGTACTGCATCCATCCTGGCTCTCTTGGATCTCTCAGCGGCTTTCGATACCATCGACCATGGTATCCTTTTGGGGCGGCTTAGGGAGTTGGGGGTGGGCAGCGTAGTTTTACGCTGGTTCACCTACTTCCTCCAGGGCCGCTCCCAGTCGGTGGTGGTAGGGGAGGAGAGATCCAGCCCGCGATCGCTACTGTGTGGGGTACCGCAGGGCTCGGTTCTCTCTCCTCTCCTATTCAACATCTACATGAAACTGCTGGGTGAGGTCATCTGACACCATGGGATGAGGTATCATCAGTATGCGGATGATACTCAACTGTATATCTCCATCCCAGGTGAAGTAAGTGATGCAGTGACCACCCTGTCCCAGTGCCTGGGGGCTGTGAGGGCCTGGATGGGGGACAACAGGCTTCAATTGAACCCTGGCAAGACCGAGTAGCTGTGGATTGATGGCTTAGCATCTTCTGGGAAATTATCATCTTTGGTTCTCGATGGGGTAGCACTGCCCCATTCAGAACCGGTGCGGAACTTGGGGGTCCTTCTAGACTCACGACTCCTGCTCGAAGAGCAGGTGGCAGTCGTGGCTAGGAGGGCTTTTGCACAGCTTCGGCTGGTGCGCCAGTTGCGCCCGTTCCTGGATCGCGATGCCCTCTGGACAGTCACTCATGCTCTCATCATCTCCCATGTAGATTACTGCAATGCGCTCTACATGGGGCTACCCTTGAAGACTATCCAGAAGCTACAACTGGTGCAGAATGCAGCCGTGTGAGCAATTTTGGGTGCACCAAGATCTGCACATGTAACACCACTGCTCCGCGAGCTACATTGGGTGCCGGTTTGCTTCCTGGTACAATTCAAGGTGTTGGTTATCACCTTTAAAGCCCTACATGACATGGGGCCAGAATACCTGAGGGACCGTCTTATCCCCATATTATCGACCCGCCCCACCCGATCATTCAGGGAGGGCCTGCTACAAGCCCCATCAATTAAAGAGTGTCACCTGATGGGGTCTAGGAGATGGGCCTTCTCTGTAGTTGCTCCTATACTGTGGAACATCCTGCCCCCGGAGTTGAGACAGATCTCCTCCCTCCCGACCTTTAGGAAAGATCTGAAGACCTGGTTCTGCCACTTGGCATGGGAAGGAGGAAGGGATAGTTCCTCATGGGGGTGGCTTGTCCCTTAATCCTAAAAAGTCCTCCCTTTATCATTCTTTCGTCCATCTGGATTTTATTTTTTATAATTATTTATTATTAATTGTATGAGTTGATGTTTTATATTGTATGCTCTATTTTAATTCTTTTTTATTGTGAACCGCCCAGAGTTCCCCATTGGGGGGAGATGGGCGGTCATATAAATTAAATAAATAAATAAAATAAAATAAATAAACATCACTATAAACATTCATCAATCAGAGGTGAAATAATGAATCTTTGACATATACTTTCAGCAAGACCTGATCTTAGCCTAGTGTAAATAGCCCCAACTTTGCCATCAGATCCTTTTTGCAGCTTCCTTGCTGCAAAATGCTTTATTTGGAATAATCCCCTTCCAACTGTACTTTGCTTTAAATAAAGCATCCTTGGTTCAGACATACAGGAAATTTTCACCAGGCTGCCATCTGCACTTCTAGAAGGCTGACTAAATGGGGACTTCCAGGGAAGGTATGCAGGGCAGCAACTGGGGGGGGCAAGTGGGGCATTTGCCCCAGGTGCTGCACTTTGGGGGGCACCAAAATGACACCCGGGGGTGCCAAAATAACCCATGGGAGGGCACGGAATCCATGTTTGCCCTGGGTGACACAGACCCTAGTTCCATCCCTGAAGGTATGGCAAACTAAAGATGGTTCTGTGAAAGCAGAGCCAACGACCATGGCAAAGACCAAGTAACCAGGGAGTAGACCGGTTCCTTGAAACATCTCCAGATAAGGAGAGGACAGGAGATCAACCACATGTGCTCTGGACGGCTGGTCGTTGAGAGGAGACTGCAGGGAAGCAGTTTTCGGCAGGTTTGAGAGCTGGGAGATGACAGGATCAACCATCTTGCTCACAAACACAGCACAGCCTTTGAAAGGACACCAAGTTTGCAAACCTCAGTTTCTAATGTGTTTCAGAAATTGCCTACTAATCATCTTAAAGCTATTAGAGAGCTTCAGAGCAAAAAGTTTGAAAAGTCTTCATTGGGTGAGTTTATCTTCAACTCTGAGCAAAAGAAAAATTAATTACAAGCTTAAGAACTTAAAGTTTGAATTTGAAATAAACAGCAAAAATCTAAATAAGATTTTGGTCTAAGAAAGTTATAAATGGATTAAGGGATCAGATAAATTTGGAATATTGACTGTTACTATAAGATTTTGGAATTAACTATAAAAATAACAATCTAAAGATTTTCACAATTGACACATTAGCCTTTTAATATTTCAGTAGAGTTATATAGCAATATGTTGTTTATTCATTCAGTCGCTTCCAACTCTTCGTGACTTCATGGACCAGCCCACGCCAGAGCTTCCTGTCGGCCGTCGCCACCCCCAACTCCCCCACGGTCGAGTCCGTCACCTCCAGAATATCATCCATCCATCTTGCCCTTGGTCGGCCCCTCTTCCCTTTGCCTTCCACTTTCCCTAGCACCAGCATCTTCTCCAGGGTATCCTGTCTTCTCATTATGTGGCCAAAGTACTTCAGTTTTGCCTTTAATATCATTCTCTCAAGTGAGCAGTCTGGCTTTATTTCCTGGAGTATGGGCTGGTTTGATCTTCTTGCAGTCCAAGGCACTCTCAGGTGCAATATATAGCAATATAGGATAGCATATATTTAACAGTTCACAACAGTTCAGTATTTTTGCAATTTTGGTCTTTTTACATTTCTTCTGTGTTTTAAGGTTTTGGTTTTTGTTTGTTTCTATGAAGGTTCTCAGTAATCCAGGTGGAATTGTCTGTAGCTTGAATCATGTCAACTGGATTTCTATTTTCTCAGTGGAAACGTTTCGCTCCTTATCCAAGGAGCTTCTTCAGTCTAGCAAAGTTGGTAAGGGAATCCTAAATATGTTTCTAGGTAGCTGTGTGACCTGGGGCTAGGTCATGGTTATATTGAGATGTTATTTTTAAGTCCTTTTATCATCTAAAGGAGGATCGTTAAGATCACCGTGCTGCTGTTGAGCTTGTGAAATGGTCTTAATCCTCCTAGGCACAGAAGACAAAGCAGGAAGGAAGATGGGGGAGAGATTGTGCCTGAGGCCCCCACCTCTATTCAAGGAAGGATTTTCCAAGTTGGCATAAATGGATTCCTTGACCCCTCTCTCAAACCACCTATCTTCTCTGTCTAAAATGTGAACATTAATGTCCTCAAATGAGTGTCCTTTTTCCTTTAGATGAAGATAAACTGCTGACTCTGGTCCTGTGGTGTTACTTCTCCTGTGTTGGGCCATCCTCCTGTACAAAAGTTGTTTGGTTTCTCCAATGTAGAGTTCAGAGCACTCCTCACTGCACTGGATTGCATAAACTACATTGCTTTTCTTGTGTTTTGGAGTTTGATCTTTGGGGTGTACAAGCCTCTGTCTCAGTGTGTTGGTGGGTTTGAAATATACAGGTATGTGGTGTTTGCCAAATATCCCTTTTATCTTTTCAGACACGCCAGCCATGTAGGGAATGACCAGGTTCTTCCGTTTACTCTGAGTCTCAGCCCTATCTGTCGCTGTTTTAGGTCTGGTAGATTTAGATTTGGTGAAGGCCCAATTTGGATATCCACAGGCCTTCAGGGCTGTTCTCAGGTGCTGATTTTCATTCTTTTTTGAATCCATGGAGGTGGGGATGGTTTCCATCGATAGGATTACCTACCACCGTCTGTATCCTGGAGAAGCCATCCCCTGCATCTACGGACTTCCTAAGATCCACAAGGAAGGAACACCCCTCCGACCCATAGTCAGCAGCATCAATTCAGTAACATACAACATTGCCAAACACCTCTCTACCATACTAGCACCTCTAGTTGGACACTCTGAACACCACATCCATAATTCGGAAGAATTTGTTTCCAAAGCAAAGATCCTGAAACTGGATACAGATGAAACTATGGTCTCCTTTGATGTGTCCTCCCTTTTCACCAGCATCCCCACCACTCATGCTCTATCCGCTGTCAGGAAGAGACTAGAAGAGGACAGCACCCTGGAAAGGAGAAGCCATCTCAACCCAAACCAGATCTGCCATCTTCTGGACCTGTGTCTTAACACCACTTATTTCACATACAGAGGTGACTTTTACAGACAAAAACACGGCTGTGCCATGGGTTCTCCTGTGTCACCCATTGTGGCCAATTTATACATGGAAGAAGTGGAGAAGAAAGCACTCAACACATTCCAGGGAACGGTGCCCACCCACTGGTTTAGGTATGTGGATGACACCTGGGTCAAAATCAAGGCCCAGGAAGTACAGGCCTTCACGGACCATATAAACACTATAGATGCCAACATTAGGTTCACCAGAGAAGACACCAAGGACAACAGACTGGCATTCCTAGACTGTGAAGTCCTCATTGGGACCGGTGGCAAGCTAGAAATAGGGATCTACAGGAAACCCACACACACAGATCAATATCTGATGTTTGACTCCCACCATCCACTGCAGCACAAACTAGGAGTCATCAGGACATTGTCACACAGAGCAGAAACCATCCCCACCTCCATGGATTCCAAAAAGAATGAAAATCAGCACTTGAGAACAGCCCTGAAGGCCTGTGGATATCTAAATTGGGCCTTCACCAAATCTAAATCTACCAGACCTAAAACAGCGACAGATAGGGCTGAGACTCAGAGTAAACGGAAGAACCTGGTCATTCCCTACATGGCTGGCGTGTCTGAAAAGATAAAATGGATATTTGGCAAACACCACATACCTGTATATTTCAAACCCACCAACACACTGAGACAGAGGCTTGTACACCCCAAAGATCAAACTCCAAAACACAAGAAAAGCAATGTAGTTTATGCAATCCAGTGCAGTGAGGAGTGCTCTGAACTCTACATTGGAGAAACCAAACAACTTTTGTACAGGAGGATGGCCCAACACAGGAGAAGTAACACCACAGGACCAGAGTCAGCAGTTTATCTTCATCTAAAGGAAAAAGAACACTCATTTGAGGACATTAATGTTCACATTTTAGACAGAGAAGATAGGTGGTTTGAGAGAGGGGTCAAGGAATCCATTTATGCCAACTTGGAAAATCCTTCCTTGAATAGAGGTGGGGGCCTCAGGCACAATCTCTCCCCCATCTTCCTCCCTGCTTTGTCTTCTGTGCCTAGGAAGATTAAGACCATTTCACAAGCTCAACAGTAGCATGGTGATCTTAATGATCCTCATTTAGATGATAAAAGGACTTAAAAATAACATCTCAATATAACCATGACCTAGCCCCAGGTGTAAGGTCACACAGCTACCTAGAAACATATTTAGGATTCCCTTACCAACTTTGCTCAGACTGAAGAAGCTCCTTGGATAAGGAGCGAAACGTTTCCACTGAGAAAATAGAAATCCAGTTGACATGGTTTTTGTTTGTTTGTTTTTTACCTGCGCTCTCTTTTTTGTTTTTTGTTTCTTTTACTTTGTGCAAATTTCTTGTTCATATTTGAATCTTATTTTCTCTTTAATACTGTAGTATTGCTATGGAACTATGTTTAAACCTTGTTAAGGAGCTTAATAATTTTTATATTATTAGTAGTAGCAGTATTAAAGATCACTACCCAGAACTGTTAAGCTTTCCATTTATTTTCACAAAAGTTTTATCTTCCATTACATGTTTTTCTTATCACATTCAGCTTCCAACCTTCATATTTCTATCATGCAAAACATTCCCTAAGCCTATTTATCACATGCATTCTTTAAATTAACAAATGTTAAATAAGCTTTCTTACATTTATATAGTTCTCAATGACTTGCTGAAGGCCAATGCCTTCATCTACACATGCCTTACCTGGCATAAAGCTGCAGTCCACTTCTCAAATTTTATTCACCGTCACCTCTTACAACCTTTCATTCAGAATACTGCCAAATCTCCTTAGCACATTTAACAAAATAATCTCTCTGTAGTATTTGCATTTACTCTACCCTGTATAGGAAACAACAAAAGCATTCTTTCAGTAATCAGATGTAGTTTTCTAACACAAATTAAACAAGTCACACAGTCATTCCATAAATAAACTACACTCATATTTTAACAGTTCTTTAGTTATAGCATCTACAAATGCAGCCTTTCATTTTTTTAATGTTCTCGGAGCATTTATGAGTAATTTTTCATCATTTTCTTGATACTGGCATTTAGAGCATTCAGTTCAATTCTACTCTGACACATAACCTTATCATTATCATACATATCTCTATTAAAATACTAATTCCAGCATTTCATTCCTTCAGTTTCATCCTATATAATTTCATTTATATTTTAATTCCAGTCAGTCTGCTTGATACTTCTTTGGTCTTCATCACCCAATCCCAAAGCAGTTTTTCTTTAAAACGTCAATCAATGTTGCTTTGCATTTTCTCTCCGTCTTTTAATTTTAAAAGTTTGCTGTCTTTGACTTCATTCTTTGCAATGAAAATTTTCTCTCTATACACATTATCCAATATCTTTCTCTCAGCCTAATTTTTTTGCAACAGTCTCTTATATTTATTTTGTTTCTCATACACAGCCTCTTTCACTTCATCATTCCACCAAACATCCATTTTCTTATTTCCAGTCAACTTTACTCCACACATTCTGTTTCTGTAATATAATTGTTTTAATTGTAAACAGCTTCCACATCCTGTCTTCTTATATCATTTTTTGCATTCATTCTTTTGGAAGATCTATATATTCCTTCTTCCCTCCCTCCCTTATTCAAGACTTTTGTTGCAATCATTTCTTCAGTCACTTTCACTTCAGTTCCTTTCACTTCTTTTTTTTTCAGTGTCTATTTCCCCCCAGATCCAGTCCTGACACTACTAGATAATGATTGGCCCCACATTCATAAAATAGCTACTATTTTTATTTATTGTTGGGTCTCAAAATGACCCAATCACTTTTTCTGTGCTTTCTTGTTTCATATCCACATTTCCATTCATTTCCATTCATTCTATTAGAGACCACACCCCACCCCACTGCATTCATTCAGAATATTGCAGCTTTTCATGAACCTCATACCTGGCTATGTCTGCCCATAGATATTCACTTCAATGATCCATCATAAGATCATTGATCAATTGAATTGAATTGAATTGAATTGAATTGAATTGAATTGAATTGAATTGAATTGAATTGAATTGAATTGAATTGAATCCATCAATCCTTGATCCATCAAGGCCTTCACATAATGCTTTTTCATGCACACTAGGCTACCAGCCTTAATCAGACCTGTGCACTTTACAGTATTCATTGCTAATAGTAAGGACAGGACTATTAGTCTTTGCACATTTTGGGCAGGTAAGCCATAAATGTCACCAAAGTCTAATTTTATCCAAAGCATATTCTGATAGGATGTACGCTGGCTTATAGGGAAAAATCAAGGCGCAAGAGTAAACAGACAGAGTGCAGCTTGTAAAAGCTATAAAATCTTTACTTGTGATAAAAGCAAAGTTGAATATACATGGTACAGCATTGCAAAAGGTAAAACAAAACTCACAAGTAGAGTATACACAGAAAATGCACATGTGGTGGCTTCCACTGTACGACAGATATGAAGGAGCATATTGCCATGGCATCAGGCACATAGCCAGGTATAGCTCACACTTCTATCAGTCCACAGGAGCAAAAAACACAAATGACATGGCTAAAAGACACAAGAAGTCAAGAAGCATAGAACACCATTTTGCATGGATAGAAATAGGCTTTTTCCAGCTTTCTGATTGGAGGAAAACTTAGGTTAGGCCAAAAGCATAACCTGTCAATAGGTGGCAGTGTCGCAGCAAGCATGCTGTCTCCTCCCTCCCTCTGCTCCCCCAGGAGCAGGCTTCCCATGGAGGGAATCAGGAGGACGTGTTCCCATGCAAACGTTTAGGAACTAGCCAAAACAGTACACACGTGACAGTTGTTATCTGGCCACCTGCACTTCACGTCACCACGAGAAAGCTGTGCTTTGTATAGAAAACAATTTGCCAAAACAATTTTCATGTGGGAAATCTGACATATTCATGCTATACTAGGCAAGCAATGATTTAGAGTTTAGATTCTAGACCTTGTAAGCCAATATCCTGTTGCCCATATCCATCAAGTAGGAGGTTCATTAGTATACTAAGACATTCAGTAAATAAATAAATGTCAAGAGCTCTATGTATATCATATTCAATTACATTTTTAAAGGTAAGTTTAATTCTTGTTTGCCCATAGATTATCAAAGTTTATGTTTCAGGATGTATGTAATGTCAGAGCACATTTGAGCTTTAGCTAAAAGCTACCTTCTAATAAGGATTGAAATCATTTAATAAATTCACTAGTGTCTTTTTATGCTTTGTGACTTGTGTTCATCCTAAAGGGTTTAATATTAATTTAATTTGTCAGGGCTCCTGTGTTTTTAACTAGCTTCACAGTGAAATTAAACAGATACAGTTCCCCCCCCCCCCAGGGTGTTGTAATGATTAAAAAGCAAACTGTTTAATCTTTTTTTTTCCTGAATGACACTTTAGCTTGCTTCTTTATATATTTCTCAGAAGAAGTAAGTTAGGCTGAACTCAGTGGGTCTTGTCTGCAAATAAGTATGATATGGATTGGGACACAAAGAAACGGGCTGTGAATTTGTAAGCTGAAACTCAATGAACTCCATACACAGCTCATTTCTGTTATTTTGTTTGGAAGCAAAGATACTGAGTGAAAATTGTTAGATAATAAGGGAAGAACTGGAAGTATATGAGTGTGGTATTAAAACTGGAGGAAGAAACATCAATAACCTGCACTAATCTGAGTACACTATTCTGATAGCTGAAAAGTAAAATGATCTGCAAGCTCAAGTAATGAAAGTCAAGGAGCACAGTGAGAAAATGGGACTAAGATTAATTATAAAGACCAAACTAATGACAACAGGTACAGCAACTTGCCTCAGAACTGACAATGAAGTTATTGAAGTGATAGATAGCTTCTGCCTTTTAGGATCCACTATCAACAGTAAAGGAAAAAGCACTCAAAAAATACACCACAGACTAGCGTTTGGTAGAGTAGCCGTGAAGGCCTTGGAGAATATATTCAGATGTTGGATATGTCTAAGCCTACAAAGATCAGAATCATGTAGGCAATGGTTTTCCCTGTAACACTCTATGAGAGTGGAAGTTGGACTTTGAGGAAGCAGGATGGAAAGAGCATTGATGGTTTTGAATTTTGGAGTTAGAGAAGACCCTTGAGAATATCATGGTTAGCCAAGAAAACAAACAAATGATCATCAAACAAATCAGTCCAGAGTTCTCACTCAAGGCACAAATGACAAGGCTCAAATTACAACACTTCAGACAACATTATGGGAAAACCTCACTCTCTGGGGAAATCTGTAATACTTGGAAATGTAGAAGGAAAGAGAAGACGACAACCAATAGCAAGGTAGATGAACTCAATTACAGTGGTGATGGGTGCAACATTTGAAGCCCTGAAGGATCAGCTTGGGGACAGATATTCCTGGAGAAAATCTGTGTGGTTGCTATGAGTCCACATTGATTTGATAGCACATAATCACAATCAAGGGGAAAACTACTGGCATGTTTATAGTACACTATCACAAGAGGGTGCTCAGTACCAAAAGACATGAAGATCATACTTCTTTTCCACTGGTCTTGTTACTAACTTAAACATGAAGTCAAACCTTCAAAATTCCTGCTTCAATAGTCAGGAAAAGGCCCCACGCTCTTGAAGTACTAATAATGGATCAATTATAGAATATCAAAATTAAATTGGATATTTTCCAGAATTATGATACAAATGATTATATAATGTCATGACTAAAGTAATCTCTAAATTGCCCTTCACATTTGATTTGGTCTAGTTTATAGTGTTAGTCAACCAGCTTGTGGCAAAATTAAGACATTTCCACAAGCAATTTTCTAAAAATATCATTGTCAAATATATCATCAAATACATGTTAAACTAAGTCATTGTTCTTTATTAAAATAAATAATACCCTGGAGAAGAAGCTGATGCTAGGGAAAGTGGAAGGCAAAAGGAAGATAGGCCGACCAAGGGCAAGATGGATGGATGATATTCTGGAGGTGACAGACTCAACCGTGGGGGAGCTGGGGATGGTGACGGCCGACAGGAAGCTCTGGCGTAGTCTGGTCCATGAAGTCACGAAGAGTTGGAAGTGACTGAACGAATAAACAACAATTAAAATAAATAATTAAAATATTTATTAAAATAATAAAATAATTCAAGGACATTTCAAGTATTTTGCCACAGAACTGGTTGTGATTTTAAGTTAGTCTATTTATTCTTCTTTCCTATTTCTTCAAATATAAAGAAATCCTTGATTTAATTAGAT
Source organism: Charina bottae (assembly GCA_023362775.1). Taxonomy (NCBI): domain Eukaryota; kingdom Metazoa; phylum Chordata; class Lepidosauria; order Squamata; family Charinaidae; genus Charina; species Charina bottae. Next base: position 22,418,064 of record JALMGJ010000008.1, on the reverse strand, counting down.
TGATACACAGATGGGTTATGAATGAATTGACAGCTCTTAGTCTCATAGAACTCAAGAAAAAGGACACATGAATATTTGACCAGTCTTGATTATAGTTATAGGATAGTCTAATAGTCTACCATGGTAGAGATGGGCGGGGATAAATCCAAATAATTAATTAATAAATAAATAAATAAATAAATAAATAAATAAATAAATATAATTCACAGATTATAAGGGAAGGGGGAGAGGAATAGTAATTTTTGTTCAAATGTTTCTTTATATTAGCATTATGCTTTATGTCCTTTTTATGTCAACGTGTCTTTCACCTTCAGTTGCCAATCTGAGATATCCCTTCCTAACTTATTAATATGCAAAGTGCTTAAAATCTCCTAAAAGCTTTTTGTAATATTAAAGTAGCAAATAAATCTCAAATGCTTAGCAGCAGCTGATTTTCCCTAAAGATGAAAATCCCAGGAAAGCTGATCTAATTAAGAATTAATTCCCTTTAAGCAAATGCCTGAAGTGCTCATTTTGCTTACTGTACATTTCCAGTCAATATTTTGTGATATGAATTGATTTATAAGGACATGGAAAAAAGATGACAAAATCAATTTTATAGACAACCCCATATACTGTATAAGGTATATGCATATGTATAAACGTGTGTTGCGCACGCAAATAATAATACCCTCAACCCCACTGCCACGGAATATACTGTAACTAAGCATATCATACAAAGAAACGGAAGCAGTCAAGACAGATATAAAACCTCCCAATTCAATGCTTGGAAGAAAAGCACATGCCTTCAAGGCCTTCCAAAAGAAGGGCAAAGTTAGGGCCATCCAACTCTTTAGAGGAATGTTGTTCCATGGAGCAGTACAGTGATGGAGAAGACATGTCTATGCCAGATAATATTGCTTGAGTGATGGGCCTTGGAGTAAAACCATTCTGCCAGGTCTTATTGTATGGGCAGATGTAAATAGAGATAGGGGGTTGCTGAGATAAGCATGAAGGGCTTTATAGGTAACAACCAATGCCTTGAATTGCATTTGGAAGCTACTGGAACCAGTTCAGCTTGCAAAACTGCATCCTGAACCAGTTGTATCTTCCAAATACTCATTACAGACAGTCCCATGTAGAGCACATTGCAGTAATCAAGATGAGAGGTGACCAAGAATGAGTGACCCTGAACAGTCCTCCTGGTCCAGGAATGGATACAATTGGCATACTAGGTGGATTTGTGCAAAGCAAGTCACAGCTGCCACCTGTTCTTCAAGTAAGATTCATGAGGACAACCAAAGATTGAAACTATCTGGATCCCAAAATCCACAGCCCTTCAGTCTTGCTATGGTTGAGTCTGAGTCTGTTCTCCACTATCCAGATACCGACAGCCTCTAGGCAATGAGATAAAATCTCAACATAATAGCTTGGGCAGCTAAAGATTGAGATATGTGGAGTCCTTGGTGCTCTCTGAGCCTTGTTGTTTTCTTGCAGACGTTTCATTGCCAGGCTAGGCAACATCTTCAGTGCGAAAAGGGAGTGGAACTTGCTCTCTGTTTATATACCATGGCTTGTCCTGCTTGTGTTGGTGGGGGTGTTCTTCTCTCCTTGGTAGTTCCTTGATTGGGCTGTTGTTTGCTGCTTGGTTGATTGACTGAGTTAATAGTTCCTTTATTAGGGTATATTGTGCTGTTTGATTGAGATATATAATTGTGTATCATCAGCATACTAATGATACTTATACTTTTGCCAATGAATGACCTCACCTAGTGGCCTCAGAGTGGCAGGAAGATAATTGAGCCCTGAGGCACCCCATAAAGTAAGAACCAAGGGCTGGATCTCTCCCCGCCTCCCAATACCGGCCAGAACCAGCTCTGTAGAGGAGAACCACTGCAAAACCATGCATTCCACTCCCAATCTCTTGAGATAGTCCAGAAATATACCATGATCAACAGTATCACCAAGGGATCAAGGGATAGATGTACATTCAAATTCCAGTCCCACCATAGGTCATCTACAAGCACAATCAATGCCACGTCAAAACTGTGCCCATGCCTGAAACCTGACTGGCAATGATCCAGATAATCCATTTCCTTCAAAGCCCTCTGAACTACAGGCTGACCACCTTCTCAACAAGTTTCTCCCCAAAGGGAAGGAGACAGGTTTGAAATTATCTAGCACCATTGGTTCCACCAATGCTTTTTTGGGGAAGAGGGATATCACCAGTTCCTTAACTTCAGGCAGAACCACACCCTCCCTGATAAATTCACCACTTCTTGGATGTAGCTATATGTCACCTCCTGAGAGGCCTTGACCAACTAAGAGCACATCCCTCTAATATACAGGTAGCTGTTCTAACAGTTTTGAGGACTCTATCCACTTCCTTGGGACCAACAGGCTTAAACTTTTGCCAGATAACCCTGCCAGACCACATCTCAGTGCAACTTTCCTGGACCTGCACGGCCAGAGTCCAACTCAGAATAAATCTGAGCAACTTTACCTCACAAATACCTTGAATGAGTCCCACAGTGGCCTTTCAGATGCTTTTCTGAAGCATCCCTCCCTAAGAGAGACAGGGTCACCTTAAACAGGGACATCAAACAGCAATATGCAGATACAATAAGAGTAGAAAAATAACTACATTTTGCCAGTCTTATCACCATTGTGTAATCCTTAATAAAGGCTTTTACCCATGTTTCATCAGATTTGCTCTTTGTATTTCTCTAGCAGTATGAAAACCAGGAAGTCCTCTGGGATCCAGAGAGAGACCACATCAGCACAGTCTAATATAGGACTGTCACCACCTTTCATTTGAAGAGATGAGTAAGGCCTCAAAATGTACACCAGTTCCCTAAACACTCCCTGAAACATAAAATCACTTATCAAGATTTCTCCCCCATATCCCTTTTGGGAAAGAATGAGCTCTGTAATTGAAGGCAACATTCAACAAATGAAATTTAACATTATTACTACTACTTTAGAAAGTTGAATTGCAGTAACAATATAGTTGGCAGAGCAATTCTGTTAGAACAGAGCTTTCCAAACTTTTCATGTTGGTGACACAGTTTTTAGACATGCATCATTTTGCGACACACTCTTACAGCAGGGCACCATTTCGCGACACACTCTTACAGCAGGGCACAAGGCAGACACTAGGACCTGTGCAGAATCCAGGCAGGGCTTGAAGGCAGCAGCAGCCGCGACACACCCAGACACTGCAGCTGACACACTAACGTGTCCTGGCACACAGTTTGGAAAGCTCTGTGTTAGAAGGTTCCAATGTTATATGTTTCCAAGACATCTGAAGCCCTCTTAATATAAGCCCTGATGATGTAAATATCTCCTCTTGTTAGAATCTTGTGTCTAGCATCAGAATGCTTCCTTCTGGCACCTTCCAATATCATAAGAAACAGACTTGTTGCCTCTTGGGACACACACACACACACACACACACACACACAAATTAATGTTAGCTATCTCCCCAGCCTTGGAAGGAGAAATCAAATAAAATCCAATGATCCTATTATATGGATGTCTTGAAAAAGTTCCTGTCCTGAGGAATATCAAAATAACTTTTAATTAAGTCAATTAATTAAAACTCTATTGAGAAGACTGTGATTGTCCAGTTAACTTTGGATGATCTTCTGAAACTGTCAAGTTATGGTTGTGTTATTTGTTTTCAAGCCTTAGGTAGAGATCTATAAATCTTATTTCTTGCTATTTACTAATTTTCAGACAAGTACAAATGCAATTGTATAATTGTGGTCTGAAATAATGAAGTAGTGATTTAGATGTAATAAATAGCTTAGCAAGTTAGTGTCTACAGTTAAATACTATCTAAACCTTTTTGGTCCAATTAAAGAATAGTATCTAATAATATCTGAGTAACAGTCTGCTAAATAAAGAGAGGTGATAGTAGTTATTTTATCCAGTGTATGCATTATATAGGTATGGATTGACAGGCTAAAGTCTTTGTATCTTCATACAAGTAAGCTGAATGGTATACAATAAGCATAATTGCAATGACTTTCTTTAAATTAAAAAATAATAGCAATGTGATTCATATGTCTGTAAAAGAACTTTTACAGACATTCATATGTCTGTAAAAGAACTTTCACAGTTGTTGAAAAATCATTGGATAAATGCCGTGGAATGCTTTGTTCTAAGTTCAGAACATTCCCAGTAGCTGTTGTCTTGGAACATTTTACATTCTTCTACTGGGGTTTTAAAAAGAACTGGCACTAGTAAAAAGATCTACTCATTTTTCCCAAAGTTACCACAAAGAAGGAGGCAATTTCTTATTAAGTAGGAGGCAATTTTCTATGCTATTTGGGACTTCCTTATCACAGGCAGCATGTAAAGGAGAGACTTCAGCTGCATCCACCTGCATTTTGTAAGCAAATAAAGGAAATCAAAGGCATACCTATAGTGCAGTGTAAAGTTTGGTCCTCAGTGGTGCACATTATAAGAGTAATATCAAACCTAATTGGAACATAATATATATACAGATCCCACAAGTTTGTATTGTAATGTCACACAACCAATTCATAGCATTCATAAGTGGGTGTTAAATGCTGAAATGCATTATAGATCTACTAATTCGAGATGGTTTAATGGTTGCATAATGATATTGCATTTTTATTGTTTTGCATGCTGGTTTGGACTTTTTTTAAAAGGACAGATGGTATATTAAAAACAAGAACAAACTTTAAATTGATTGGGATTAAACTCTGCACTTCATTTACTGGTATTGAGGTATCCTGTTCCGACTAAGACTGACACGGAAGCATAACTGAAATAACTTTATTTACAAGATACAGAAGCCGCCCAGTTTACACAGTCCTCTTCTTCTACAGGCTGGATAGCAGCGAGTTCCGGAAATACTCCTGGCCAGACAGGAAGGAGCCGAGAGGGAACAGGCGCTGTAGAAGAGGCTGCAGCTGGCAGCAAACCGGAGGTGACAGGCAAGGTGTCCGTGGGTGTGGAGTTGGCTGGGCTGTCGGGGCTGGGGGTAGACCAGGGCCCGACAAAAGCAACCCACTGGTGGCCGGCGTCAGCTGGGCTTGACTGCTGATCTGGGCTGGTGGGAGTCTGGGTAGACCGGGGCCTGACAAAGGCAACCCACTGGTGGCCGGCGTCAGCCGGGCTTGACTGCTGATCTGGGCTGGTGGGAGTCTGGGTAGACCGGGGCCCGACAAAGGCAGCCTACTGGTGGCCGGCGTCTGCTGTCTCTGGAGTAGAGAGCAATGGAGAGTCGGTGGCTTGGGCAGTCAGGAGAGGAGCAGGCAAGGTGGTGGCACTTACCCTGATGCTGGTTTCTTCCACAGGTAACAAGGACGGAGGCGTGGCGAACGAAAGAGGTTCAGGCGCGAGGCTTGGCACGGAAGCAAGGTAAGGCTTGGGTCCGAGGCTTGGCGCGGCGGTGAGGCAAGGCATGGAATCCGGGTCCGGCATGGCAACAAGGCTAGGTCTGGGACTGTGGTAAGGCAGGGCTCTAGAGTGAGGTTGGGGCGGCCGTAAGGCAAGGCTCGGGAGCAGGGTCTGGCGCGGAGTTTAGAGACCTCAGCGTAGAACAGTGAGAATGGTTAGAACGGTTGTCTCCGGCACCTGAGGTAAGTCGCGCCGGCTTTTTATTCCATTTTTCGCACCTTGGGAGAGCAGGGCCCAATCGGGCTTCGCGTTGCTCTGCCCGCCTTTCTGCTCTCCTTTGGTGCGCGCTGATTGACGGAGGCGTCTTTCTTTGAGAGTCCCTGCCAATCAGCGTTTCTGGGCCTCTGGTTGGTTTCGCGCCAATCCTGCCGTCTCCTGGGATTGGCTCTTCCTCCTCCTCCGAGTCCAGCATGTCGGCCAGCATCCAGGTAAGTGCAGGAACCCTCACACTATCCCCTCCACAGGACCTTCCTCCCCCCTGCTTTGTGGTCTGGGTTTCTCCGGGTATTGGCGATGGAATTGTTGTACCCGTAACGGTGCATGGACATCCGCAGCATCTTCCCAGGAGTACTCATCTGGGCCGTAACGCTTCCAGTCTATTAGATACTGGAGACGGCTGCGACGTTTGCGCGAGTCCAGGATGCAAGCAACCTCGTATTCGGTCTCTCCTTGGATGATGACAGAAGGAGGTGGTGTCTTCCTGGTTCTGAGCAGGCTGTCAGCTGAAACAGGGACCAGCAAGGATCTGTGGAACATGGGGTGTATGTGCATGTGTCCCGGAAGGGTTAATCGGAAGGCGACTGGATTGACTACAGCTTCTACTGGGAATGGACCCAGGAACCGGTGGTCCAGCTTCCGAGATGGTTGTGAAGAGGATGGGTGTCTTGTTGACAACCACACCATATCACCAACCTTAAGTGGGGGTCCTGTCTTCCTGTGGCGGTCGGCGAAGCATTTGTAGTCCTCTTTAGCCCTTTCCAACTGGTCTTTAAGCACTTGGTGGCTGGCCTGGAGTTCTTGGAGGAACTGATTTGCGGCTGGCACTGCTGAGTTGGGCACAGTGAGAGGAAACGATCGCGGGTGGAACCCATAATTTGCAGCGAAGGGGGCCATCTGGGTCAAAGAGTGTTGGACGTTGTTGTACGCAAACTCCGCCAAGGCTAGGAGGTCTGCCCAATTGTCCTGTTGGTAGTTCACGTAACAGAGCAGGTACTGCTCCAGGATGGTGTTCACCCTTTCCGTTCCTCCGTCCGATTGTGGATGAAATGCGGTGGATAAGTGTCTCTGGATTCACAGATTCTGGAGGAGCACCTTCCAGAAACGGGCAGTGAACTGCGAGCCACGGTCTGACACCACACTCTTCGCTATGCCATGCAGTTTGAAAATGTTTTTGATATAGAGGCGTGCCATCTCTTGGGCTGTGGGCAAGCCCTTACATGAGATGAAGTGGGCCATCTTCGTCATGGAGTCCACCACTACCAGGATAGTAGTGGCGTCCTGGGACTTGGGAAGGTCGGTTATGAAGTCCATAGAGATAGCCTCCCATGGTTGTTCAGGAGTAGGTAGGGGCAGTAGAAGACCAGCAGGCTTGTCCGTTTGATTTTTTGCCCTGCAACAGTCTGGGCAAGAGAATACATATTGTTTCACGTCGTCTCATATTCGCGGCCACCAAAACTCCAGGGAAACCAGGTTCAGCGTCTTGAAGAACCCGAAATGGCCGGCGGCCGGGTTTTCATGGAATAGTTGCAGGATCAGTTTGCGGAGTTCCCCCGGGGGTACGTAGTAGTGGCCTTGGAAGCAAAGCGTCTCATGATTACATGTCCACTGATCGGTCTGACTGACGGGAAGGTGCGCCAGCTCTTGTCTCCTTTTCCTTGCCCAGGGGTCGGCTCTTTGTTGTTCTCGAATCTATTGGCTTAGGTCACCCTGTACAGTGATGGCAGCAAACCGCTCCGGAGGGATGACAGGTTGAGGTGGTGCTGGAGCCTCTAGGCGATCATATTCAGGTTTTCTCGAAAGCATGTCTGTCCATTGATTCTGGCCTCTCGGAATGTAAGTAACCCTGAAGTCGAACCGGGAGAAGAACAGGGACCATCGTATTTGCCGCTGGTTCAAGGTCCTGGCGGTCTTTAGATGTTCCAGGTTGCGGTGGTCGGTTCTTACTTCCACAGGGTGTCGCACCCCTTCCAAATGGTGCCTCCATGTCTCAAATGCCACCTTAATGGCCAGGAGCTCCTTGTCCCAGATGGTATAGGCCTTCTCAGCCGGGGCGAGCTTCCGGGAATGGTAAGCACAAGGGCAAAGGGTGTCGGTCTGGGTGTCGGCCTGGAGTAAGATGGTGCCGACGGCTACATCAGATGCGTCTGTTTCTACAACAAATGGCCAGAATGGGTCTGGGTGCCTGAGTATAGGCTCCGTGGTAAAGGCTAGTTTGAGCCTATCGAAAGTGCGTTGTTCCGTGTCTCCCCAATGAAACTTGGTCTTCTTCTGGAGCAGGTTTGATAAGGGTGTGGTCAGTCCTGCAAATTGAGGAATGAAGTTCCGATAGTAATTAGCAAACCCGAGCAGTTGTTGGACATCCTTGGCCCGACGTGGAGGCTGCCCAGTTTGCAATGCCTCCACCTTGCCTGGTTCCATGGCGATGCCCATGGCAGAGATTCGGTGTCCCGGGAACTCTATGGTTTCGCAGGCAAATTGGCACTTCTCCAGCTTGGTGTATAGATGGTGCTCTCGCAGCCGTTGCAGTACTGTTCTGACCTGCTGTTCATGGTCGCTCGGAGAGGAAGAAAAGATCAGAATGTCATATAGGTAGATTATCAGGTACTGGTCCAGGAGATCCTTGAATATGTCATTCATGAAATGCATGAAGACAGCGGGGGCGTTTGATAGTCCAAATGGAACAACCGTAAACTCGTAATGGCCGTAATGAGTGCAGAAAGTGGTCTTCCACTCATTGCCCTGTTGGATATGGACCAGGTTATATGCCCCCCTCAGGTCCAACTTTGTGAATAGGCGACAGGTAACACCAGGCAATAACACTTCCTTCCTTCCCCGTGGAAGTCTGGCTGGAGACAATCTGTCCTGTTCCGACTAAGACTGACATGGAAGCATTACTGAAATAACTTTATTTACAAGATACACAAGCCGCCCAGTTTACACAGTCCTCTTCTTCTTCTACAGGCTGGATACCAGCGAGTTCCGGAAATACTCCTGGCCAGACAGGAAGGAGCCGAGAGGGAACAGGCTCTGTAGAAGAGGCTGCAGCCAGTGGTGAACTGGAGGTGACAGGCAAGGTGTCTGCGGGCATGGAGTTGGCTGGGCTATCGGGGCTGGGGGTAGACTGGGGCCTGACAAAAGCAATCCACTAGTGGCCAGCGTCAGCTGGGCTTGACTGCTGATCTGGGCTGGTGGAAGTCTGGGTAGACCGGGCCTAACAAAGGCAACCCACTGGTGGCCGGCATCAGCTGGGCTTGACTGCTGATCTGGGCTGGTGGGAGTTTGGGTAGACCGGGGCCCGACAAAGGCAGCCCACTGGTGGCCGGCATCTGCTGGCTCTGGAGCGGAGAGCAATGGAGAGTCGGTGGCTCGGGCAGTCAGGAGAGGAGCAGGCAAGGTGGTGGCACTTACCCTGACGCTGGTTTCTTCCACAGGTAACAAGGACGGAGGCGTGGTGAACGGAAGAGGTTCGGGTGCGAGGCTTGGCACGGAAGCAAGGTAAGGCTTGGGTCCGAGGCTTGGTGCGGTGGCGGGGCAAGGCGTGGAATCCAGGTCCGGCGTGCCAAGAAGGCTAGGCTCGTTCACGGGGTCCGGGACTGTGGTAAGACAGGTCTCTAGAGCGAGGTTCGGGGCAGCCGTAAGGCAAGGCTTGGGAGCAGGGTCCGGCGCAGAGTTTAGAGACCTCAGCGTAGAATGGTGAGAACGGTTAGAACGGTTGTCTCCAGCACCTGAGGTAAGTCGCGCCGGCTTTTTCTTCCGTTTTTTACACCTTGGGAGAGCAGGGCCCAATCAGGCTTCGCGTTGCTCTGCCCGCCTTTCTGCTCTCCTTTGGCGCGCGCTGATTGGTGGAGGCGTCTTTCTTTCAGAGTCCCTGCCAATCTGCGTTTCCGGGCCTCTGGTTGGTTTCGCGCCAATCCTGCCGTCTCCTGGGATTGGCTCTTCCTCCTCCTCTGAGTCCAGCATGTTGGCCGGCATCCAGGTAAGTGCAGGAACCCTCACATGAGGACATTTGAATTTCAAATTATTTTTTCTTTTTTTATAATACTTAATCAAAATATAAAATATACGGTTGGTGAGTAATCATATTAAAAATATTTAATTTTAATTCAATTTTAATGTAAACAAAATAAAATTAGGTTTTGTCTTGGGTATACCTATTACTTTTCGGATGCTATTTCAAATCAATCAGCCCTTGCCCTAGCAAACTGTAAATCCTTGGAACCAGTTCTTAGTAGATAATTTAAATAGAAACTCCATTTCAGTTCATACCTCGGGTCCGTTGCTTATTTTTACCTTTTGTTTTTCTTTTCATGTTGCTGACACACTTTTTAGACATGCATCATTTCACGACACACTCTTACAGCAGGGCATCATTTTGCGACACACTCTTACAGCAGGGCACAAGGCAGACACTAGAACCTGCGCGGAATCACAGCAGGTTTGGAGGCAGCAAGGCACAAGGCAGGCACTAGGACCTGCATGGAATCCTGGTAAGGCTCGGAGGCAGCAGCAGCCGCGACACACCCAGACACTGCAGCTGACACACTAACGTGTCCCAACACACAGTTTGGAAAGCTCTGCATTAACATATAAAGAAACTGAGTGATGGGAAAAATGATTAGCAATCCCAAAAATATGAAATAACCTGTGGAAGTTCAACAACCAAACAAAGTAAGTGATAGTGAGGAAATATAAATGGCTAAGAAGACTCTACCACATAGTCAGGCAACCTGACTCACTAGTAGGCATTTATAAATAATGAATAGAAACAATGAAGTAAATAGCTATTTGTACGCAAAATTGACCTTATTTAATGATTTTTATCTGGAGACCCTATTTAATGATATTTGTCAGATGTGGGATGGGAGCTAGTGATATGGACCCATATGAACAAATGAGACCTTGAGGCAAGCAGCAAAGTATGCAGTCAACAGTGCTGAAGCCAACCTCTTTGAATAGCAATAGCGTTGCCTCCTCATCTCCCATCTATATCTCATCTCCACTCTTTCCCAACCTGCTATCTGACATACCTGATTAACCTGCCAGCTCTTTGTAATAATATGGAGCCTGTATTGATTCTCTGAGGCATCTGGAAGACATTGAGGGATGCCCTAATTTCCTCGAATGCTTTGCCAACATAATCCTGAAGCCATTGATAAGCCACAAAAAGAGGCCACATGTCTTACTTCCAGGGTTGCTCCTTACCAGTTTTTCAGATATTATTTACATCAAGTGGGATGAATCTGTTAAGGCTTATCTAACAAAAAAAAACACAGAAAGCTATCTACAGTATATGATAAAAACGACCATACAATTTTCACATTCCTTTCTTTTTCATTTGATTTATTTTTTAATGGGTAGTGTCCTAAATATGGCTCACAGAAAATTTCCCCACCACCCCTAGGGTTTATATTTGCTGCCAGCAATGAAGCAGGGAATAAATCTCAATTTTCAGCATAGATTAACTATGTGTTCCTAAGAAAATGACAATATTTTGGGGGAAATGTATAATTCAATAATGTTAGATGTCAAGCTCAATTTAAATTGCCAGTTCCTTTTTCTGTAATCTGAAAACAGGTGGAAAAAATGACCTTGAACATGAAATTATAGAAATAAAAATAATTCCAAAACAGTTATCTATTAGTACTGTTGAAAATAGCCTTGTTCTAATCCTTTAAATAGCTAGAGCTTTGGATATGGAATTCAATTGAATAGGAACTGCATTATTGGTCTCATTTTCAATACAAGTTATAGCTGCAGTTATTAACAAACCATTCTGCATATTCCACACAATAGAATAGAATAGAATAGAATAGAATAGAATAGAATAGAATAGAATAGAATAGAATAGAATAGAATAGAATAGAATAGAATAGAATAACTTAATTACGGTCTTTGACCAGCCGTTACAGAAAAGAAAATAGTTTGGTTTTTTTTATATTAATTTTTTATTAATTTTTGAATAATATATAACAATACATTATAAAAAGAAAAAAACATACCAGACATAACATATTATAACAAAACATATCCTAACATATCCTACCCTAACATTTTATAATTTTACATAATTAACCTTGATCTAATCTAAACTAACCTAACAAAAACAACAACAACACAATACTTCTTCCTGTTTGACAAAGCTAACCAAAACTGACTAACCTCTACACTTTCTAATTTGGTAGTTATTAATAACCCTCTTTTCTTCTTATTTCTTCTCATCCTCTTTCTTTCTCTCCTTTCTTCCTCTTTCTTCTCTACCCTTCTTTTAACTCCACTTCCTCACTCCCTCTACTCTACTTTCTTCTACCCCTTCTCCCTTTACCACCTCCAAAAGGAAAAACAAAAAAGAAAAACTAAAAAAAAAACCACAAATACAAATACAAAAAGGACTTCTTACTTCCCATCTACTCTTTCCCTCACATCTTTATATACCAGTTTAATTCTATTTATCTTAATTACATAATTAATATTAATTTTCTAATTGAATATTTTGCGATTTTTGAATAAATTTAAGAAAAGGACTCCAAACTATATTAAATTCTTCCATGTTTCTATCGTTAATTTGGTCAGTCAATTTAGCCATTTGCATCAAGTCCAATATTTTTATAATCCATTCCTCAGTCGTAGGTATATATTCTTCCTTCCAATATTTGGCAAAGACGATTCTAGCAGCGGTTATTATGTAGAATAATAGTTTTCCATGTTTCTTATGTAGTTCTGGTTTTATGAAGCCCAATAAATAGAGTTCTGGATCTTTGATGATATCTTCTTGAATAATGTCACAGATAGTTTTATGGATTTTGTCCCAACAGTTCTTTGTTTTTCGACACGTCCACCATAAATGATAGAAAGTACCAGTTTCTTTTTTACATTTCCAACAGTGATTTGGTATAACAGGATTCATTTTTGACAATACATTTGGAGTCAGGTACCATCTGTACATCATTTTGAAAAAGTTTTCTCTCATATTGTAATTTAAAGTAAAATTCAAATCTTTTAACCATATTTTCTCCCAATTTTCAAATTGAATGCTGTGACCCACATTTTGTTCCCATTTAATTATAGAGTTCTTTATAGGTAATTTGGAGATTTTATTTTGTAGTAAAATTTTGTAAACTTTGGTAATTAGATGGTCCTCTTCTCTCCACAATATATTGTCCCAATTAACAGAGCTACTTTTGAATTTAAAGTTTTTGGAGTCAATCTTAAATTGCGCTTTTACTTGTAAATATGTATACCAATTGCAAATGTGCCCCTCATTCTCTAATTCTTCCCTGGTTTTAAATTTATAGTTTGAACCCTCAAATAACAACAAATCTTTATAATTTAACCACTTATTCCTAGTTGTGACAGACAGACAGACAGACAGACAGACAGACAGACAGACAGACATACATACATACATACATACATACATACATATATATTTGATAAAAATATTTGACCACCAGGTTTGTGAGTGTAGAATCAGCATCCCTTAAAAAGAAGTAAACATAAAACTTATCAGTATGACCCACAAATTTAGAAATTATTGAGGAAATCAGAGCACGTCTTGAGGCATCATAAAAAGGACACCATATGAGGACATGGGCAAGAGTTTCTACCTCCCTGGATCCATAAGGGCAAAGTCTCTGTGAATAAAGAGTCCCATGAAATCTTCCTGCCAGCAGTGCTGAAGGTAGGGCATCAAAGTGGGCTCTGGAAAAGGCCCATCTATATTTGCTTAGGATTAGATTGTATAGATACCCTGCAGTAGAGGGTTTGCGATTATCTAGAATTTGGCGATAGAATTCGGGAGCACTGGTAATATCAATTTGGTGATCAATGTCCCTAATTCTTTCTTTTACTATTGATTTGGCCTTCTCCAGAGTTAGTTGGCCTAAATATTCAGGAGAGAGGCCAAGACTACACAGTACTATGCTGGTCTATGACCGTAATAAAGATTTGATTGATACACAGTACTTTTTTACAAGTGCAGTGCCAGTGAGATTGGTAGCTGTCTGACAACAGCAAAGGCATCAGGCCTGTACGCTCGAACATAATTTTGAATCCTGAAGTTAAAATCCTGATCCAGGCCTGAGCCTTAATACTTGGCACATTTGCTTCAAGCCTCAAAACTGCATTGGGGGTGCATTTTGGGGTACCAAACAAAGACCTAAGGAAATTTGATTGGATAGTTTCATAAGCCCTTAGGTTTGTGTATGGGCCAAGTTGTATCCCATATAGTATTTGGGCAACTGTTTTGGCCATAAACAGTTTAATTGCTGCTGGGATATAATTTGCCCCCTGTTGCCTATAAAACTTTATTATTGCTTGTGAGCTCTTCTGGGCAGTAGAAGTGGCATAGTTTACCTGGGCTGTTAATTTCCTAGAGGCCTGAAATACTAAGCCCAGGTATTTAAAACTTTTAACTTGCTCTAGTTCATAGGAGTCAATTGTCCACTTTTGCTTTTGTCTTTTATTAGAGAAAACTAGGACTTTAGATTTGTCATAATTAATTTTTAATTGCTCCTCATTACAGTAGGATGCCAGGGTTCTTAGTGCCCGCTTCATGCCTATGGAAGACAAGGAGAGAAGAACTGCATCATCTGCATAGAGGAGAATTGGGAGATGTCTGTTGGCCAATTTGTTGTTGTTAGTTGCCGTCGAGTCATTTACGACTCATAGCAACCCTATGTATAATAGAATAAAATGCTAAACGGTCTTGCGCCAATTGCCTGACTGTTCCAATGTTTGCATCCATTGTTGCGATAATTGTGTCAATCCATCGCATTGAATTGTCGGCCAATTTAGGTGCATGGATATCAACTCTCTGAAGAGTTTTAATCAGGGAGTTTATAAATGTTAAAAAGCAATGGTGCTAAAATGCATCCTTGTTTCACCCCCTTAACAGTCTGTATAAAATCAGAAAGGTCCTGTCCTGTTTCCGACTGCACTTTGACACCAGAAGGGTGGTTGAAGGATTATTTATTTTACAATATTGCGTAATGAAATTAACAAGTCCCAACAAGGAAGATACAAGTACCACCACATGGCAACAAGGCAGGGTTAATTAAAGAACTCCCAAAGGCAGCAAGGCAAGACTTGGCAAGGCTCCCAATGGACAGTCAGCAAGGCTTGGACATGGAGTATTTCCAGAGCAACAAGGCAAGAGTAAGGCACTGGGACCATGCAGACACCAGTAACCTCCAGCGGAATTCCAACTGGCAGCAGGCTCCTGAGCAGCAGCGGCGGCTGGATAGGCTAGGCAGACTCGGAAGCAGTGGCAGGTGGAGAAGGCACAGGAAGGTAAGGTGCGGTGGCGGTTTGGGAAGGCAAGGCAGGATAGGAAGCAGCAGTTGATGTGGAGGGCGCAGGAAGGTAGGCTTCGGTGGTGAGATGGAAAGGCAAGATACGAGGCTTGGAAGCAGATTCTAATGAACGGTTGTCCCTGACAACCCATTCGTACCTTAGCCGTCTTTTTATCTTGTTTTCTTCCTGCTGTTTCAGGATAAAAGCCAATCAGCTCGCTATCTGTTTTGCGCCCTTTCCTGCCTTTCTTTCCATGGCGTTGACAGGTGGTAGTGGCTCCACCCTTTGATCACCACCAATCAGCTGTTCCTGGTTTTCCCGCTCTAGGTTACACGCCGAATTGACCTCTGTTGCAATGTTCCATCATTGCTGCTGAGCTCCCCCTCCTTCAACTCTGCATCAGGCTCCATTCTGACAGGTCCCCTCCCCGGTTACATCTTACTCTAAGGCTGGTTTTATTGTATAGCTTATGAATTAGGAGCAAGAGTCTTTTGTCTATAGAGCATCTGCTCAGAATATCCCAAAATCTGGCCCTTGAGATATTATCAAAAGCTGCCTTGAAATCAATAAAGGCTGCATATAGGTTCAGACCAGAGTGGTTAGTATATTTGTCAGCCAGGTGTTGAAGCACCAAACAATGGTCTATAGCAGATCGTCCCGGTTGGAATCCTGCTTGCTCAGGGTCGATTATTCCCTCATCTATTACCCAGGTTTGGAGTTTGGTGAATAGGTACCTGGCATATAATTTGCTGATAATGTTCAGTAAACTAATTGGCCTATAGTTAGCTGGGTCATTTCTATTCCCCTTTTTATATAAGGGAACAATTATGGCTTCCCCCCAGTCCTCTGGAATGTTAGCTGTGTGGTTAATGTATGAAAAGAGCGAGGCCAATACAGGAGCCCACCAGTTTGAATTGGATTTAATTAGCTCAGGGGGGATATGATCACTCCCGGGGGCTTTACCACACTTAAGATGGTTAATAAGATTTTTAACCTCCTTGCATGTGACTTGGGGCCACTGCGGTAGTGAGGATAAATCCATACTGTATTTTACACTCAATTTATTCTTTATATTGTTCTAGGTTCAAACACTTCCTATATAGATAAAGTTGTAAACCATTAACAAAATATTGCAATCGTCTTAAGCATTCTATCTACATTCACAAAGTGCACAAAACACTTTTTTAAATTATTTATGTAACTGCATTGCAATTATTAAATTATTAGAAAAATAGGCTGCACCAACCATTTTGTTCAACTGTGGCAGAGGTAGCACCTGCCTCTGCAATTTCCTCTGCAGAAGCTTTGCAAAAATGTCTATGGATCTTTACTTTTGCCTGCAAGCACATGCAGTATAGTAAAGCATAGCAAAACTTGTTAAAGACTTGGATGGATGAGACCTGAGGATAGGTAAGAGTTGCGAGGCTTGGGTTGGTGAGACTTGAATGTAAAACTAAGCAAAACCTTTTTCAACATGAACTTATTTATTTATTTTATTTATTAAACACATTTATATAACTGCCCATCTACCAAAAGGAACTCCAGGGGACAAACAAGGTAAAAACAGAATACAATAAAACAACTATTGAAAACAATAAACTACACCGAGGCTCTGATAAAAACTCACAGCCATCCACCAACCACCTTGTGCCAGTTCTATCAACAACCTGGCCACAGTGCCTGGCGGAAAAGCTAGGCCTTCACCTCCTGCCTGAAGACCAACTTGGTCAGGGCCATCCATATCTCTGACAGGAGTTGGTTCATAAGGCAGGTGCTATCACAGTACACTATCAGAGCCACACCAGGTGGCACTACTGCACTGAGGAGACCTGGAGCATGCCCACCCTGCCAGACCTAGTGTTATGTTGTCTCTATTGTCTATTGTGGGTATTTTGCATCAGGCACTTGACTAGGTGGTAGATGGTATCCATCCTGATCCTAAGGAAATTACAATAAACCTGAGCTACATCTAAGTTCAAAAAATTCATAAGTTATTTTTCTAGTACAGATCTTACTCCCTGATTGTTCTACACCATATTATTATTATTTAAGTATCATTTTCTCATTCAGAAGCATAGCATCCCCTTAAGCAGCACACCCCAAATTTGGATCATTGCTGCCAATTTTTTTAAGCAAACTTCATCTTGTACATCCAATAGGAACTCTTGGTTCACAGTTATATCAATACTGTTAAATTAGCTTTCTGTTCAGGGCACATATCTACAACACACTGATTTTGCATTGGGCTGCAAAAGGTCATGGATATTCACAGTGTCACTTTCAATAACAGAAAACCTGAAAGTAAACATGGAAGGCACAAAGGTGTATGAATGGCACCTGATACATATCTCTGGGATTACCTCTTGGGAAAATCTTGCAGATAATGAGAGTCTGATTGTTTGCCTTCTTGCAGTGAGATAATGGCACAGGAAACAAGTTGTTTTAATGATGTTTTAAACTCATTGAATATTGAAGAAAAGATCATTACCACTCCTACTGAGATGCAATGATTTGGGAAGTTGCATGCCACTTGGGGCTCATAGATATTGTCACCATAAATATCCTAATTAGAGTTAAATTTTGATGTCTCATTACAAAGCTCAGTCCTCAGATCCACAGAGAAAAGATTAATTCTAGTCCAATTAATAGATTAATTATAGGCAGTCTGTCCTGGTGTCCCTTCTAACTACATCATCATATTTCTGTTTCCCATTATTTATCCTGGGAAACATATGAATACTGTAGGGTAAGCTTATAAAATCTTATATATAAACCTGACTCCACCCATAGCATGATATGTCCCATCCAGTTTGCATACTTCTCCCACTCCAAAGGCTTAAGCTTAAGAAACTACATACCTGTTGCAGCTTTTATCAACATATTTAAAAAGTACTTAATAAGTTGTTCAAGTCACAGTGCAGCAAGATGTAAGAGATCCACCCAAAGAATGCTGGTTATTACAAAATCATCTCTCTCATTTGTAAATCACTTCAGGACCCTTAGGTCTGAAAGCTATGCATAAAATGTCAGCTATAATTACTGCTGTTATTTTTCTACTTGTTTATTATTATGCTTGAGGAGTTCAATTTCTAGAAGAGAATGTCCAGGGAAAACTGAGTGATTTTGTATGAACAAAACTTCATTCCTTCATAGAAAATTTGCACCTAATTTATGAAAATTTAGCATAATTCTATATTGTCAAATCAAATGGTAAAGAGGTATAAATAGGTTAGCAACTCACTGGACAAGGCATAATGAATTGTGTGAATATCATCCATGTATAGCAGAAATATGACAGATCCAATTAATGAATTAAAATATTCTTGTCCTTTTTTAATCTCCTTACAGTTATTTTTTTCCTGTAGTTTTACCTTGGTTCCAGGTAAAAAGTGGATCTCCCTCCATTTCTCTTTTCCTTACGTTGTTTTCTGAATACTTCAGAAAGAACAGGAAAGTTGAACTCCTATTTTGACACCAGTTATTTATGGAAGCATTTAAAATATAGTTCATTTGTCTGAGCCATTTTGCAAACTTTTTATTGTAGAATGGCAGTCTTTATATAATATATGAATCAAATGAAAGTGAAACAGTGGGGTAAAAAAAATTCTGTTTACCATCCCATTTCAGCCAGAGATGGTTGCAGCCTGCATTATGGGACCATTTTTTCCCAAGTAAGGAGAATCAAGGAAAGAATTAGTCCACCCACTCTTCAGGAACAATGGCCTAAACTGTATCTTCCACAATGAACTTACACTGGAGTAAAATCAGAAGGCATTGCAAATTATGCAAATTGTAGATATTGTTTAATTTGCCACAAAAACTATTTCCAGTTCAACGTATGTTACTTTATTTATTTAAACTGTGGAAAACCAACCCTGCTGCAAATCGAAAATTTATTCTTTAGAGTACACCTTTGGATTTTGTTAGTCTTCTGCTCCAAAATTTGTCCTTGACAGCTCTATGCTTTCAGTTTCTATTAATAATGATGACATGATAGTTCTTGTTCTTTTCTCTTTTGAGGAGCATTTCCTCCATTTATATTCCACGTTAATCATTTGATTTTTTTTATTAAAAGCTTTATTAATTTTTTTCAAGATAAATAATAAATAAATAAATAAAAATGAAAAAGGATGAAACAAAAGAACCTATAAAAAAATAAAATAACTAAAAAGGTGTGAAAATACAAAACAAACTACTATAAAGTGACTTCTGACTTTCTACAATATACATAAATCAATATCAATCTGTTACTCAAATTTATACTATAATAAGCATTATTTCTATAAAGTATTTTGATTCTCATTATAACATTCCCTTCTAAAACAAATTTCCTTCCCAGTTAAAAAACAAAAAAAACCCTTCAAACATAATTTTACTCCTAATATACCAACAAACAATATCCTTCTTCACTATAATTTGCTCCTATCTGCCAACTAAACTAACAAAAGATAACCTAACTATATCTTATTGCTGTTATTTATTTATAAAAATGTTATCCAAAAAGTAAAAACAATAATCTAAACCCTTTAAAAAATCATCTTGATTGTTTACCACACTAATCATGTGTAATCCATAATCAAACCAAAAATTTAGAAAAAATAATACCTATAGCGCCTAATTCATTATCATCCCTTTCAGTTTCCTATTGCACCTTTTGGAGTTTTTGTGTAGGCTCCTCTGACATCTCCTTTGAATCTCCTCCAATTCCTCTTTTAATTTTTCTAGAAATTCCCTCACCTTCTGGACAGAATTCAGTTGAAACCTCTGCTGTTTAAAAGTAAAAATCACACCTTCCAATTTGTCCCATCAAAATGGGATCTTTTTCTCCTTTAATCTCTCAGTCAAAAAAGATTGTTCTTTTCTTTTATGCAAAATTATAATAGGAATTTCTTTAAGAACAATTAGATATGTATTATCAATCTTCAGTCTTGTATTAAAATGCTGCTGCAAAACTTGATCTCTGTCTTCTTTCTGACAAACTACAACAAACATCCCTTGGAATATTTCTTATTCTCACAAATCTTGTATTTATTCTATATACTTTATCAATTTCTGCCTCTGTATCCTCCTCATCCCAATCCAAAAAAAATGCTAAAGCTTTAATAACCTTTTCTCTGATATCTTCATCACAATCCTCTGGAATTGCTCTAAATCTCAAACAAAATTCCTTCTCTCTCAATTCCAATAGAGCCAGATTATCGAGTTCTCTTTCCCAATCTCTGTCTTACTCTCCAAAATTTCCACTTTGTCATTAATTTGTTTTACATCTCCAGACACTTGTTTTACAGAGCTTTCCTTCTTCTAGACTTCTTCTTTCATATTTTTTATCTTTACAGTCTTTCATCCATTCTTTTTTTCAAAAGCTGTCAATTAATATCAAGTGATTCAGCTAACTTACTGGCCAGTTGCTCAAACATTTTCTGAAGTTAATATGGTGTAATTCCTCTCCGCAGATTGTTCTAGCAATCTTCTCCTCCCCTCCATTTCTGCTGCTTTTCTGGTGGTTGCCATATGATATTATAATTCAAAAAATGAAAGTGTCTGAAACAAAGGAAAAAGAAAAGGCAAGCTTCACCCCCTTTTTTTTCCTATTTTGTCTTCCTGTGCCCTTAATACTTTCGTCTCAAGTGGCACTCCACAGTTATAATCAGCATCACAGTCAACATCTCCATAGTTACAGTCAGCATCCCAGTCTGGCTCATATTACCTTTATCTTTTGTTTTGTAAAATCCATCAATTGTCTGTGCTCTTTAATAGTACACAAAAAACATTTCCATGGAGGTCCAGTTCATTTTTCTAATTTAATTCCCATTTATTCAAAAGCACTTTCACCAAAGAATAATCTTTCGAAATAACTACCCCCTTTATCTATTTTAAACTTTCTTACATTGACTCCTTGTTTAAGCTTTTTGCCAAAAGTTTTAAAATCTTTCAAACTTGTTTTTTAATTTGTTTGTAATCCAGAAAGAAAAATAACTCACCAAGTGGAATTTTTATCCTGCTGCTCATAAAATCTCTTTAGCTGTAAATCAGTTAAACATGAAAGTGGTTAAGAAATGAGGCTCGTGCAAACCTTATTTTTATTTATTTATTTATTTATTATTTATTTATTTTCTATCCCGCCTTTATTATTTTTATAAATAACTCAAGGCGGCAAACAAACCTAATACTCCTTCCTCCTCCTATTTTCCCCACAACAACAACGCTGTGAGGTGAGTTGGGCTGAGAGAGAGTGACTTGCCCAAGGTCACCCAGCCGGCTTTCATGCCTAAGGCGGGACTCATAGTCTCCTGGTTTCTAGCCCAGCACCTTCACCAGTAGACCACATATAAGCTGCATTATGGCTGTGAGCTTGATTGAAATCCCTTGAATCTCAGCTGCTGAACTCATGAGCAGACCAGAAAACCCCTACAGTCTACTCATGAGGAACACCTATCTGGAGTGCAAGTGGAAGATCTCATGATCTCTCCTTTTTCTAGAGAGTCTTTGCTGGCCAGAATTCACTGTCCGAATGCTGATTTCTGCTGCAATGCTGTCCTCACTCCTTCAGGGACATCTAATTCACCATGAAT
Source organism: Charina bottae (assembly GCA_023362775.1). Classification (NCBI taxonomy): domain Eukaryota; kingdom Metazoa; phylum Chordata; class Lepidosauria; order Squamata; family Charinaidae; genus Charina; species Charina bottae. The sequence goes on along the minus strand of JALMGJ010000008.1, from coordinate 22,396,570 downwards.
CCTCCCCAGAAGCCTGGAAATATTTCATTATTTGAAAAAATTAAAACAAGATATAATTTGCCTACAAGAGACACATATTAGAAAAAAGGGCATATAAAATTTGGGTGACGAATTTAGAAAGAAAGAAAGAAAGAAAGAAAGAAAGAAAGAAAGAAAGAAAGAAAGAAAGAAAGAAAGAAAGAAAGAAAGAAAGAAAGAAATTGAGTTGTTTTGTATATAAATCCCCAACTAAAACCAGAACTTGTACTGACTGATGAGCATGGTAGATTTGTTGGGGTGGTAGTTAATTTGCATAGGACAAAGACTTTGGGAATTTATTTATTTATTTTTATTTATTTTTCAAATGTATTCCCCGCCCATCTCCCATGCAAGGGACTCTGGGCGGGTCCAAGGGACTTTGTCCCCCAAATGAGGACAAAGGACTATTTTATAAAGGACTTATGGAGAGATTAATAGGTTTCTCTTATGAAAATTGCTGTTTGATGGGGGATTGGAATGGAGTGATCTCCCCGCAACTGGATAGAACTTCTGAGAAAAATATTAAAATCACTCAAGGCAAATTACCAAAAGTTTTCTTTGATTTGAAGGACAATTTAGGTTTGGTTGATATATGGAGACAGAAAAATGGCAATTCAAGAGAGTATACCTACTTTTCTGAAAGACATACTGTAGATACTTTTCAAGAATAGACATGATTTGGATTTCAAAGAACTTGGCTACTAAGATTTCTAAAATAAAGATATTCCCAAATACTTTTTTAGATCATAAACCTGTGAGTTTGGTTTATAAAAGAAAATCTAATTCATTTAGATGGAGACTAAATTTATTGTTGCTTGTTAATTTAAACAAGCTATTTTGGATGAAATAAAGAGAAAAGAAGAATAATTAAAGACATTTCCAGAGAAGATTAGAGTTTCTCAACAAATTAAGCTTCTACAGTGACAATTATCCATGTTAACAGTTACAGAGATGAAAATAAAAATGAATAATGTAAAGCAAAAAATTTTGAGTTTGCAAATAATCCAGAAAAGTGGTTAGCATATAAATTATGAAAAAGAAAAAGAAAAGAAAATGATATTGAAATTACAAGAGGGAGATATTGCATTAATGGACAATGCAGCTATACAAAAACCATTTCATCAATATTATTCCAATTTATATAAAGGAAGTGACATCTCTCTAGACAAAATACTGTAGATAAATATCTAAAAAAAAAACAAAATTTACTGAGGATTACAGTGGGTTTTTACCTAAAATATAGTTAAAGGACAATATTAGAAATGTGTTGGAAATTTTGGAATATTTGGAGCAACATAATGAAAACAAGCCGCATTTATTTTTTTAGATGCAGAGAAGTCCTTTGACAATTTCTGTTGGGCTTTCTTGTTCAAGGTTTTGGAAGATATGAATTTTGGAGAGAACTTTATAAAATGGGTAAGATTGATTAACACTTCACAGAAAGCACAAATAATTGTTAATGGAGATCTAACAAAATCCTGTGAGATACAAAAAGGGACAAGACAGAGATACCCACTGTCTCCTGCCTTGTTTATTTTGGTTCTTGAAATACTGAATAGAGATATAAGACAAGATGTGAGGATAGTGGGAGTGAAGATTAAAAAAGGAACTTATAAATTGAGTGCTTTTGCAAAAGACTTGGTGCTGGTTCTGGAAGATCCTTTAAAGGGAATTGAAATATTTATGGGCAAATTAAAAGAATTTGGTGCATAAGCAGGTTTTGAGATTAATAAACATAATATGAAGATATTAACAAAAAACATGAAAATAGAAGATCAAACAGAATTGATGAATGAAATGGGTTTTAAGATTGAAAAGAAAGTAAAATATCTGGGTATCACTATGACAAATATGAACTGTATGTTATTTCAAAATATCTATGTTAAGACATGGAATGAAGTTAGAAAAGACACATTAAGATGGGAGAAACTACAACTGTCATTGCTGGGGGAAATTCCTGTGATAAAAATGAATGTCCTGCCTAGAATGATGTTCTTGTTCCAGACAATACCTGTTTTGATAACTGATGCACCATTTAAATAGTGCAAAAGGATATATCTACATTTGTGTGGCAGGGGAGAAAAACATGAGTTAAATATAAGGTGTTGCAAGATGCAAAGGAAAGAGGAGGGTTCAGTTTACCTGATTTGAAATTGTATTTTGCAGTTTGCTGTTTGGTTTGGATGAAAGAGTGGGTGCTGCTGAGAAATAGAAGGCTTTTGCAGTTAGAATGACACGACATGAGATTTGGGTGGCATGGATATTTGTGGTACAATAAAATTAAGGTTATGGATCTTAAAAATCATTATGTTAGACATACCATATTGAGAATATGGAATAGATATAAATCCAGGATGTGCCCGAAAACATCTTTGTGGCCCTCAGCACATTTTATAGATGAGAAATAATAGGCAAACATAAATGGCTAACGTACGTGAGATACTAGAATTTTGTCAAGGGGAATGTAAAATAAAATCAAGAGAAGAACTGATGGCAGAGGAATATAGTTGTCAATGGTTCTCTTGTTTACAATTTCTAGAAAGATTTAAGGTAGACAAAAGAATATATGGCTTTGAACACTGTAAGACTGAGTTTGAAATAAATTGTGTACAAATGATGAACTTGTAATTCCTAAAATGTATAAATTTTTACTGAAATTCGAAACAGAAGAAGAACAAGGGAAAGAATATAGATAAAGTGGGCTAAAAGTTTTGGTTATATTATACAGATGGAACAATGGGAAAATATGTGGTTGAAAGGATTGAAATATACACTATGTTATAATCTTAAAGAGAATTTTTATAAAATGATGTACCGTTGGTATACATACTGTATGTGACCAGAGAAATTGTCTAGAGTGTATAAAGGTACTTCAAATTAATGTTGGAAATGTGAACAAGAAGGGATATATTATCATGTTTGGTGGATGTGTAAAAAAGGTAGAAAATTCTGGATTCAAATGCACACACTGATTCAGAGGATTTTAAAGATTAGTATACAATTGAGACCAGAGGATTTTCTTTTGGGATTGATGGACAAACAGTTGGAAAAACGTCATGGAACTTTGTTTTTGTACATGATAACTGCAGCAAGATTAGTGTGTGCAGAAAGATGGAAAGATTCAGCACTACCCACAATGGAGGAATGGTTGATTAAGATGATGGAACTTGCTGAGATGGCTAAATTGACTTCTTTGATCAGAGAAAAGGCATCTATTGCTAACTGGAAACTCCTTATGGACTTTTTGTGTAAAACAGAAAAAAAATGAACTTATGATTTATGGTTTTGATGATTAGACAGGATAAATTATAGAGAGAAGAGAGTTATGTTGTAACCATAGAGTAAGAGATAAATTTATTACTGTACTTATAACTGCTGTAAAGAGGATTGGAAGCTACTTGTTTGTATTTTTTTTTCTTTCCTTTCTATTTTTCTTTTCCTTTTTCCCCCTTTCTTGCACTTTTAGCTTTGATTTCTTTCTTTTTTCTTTTTCTTGCTTTATATTACTTTGCATTCATATTTATCTTCCTTTTTAAAAAATCTGTAGTAAAAATTATATATGAATAAAGATAGTTCCTGTTCTTTTCAGCTTTGCAGAGACGAATTTTCTACTGACTGCATCTTAATTATAATGAAACAGAATGGAATTTTCTAAATGAATATTTTGTGACCATGTAATAGGTGAGGTTTCCTTTGCAATATTCTTAACAGAGAACTAATTAAGCTAGTAATGAAAAACTTGTACTATATCAAACTGAATATAGGCTTGCAGTCCACCAGCCATGTACAGCAGACCATGAGAGCCTCAGGAAATCTTTTGCCATGGCTGCCTTCTGAAGACTGCAAAAATGAGCAATATAGCATGCATCAGGTAGTCTATACATATATAGCCTTTGGTTTGTAGATCATACTATACAGAGAATTAGCCTATAGATCAATATGATTGCTTTCTAATTTGTTGATACTTCAACATCCAGAATTGGGCACGTTAGCAGAGATTTTCAGGATCTGAACTCCCAACATATCTGGAAGTCATTAAGTGGAAGAAAAGTGCTTCAAACCATCAAGCAAGTATGCATGTGTGTACAAAATTTAGTCATAGGTTTATTTTATTGTTACACATCCTGTATAGCTCTTAAAATTCTCTTCATAACTACAACAAGCTAAATCACACCTTGATACTTTAAGAGAACAATGACAATATATCAATAAATAATAATGTCCCAAACTATAAAGTTAACAATATATATATATATATATATATATATATATATATATATATATACACACACACACACATACATACATACATACACACACACACACACACACACACACACACATACACATACACACACGCACACACACACACACACACATACTCACTCACTCACTCACTCACTCACTCACTCACTCTTTAAAAATACACATGGGAATAACTTTGTTATTGTTAGGACGGGGTGATATAGAAGGACTTCATGCTCAGAACCTGGAAAAAAAAGAGCTTTCTACATCTGTGATATGCAATGCTATTTTCCTCCCCTGCCATTAGGAGAACAAAATGGTGATTCCTACCTTGAAAAGGTCATCATTCATTTCTTTGTTTTTCTTACAAACTTTACAGCTCAAATAGCAATCTAGAGAAGCTTGGGGATAAATAAGAAGAGTTCTGGGATATATAATCATGCAAGAGAACACTTGCATATTCTTACTGCACCATCTAATTCATTTTAAGTCTGTCAGAGGGAAAAGCCACCATTACCAATTTTAAACCTAACATTCACTGCCTTCTTATCTCTCCTCAAAATTATATGCAAACAGATTTATGACAAGGGAAAACTATTCTGATAAAAAATGTGTTTATAAGTCACATGATGTGCAACAATACATCATATAATTAGGCACAGAAATGAACGTCGGTTTCAACGCTATTTTCATTAGCATAGCAAGCTCTGTTCTTCTGTTTAATATACATCAGGCCATCAGATATAAAAGCAATTTCAACTGCAGGTTGCAGGATGCAATAGTTCAGCCCTTTTAAAAATGAATATTGAGAAATGAAATTCTGGGTTTTTTTTTTTTTTTAAAGAACAAGTTATTGTTCAGTTTGCTTTTTCCTTGTAAGTCTGTGCACAGCGTTGAAGGGATAATTTTATTCTTAAGAGATTTGACCAAATCATCTCTTTGAAGCAAATTTCCAAATTGAGCATTTGAATTGATTTCAAGTGTTCAATTCAATCAGGTTTCCTTAAATGTCTTTAGAGATATTTGAAGGTGATTCAGGTCTTTCCTAGCTTTACAGAGTTTCAAACATTGTTGCATCTTTAATTCTATATATGGACAAAACTGGAATAGCGAGTGCTATGATGGGGTCTCTGATGCTGACATGAAGAACAGCTAGTGAGCTTGATCATCTATGCAAGTGCTGCCTCTTGGAGAGGTAGGGAGGGGGAGTGTTGCCCTGATGTTTTTATGTCACTTGTCTACTTGATTTTCTTTAAGCTGTTTCACTTGAAGTGGGGGAGGGAAAAGAGAAACAGAGAAGGAAACAACACCAGCAGATCCTGTTTTCTTTTTGTTGCATTGTCACTTGCTTTGTTTTGTACTGAGTGAATAATCTTTCATTGCACAAATGGATATTATCGGTATGCTGTATTGTGTACAATACAGACATTTCATTTATACTACAGTATATTTTATATAAGGGGGCGTGATGGCTCAGTGGTTAAGACACTAGGCTTGTCGATTGGAAGGTCGGCAGTTTGAGACCCGAGTGCCGCGTGATGGAGTGAGCTCCCGCACTCACCCCAGCTGTTGCCAACCTAGCAATTCGAAAGCATGCAAATGCAAGTAGATAAATAGGTACCACTTTGGTGGGATGGTAACAGCGTTCTGTGCTTGTCATGCCAGCCACATGACTACGGAAGCATCTTTGGACAGCGCTGGCTCTTCGGCTAAGAAACGGAGATGAGCACCTAGAGTCAGACACAACTGTGCAGGGGAAAACCTTTACCTTTTTATATTTTATATATAATAGTGATGACACACACAGTTCTCAGGTTTTCTTTAATTGTTGAGCAAGAATTACATGTTATATTATTCCTAGAAAAAACTAATCTTGCCACTTAGTTATGCCAGCACATCCATTAGAAACTCCCCCCCCCCCCAAAAAAAAAAAAGAATGGTCAGAAGGTGCTGGGATGTTGTATCTTAGGTAACAGCTTAATATTTATTGGCATTTCCAATATTTCTTTTTATTGCTTTATCTATCTTGGCAGTTCTAGACAGTTATATACCATCTGTAGAACTGGTATGTTTTCCGTTAGATTGTAGTAATTGGAGTAAATTCTATTGATTTTTTTCCATAGTTCTTTCCATTGATCCGCCATAATTACTTCTCATTTTGCATCCATTTTATCATATAGTTTTTAATTTGTTCTGTTTCTATATCATATTTCCCCATTGGGGGAGTTGGGTGGTCATATAAATTTAATTAATAAATATTTCAGCAACAGTTTATAAATATATCCTAGTGAATTACCTTTGTTTTGTATAAGCATTTCACATTCTATTATCTTTCTTAAAGTGCCTTCTTTCAGGAGATTCCTTTTCCAGTTATTTGCAAATACACTAACCATGGTGGATTCCTTCCTTCATTATAAGCTTCTGTTGCATCTTTAATCTATTTTCTGAATCCAAATATATCACATTGGCATATGTAATTAAATCTTACTATAATTGTCATTAGAATAAAAGCATTTGATGGTGAGGCTAGTGGTGAAATTGCTAGACTTATTCTTGCTTATTATATGTCCTTTCAAACTACTTTCTTCTTTTGTTTCTTTATATCATATACACCTATGAAGTCCATTAGCTAGATCTGTTGCTTCTATTATTGAAATTCTACTGTTCAAAGATCTTATCCATTCTGTTTCCATGATAGGAAGCTTTCTGTATAGTATAACCATAAATTGGGGGATGCTAATCCTCTTTCCTTTGAATCTTGTAGAATTTTAGACTTTATTCTTGTGTTTTTTCCCTCACTTAATATAAATCTATTAATTGTTCTTTGCCAATCCTGCAAGTTTTTGTCTGAAATTGTAATCAGTGCCATTTGGGGAAAAAATCATTTTGAGTAATCTGTTCATTTTTATTATTTATTTATTTATTCATCATATTTATATCCTGCCCATCTCCCTCACAAGGAGGGACCTAATTATTGCATTAAGTCCTAGCCAGGAGAGTTTCAGACCTCTCCATATTTGAACATTTCGTTTTATTTCTTTCCATAAATTGTTGTAATTGTTTTGAAAGATATTTTATTACTTCCAGACACTTGAAGTCCTAGGTATTTCACTGAGTCTTTTGTTTTCTCACAACCACTCTGTCTTTTCACAAGATTTTCTTCATCAGAGGTTAAGTACCTTGTTATTATCTTAGTTTTCTTTTTCTTTATTTTGTATCCAGAAAAACAAAGTCTTAAATTACTTGCATTAGCTGTCATGTAGAGCTTGGTGGTTGCATATTTGTTAATGCTGCATCATCTGCTTAACACTTCATCTTATATTCTACTTCTTGAATTTTAATCCCAATTATTTGTTTGACTTTCCAGATCTTGTTTCCTAGGATTTCTAAAATGATTATTAAAGAAGAGAATGGACAGCCTTGCCTTGGAATACCTTGCATATTGGAAAACATGCAAAGAATATTCTATTCACTATTATCTTTGCTCTTTCTTCTTGATATATACTCTCTACTCAGTTTTTAAATTCTTATCTGGGTTTCATTTTATTTAAAACCTCCAGTAAAATTAACCATTCCAAGCTATCAAAAGCTTTTTATGCATCTTAAAATATTACTGCTGCCTTCCTTTTCATGTCAATATATTTTACTCCTGAAATCGTCAATTTGTTTTTTACTTCTTTCAGTAAAAAGTCAATATAAGTTTTCCAGTCTTTTAAAAAAAGTCTATCGTTTTTTCTCTGACCAAACTGGTCAGCTTCACCATTTTTGCAATTTCAGTTAATTTTATAATCCATTCTTCCACTGCAGGCATTTCATTGCTTTTCCAACTTTTTGCATGCAATAATCTTGCCGCAGTTACCATATACAGTATTAATTTCCCATATTTCTTTTCTAATTTCTTCTCCATAAAACCCAGTAAGAATAATTCTGGTTTCATCATAATGTTAATCTGTAATATATTTTGTATATGAACAACATATTCACTTAAATATAATGATGGTACCTATCAGGCATTCCACAACGTTGGCATCACATTTAGATTAGATTACCTTCAGTGGTTGTATAGTTTTATTGTATAAAGATCTGTAATCTTTAGCCCTTGCTGTGGCAGAGTTAACACCTCTTTTAAATCAGACCCTCTTAATACTTAGCTCAATGGAAAATGGTTGATGAACAAAGCAAAGAAACTGCTACACTCCCAACATTGTGTAGTTGATAGACCTGTCTACCTGTTACCTTGTATCATCAAAGCAATGCTCTATGCCTTCAGCTTCTATTTATATGCAGCTTCCTACCAATCCCTTTTTATCATATAATTTCACGAACTCATAGGACTGGAAATGTACATTGGATGCCATTTGATCTAATTCAAGAGTTGAAGCAGGAATTTACAGTTACTGAGGTCCTCTCTTTCTGTTTTTAAAAGTATACAAGTTACATCTGTCTGTCTGTCTGTCTGTCTGTCTGTCTACCTCTCTCTGCCTCTGCCTCTCTATCATCGATCTATACCATCCACCTACCTCTCTGGTTAGGAAGCAATTTCTCCCATGGTGTTACATATGTAAAGGAGTGGACATAAATCAAATATAATTTAAATCCCCCTTTTTTAAAAAAATCAGCTCTGCAATTACCATTTTTACATGGTTTCTTGATTTCTGTTAGTAGCACTGTTTCCTTTTGGCACTGAATAGTTCCTGGTTATCAGGCACAGAACTAATGTGAGGAAACTGGCTGTGAAAACCAGCTGCAAAGGAAATAAAGATAGGAGTATTTAAATGTACAAATGTAATATTAAATTATCATAAAGTGACAATTATTTCTAGAACTATGTAAGCACATTTAGCTAGTTCACTTGCACATGTACAATAATTAATTATGCTGCATTTAAAACTCTTCTATTTACAATGCCTAATTTTCCCATTTCCTCCAAATCAAATTACTGAAGCATACATTTGATTTGAGTCTTATTTTGAAAATGCTCAAACACATCCTGCCTGGCACAAGGCAATGTCGTTCTTCTCTGTTTATATCCTCACTCATTTATGTACTAACTAAAAATAAGCCAAGACAGGAAGAAAATAGTTTTTTAGTGGATTCTCTGTTCCTTATGTTGAAATAGCTTTTTTCCTCACATTCATTTTGGAGCTTGCTTTAACTGCTGCTTGTTAATCAGTTTAAATTATTGCTTGCTTGAAATAAAGCCTAAGGCTGCCACTAAAGTCTGTGTGGAACAAATGTGCTGAAGGAAAGGCAAGAGAAACCTTTCAACAACTCTACTATCTCTTTTGTACTACACTGTGCCATAGGTTCAATTGCCACTGTAAATGTACTTTTAGGACACTGAAGCAACCACATTTTCATTGAAGGCTCAAGAATTATCTGTCAGGGCTATGTACCAGTGGGAGGTGGGACCAAAACAAAAGGAAGAGCAGAGCCTCACTTTCCCCCCCCCTTTTTGACATCTTGTAATTCCCCCCTCTGCTTCCATTCTTTTTTTCCCTCTTGATCTGTTTTTCTCCTGCCAATGGGGTCATCACTTTTGCCATAGGCTTAAACCAGTTGTTGCAGAAGCTTTTTAACCCAGGCCAAGGGTGTATTGGGATGAAATTAGCATCTGTGTGCTGTATCATTGGATGCATTTGTATTATACATCCCCTTTCCCACCACTATCAAATTGTTGTTGTTGTTTATTCGTTCAGTCGCTTCCGACTCTTCGTGACTTCATGGACCAGTCCACGCCAGAGATTCCTGTCGGCCGTCACCATCCCCAGCCCCCCCATGGTTGAGTCCGTCACCTCCAGAATATCATCCATCCATCTTGCCCTTGGTCGGCCCTCTTCCTTTTGCCTTCCACTTTCCCTAGCATCAGCTTCTTCTCCAGGCTATCCTGTCTTCTCATTATGTGGCCAAAGTACTTCAGTTTTGCCTTTAATATCATTCCCTCAAGTGAGCAGTCTGGCTTGATTTCCTAGAGTATGGACTGGTTTGATCTTCTTGCAGTCCAAGGCACTCTCAGAATTTTCCTCCAACACCACAGTTCAAAAGCATCTATCTTCCTTCGTTCAGCCTTCCTTATGGTCCAGCTCTAACAGCCATAGGTTACTATAGGGAATACCATTGCTTTAACTATGCGGACCTTTGTTTATTTATTTATTTATTTGTTCAATTTATCCCCCGCCCATCTCCCATACAAGGGACTCTGGGCGGGTTACAACAAGTAAAAAATTTAAAACTATACAAAATTTCTAAAAAACACACCAAGCATAAAATAAATAAAATCCAAGATGGATTAGATGGATTAAAACCCGCAAAGCAGATCATCATGCTACGGGACCAGCCAACCCCAAGAGGCACTGCCACCTCCGTCGTCCCAGGCCAGGCAGCAGAGCCAGGTCTTAAGAGCCTTCCGAAAGGCCAGGAATAAGGGGGCCAGTCTCACCTCCGGGGGCAAGATATTCCATAAGGCGGGCGCTATCGCAGAGAAGGCACGCCTCCTGGACCCCGCTAGATGGAATTCTCTTGTTGAGGGGGTCCAAAGCATGCCCTCTCTGCATGCACGGGTGGGGTGGGCCGACGTTATCGGGATGAGACGGTCCCTCAGGTACCCTGGCCCTATGCCATGTAGGGCTTTAAAGGTAATCACCAACACCTTGAATTGGACCCGGAAACAAACTGGCACCCAATGCAGCTTGCGTAGCAGAGGTGTCACATGTGCCGATCTCATGGCAACCATAACTGCTCGCGGCGCTGCATTCTGCACCAGCTGAAGCTTCCGGATACTCTTCGAGGGTAGCCCCATGTAGAGCGCATTACAATAGTCTATGCGGGAGATGACAAGGTCATGAGTGACTGTTCGGAGGGCCTCCCGATCCAGGAAAGGGCGTAACTGGCGCACAACTAGGAGCTGTGAAAAGGCCCTCCTGGCCACGACTGCCACCTGCTCTTTGAGCAGGAGCCGTGAGTCCAGGAGGACCCCCAGATTCCGCACTGAATCCGAGTGGGGCAATGCAACCCCACCCAGAACCAAAGATGATAACTTCCCAGATGCAGGGGGGGGCATCAATCCACAGCCAATCTGTCTTACCAGGGTTCAGCTGAAGCCTGTTGTTCCCCATCCAGACGCCCACAGCCTCCAGGCACTGAGATAAGGCATCGACCACATCACTTACTTCACCCGGGATGGAGATGTATAACTGGGTATCATCGGCATATTGATGATACCTCATCCCGTGGTGACGGATGATCTCACCCAGCAGCTTCATGTAGATGTTGAATAGGAGAGGAGAGAGAACTGACCCCTGCAACACCCCACAAGTCAGGGGTTGCGGGTCAGCTCTCTCCTCCCCTATCAACACCAACTGGGAATGGCCCTGGAGCTGCCCCAAAAGTATACCGTGGGCGACTGTATTGAAAGCCGCTGAGAGATCTAAGAGAGCAAGGATGGACACACTCCCTCCATCCCGCTCTCACCAGAGATCATCCATAAGCACAACCAATGCGGTCTCCGTCCCATATCCCGGCCTGAAACCTGACTGGAAGGGGTCCAGATAATCCGTTTCCTCCAGAATCCTCTGGAGTTGCAACGCCACCACCTTCTCAACCACCTTTCCCAAAAAGTGAAGGTGGGAGACTGGGCAAAAATTACCCAGGATGGTGGGGTCCAGGGATGGTTTCTTGAGGAGGGGGTGCACCAGTGCCTCCTTAAAGGCAGCCGAGAACACCCCCTCACTCAAGGAAGAATTAATAATTGCCTGGACCCAGCCACATGTCACCTCACTGGCTGATTTCACCAGCCAGGAGGGACATGGGTCAAGTTGGCATGTGGTGGTGTTTACAATCTGGAGGATCCTGTCTACTTCATCAGGCGCAACAGGATCAAACTGTTCCCAGATAACATGGTAAGTACGAGCCTCTGGCATCTCCCCAGATCATGTCTCACGCTTGGAGTCCAACTTGGAATGGATCTGAGCGATTTTGTCCTGCAGATGCTCAGAAAACTCTTCCGATCGGCCCTGTAAGGGGGTTCTCTCCCTTCTCCCGACCCAGAAGTGAGTTTGTAATTTTAAAAAGGGCCGTCGGGCGGCATTCTGCAGAAGCAATAAGAGCGGAGAAATATTCACGTTTCGCCGCTCTTACCGCCACAAGGTAGGCCTTAACTGCGGCTCTAGATTGTGTTCGGTCAGATTCAGTCTTCGTCTTTCTCCAGCGGCGCTCTAGACATCTATTAACCCTCTTCAAAGCCCTTAACTCTTCCGTAAACCACGGAGAGTGGCAGGCCGAACCGGGCCGGAGAGGTCGCATAGGTGCGATCTTGTCCAGGGCTCTGGCTGCTGCCTTATTCCAGGCTGCGGCCAGGACCTCCACTGGACCGTGAAGCAAGTCCTTGGGAAAAACCCCCAGCTCCTTCTGAAACCTCACTGGGTCCATCAGTCGCCGGGGTGGACCAATCGAATGGGTCCCGCCTCCCTGCGGAGTGGGGCAGAACAAGAGAGTCTCAGGGTCACCAGGGTGTGGTCTGACCATGACAACGGGGAAAGATGTAACTCTCCCCTCAGATCACATTGCCACTGCTCAGACAAGAAAACTAAGTCCGGGGTGAGTCCACTGTCACGAGTCGGGTCACGAATAATCTGAGACAGGCCCATAGCTGCCATGGTAGCCATGAACTCCCGGGCCACCTCCGAGGCCCGTCTTAGGGACGGCAGATTGAAGTCCCCCAGAACATAAGTCTGGGGAACTCCAGTGCCAACCCTGAGACAGCCTCGAGCAGCTCAGGCAGGGAGGTTGCTACACAGCAGGGAGGCTGGTACATCAGCAACATTTTCGGTGGGTTTTCAAAGGGCTTATGCGATTTTCTCTTGGAGCGGTAATTGGCCGCGTTGACTTGCGGCCACCATTTTGGATCTTCAGTGTGATGTCTCTGCTCTTAACTATTTTATCAAGATTTGCCATTGCTCTCCTCCCAAGAAGTAGACATCTTCTGATTTCCTGGCTGCAGTCAGCATCTGCAGTAATCTTTGCGCCTAGAAATACGAAGTCTGTCACTGCCTCCACTTTTTCTCCCTCTATTTGCCAGTTATCAATCAAGCTGGTTGCCATAATCTTGGGTTTTTTGAGGTTTAACTGCAACCCAGCTTTTGCACTTTCTTCTTTCACCTTCGTCATAAGGCTCCTCAACTCCTCCTCGCTTTCAGCCATCAAAGTGGTATCATCTGCATATCTGAGATTGTTAATGTTTCTTCCAGCAATTTTAACTCCAGCCTTGGATTCCTCAAGCCCAGCACATCGCATGATGTGTTCTGCGTACAGGTTGAATAGGTAGGGTGAGAGTATACATCCCTGCCGTACTCCTTTCCCAATCTTAAACCAGTCAGTTGTTCCGTGCTCTGTTCTTACCGTTGCTACTTGGTCGTTATACAGATTCCTCAGGAGGCAGACAAGATGACTTGGTATCCCCATACCACCAAGAACTTGCCACAATTTGTTATGATCCACACAATCAAAGGCTTTAGAATAGTCAATAAAACAAAAATAGATGTTTTTCTGAAACTCCCTGGCTTTCTCCATTATCCAGCGGATATTGGCAATTTGGTCTCTAGTTCCTCTGCCTTTTCTAAACCCAGCTTGTACATCTGGCAATTCTCGCTCCATGAATTGCTGGAGTCTACCTTGCAAGTTCTTGAGCATTACCTTACTGGCATGTGAAATAAGTGCCACTGTTCGATAGTTTGAACATTCTTTAGTGCTTCCCTTTTTTGGTATGAGGATATAAGTTGAATTTTTCCAATCTGATGGCCATTCTTGTGTTTCCCAAATTTGCTGTCATATGGCATGCATCACCTTGACAGCATCATTTTGCAAGATTTTAAACAGTTCAGCTGGGATACCGTCGTCTCCTGCTGCCTTGTAATTAGCAATGCTTCTTAAGGCCTATTCAAACTCACTCTTCAGGATGTCTGGCTCTAACTCACTGACCACACCGTCAAAGCTATCTCCAATATTATTATCCTTCCTATACAGATCTTCCACATATTCTTGCCACCTTTTCTTGATCTCTTCTGCTTCTGTTAGGTCCTTACCATCTTTGTATTTGATCATACCCATTTTTGCCTGGAATTTACCTCCAATGTTTCTAATTTTCTGGAAGAGGTCTCTTGTCCTTCCTATTCTATTGTCTTCTTCCACTTCCGCACATTGCTTGTTTAAAATAATTCCTTATCTCTTCTGGCTAACCTCTGGAATTTTGCATTTAATTGGGCATATTTCCCCCTATCACTGTTGCCTTTTGCTTTCCTTCTTTCTTGGGCTACTTCCAGTGTCTCAGCAGACAGCCATCTTGCCTTCTTGGTTTTCTTTTTCTTTGGGACGTTTTTTGTTGCCGCCTCCTGAACAATGTTGCGAACTTCTGTCTATAGTTCTTCCAGGACCCTATCTACTAAATCTAATCCCTTAAATCTATTCTTCACCTCCACTGCATATTCCTTAGGAATATTAGTGAGCTCATATCTAACTGATCTGTGGGTCTTCCCTATTCTCTTTAGTCTGATTCTAAATTTTGCAATAAGAAGTTCGTGATCTGAACTACAGTCAGCTCCAGGTCTTGTTTTTACCGACTGTATAGATGTCCACCACCTTTGGCTGCAAAGGATGTAGTCAATCTGATTTTGGTGTCGACCGTCTGTTGAAGTCTATATTTAATCTTGACATCTCACCAATAATCACATCCAATTTGCCCTGGCTCATAGATCTTACATTCCAGGTTCCTATGGTGTGTTGATCTTTAGAACATTGGATTTGTCGTTTACCACCAGCACCGTCGGCCGCTAGCCGTCCTTTTGGCTTTGAGCTAGCTGCGTCATCACATCTGGGGCTAGTTGAACGTATCCTCTGTTCCTCCCCAGTAGCATTTTGACCATCTTCCGACCTGGGATTCCCATCTTCCGATGGTATACCGACATATCTCTGGTTGTACTGATCCATTTAGTTTTCACGGCAAGAATACTGGGGTGGGTTGCCATTACCTTCCCCAGGGATCGTATTTAGTCTGACCTCTCTGCCACGACCTTCCTGTCTTGGGTGTCCCTTCACAGTTTAGCTCATGGTTTCATTGAGGTGCTCAAGCTCCAGCACCACGACAAGGTAACGATCTCCTTTGCTGGAGCCACTATCAAATATAAGCCTTAAATTCATATTAGGATACCCAGAAGTTAAAGTTACAAGAAGAGCAGCTCGGTGCTGCCCTTTGTTCAGCTGCTCTTCTCTTTCTTTGTTCAGCCCCTGAACAAAGGGGTGAAGAAGGAGCCCCTGGGTGAAGAAGGTAAGCTATTGTGAAAGGTTCTACTTACCCTTTGGAAAACTAACATTAATTTATTCTGCAATGCTTTGTGCAGCATTGCCTGCTTAATAGGGCTTCCTAGTAAGCATCACCCATGTTTTTTTAAAAAGTATTTGCATTTAATAAAAAGTTTGAATTGCAATGCTACTGATCAAATTATCATGATTATCTCCAAGAACAGACACAATACTATCTTATTATCTAGATAAGCAATTAATCCTAGCATTTACAAATGCACAGCTATCACCCCAAAACGCAATGTAGTGCCAAAGTTTATCTGGAGCAGCTACTAGAATAGGGCTGTCCGTGATAAACCAATACAGTTCAAACATCTTATCTTTACTTTTGTATTTTGTAAGGACATGCTACTACACTACTATGCTACTGAAAAGTGTAGGGAGAGAAATTATTTATATGCCATTGCATCTTAACGGCCAATGGATGGTCAGAGGCTTTAGCCAGACCAGTGTGTTTGCTGCCACAAAGGTCTCTTACAAATCTTATCAGCTATAGACTATTAAAGTAAAGGTAAAGGTTCCCCCGTGTCCGACTCTAGGGGCCGGTGCTTATCTCCGTTTGTTAGCCGAAGAGCCAGCATTGTCCGAAGACGCTTCCACGGTCATGTGGACACATGAAGCACGTGGAACGCTGTTACCTACCCACCAAAGTGGTACCTATTAATCTACTTGCATTTGCATGCTTTTGAATTGCTAGGTTGGCAAGAGCTGGAGCTAGTGCGGGAGCTCACTCCGCATGCAGGGCTAGGGATTCGAACCTCCGAACTTGCGATCTTCCAATTGACAAGCCTGGCGTCTTACCCACTGAGCCACACACCCCCTATTATAGACCATTACATAATAGGGGCATGGTGGCTCAGCGGGTAAGACGCCAGGCTTGTCAATCATAAGATCGCAAGTTCGGAGGTTTGAATCCCTAGCCCTGCGTGCGGAGTGAGCTCCCGCAGTAGCTCCAGCTCTTGCCAACCTAGCAATTCGAAAGCATGCAAATGCAAGTAGACCATTACATAAGAAAAAAAAGTACCAAATTTGACAAAACAAAAAATGTGGACATAGATTATGAGAATGAAATTACTTAAAAACTAATGCAAAATAATAATGTGTCCTAAGAAGAAGCTCCATTAATTACTTCCTCCTAATTTTGGCAAGAACTAAAGTAAAAGAGGCTATAGCTTTTGTGGTAACAAGATCCCTAGCACCCTACAGACAAGCAATTTGTAATGGAATGGGCAGGAAGTTTTATCATCCCCAATACATAACAGAAATGTATTCCCAATGTCATCATAAAAGGATCAATAAAATAAATAGGTGGGAGAAGAAAGCAGTTACAGGTAAACAGTGCTTGTAATTTTTCATGTGTGGTTGAATGCATACATTTTGAACTATAAACAGCAAGGTTTGGTGCTAGTTCATTCCAAATTTCATTCCAGTCTTATGAGGCACTCACTGAGACTTATACTGGCAGGTTTCCATCGCCCATGTGAACAAAAAATAGTTAAAACATAAGTTTAAACTGAATGATTAGATAGATATAGGAAAGTTATAGTGGCTACTTGTTGTCATCTGATGCAGGAGTATGCTAGGAATCTGAAAAACCTGCAGAGGATATTTACAGAATGCTCAAGGCTTATGAACACAACTATTTCTTATTTCCAAGGCTTATGAACACAACAGCAACTATTTCCTTGACAGAATGAAGCATGGGATTGTAGTGCAGTGCCCACAGTTATATGCAAAAGCCTTAGGCTGATTCTTGGGGTGAAGGAACAGGACTGAGGCACTTCTTAAAATTAATACCAGCAATGTCAAGCCTTCATAATTAATATCAGTCATCTTCATTACACAGACCAAGCTCATTTTCAAAACCACAGGCACCAGTTCAAACGAACTGGCTAAGAATTTTTGTTGTTTTTTTAAAAAAAATCCTGAAAAGAAAGAAAGCCTGCCCTCCCGTCCCTTCTTTTGCTTGGCTTTTTCTAGGAAAGGCAAGTCCATAAACAAACAAGCAAATCATAATCTGGCTTAAATAGGTTTTCTTTCTAAGGCAATGAAGTTGTTAAAGTGATTTTATTTTATTTTATTTTATTTTATTTTATTTTATTTTATTTTATTTTATTTTATTTATTTTATTTTATTTTATTTTATTTTATTTTATTTTATTTTATTTTATTTTATTTTATTTTATTTTATTTTATTTTATTTTATTTTATTATTATTTTATTTTATTTTATTTTATTATTTTAGTTTAGTTTAGTTTAGTTTAGTTTAGTTTAGTTTAGTTTAGTTTAGTTTTATTATTTTATTTTTTCGTGGTCAATCAATAAAGTGTTTCCAGAATGACTGGTTCATTTCCAAGGTTTCTTTAACAATTTCCATCTAACTAAAAAGCAAATGACCCTGCAATTAAGAATTATAAAACAGCTCAGGATGGCTGGTATGTATAAGTATATATGTATATGGGCATCCATGGGAAAGGGAAAGGAGAGGAAATGAGAAAATGTGCCTTGTGATGTCACGGTGCAAACTTGTGTCATGATGTTATGCACCCTCTTACACAGAGTGGGAGGCATCTTGCATTAATCTTTAATCAGACTGAGACTGTGTATAGTTCTGTTAACTATAATGAAGGGGGTTATGATACAATAGTAACTCAGGAGGCATATGATTTTCATCAAATTATACCCTGGGGCAATCTGTATACCATGAATACAATTTATATTAACTGTATATTATAATATCTGGCAATGTCATTTAACCATAGACATTGGAAACCTGGGAGGGATGAAAGGGTGCGAAAGGATGAGAGTGCATATTCTCAAATCTCCAAGTATGTGTGTCTACCCTTTTCCGCATCTACCCATGTTGATGTCTGAACATGAGTTCTGGTTAGTTCTGAATGAACATGAGCAGAACACTCCATGTGCTCTATTCTTCACATAGGGGCTCTATTAGTTAGATTAAATAAATCTTCAAAGCAGTACAACTAGGAATAAGCAATGAACATAAGACCAAATAGATAACTACAGTGCAAACCACAATACTGTGAAAAAAATATGAATTTTTTAACCTGAATGTAGAGTGGGAGGGATATATTTAATTAAGAAAACTATGAAATGAGTGTTATTACTAAGGACAACTAATTCTGCATAACAGGTGCAACTGGTGGCATCTCCAGGTGGGGATGGAAAGATTCTTGCATGATATCCTGAAAAGTCAGTGTAATACAGGGTCAATAATTATGGTAAACTAAAATTTATACCATTTTTCTGCTGAAAACTTCTGCAATTTTTACCATTTCCAGTGAAATTGCTTTTGAAAGCTGTTTCAATGGACAAGAAGCAACTGTAAGTTCTTGCACATATTTTAGTTACAAGGTAGCAAAGTGGTGCGCTCTCTCTCTCGCTCTCTCTCTCTTACTGTCACTCATTGAACAATAATTTGCCCATCAGTCTAAAGCAGGGGTGTCCAACCTTTTGGCTTCCCTGGGGCACATTGAGTGAAGAGGAATTGTCTTGGGCCACACATAAAATATATAATATAGTTAATGTATATAAGTAATAAAACTTCACTAATTTTAATTAATTAATTAATTAGATTTTTAATTAATTAATTAATTAATTAATTGCCTATTTTAAATTGTTACGAAGGTAAATAAACAAAGCAAAGTTTATTAATCAAATATGAGTGTAAAATGGGTGAACTTAGGGGCGCCCAACACTACATGCACAACTGCATTCTGGACCAGTTGTAACTTGTGGGTGGTCCTTAAGGGCAGCCCCATGTAGAGCACATTGCACTAATCCAAACGAGTTGTAGTTGAAACACCATCATCTGAGCAAAAAAGTGTTGGAGTAGATTTATATTTCACTGCTGCCATGGTAGATCTCAAAAAACTTCAGCTGCTCTCAGATAAATGTTTATTGTGTAATTGTCCTCCTTCAACATCAGACCCATAGTATTGACATCATTGGGTCCCCTTGAAACTTCTTGATTTGGACTGCTAAAGATCCAGCAAAAGCTGTTTTCTAGCACCAAACAAGATGTCAGGGACATAGAGGAGCTAAATTTGTCAAGTGCAATGTGGCTTAGTTTCCCATTTTTCTACTTTTGATGTGCACACTTTCACACGTTCTCCCCAAAGGAGACCTCCAGCGCTGAGTCTCACAAACCCCTCCTTTGGGAGGAGAGGGTTGGGCAGGCAGCCCCCTAACCTGGCTTCCTGGTGCAGAGATTTATAGGCTAAGCCTCGCCAGCCCCGCCAGGAAAAGAAAGCAGCCCACCTTGTGCTTCTTGCCCATTGCTGCAAACGCCTGATGGCACACTCGCCCCAGTGGCAATCGCTAGGGGGCTGAGGAAAGTGGGTGCAGGGTGCGTGTGTGTGTATATGTGTGCATGCACATGCTCAGGGAGGCCAGGGAAAGCAGGCATGGGGTTTGTTTGGTCACAGGGAGGCCGAGGAAAGTGGGTACGGGGTGCGTGCATGTGTGCAATTGCTAGGAGGCCAAGGAAAGTGGATCTGGGGTGCATGTGTGTGTGTTCCCCCTGTGTGTCCCTCCCTTACTTGCGTCCCTCATTCCTCCCCCACAGAGGCATCCCTTCCTGCCTTGTGTCCCTCTCGTTCCCCCTGTGCGGGGGGTGGTGGTTTGCCATGGAGGCGTCCCTCAGCTGTGGAGACATCCCTTCCTGCCTTGTGTCCCTGCCTCTCCCCCTTGTTGCCCACCATGCCTCTCCCCCTTGTTGCCCACCGTGCGCTCCATCCGAGCACTGGGTGGTCCGCACGCGGCCCGCGGGCCACAGGTTGGACACCCCTGGTCTAAAGCGTCCACTGGATTCCCATATTGTAACTGAGTCTTCTCAAGTATTTTCAGACCAGGAAGTGGGTGCAGGAAGATTGCCCAGTGTCACAGAGATATGTAACAGACAAAACCACTGCCCTTCCTTCACAATAAAACGAAGTCAAAGCACACTATCAAAAGTAATTCTAAATACCCTAAGAGTGAGACAGAGGATTAAACTTTGTTTAGAGAAATTGGAAAGCATATGTCATTATTTTAAAACAAGAAAGTAACAGAAGGAAGAATCTGAAGGAGGAAGAAATAGACAACCTGACTGCATCTTAATATTTTAACTATGTTTAAAAGTTTGAAAGTATCATAAAACTGCTGAGTTAATGCAATATACACAAAGTACAATATAGAACTCCTTCATGCAAATTAATCAGCACTTCTCAAACCACTTTTTCACAATGCCAAGAGTCAAACAGAGCATGGCTTCCTATCTTTCTGTCCTTTATATGAGAAGCATGGTTTTCTGTCTTTACATCTTTTAAATGGAAGGCATTCAGGAACATTCAGGAACCCTGGGGAAGGTAATGGCAACCCACCCCAGTATTCTTGCCATGAAAACTAAATGGATCAGTACAACCAAAGATATGTCGGTATACCATCGGAAGATGGGACTCCCAGGTCGGAAGATGGTCAAAATGCTACTGGGGAGGAACAGAGGATACGTTCAACTAGCCCCAGATGTGATGACGCAGCTAGCTCAAAGCCGAAAGGACAGCTAGCGGCCGACGGTGCTGGTGGTGAACGACGAATCCGATGTTCTAAAGATCAACACACCATAGGAACCTGGAATGTAAGATCTATGAGCCAGGGCAAATTGGATGTGGTTATTGGTGAGATGTCAAGATTAAATATAGACATTTTAGGTGTCAGTGAACTGAAATGGACTGGGATGGGCCACTTCACATCAGATGACCACCAGATCTACTACTGTGGACAAGAGGACCACAGAAGAAATGGAGTAGCCTTCATAATTAATAATAAAGTGGCTAAAGCAGTGCTTGGATACAATCCAAAAAACGATAGAATGATCTCAATTCGAATTCAGGGTAAGCCATTTAACATCACAGTGATCCAAATATACGCCCCAACCACAGATGCTGAAGAAGCAGAAGTAGATCAGTTCTATGAGGATCTGCAGCACCTACTAGATAATACACCAAAAAGAGATGTTATTTTCATTACAGGAGACTGGAATGCTAAGGTGGGTAGTCAGACGACACCTGGAATTACAGGCAAGCATGGTCTGGGAGAACAAAATGAAGCAGGACATAGGCTGATAGAATTTTGCCAAGACAACTCACTGTGCATAACAAACACTCTCTTCCAACAACCTAAAAGACGACTTTATACATGGACTTCACCAGATGGTCGACACCGAAATCAGATTGACTACATCCTTTGCAGCCAAAGGTGGCGGACATCTATACAGTCGGTAAAAACAAGACCTGGAGCTGACTGTAGTTCAGATCACGAACTTCTTATTGCACAATTTAGAATCAGACTAAAGAGAATAGGGAAGACCCACAGATCAGTTAGATATGAGCTCACTAATATTCCTAAGGAATATGCAGTGGAGGTGAAGAATAGATTTAAGGGACTAGATTTAGTAGATAGGGTCCCGGAAGAACTATGGACAGAAGTTCGCAACATTGTTCAGGAGGCGGCAACAAAAAACGTCCCAAAGAAAAAGAAAACCAAAAAGGCAAGATGGCTGTCTGCTGAGACACTGGAAGTAGCCCAAGAAAGAAGGAAAGCAAAAGGCAACAGTGATAGGGGGAGATATGCCCAATTAAATGCAAAATTCCAGAGGTTAGCCAGAAGAGATAAGGAATTATTTTTAAACAAGCAATGTGCGGAAGTGGAAGAAGACAATAGAATAGGAAGGACAAGAGACCTCTTCCAGAAAATTAGAAACATCGGAGGTAAATTCCAGGCAAAAATGGGTATGATCAAAAACAAAGATGGTAAGGACCTAACAGAAGCAGAAGAGATCAAGAAAAGGTGGCAAGAATATACGGAAGATCTGTATAGAAAGGATAATAATATTGGAGATAGCTTTGACGGTGTGGTCAGTGAGTTAGAGCCAGACATCCTGAAGAGTGAGGTTGAATGGGCCTTAAGAAGCATTGCTAATAACAAGGCAGCAGGATGCGACGGTATCCCAGCTGAACTGTTTAAAATCTTGCAAGATGATGCTGTCAAGGTGATGCATGCCATATGCCAGCAAATTTGGAAAACACAAGAATGGCCATCAGATTGGAAAAAATCAACTTATATCCCCATACCAAAAAAGGGAAGCACTAAAGAATGTTCAAATTATCGAACAGTGGCACTTATTTCACATGCCAGTAAGGTAATGCTCAAGATCTTGCAAGGTAGACTCCAGCAATTCATGGAGCGAGAATTGCCAGATGTACAAGCTGGGTTTAGAAAAGGCAGAGGAACTGGAGACCAAATTGCCAATATACGCTGGATAATGGAGAAAGCCAGGGAATTTCAGAAAAACATCTATTTCTGTTTTATTGACTATTCTAAAGCCTTTGACTGTGTGGATCATAACAAATTGTGGCAAGTTCTTGGTGGTATGGGGATACCAAGTCATCTTGTCTGCCTCCTGAGGAATCTGTATAACGACCAAGTAGCAACGGTAAGAACAGAGCACGGAACAACGGACTGGTTTAAAATTGGGAAAGGAGTATGGCAGGGTTGTATACTCTCACCCTACCTATTCAACCTGTACGCAGAACACATCATGCGACATGCTGGGCTTGAGGAATCCAAGGCTGGAGTTAAAATCGCTGGAAGAAACATTAACAATCTCAGATACGCAGATGATACCACTTTGATGGCTGAAAGCGAGGAGGAGTTGAGGAGCCTTATGACGAAGGTGAAAGAAGAAAGTGCAAAAGCTGGGTTGCAGCTAAACCTCAAAAAAACCAAGATTATGGCAATGAGCTTGATTGATGACTGGCAAATAGAGGGAGAAAAAGTGGAGGCAGTGACAGACTTTGTATTTCTAGGCGCAAAGATTACTGCAGACGCTGACTGCAGCCAGGAAATCAGAAGACGTCTACTTCTTGGGAGGAGAGCAATGGCAAATCTTGATAAAATAGTTAAGAGCAGAGACATCACACTGACAACAAAGGTCTGCATACTTAAAGCAATGGTATTCCCTGTAGTAACCTATGGCTGCGAGAGCTGGACCATAAGGAAGGCTGAGCGAAGGAAGATAGATGCTTTTGAACTGTGGTGTTGGAGGAAAATTCTGAGAGTGCCTTGGACTGCAAGAAGATCAAACCAGTCCATACTCCAGGAAATCAAGCCAGACTGCTCACTTGAGGGAATGATATTAAAGGCAAAACTGAAGTACTTTGGCCACATAATGAGAAGACAGGATACCCTGGAGAAGAAGCTGATGCTAGGGAAAGTGGAAGGCAAAAGGAAGAGGGGCCGATCAAGGGCAAGATGGATGGATGGTATTCTGGAGGTGACGGACTCAACCATTGGGGAGCTGGGGATGGTGACAGCCGACAGAAAGCTCTGGCGTGGACTGGTCCATGAAGTCACGAAGAGTCGGATACGACTGAACGAATAAACAACAACAAAATTCAGGAACATGGTATGAGGCCCATGATTATACTTTTGGGGATTAGGAGTGCTGTTTTGGCACTTCCAATCTCAACCGGCTTTGATATTGAACATTCTTTAGTTGGCTCTGGTCTCAAGTAGGCAATATAACTGATGAGGAAAATGGCTGTCTTTCATTAATAAGTGCATAAATAGTCTCCCGTGTATAAAGTACCTGCATTTCTTCTGAATACAGTTCATGTTCCCAGCTGGGTTCTAAAATCCTAAGAATTTTTATCAGAATTGAAAGACATCTAAGTTGGTGGAACAAAGCTGGCAAAGTATCTTGCTGTGTCCTCCATGGAGATAGCATTAAAATGCCTTTTAAACATCAATATCTTGTTTATATAATCTTTCTCCAGCCAAAATTCAAACTGCATGAAATATATTGAAGGTTCTTTTGCTATTCTGAATTTGCTTTTCCTCAAATAAGATTCTATTGAGTTTCACCTAGAAAAGAAAGAAAGAAAAAAAAAGAGCTGAACATAGATTTATTAGCTCTTATCCCTTGTTCTGCAACATTGGTAATGGCTGTAAAAAGGCTGACTTCAACTTTTTTAAAATTAGAAGAAAGATCTCTGTACTATCTGCACAACCTAATGTGTTAATTTAACTTTTGATACATACACACACACATGGACACATTTAACCACCAAAAATGACAGCAGAGAAACAGTAAGCTTTCAATTTTGAAATTTTCCTCTAAGCAATCTTACTTTGGCTAGGAAAATCAATAAATAATATTAAAGGCCTGTTGGATTCCCCAAAGTCCTAAATAACTTCAGTTCCCACTGAAATCAATTAGGTTCTAAGGTTCATTCAAGCAAATTCTTCCACTAACTTCACAAAAGTACTTGCCAGCAAAAGAGATGTGCCAGGGGAAACTGCATTAGGAATTGCCACAGCTATAGAGAAAAAGCTATAAATGGATTACTCGGTTGCTAGCTGAATTTCACAACATTCTTGAGGTGTAGATGGGTTTACTATATTTCAAGATGGAAAGTTATTTCTTCTGTCATGTCTTTCCCAACAAGTGGCCACAAAGTTAAAAAAAAACCACCTCATTATGTCCTAATCACTTTCCTTGGTCTCAGTGTTCCTCTCTTGTAAAATAAGTATCAATTATTTGTCTTTGACTAAAGTTTTGTAGAGCTGTGTTCTTTAGTTTTGTGTTAGAATCTGTAATCTGTAATAGTTCACATACAAATTTACACTTACATGTGAAGGCTTATGGGAGGGTGAAGGGAACCAGCTCTGAGTTAAGATTACACTTAACTCCAGTTTATAAAGAATGTTATTATCCTTAGTAAATTTATGTTACCTGGGATTATACTTAATAAGAATATTTGTTGTTTCCATAAAAGGTGTTTGATGGTGAGCAGGAGTGAAGTAGTTTTTAAAGTAGTAGGCTGCCTTTAAGGAGGCGCTGGTGCACCCCCTCCTCAAGAAACCTTCCCTGGACCCTACAATCCTGGGCAATTTTCGCCCAGTCTCCCACCTTCCCTTTTTAGGAAAGGTGGTTGAGAAGGTGGTGGTGTTGCAACTCCAGAGGATTCTGGATGAAACGGATTATCTGGACCCCTTCCAGTCAGGTTTCAGGCCGGGATATGGGACGGAGACCGCATTGGTCGCACTTATGGATGATCTCTGGCGAGAGCGGGATGGAGGGAGTGCGTCCATCCTTGCTCTCTTAGATCTCTCAGCGGCTTTCGATACCGTCGACCCGTCGACCACGGTATACTTTTGGGGCGGCTCGAGGAGTTGGGGGCGGGCGGTGTGGTTATGCGCTGGTTCGCCTCCTTTCTCCAGGGCCGTTCCCAGTCGGTATTGATAGGGGAGGAGAGAGCTGACCCGCGACCCCTGACTTGTGGGGTGCCGCAGGGGTCGGTTCTCTCTCCACTCCTATTTAACATCTACATGAAGCCACTGGGCGAGATCATCCGTCACCACGGGATGAGGTATCACCAATATGCTGATGATACCCAGTTATACATCTCTGTCCCGGGTGAAGTAAGTGATGCGGTCAATGCTGTGGATTGATGGCCCCCCTGGATCCGGGAAGTTGTCATCTTTGGTTCTGGGGGGGTGTTGCACTACCCCACTCGGATCCAGTGCGGAATCTGGGGGTCCTCCTGGACTCGCGACTCCTGCTCTAAGAGCAGGTGGCAGTCGTGGCCAGGAGGGCCTTTGCACAGCTGCGAGTTGTGTGCCAGTTACGCCCTTTCCTGGATCAGGAGGCCCTCCGAACAGTCACTCACGACCTTGTCATCTCCCGTATAGACTATTGTAATGCGCTCTACATGGGGCTACCCTTGAAGAGTATCCGGAAGCTTCAGCTGGTGCAGAATGCAGCGGCGCGAGCAGTTATGAGTGCCAGAAGATCGGCACATGTAACACCTCTGCTACGCGAGCTGCATTGGGTGCCAGTTTGCTTCCGGGTCCAATTCAAGGTGTTGGTGATTACCTTTAAAGCCCTACATGGCATAGGACCAGGGTACCTGAGGGACCGTCTCGTCCCGATAACGTCGACCCGCCCCACCCGTACATGCAGAGAGGGCATGCTTCGGACCCCCTCAACAAGAGAATTCCATCTAGCGGGGTCCAGGAGGCGTGCCTTCTCTGTGATAGCGCCCGCCTTGTGGAATATTCTGCCCCGGAGGTGAGACTGGCCCCCTCCCTCCTGGCCTTTCGGAAGGCCCTTAAGACCTTGCTCTGCCACCTGGCCTGGGATGATGGAGGTGGTAGTGCCTCCTGGGGTTGGCTGGCCCCATAGCTCCACTATCTATTCTGCGGGTCCAAGCCCATCCTGGATTTTATTTTATTATGTTTTGTTTGTGTTTTTAGATATTTTGTATAGTTTTTAAATTTTTATTTATTGTAACCCGCCCAGAGTCCCTTGCATGGGAGATGGGCGGGGAATAAATTTGAATAATAAATAAATAAATAAAAGATTCCATATTTTTATCAAACTTTGTGTTATATTATGTCCTTTCAAATTATTTTCTTTTGTTTTCTTAACCAAAGCTATGAAGTCCATTCCGTTTTTTCTTTTTTTACACTATTACTGCATTGAATATATATATATTCTTTTGTATATTTATATTTATATTTTTATAAATTTATATTTATATTTTTATATTTATATAAGTATATTTATATACTTATTCTTTTGGTAAGAATAATGCATGAATGATTAGGCCAAACTCTATTATTTTGTTTATTCATTCAGTCACTTCCGACTCTTCGTGACTTCATGGACCAGCCCACGCCAGAGCTTCCTGTCGGCCGTCGCCATCCCCAGCTCCCCCACGGTTGCGTCCGTCACCTCCAGAATATCATCCATCCATCTTGCCCTTGGTCGGCCCCTCTTCCTTTTGCCTTCCACTTTCCCCAGCATCAGCTTCTTCTCCAGGGTATCCTGTCTTCTCATTATATGGCCAAAGTACTTCAGTTTTGCCTTTAATATCATTCCCTCAAGTGAGCAGTCTGGCTTTATTTCCTGGAGTATGGACTGGTTTGATCTTCTTGCAGACCAAGGCACTCTCAGAATCCTCCAACACCAAAACTCTATTATAGGCCCTATATATCAACAAAAGGAACAAAAAGCTCAATCCGTTCTATAAAAAACAAAACAAAAGTGGTGAAAGGAACCAAACCTGAGAGAAATTCTACCTAGATGTTTCCCTAGTCTTGGAAATAAAAGTATAGCTCTGTGGTGAGGGGAAACAGAGGAAACACAATATCTTCTAGTTGTGTTCGGATTATAGTAGACATAATTATCAACCAACAGGTCTATCAAGAATTCTGGGATTTGTGATATTGGCATAACTAGAGAATACTAGTTGGGGAAACCAATTCTAGTGACATGCTGGATAAATGCAGTATGTGACAGGGGATTCAAAACATTTAATTCAGCCATTGTTGCTTATTAAGTTTTGCCTGCCTGATCATTTAAAGAAGAGAATAACATTTGTACCCTTTCACTTCTTCCCACATGAAAATATTGATCCTTCTGTGTAATGGTTCCATTATCAAAGAAAATTATTCCATTAGATTCCTTCAGCATTCTATTACATTAATGTACATTTCCTTTATCTTAACAGGGCCTATAATAGAGTTTGGCCTAATAATTCATGCATTCTTCTTACCAAAAGGATAAGTAGTAGTTTGATGCCATAACAGATGGATAATTTATAGGATTCTTAAACAAAGGGGCTTAACAAGCTAAGTTTGTCTCCAGTTGGTTTATACACAGGATTCTTCATGCCCGATAGAGAAAGGTCTAAGACAAAGAAAAGTTAAAAGCACTGAAAGTATATTCTTTAACTGTGGAGATAGGATATTACAAATTCATAGGAACTATTAGAGCTAAGACATAAGGCCTCTTGTGGTTCTGTGATGACCCCGATTTCAATGCCCCAATAATCACTTCTCCATGCAGTTCTTTGGAATTGCAGAATAAGCTTTATTAAGGTTACATGTAAATCAAAGCATTCTCAAAGACCCAAATGACGTTTCCCGCCAAAAGATTGAATCTAGCTTTCCCCCCCTTGTGCCAGCCTCCTCACGCCCCATGATGTCAGTGTCCGTTACTTTCCCACTCCGTTCAAGCAGCCCTCTTCACATTCGTGCAGGTGGACGTCCTTGGCGATCTGCAAAACAGGCTCCAACAGTCTGGCGCGGATCCTGGAATGTGCTCCCCCTCCCATCCTGAGTCTGACACGTATCTGAAAAAGTACATGGCAGAATTCAAACTGGAACCCTGACAGGTTCCTGCTGAGGCAGTATATATTACAGAGGAAATAGAAAAGGACCCTAATCAAAAGCAATTTACAAACAACCAGGCTAAATGTATTAAATCAGAGCTTTCCAAACTGTGTGTCGCGACACAAAAGTGTGATGCCACACACAGCGTGGTGTGTCACCACACCACCCAGAAGCGGCGGCACGCGCGTGCATGGCGGCAGCAGCAGCAGTGCGGGATCAGTGCTTCCGCGTTTTAGCGGAGGCTGCCGCCACCGTGCACGCGCGCACTGCCGCACGCCCCCCCGTGCCACCGCCGTGCGCACGCGTGCTGCCGCACTGCCACCGCCACTGGTGTGTCGCCAGCCGTGGCACTTTGGAAAGCCCTGTATTAAATTGTACGTCCTCCAATGCCAGGAACAGAAATTCTCATAATTTTATATGCGGCATCGTTTAGTAAGGTTGTCCACTTATACAATGTCTCAGTATTCACAGTAGAATTCCCCCTCCTTTCTGTATAACTCCTCATGTGTACTTGAAGGGAGGAAATCATTTAATCTGGATATATCTCTGATTGAAGGTCAGTGAACAGTCAGGCAATGCATTAATTTTAATGTGCATAACTATGCAGTGGGCTTTGTGTCTAACTATTACTGTATGTCTGGAATTAAAATTTTAGGACAGGAATACAAAAAGTGAAGTTCCTGGGTATCATGTGATCAGGTGGGGTTCATAAAGCCTCCAAAAGCTCTCACATACATCCTCACCTGGGGATATATGTTTCCACAGCATTTCCTGTTTGCTTCTTTTTCCAACTCTCCCTTTCTTTCTATTCTGTTTTCCTCCACTTGCCAGATGTTAGTATTCTTATCTGTTCTGTTTTTTTTCCTCCAGTACTAGTGGAGGCCATAACGCTGGCATCTCCTTCTGCTAACAAAAATGACTTCCTGTGTTTGTTGTTTTGGAACAGAAGGAAACCTAGTTCTTCTTTTTGTGAAAATAGCAAAATATTTCTCCAGGATCACATGGTAGCTGTAGATGGGAGCAGCGTGATCCCAGGAAAAGACACAGGTAGAGTTAAAGAGTTCCAATCTAGTGCTACATTTATACTCCCATGCTGTATGGCCCTAATGCGTATGTCCGTGTGATGACTGACAGAAAATAGAAATTACAAATATGTAGGAAATATGTAACCAGTAAAATAAAGAAGAAAGTTTCTCCACCCACTTTGATTCTTTCTCTGTCCAGTTTTGGAATGCTGCCTTCAACATGCCACATGACAATATTTACAACTGAGGGTATCAAGAAGCATATTTTGCTATATGAGTACAAAGGACAAAACTTAATTTCTAAAATAACGTTTCTTAAAAGGTATTTTTTGGGAAAAAAATATTTTTGACTTCTTAATTAAACTTTCTACTTGTTATTACATTCAATACGGCTGTACTGAAGTAGGAGAGAATTCTGTTCTGCAAAAATTAAATTAGCCTCAAACAAGCTAGATAGGCAGAGGGATTTGGGGGTATTCAAAACTCAGGCTTCAGCAGTAAAACTCTTTTTTCAACAGTTACACTTTTTGAGATGCAGATGGTGTTATTCACATTGATTTCCTTGAACCTAGCACCACTATCAACTTAGAGCACTATACTGCAACACTCAATCTTTTGAAACAATGATTAGGCAGAGTTCAGAAGCACATGAAGAAAATGTTGCTACAACATGACAATGCTAAGTCTTACACCTCACAAGCTATCCAAGAAGCAATTGAGGAGTTGATCCCAGTCTTACCCCATCTGACATACAGTCCAGCCTTGGCAATGTGCCACTTCTACTTTTCCCAAAATTGAAGTGATACCATTGTTGGCTTCCTTTTGACTCAAATGAAGAGGTAGAAAGGACTGTCAGGACCTGGTTGAAGAGACAAAGTGTAGAGTTCTTTTGTGGTGGCTCTAAGAAGCTTGTCATCACTGGAGAATTGTATTGCAAAAGGTGGTGATTATGTGGAGAAGTAAATTCAGGTAACAAAAGATCTAATATTAAGGATTGTTTTCCTATTTCACTTATTAAAATATCCCCATTTAAATAAAATTTATGGATGGACAGATTATTTTTCATTTAACCCACCTCTATATATGCATATCCACACATTGTTATGCTTGGCATGGAAGAGTTGCTAGAGCCAAGAATCGCATATGTTCAATAGAAGTTGTATATCAAGCTTGTTTGCTTTAAAATGCAGAACCAACAATGTTCTTAAACATTCCTGCACATACCTTCTTTCTTATAAACATATTTTGTTTATTGCTTATTTATATTCTGCCTTCTGTTCAGAAAGTTAGGTTCCAGTGAAAGCTTGCATAGATTATACATACTGTGTGTGTGTGTGTGTGTGTGTGTGTATACAGTATATATATATGGAAAAAATTAAAACATAAATAAAAACATTGCCCTTTATGATCTGCGGTTTATACCTTGCATTCTGCCCATAAAATACTTAAGATAGCTAACAACAAAAATGAAACAACACATAAATACTTAAAATCCTACTGAGCAGTTAATATCAATGTTATTATAATTCAAAGGAAAGGTCTTGACCCTTTTACTGAAAATGGATAAATAGACTTCTGAGCAAGTGCATTCCTTAGCCTATGAGTCATGCTGAAGAAGGCCCTCTCCCATATGCCCAACAATTGGTTTTGTAAAGTGAAAGCATTTTTAGGAGAGTCTCTCCTTCTGTTCTTAGTATTCAGATGGGTTCCTTCCAAGATAGGTGGTCCTCATCTTGGGAGGGAAAAACACAGAAAATATATTTCCTTCTCTCTAAGGATCTTTATCCCCAGTAAGCACAATCACCACAGAAGGCGACAGTACAAAGTACAAAAATTCCATAGGTTAATTGAATCAAACTTTGAATACAGTTGTCAGTTCCAGGACAACTACTTAGCAGTACACATCACTGTCCACCCAATTTTTCCAATTTTCCTAACTAACGTAAACAGAGAAGTTACAGCAGTAATCAGTTACCAAATGTGGTCTTGTAGGTCCTTGAATCCAGAAGGAATTCCCAATATGGAAAAGATAGTGGGAGAAGTAGCAGGCAAAAAGCAGAAAAGTAAAATAGAAGGATATAGAATGGAGAAGCTCTTGTACACTATGTGCACAACCTTACACCCTTCACATAGTTCTCCAAGCATAGACCCAGAGCTGATCTTCATCTCGTATTTTATAACCTAAAAATATTGGACTTTGACCAATTTCATCATGAAATATTGTTCCAATTTAGAAGAAAATTTGGGGATGGGTCTAGCTGTTCCTGGGCCATTTTTTATCTTGAAAAAAATTTCCTCATATTCTGATTCCTGCATACATTGATCTTCTCCTTGTCCTTGGTACATCATTAGTCTATCGTAATAGGCTGTCGCATTTCCATTTTCCCTATGTGTTCAGATATGTACTTTATTAGACTGAGTATTCATCATGCAGGTAGTCCTCACTTAACAACCATTCATTTAGTGATGGTTTGGACTTACAACGGTGTGGAAAAAAAAGACTTTTGACCAGTTCTCAACCTTATGACTGTCGCAGCATCCCTGCAGCCACATAATCACGATTTGGGCGCTTGGCAACTGGTTCGCATTTAGGACTGTTGCAGCATCCCATGGTCATTTGATCACCATTTTCAACCTTCCCGGATGGCTTCTAGAAAGCAAAATCAATGGGGAACCGTGTGATTTTCTTAATGACCATGTGGTTCGCTTAATGCCCGCAGTGATTCTCTTAATGACTGCTGCAAAAAAGGTCATAAAATTGGGTCATATTCATTTAATG
This sequence comes from Charina bottae, assembly GCA_023362775.1. Classification (NCBI taxonomy): domain Eukaryota; kingdom Metazoa; phylum Chordata; class Lepidosauria; order Squamata; family Charinaidae; genus Charina; species Charina bottae. The sequence goes on along the minus strand of JALMGJ010000008.1, from coordinate 22,363,910 downwards.
ACCACTTTGCAAATGAAATTCTGGTCTAAATTGTGGTCGTTAAGCGAGGGCTACCTGTATAGTTAATTAAGCTAATTATCCAACATGATCATTAGAAAAGGTCATTTGCTGGGCAAGCCTGCAAAGAGATTGCATTGTGTCCAAACATGAATTCTCTCTGGTTCATCTGGCCCTTGGATTCTGTATATCCAGAACACCATTCTAATACCTCAAATAATAGTCTGTAAACCATTTCAGGTTTTAAAGGTTAAAATCAATATTTTAAATTGTGCCTAGAAAGCAACTGTCAACCACTACAGGTATTTCAATGGCTGAAATATGCACAAATTGTCATGTTTGTTGCTTCATTTTGTACGAATTTAAATTGGACTTAAAAAAAAACCATTGCCACTCTACGTGGGCACAGAGAGTTCGCTTCTGTCTGTGCTCCTGCCCTCTGAAGATGCCGGCCACAGATGCTGGCGAAACGTTAGGAACCACAACTTCCAGAACATGGCCACACAGCCCGGAAGACCCACAACAGCCATCGAACTCTGGCCGTGAAAGCCTTCGACAATACATTAAATTGGACCATTGGACAATTTTCAACAGTAGCCCTATACAAAGCACATTGCTGTAATCTGTGATATAACAAAGGCATAACTGTTATCAGGTCCAGCCATCCCAGAGCAATCACAGTGCTAACATAAGGCAAAACTGTGAAAGCACATATCTTATCATCATGGCCACCAACAAATTCAGAGCTGAGGGCTAAGGAACATTTTTTGACTAAGGACTATCCATTCAATACAGAGGAATCCCATCCAAAATAGACTGCAAGCCAATCCCAGGGCCTGGTTTACAACTAGCCAATAGCACCTCTAGATTTAGTTTAAGCTTATTTACCCTCACTCAGACCATTATGAAAGTTAGGCACTGATCAAGAGAATCAACTTCTTCCTTGGAGTTCGATGGTAAGAGCAGGACAGCTGGATGTTATCAGCATGATGTTAATATCACATACCAAAGTGCTAGATGACCAGTCCCACTGGTTTCATGGCAAAGGAGAAAATATGGACCCAGTGGAACACTATAGGTTAATGGACTAGATATTAAAGAGTAGTTCTCCAGCACTATCTTTTCAACATGTCCCAATGGAAAAGACTAGAACCACTGAAAAACAGTGCTACATGGGCTATCACCTCCAAGCAGTCCAGAAGATACTATGGTGAAAGGCCCAAGAGAATTGGTAGGACTACACTCTCATCTAGTTTTCACCATCAGTCATTTGCTAACACTATTAAAACAGTAATCCCACCCCACCCCTGGGTGATTATTCAATTGAAATGAATAACTAATCAGTATTTTTATAACAGTGAGGCCATCACCATCTCAATCAACCTGACCAAAATTGGGTCCAACCAATAATTTCCTAGCACTTTTGGATCAACAGAATGTGGCTTGAATCATGTCAACTGGATTTCTATTTTCTCAGTAGAAATGTTTCACTCCTTATCCAAGGAGCTTCTTCAGACTGAAGAAGCTCCTTGGATAAGGAGTGAAACGTTTCTACTGAGAAAATAGAAATCCAGTTGACATGATTCAAGCCACAGACTGTTCCACCTGGATGACTGAGAACCTTCATCGACAGATCAACAGAATATTTCCTTAATAATAGTTATACCACTGCATCCTTTAAACAAAGAAAGGAACATCCTTCTTACAAGGAAGAATTACTTATCTCCCTTAAACATGGGGCCAGTCCTTCCAGACTGTATTTATTCTGTCAGAAGGATCAGAAAGTGTGTTAGCTTTCAACTCAGCAGATACACTGCCTTGACAATGGACTACATAGAATTCCTCTACCCTCAGAGCACCATTTCACAAGAACAAAATATCAGATTATAGTAGGAACATACTAATTAGGGATGGATCCTAACTGAGACAGATCCATGGTGGATCATAACTTTTGGGACTGACTGAGCAGCCTGCCTTTCAAATAAATATTAATCACTTCCAAACGAGAAGAAATCTGGAGATAATGCAGTATTTTGGAATGAAACTTTTTTTTCAAGAACATGTATCTTTTTCGGATGTTACTAAATTCACCTACATTCCCTTCTCTGCAAGGACAGTGGATTGCTGCCTAGTTAGGTTTAGGTTTAAATCTTCTAAGTCCAACTGCAAGCTTGCTTGAATCCTGAAATTTTATTTTTTATTTTTTAGATACTGACAATGACAGCATGCTAAATGGTACATTTGTATGTTATAGATGGATCGATCATTCTGAAGATTGAGCATTGATTTAGCAATTGTAGAACAAACCTAGTTTTCCCAGTTCGGGGGCTAAGCAAACTGTTTTCACAACTGCTGCACACATTTTTCTTGGTTAATGCACAAACATTTGGCATCTTAATTTGTTTTCAAAGGGTACAACTGTCAGGAATATGGTTATCCTATAACTGATGGGGGGGGGAAGGATTAGGTCTAAGCTGAAAAGTCTCCAAAGTTCATCTCAAATTCATTAATGGCAATACATGAAAGCTGGCTACCTTACCATAATAAAAGGCTTTAAGGAATGCATTTGAAATGTGCTACATAAAATGCTAAATATTATTGTTTAAGCCTACTCTTCCACTTCTTATTTCTACATTGGTATATTTTTTAAAATCCATGTGAAAATGTGCTTATATTCCCATTCCTGTTCCTAAGAAACAGTATATCTTTCTTTGGAGTGTTCCAAATATAAGTACTTTTGTATATGCAAGTTGAATTGTGAATTTAATCACAGCATTCCAAAAATTGAAGATTTAGACATATAGCAGCAGTTTGTATGTTCAAGAAATATGAAGTTCAGATTGAAATGTAAAAAGTTTTTACTTTCATTCCTAAAGGATTTCCCTATTTCATACTGTTCTCATATGCTGCATTCCACATTCCCAGTCCTATTTATCTAGTAATATCAAGAATTATATTTTGCAGTGTTCTATCAACACACACATATTTCAGAGGTAAAAAATAAAACAAAGGAGGCCTGGTATAAGATGCACAGATCAGCTTTCTTCATTGTTTTTAAAGAATCAGCTCTTTTCAAAACCTACCATGAAATCTATAAAGAGAGCACCAGTATAGATATAGAAGAAATTTTAGGAGTTTCCACTTCAAAAATCTTTTTTAGGTATTGGGGAGTTGTTTTTAACTCCCATTGCTTTTTTTTTTAAGCATAACCTTGGAAAAGACACTATGCAGTGATGGGATCATTCAAGGAGTAAAATAATATGTGCTCTCATATTTTCAGCAGGACTTGTTTGACATTTTGAAGTTTATAAACAAGAGCTAAATGAAAAAGCCCTCACCTGCTCATATTTTGAAGCAATAGCATAAGAAACAGAGACACGCAAATGTGCACACAAACCTGAAGGTCACAGGACTTTTGATACTCACTGAAAATGCCTGTAATTCACCCTTATATTTTGCTGACAATAAAACTCCACTGAATAGGAAGGGGAAGTAAAATGGATCTTCACTAGATCATAATTTTATTTAATATTATCTCATTAAGCAAGCATTTCAAATAAGTTAATTCATAATGGGCAATAATATATGATAATGGGTGTGGTGATCATGTATTTATTATAAGTTGGCCCAGCAGTAGCAATTAACATAAGAATAATGTGTCAAATTTTACTTGGTAAGCTCTATAGGTCTTTTTTAAAGCAGTAGCCAGAGTTGGACCATTGAAAACTATTTTTTCCCTACCCTTCAGCTTACAACAAATATTAACTGATACAGTGTCTTTAAAAAAGCTGACAATCCAGGATGTTTCTTGCTTTCCATTAGTTATCATTTGATGTAACTATGTCTTTTGTGTGTACGTGTGTGCACATATTTCAGTAAGATGGAATTATGCTCAGTGATGGCATTAACTAATAAATAATGCTTATATTTTCACATCTTGCTAACTTCATGTTTATACTAAAAGGCCATAAGTTTTATAGTAAGAGTATAACTTTTGAAGGCTTAGGACTGAGAACTCAGTTACAGTAGTGATGAGTATACCATTGGAAGACCTGAAAGGCAAGGTTAGGGATAGATCATCATGGAGAAAATCTATCTATGTGGTTACTAGGAGTTGAAAACTACTTGATGGTACATAATCAATCAATTATTTAATCCAATTACTATGTTGATTTTCTCCTGTTTTTTTTTCTTTCTATAAAATTGTTGCTAACTTTTGGAGTGGGTAAAGAGACTGTATACAAATTTGGGGGAGGCCCAGTGGGACCTCAATTTGTGCAAATTTAGTGCATCACTTTTTAATGAAATATCCAATTAATTTTTGCATTTTAGCAACCTCCACATACCCATTCAATTTGGATTTTGAAAGTAAAGGATTGCATAAATAAGAATGGTAACATAAATAAGAATGGTAAGATATTTCAAGCTTTAGTGGTAAATACCGCTTCTTTTTTGTCTAGAAGTAAGCAACAGTGCTTATCAGTGCTACCTTGAAAATGTCTAGGGATAGTATTATTTCTGGCTAAGGAAAGAACAGTTGCATAAAGAAACCATCTGCAGCTGATACAATCTTTGGTTATTGCTATCAATTTAATAGATAATAAGTCTATTGACAATAGGTCAAAGAGGTAAAAAAGTATAATTGTATAAGGTATTGACTTTCAAAGAAATGTGAAAAATGAAAATGAATACTTTAATTTGTGGATTTATTAGAATGGTGGGTCATGGTAAATAAATATTAAGAAGAAATATGTCAACCCTGTTTAGGTGTAAATTTGCATTGTCACATTGTTTTATTCATTCACTTTTGGAAATCCATTAGTGGTATAAAGCATCTTTGGGTATCTCTCTGCTTCTAACTGCATTCATGGATCCATTGCATATGCAACTATTTTCATGATTTTAATTAACCAAGATTTTAGTGTCTTTAATATTTCATTCTGGTTAGATCCCTTTTTCTATCTGAAATATAGCTTGAATTTCAGTTCTAATATCGAAAATATTTTGTACTGAAGGTTTAATTCAAAATCATATTTTTAAACATTTTAATTGTCAATGCAAGCTTATAAGAAATGACATTCACAAACTAATATTTTGAACTAGAAACTGCAGTCCATATATATCTGATGTTGGTGGCATGCAGCAACAGTTTATTGCTTTGCAATGTAGAATCTAGATTAAAGATCCTACACTATCTAGTGGAATAACATGAGCATGCTTGGAGTAAAGCTAGGCTTTGGTTGCAATTATGGAAAATTGCCTAAAATGTCAAAATTTACTTGTATTATCCTGACTTTTAGCAGAGAAAGTGGAATATGACACAGATATGACTAAATATGGTAACCTAGTTTACACTTTCTACAGTATATCTTACTAAAAAGCATTCATGAGAAGCATCACTTGACTAAAGCCATGATAAACAGTAGAGGTCAACATATATCAGCTCATTGAGTGACAACCATGGAATGTAGAAGACAACTTGAAATGTAAGAGGAGTAAATGGCAAAGAGCATGAATTAATAAGTGATATGAAACAAAGAAAAATAAATATATTGTGATAAGTGAGACTAGAAAGGGTGTTATAATAGAGAATTAATACAGTCTAATCTTGTAGAGTATAGTTGATAATTACTTGCAGGAAAATATTTATTTATTTATTTATTATTTATATTTATATCACCACCCATCTCCCTCAAAAGGGGGTCTCTGGGCAGTTTACAGTAAAATCATCAGTTTGTTGTTGTTCAGTCGTTTAGTCGTGTCCGACTCTTCGTGACCTCATGGACCATAGCACGCCAGGCCTTCCTGTCCTCCACTGCCTCCCGGAGTTTACTCAAGTTCATGTTCATCACATTGGTGATGCTATCTAACCATCTCATCCTCTGCCGTCCCCTTCTCCTTTTGCCTTCAGTCTTTCCCAGCATCAGGGTCTTTTCCAGTGAGTCCTCTCTTCGCATTAGGTGGCCAAAGTATTTGAGCTTCAGCTTCAGTATCTGTCCTTCCAATGAGCAGTCAGGGTTGATTTCCTTTAGGATTGACTGATTTGGTTAAACCCATATAAAACAACATTGCACTCTCACAAACATTATAAATAAAATAAATAGTATAGAATCCACTGATGGTCAGAACGTGTTTGATAGGGAGGACTCTATGGTGCAAGCCACCCCCAGGAGGAACTGTTACCCCTACCCTCCCAGGCAAGGCAGCAGAGCCAGGTCTTCAAATTCTTTTGGAAGGCTGGGAGTGAAGGGGCCCGTCTCACCTCTGGGGGTAGGATATTCCAAAGGGTGGGCACCACTGCAGAGAAGGCCCGCCTCCTGGACCCCATCAGATGAAATTCCCTTGTTGACGGGGTCTGTAGCATGCCCTCTCTGCAAGACCGAGGGCATGCACCTAAAATAAAGGTGTAGGTTTAATTATGAATGAAGAAAGAATGAATTGGTGTCATCTGCGGTGGCACAGTGGCTTAATGACGCTGGAGTTTGCCGGCCAGAAATGTTCAACACTCTAACGGTTCGAGCCCAGCTCCGCATGACGGAAGTGAGCTCCTGTCATTTCATCCCTAGCTTCTGTCCACCTAGCAGTTTGAAAGCATACCCTCTGTGAGTAGATAAATAGGTACCCCCACCTTTGGTGGCGGGAAACACTGGTGGTGTTCTATGCGGGGAGCAGGAACCGGCACTGGATCTGCCTGGACACGATTGGTGGAGGATCGATGGAGAAAAAGGTCCGGATGAGCCGACTTCCCTAAGAACACTGCTGGCCAGCTGATGCAAAGCTAGCTCGCCCTCTTATGGTGCACCAGTGAAACAAAGAGCTAGCAACTGCCTGTGCCAGAACATCTACCATGTGTAAAAAATATTGTAGACTCCCTGGCAATGTATACCATACGCTAAATAAATCTGGGTTGTTGTGGCAGCATACAAAAATAGAATATTTATATTGGTATTAGTTATTGTGCCCTAGTGAAAGGTGATAATGGCAATTGAAAGGGCAATGAAAAAACTGCAGGGGGTTATTTTGTTAAGTGTCTGAGAAGGTGTTTGGCAGCCATAAAAAAAAAAAGGCATAAAAAAGGCTGCAAGCTATGACAATAAGAAATTTGGGAACGGCAGTGTGGCTTTATGAGAGGCAGTCATGATGAGGCTAGATTTTTGTTCTCCAGCAGGTCATTAAAATATATGAAGGTGAGAAAAAAGCTTCCTGTATATTTGTTTTTTTTTTAACAAATTTTATTAGATTTTAATTTTACATAGATAAAAGTTTGAAACAGAAAAGAAAATGGAAATACAAATCAAGAAAAAAGAAAAGATAAAAAAGTGTAGTAAAGGAAAAAAGGAAAAAAGATAAAGCTGAAACATAGAATTTGGTCAACTTCCGATTTGTATCTGGTCATGGTATTTTAAAAATTTTATCTTACATGCTAGGTCTATATATAACATTAAAGAATATTTCTTGTCTATTACATCAATATATATATATATTAATCTTCAAATCCCCATATAAGCTTTGCCCCTCCCGCATCTTGTAAATAGTCAGTTAATGGTTTCCACTCTTTAAGAAAATAATTATTTGGATTTTCTTTTAATAAACATGTCAGTTTATCATTCTCTGCCATATCCATTAATTTTAACATCCAATCTTGTATCGTAGGCGATATCTGGTTTTTCCAATTTTGTGCGAAAATAAGTCTTGCTGCTGTAATCATGTATTGCATAATCCTTGTAAATTGCTTCCCAGGTTGTCCATCAATTATTCCCAGTAAAAAAAATTCCGGTTTAAATGGAACTCGAATTTGTAATATATTTTGCATCAATGCATGTATTTGAGTCCAAAATTTCTTTGCAATCTCACATGTCCACCACATATGGTAAAAAGACCCCTCTTTTTTTTTACATTTCCAACATAAGTTGGAAACATTTCCATACATTTTAGAAAGTTTTTGTGGGGTCATATACCATCTGTACATCATCTTATAAAAGTTTTCTTTTAAATTATAACACAAAGTAAATTTTAACCCTTTGGTCCACATATCTTCCCATTGTTGCATTTGAATATTATGGCCAATATTTTTAGCCCATTTAATCATACAGTCTTTAACTTGTTCCTCTACCATTTCACCTTTTAACAATAATTTATACATTTTTGCAATTAGATGATCATCTGTCTCACATAGTTGTATCTCAAATTCCGATTTGGTTTGTTCAAATTCAAGGTCTTTCTTATCTAATTTAAATTTCTCTACGAGCTGCATATATGAAAGCCATTGAAAACTGTATCCCTCTGATACCAATTCTTCTATTGATTTAATTATATATTGTCCTTGTTCTTTCTTTAAAAAGTCTTTGTAGGTTAACCATTTATCTTTATTTCTTACTTCTGTTCTGTAGAATGCTTCTTGTGTAGAAATCCATAAGGGTCTTTTATAACATAAGATTAATTTATATTTATTCCAGATTCTTAACAAGGATCTTCTAATATAATGGTTTTTAAAGTCCACATTAACTTTAACTTTATCGTACCACAAATATCCATGCCATCCATATCTTAATTCATGTCCTTCCAAATTCAATAATTTTTCATTTTTCAAAACTATCCATTCTTTAATCCAAACCAAGCAACAAGCAGCATAATATAATTTCAAATCCGGCAGACCTAGTCCTCCTCTTTCTTTAGAGTCTTGCAAGACTTTATATTTTACTCTTGGTTTTTTCCCTTGCCAAATAAACTTAGAAATATCTCGCTGCCATTGTTTAAAAGGTTCTTCTGATGCCAATATAGGTAGTGTTTGAAAAAGATATAAAATTCTTGGCAAAACATTCATTTTAATTGCTGAAATTCTACCTAATAATGATAATTGCAGTTTTTCCCAATGTTCCAAATCTTTTTTAATATCCATCCAAAGTGGAATATAGTTATTCTTAAACAACTTAACATTTTTAGTTGTTAAATATACTCCCAAATATTTTACTTTTTCTTCCATTGAATATCCTGTTATTTCTTTCAATTTCTCTTGTTGGTGGTAATCCATATTTTTGGTCAAAACTTTTGTCTTCTGTAAATTCACTTTGAACCCTGCTAGCGACCCAAAGTCTTTTAGTTTCTGTATTAATATTTCAATTCCTTCTAGTGGATTCTCCAAGGTAATGACTAGGTCGTCAGCAAATGCTCTTAGTTTATAAACTTCTTTTTTAACTTTAATACCATGGATACCATCATCTTGTCTAATATCTCTAAGTAAAACCTCTAATACCAATATAAACAAGAGTGGAGATAATGGACAACCTTGTCTAGTACCTTTTTGTATTTCACATGGCTTACTAAATTCTCCATTAACAATTATTTTGGCAAATTGTGGAGTATATATTGATTTAATCCATTTTATAAAATTTCCTCCAAAATTCATATTTTCCAAAACTTTGAACATAAAAGGCCAATTTAAGTTGTCAAAGGCTTTTTCAGCATCAATAAATATCAAGGCGGCTTGTTTATCATAGTGTTGATCCAAATATTCAATTACGTCTACTATGTTTCGGACATTGTCATGAATTTGCCTCTTGGGTAGAAAACCAGCTTGGTCTTGATGAATAAAATCCTTAAGTATATTCTTCATTCTTTCTGCTAATATCGTTGTAAATATCTTATAGTCATTATTCAATAAAGATATTGGTCTGTAATTTTTAGTTAATGTTAAATCCTGTTGTTCTTTGGGTATCAATGTTATATGTGCTTCTTTCCAAGTTTCAGGCATAATTCCTGTTTCCAGAATAGAATTCATAGTCTTCTGCAAAGGTAGACATAAATCCTCTTCAAAACATTTATAATAGGCTGCTGACAATCCATCCGGTCCAGGAGCTTTTCCACTACTAATTTTCTTAAAAGCTTTTATCAATTCTTCTTTTGTTATAACATTATTTAATGTCAATCTTTGTTGGTCATTAAGAACAGTTAGTTTTTGTTTATTCAAATATTCTTCAATCTCATCCAAGTTGACATCTTGTTTTTTATATAATTTAGAATAATAGTCATGAAAGGTTTTTTGAATGTCCATATTATTCACCAGAGTTTTTCCTTCATGTTGAATATTAGTAATCAAATTCTTTTGTCTTTGTTTCCTCAATTTATAAGCCAGCCATCTACCTGGTTTATTTGCATATTCAAAATATTTTTGTTTTGTAAATTTCATTTGAGTCTCTATCTCTTGAGTTAATATCATTGATATTTGCTTTTGTAGAAATTTAATTTGAGTGAGCAAAGTGTCATCCATTGGTTTATCTCTCAAATCTAACTCTAACTCTATATATCTCCATCCCGGGTGAGTTAAGTGATGCAGTTTCTGCCCTTTCTCAGTGCCTGGAGGCTGTGGGGGTCTGGATGGGGAACAACAGGCTTCAGCTGAACCCTGGCAAGACGGAGTGGCTGTGGATTGATGGCGCCTCGGGATCCAAGGAGTTGTCATCTTTAGATCTGGATGGGGTGGCACTACCCCGTTCAGACTCAGTGCGGAATCTGGGGGTCCTTCTGGACTCACGACTCCTGCTTGAAGAGCAGGTGGCAGTCGTGGCCAGAAGGGCTTTTGTGCAACTTCGAGTTGTACGCCAGCTTCGCCCTTTCCTGGACCGAGATGCCCTCCGTACAGTCACTCATGCCCTGGTCATCTCCCATATAGACTATTGCAATGCACTCTACATGGGGCTACCCTTGAAGAATATCCGGAAGCTTCAGCTGGCCCAGAATGCGGCTGCGCACGCAGTTATGTGTGCCCCAAGATCGGCACATGTGACACCTCTGCTGCGTGAACTGCACTGGTTACCAGTTTGCTTCCGGGTCCAATTCAAGGTGTTGGTTGTTACCTTTAAAGCCCTACATGGCATGGGACCAGGTTACCTTAGAGACCGCCTCATCCCCAGAGTATCGACCCGCCCCACCCGGTCATGCAGAGAGGGCATGCTACGGATCCCATCAGTAAAAGAATTTCATCTAGCGGGATCCAGGAGGCGTGCTTTCTCTGCCGTAGCACCCGCCCTTTGGAACATCTTGTCCCTTGAGGTGAGGCTAGCCCCCACACTCCTGACCTTCAGGAAACAACTGAAAACCTGGCTCTGCCACCTCGCCTGGGACGGGATGAGTAATAGCTCTTCCTGGAGATGGCTCGCACCATAAAGTTCAGTCCGGTTCGTAAACATCAGATACAGCCTCTTGGATTTTATATTTTTATATTTTTATATTTTTAATTGATTGTTTAAAGTATTTTATATGTTTTTAATCGCTGACTTTATTGTAAACCGCCCAGAGTCCCCTTGTGGGGGGAGATGGGCGGTGATATAAGTTAGAAATAATAAATAAATAATAACTCTTTACTTTTAATTTCATCTAAAATCAGTTGAATTATTTTTTGTTTTTTATTCCTCATTTGAGCATTGTATTGAATAAAATAACCCCTCATATATGCTTTACTGGCTTCCCATACAGTTTGAATATTAGTCCCTTTGTTCAAATTAAATTGAAAATATTCTCTTAATTTTTTTTTGCATACATCAACTACATCATTATTCCGTAGTAGTGACTCATTCAATCTCCATCTAAATACATTCCGTTTCCCTTTAAGAGTCAACATTACTGGATTATGATCTGATAAAGTCTTAGGTAATATATCGACTTTGTTAATATCCATCATCAAATTTTTAGATATCAAGATCATATCTATTCTAGAATGTGATTTAAATCTCTCTGAATAATATGTAAATTCTCTGGAAGTCCCATTCATACATCTCCAAATGTCTTGTAAATCCAACATCTCTTTCAAGTCGAAAAATGTTTGTGGCAATTTTCCCTGTGTTTGCTTCACTTCTTTTTGTGACTGTCTATCCAATCTGGGGTAAATTACCCCATTCCAATCCCCCATGAAACACCAATTGTCATAAGTTAAGTCCAAAAGTTTATCCATCAGGTTTTTATAAAATACTCCTTTATCCATATTCGGTGCATAAAGTCCAACTATCAGTGTTTTAGTTCCTTGTATGTTAATTTCTACTACAATGTATCGACCCTCTTCATCAGTTAATATCAATTTTGGGTTTAACTTTGGTTGTACATATAAGACTACCCCTTTAGTTTTTTTATATCCAGCCAAAATAAATTCTTCTCCAAGCTGTTTTTGAATCAAATATTTAGTATCTTTTTTACAAATATGAGTCTCTTGTAAACAACTTATGTCCAATTTCTGTTTTTTCAAAAAATGAAATATCTTTCTTCTTTTTTGTGGAGCATTGGCCCCATTAATGTTCCATGTCAGATATTTAAGTTCCATTGGTGTTTTATTCTTTAAAATCCCTTTGTTAAGTCCACACCTGTAGCTCCTTTCTCAGATAGATCTTCAGTCTTCTCTTTGTCTTTCGATGTTTCTCCTCCTTTTGTCAATTCTCCTTCTGGTAAACCCATTTCTTTCTTGTATTTCTCTAAAAAAGCTTTTGCTTTTAAAATGGAAGTTATTTTGAATCTCTGTCCTTTGAACTCAAACGATACGCCTTCCAATTTTTCCCATCTGAATGAAATACTATGTTGCCTTAATTTGTCTGTAAGGAAAGAATAGTCTTTTCTTTTCCTTAATATTCTCAAGGGAATTTCTTTTAATACAATTATTTCCTTCCCTTCTATGTTTAATCTAGTATTATAATGTTTCCTTAAGATTTGCTCTTTTGTCACTTTTCTTACAAAATATATCAATATGTCTCTAGGGACTTTTCTTTCCTTAGCATAACGTGAGTTTACTCTGAATATCTTGTCTATCTCCAAATCTAAATCTTGTTCTCTTGTCTCCAAAAATTTAGCCAATTCAAAAATCATCCTTTCTCTCACATTTTCATCTACTTGTTCTGGAATTGCTCTAAATCTCAAGATGTGCTCCTTCTCTCTCATTTCTGCTAAAGCTGTGATATCTAGATTATGTTCAATCTCTTTAATAGCATATTCTGATTTATCTTCTAATTTTTGCATCTGGCTTTGCGTATCTTTAAGTTCTCCTGACAGAGAATTGACCACTTCCTCGACTGTTTGAATTTCTTTTTTAAAGTCTTGTTTAATCTCTTGGGTTATTTCTTTCTTCATATCGTCCATTTTTTTGTCTAATGCTGTAATCTGATCTTCCATCTGCTTCGTGGAGTCATCCATTTTCTTATTTATTGCTGTATTCTGATCATCCATTTTCTTATTTATTGCTGTATTCTGATCATCCATTTTCTTATTTAGTGTTGCAACAGCTTCTAATATCTTTTTCATTTCTGGTAATAAAGCTTCTGAGGCAGATGTAGCAGGTGTAGCAGAATCAATAGGTGGTCCTCCAGTCTCCTTTTTCTTCTCCTTCTCTGCCTGTCTCGTTCCCAAAGACGCCATAGCCCTTCCCACTTGTAATTCTTCAATCCAACCACAAGTCAAAAAGAAAAAATGTTGCTAGAAACATGTAAAAAAGCCTCTACTTTCCATATAATAATCCAATAATCCAAATTAAACGTTAAATAACTTGACTTTTTCAGAAAAATAAATCCAAACAGAGTTCAAAGTTCAGAAAGAAAAAGAGGAACTTGTATATATAAAAGAATTTTTAATAGGGTTCTTTTTTTTTCCTTTCAGGCAGTAATCCCAACATCAAAGTCTTAAAAAATAAAGTGTTAATCACTCCATTTAAATCCAAGCTTTAATATAATATTCCAGAGAACAAAAATAGAAATACCAATAGTTGTCCATAAGTAAGAAACTCAAGCCAAACTGAAATAATAATAAAAGTCACTTTCACTTCTAGCAAAGCCACTTAGCTTCTCTTCCCACCGTTTATTCTTCCATTAACAAGAAAAAAATATAGCACCAGCAAATATAAATCAAGTCCAGATACAAATCTTAGCACTTAATAAAAAAATAATAATATTTAAAAGTAAAGAAAAGTGACTAAAAGCCTGATCGGGCCAGCTACTTATCTTTTAGAATCACGGCTGCTGCAGAGCCCCGTTTTTTCCCCAGTCTCCTTTCATTGCTCCATCTCCCTCCTCCCGCAGTGGAAATTACGGGAGTCGGGGGAGAGCAGTTACTCCGGAGACCCCTTGTGGTTAATCTTCTGATCACACTCTCTTCGAGTGTGATTTTTCCAGCGATTTTCTTCTCCCAAATCGCTGCAAACAGCTTAGCCGTGGAATCGAGGCTAGGAGCCCCGGTTCTTCGCTGCGCTCCGACCAGTACCCGGAAGTGAAAGTGAGCTTCCTGTATATTTGTTGATTAAGGAAAAGCATATGATAAAATGAATAAACTTAAATTCTAGAACCAGTTGCACAAATATGTTAATTGGAGATTGGTTGATAAATGTGGTAAGAATGGTATATGATGGAAGTAAAGCATGTGTGAGAATAGATGGAATGCTTAGCTAATGGTTCAACATTGAGCAGGGAGTAAGACAAAGAAGTATGATGTCCCCTTAGTTGTTTAATATATTTATGTATTGTGTGTGTGTGTGTGTGTCTCTGTGTATGTTTTTTTTTTTTAAGGAATTGTTATCATTACATTAAAGGTCTGTTGGTTGGGGATGTGAATATATGTACACTTTGGTATGCAAATGATGCTACACTGTTGGCTAAGAACCTGAATGCTTTGCACTGAATGTTAGCTAGTTTGCCCAATAGAGTAAAGGATAGGATCTGAAAGTTTAGCTATCAGAATCCAAGCTTTTTATATTTGCAAGGAAATTGGACTGATGGATTTAAAGCTTTATATAAGTTGTGAAAAAGTAGAGCAACTAGATGAGTGTGTGTACCTTGGTAGAATGTTTACTGAAGATGGAAAGATGGACAAAGAAATCTTAAGATGCTGGTAAAAATGTAGTGAGCAGTGTATGGTGTCTTGTGAGAAATGATTGTTCTCTAAAGAAGTGAAAATGTCTATATGTAAAAAAACATGTTCTGCCCATTTCTTATGTGGAAGTGAGAGTTAAATATGTCAGGAAAAACATAAAAGTAAGTTGAGTTCAGTAGAAGCTTGTGTTATAAAACAAGAAATGATATGAACAACAATGAATGGGGGTTGATTGAATGGATGAAGAGGCACAAAAAGGAAAGCATTAAGTTTAAAGAAAAAAAGTCAATCTATGAAGTGACGTATGGACATGGTGGAAGGAAGGATGGTTTACAAGGCTAGAGAAATATGAAGAGGATACTCTGTATAGGATTGATGTAAATATTTTAGCTATGTTTTACTTTTATTACTGCATACCTATAATTGATTTGGCCTACACTTTCAAACTCCTTTTTTGCACCCTGCATAACATTGCCCAAAATGGGATAGTATGATATGTGTGCATGAAATTAGAAACTATATTTATAGCTTAAATCATTAAAAAAAAATCTGAAGTTGGTCTTGCTAATTTCAAAGAGGCTTCTTCCAAGTAGATGTACAAAGGCTTCAAGTCTAATTCTCTTTCTTATAAATATTATTTGATAGAACTTTGAATGTAAATTCCTTGGAAATCTATTTTGTTGAGTATTAATAAATATGTACTTTATTTTGCATATTTGCATTATTCATCATTAATCAGGAGAGTTTATAATCCTTAGTGTAATCAGTTACTATTTACAGAAGGAATCAGTACTTACTCTTAATTATACTTAAAATGTTCCTAATCTTAAACCCACAATTTAAATACATGTTTACCCTTGGAAGTCTGTTCCTATTAAGATAATGCTTAAATTACATATTTTTATTTTACTTCCAATCTTCTAGTGTAAAGTCATGGTGTCAGTTAAAGCAAGATAGTTAATTTACAGTTGGTGGGTCTAAAAGGTAGGACCAAGTATTTTGGAAGAATTGCATTGCTAGCAACAAAAACTCCACTTCTTTGCACATGGAAAAAATGTATTTCAACAATATGGTTTTAAGTAAAAAAATACTCCAATAAGTCTGTATGGTGGATAAAGCCATTATATTGCAAGGATCAAAAAAGCTGGTTCTGGATAAGATCCACTTTGATATTCCAATAGGGATCATTTCCTTAAGCAAAAAGACTAGTAGATTCTGATGCTCACTCTCACTGCTGTCCCTTCTCCATGACAGCATTCTTCACGCTGCTGTGGTTTTAAACAAGGCAACTGAGCCTAACATCCATGGTCTAGTGTAATGTTCAAAGGATTGTTTAATGTGAAGCAGAGGGAGGAGTGGACTATCCAAAATGTCCACCATCTTGGTGTCTTGCTCTTAAGAATTCTCAAAGGATGGCATCAGGTGGGAAACCACAATAGAGCCATGTGGTAAACAAAACAGTGTGGAGATAGAAGGCCTATACTCAAAGTCCTGTTCCACAGCTTGAGGCAAAGCATTATTTCTTCCTCATGTCTGCCATTATTGGGGATTGGTAAGAAAGCTTTCAATTCCTCTGAAAACAAAACCTCTCCCAATCAATAATACTGCTGAGTGGCTATTGCAAAAACATGGGGTCTGTGGAAGGGGGCAAGTAATGTTGCATACATCATGACATCAACGTGCAAATGATGGAAATTATGTACTTGCATTATTTTGCATCATGAGCCTTCATTTGTACAACACCCATGCCCATGACACAATAATGCAATGATGTACAAAACATTTTCATATCATTGTGGCTTCTATTGGATGCCTAAATACAAAATTACCTGGTTTTGATTCACAGCTCAAACCTCAGCAATGTTAGAACAATGCTTCTACTATTTATCGTCCTTTATAAGTTCAGCCATGAATCTTAAAATCCAAATTAGGATTCCAAAACAGAATTGGACAGCCTAGGGCCCTAGAATTAAGTGGCCCCCTGTAGAAGGCATAAGGATTGGCCTTAAAGGATAGGAGGAAGAGTCGCCTCCTCAACTAATTTGAGAAAATGTCTCAGACAAGCCACCCCCTAGTTCACATGAAGATGAAGTGAAGCACATTCAGACTTACAAGATTCTGTTACAATAAAAAGTAGTCCTGCCTATATGACATTGGCTTCTTAGTCTAGTCTACCTTGTAGGGTTAACATTGAGTCATCTTGCAAAGTTTTATAGTATTAAATTCCCTTCAAATATATTTGGCATGCCATCATTAATTTATTATAAATTAAAATACTGTTTATTTGGTCAATGACCAGCAAAATTTGAAAAAATAAAACACCAAAGTAAAATCAAATAGATGAGATAAAATAGCATAGTAAAAGGTAAAGGTTTCCCCTGCACAGTTGTGTCCGACACTAGGGGCCGGTGCTCATCTCCATTTATTAACTGAAGAGCCAGCGCTGTCCGAAGACACTTCTGCAGTCATATGGCCAGCATGACAAGCATGGAACGCTGTTACCATCCCACCGAAGTGGTACCTATTTATCTACTTGCATTTGCATGCTTTTGAATTGCTAGGTTGGCAAGAGCTGGGGTGAGTGCGGGAGCTCACTCCGTCACATGGGGCTAGGGTTTCGAACCTCCGAACTTGCGACCTTCCGATCAACAAGCCTAGCATCTTAACCACTGAGCCACCATGCCCCTTATATAAATAATAAATAAAATAAAATAAAATAAAATAAAATAAAATAAAATAAAATAAAATAAAATAAAATAAAATAAAATAAAATAAAATAATAAAATAATAAAATAAAATAAATAAAATAAAATAAATAATAAAATAAAATAAAATAAAATAAAATAAAATAAAATAAAATAAATAAAATAAAATAAAATAAAATAAAAAATAAAATAAAAATAAAAAATAAAATAAAATAAAATAAAATAAAATAAAATAAAATAATAAAATAAAATAAAATAAAATAAATAAAATAAAATAAAATAATAAAATAAAATAATAAAATAATAAAATAATAAAATAAAATAAATAAAATAAAATAAATAATAAAATAAAATAAAATAATAAAATAAAATAAAATAAAATATAGCGTAACAAAGCTAAAATAACAAAAATGTAACATACACTACTATAATAATGTGCTAATTACCTGTGCAAGTGTAGATCTAAAATTTTACAATCTACAAAGTAAAATATATATCAAGATAGGTAGCATGTATTAAACCTAAAGTGATAAATAAAACAGAACTGTTTATTTCTGTGACCAGCTATGCCTTATTTTCATGCGGCAACAGAGAATTTGGCTATTGCACAAGTGATAAAGGATTTCGAATCTTCTAGAACAAGGGTAGGCAAACCACGGCTCGCGAGCCACATTCGGCTCTTTGGACCCTTGAGTGTGGCTCTTCCATAAAATATCACGTGCGGGCGCGCACAGGCAGGCGTGGCAGGGGCAGGCGTGGCAGCAATGGCAGGCATGCTGGGCATGGCAGTGAGCATGCTGGGCATGGCAGCCAGTGTGGTGGCAGGCATGGTGGGCATGGCGGGGGCAGGTGCGGAGGCGGGCATGGCGGCCGTGGCAGCGGCAGGTGCAGTGGCGGACGTGGCGGGGACAGCCCCACCGCTTATACGCACAAACCCTCCCGCGTCCGTCCTATTCTTACCCCAGTGAGAAGCTCCTTGGGGGAAGCGAGTCCCCGTGCACAAAGCTTGATCCCCCGGCTCCTATATCTGGAGCAGTCAAGCTTCTCTTTCCCTTCTCCTTCTTCCAAACCTCCCCCGCCCCCTTCCACGCGATTGGCTCCTGCCCGCAAACCCCGCCCACTTCCATGTGATTGGCTCCCGCCCGCAAACCCCGCCCCCTTCCACGCGATTGTCTCCCACCCACAAACCCCGTCCCCTGGCCCTCGAGTGATGTTATAAATGTTATAAATGTCAAAATGGCTCCTGGCATAAAAAAGTTTGCCAACCCCTGTTCTAGAAGATGGTTCACATAGAAATTGTCTGGACTTCCTGGAAATTAACATAGATAGATAGATAGATAGATAGATAGATAGATAGATAGACAGACAGACAGACAGACAGACAGACAGACAGACAGACAGACAGACAGACAGACAGAATACTTTATTGGCCAAGTATGACTAAACATACAAGGAATTTGTGGGGGGAGATGGGCGGTGATATAAGTTGGATAAATAAATAAAATAAATAAATAAATAAATAAATAAATTTGACTTCAGTGCAAGAGCTCTCAATGTATTTACCTAACATCAAAAAAATAAACAATAATAAATTATACAATCAAGAAAAGAAAATTAAAGAAAAAAATAATACTACAGCTATTTAACTAACACATAATCATATTTAAAGGGAAAATTAAGGGGCAATAATACTGCATCTGTTATCCAGCATATGTTCACATATAACAGAGCATTACCGGTCACGTCTTAGCAGTCATTTCTTATCATACATCATCAATCATTATCTCATGCTACATTAATTAAAAGTTCAACAAAGCAATGGCATACATTATCAATCATTATATCATGCTGCATTAATTAAGAGTTCAACAAATCAATAACACAAGGGAAAAAACTGTTTCGATGTCTAGATGTTTTGACATACGGTACTCTATAACGCCGTCCTGATGGAATAAGTTGAAACAGTTTATTTCCAGGGTGAGAAAGGTCTGCAGAATTAGGGGCAGAATATAAGCAGACCTGATATCCCTGTAAAATTTACAGTATAATTACATGCAAAATGGTTTCCTTAACATTGCATCATATTAATCAAAGTCTTTCAAGATTTAATAGGAAGGCATTGTTAAGAATTAAGGATTATTTCACTCTTATGGTTATTTCACTCATATGGTCTCTATTTTTATTATAATAACAAAATAATTGCAAATAGATTATTACTATTTATACAATGTCATTTTGAGCAAAAATAATCAATATGGATGCTTAAAATTTTGTATCTGTCTAAAATTACACAAATACTTACATATACTTCCAAACAATATATTTTAATAGATCCTATACAGTACAGCCTGCATGCTGCCTGCCTGCCTGCCTGCCTGCCTGCCTTCCTTCCTTCCTTCCTTCCTTCCTTCCTTCCTTCCTTCCTTCCTTCCTTCCTTCCTTCCTTCCTTCCTTCCTTCCTATTATTGTGCTTTTATTTACAAAATGTTGATGTAATTCAAAATGTTGGTGTAATATTGTTATAATGTTGTTGTCTTCTTGTAATAAATACTTTAAAAAGAGATATGATAAAACTAAACTTATTAGGGTTTACAGGTATCACTAATTTCTGAGGAGGAATTTGCTAGGTTTTTTGGGGGGAGGGGGGTTACACCGTTTTATACTATAGATTATTTATTTATTGAATTTCTATAACCGCCCACCTCCCACTCAAGGAGGGACTCTGGGCGGTTCACAACACAATATCCACAAAATATAATAAAAACTATGATAAAAATAGAATTAGAATAAATACAATACAATACAATACAATACAATACAATACAATACAATACAATACAATACAATAATAAAATAATAAAATAAAATAATAAAATAAAATAAAATAAAATAATAAAATAATAAAATAAAATAAAATAAAATAAAATAATAAAATAAAATAATAAAATAAAATAAAATAAAATAAAATAAAATATAAAATAAAATAAAATAAAATAAAATAAAATAAAATAAAATAAAATATAAAATAAAATAAAATAAAATAAAATAAAATAAAATAAAATAAAATAAAATAAAATAAAATATAAAATAAAATAAAATAAAATAAAATAAAATAAAATCCAAGAGGCAGATAGTTCTAAAGTGACGTTGACTATGGTTAAAATTAAATAACTAAGGTGGCTCTAAGGAATCAGCCATCCCCAGGTTTGACTGCTTTCCTTTTTGCCCCAGGCGAGGTCGCAGAGCCAGGTTTTTAATTTTTTTCTAAAATCCAGGAGCGAGGGGGCCTGTCTTATCCCTGGTGGAAGGATGTTCCACAGGGCAGGAGCCGCTGCAGAGAAGGCTCGTCTCCGGGACCCCATTAGGTGGAATACTTTCATAGATGGGGTCCGCAGCATGCCCTCTCTGCCAGATCGGGTGGGACGGGAGGATGTCATGGGGATGAGGTGGTCCCTCAGATAACCTGGTCCCGTGCCATGTAGGGCTTTAAAGGTGATAACCAACACCTTGAATTGGACCCGGAAGCAAACTGGCACCCAATGCAGCTCACGGAGCAGAGGTGTTATGTGTGCAGGTCTTGGTGCACCTAAAACTGCCCGTGCCGCCGCATTCTGCACCAGCTGTAGCTTCCGGATATTCTTCAAGGGTAGCCCCATGTAGAGTGCATTGCAGTAATCTATATGAGAGACAACCAGGGCTTGAGTGACCGTTCGAAGGGCCTCTCGGTCAAGGAAAGGGCGTAATTGGCGCACAACATGAAGTTGAGCAAAGGCCCTCCTGGCCACGACTGCCACCTGCTCTTCGAGCAGGAGTCGTGAGTCCAAGAGGACCCCCAAGTTACGCACTGGGTCTGTCTGGGGAAGTGCCACCCCATCCAGAACTAAAGATGACAAATTCCCAGAAACCGAGGGGCCATTAATCCACAGCCACTCCGTCTTACCAGGGTTCAATTGAAGCCTGTTTTTCCCCATCCAGACCCCTTCAGCCCCCAGGCACTTGGACAGGGTGGTCACTGCATCACTTACTTCACCCGGGATAGAGATGTATAATTGTGTATCATCAGCATATTGATGATACCTCAGCCCGTGGTGACGGATGATCTTGCCCAGCGGTTTCATGTAGATGTTAAAAAGGAGCGGCGAGAGTACCGAGCCCTGCGGAACCCCACAAAGAAGGGCCCGTGGGCTGGCTCTCTCTCTCCCTATCAACACCGACTGGGATCGGCCCTGGAGGAAGGAGGTGAACCAGCGTAAAACCACACCACCCACCCCCAACTCCCTGAGCCGTCCCAGAAGGATACCATGGTCGATGGTATCGAATGCCGCTGAGAGGTCAAGAAGAGCGAGAATGGATGCACTGCCTCCATCTCGCTCCCGCCAAAGATCATCCATAAGCGTGACCAATGCAGTTTCCGTCCCATGCCCTGGTCTGAAGCCTGACTGAAAGGGGTCAAGATAATCCGTTTCCTCCAGAATCCTCTGGAGCTGCAATGCCACCACCTTCTCAACCACCTTCCCCAAAAAGGGGAGGTGGGAGACTGGACGAAAATTATCCAGTATAGTAGGGTCCAGCGATGGCTTCTTGAGGAGGGGGAGCACCAGCGCTTCCTTGAAAGCAGCCGGGAACACCCCCTCACTCAAGGATGTATTTACCATCGCTTGGACCCAACCACAATTCACCCCCCGGGCAGCTTTCACCAGCCAGGAGGGACAAGGATCTAATTGACAGGTGGTGGCATTTACAGACCGGAGGACTCTGTCCACTTCCTCAGGACCAACAGGGTCAAATTGTTCCCAGATAACAAGGTGAGTACATTCCCTGGGTGTCTCTCCAGATTCTGCCTCACACTCAGAGTCCAACTTGGAGCGAATCCGAGCGATTTTATCCTGCAGATGCCTCGAAAATTCCTCGGCCCGACCCTGCAGATGGACTTCTGACTGCCCTTTCCCCAAAAGGGATCGGGTAATTTTAAACAGGGTCGCCAGGCGGCATTCTGCGGATGCAATAAGAGCGGAGAAATATTGACGTTTCACCACTCTTACCGCCACAAGGTAGGCCTTAACAGGGGCTGTAGCCTGTGTTCGGTCGGATTCAGTCTTTGTCTTCCTCCAGCGGCGCTCTAGGCGTCTCTTGATCCTTTTCAGAACCCTTAACTCACCCGTGAACCACGGGGAGCGTTGGGTTCTCTGGGATAGGAGAGGCCGCACAGGTGCGATCTTGTCCAAGGCCCCGGCTACCTCCCTATTCCAGGTAGCAGCCAGGGCCTCCGCTGGACCGTTCAGCAAATCCTTGGGTATAACCCCCAGCTCTTTCTGAAACCCTTCTGGGTCCATCAGTCGGCGGGGGCAGACTAATCTAATAGGTCCCGCCTCCCTGCGGAGGGGGGTGGCATATGAGAATCTCAAAGTCACCAGGGCGTGATCTGACCATGAGAAAGGGGAGAGCTGTAGTTCTTCCCTCAGATCACACTGCCATTGCTCCGACAAGAAGACTAAATGTGGTGTGAGGCCACTGTCTCGAGTCGGGCCCTGAATAATCTGGAACAGGCCCATGGTCGCCATGGAGACCATGAATTCCCGGGCCGCTTCAGAGGCCCGTCCCAGGGACGGCAGATTGAAGTCCCCCAGAACCATAAGTCTGGGGAACTCCACCGCCAACCCCGAGATGGCCTCCAGCAGCTCGGGCAGGGAGGATGCTACACAGCAGGGAGGCTGGTACAATAGCAACACTCCCAACTGTTCACGGGAACCCAGCTTAAAGGACAGGATATATAATATAATATTATAATGAATATAATGAAATATAATGATTATAATGAAATCAGAACTTTTTATGACCTGAACTTAATGGCATTAAAGGATAGGGTGCAGTCATTAAATGCTATTCTACATTACTTCATTTTTCTTAAAATACTCTTAACATTCAGACTATATTTTGGGGGCTTCTTGCTCACTGTTCCCTGAAGACGTATCCTAACAGCACTATTGGAATTTTGTGATACATTCTTAAACAAATTAATGTATACTTATGCTGAACTGTCACTTGCATCCATCCATTTATCTATGGATCCTTCATACTCTTAAGGCTTTGAAGAAGGGGAAATATCAATTGAATAGAAATAAATGACACCTCTGTTGCTCTTTATTTTTTGGAGGATTTATTCTCCACTTTTAAATCCACTATATTTCAAGTTCTATAAATCCTAACCATTATGGCTAAATTTGAGAAAGTCTCACTTAAAACAGACATGCTCCATTGATGTCTTTTCACTAAGAGAATGCCAACATTAAGGACCACTTCATTGTGGTTTTCTTTAATGCTATACTTTTTAAAACTAACATTGTCTTTACATTTTTGTTGAGGAAAAAAAGTGTTGAGACACTTTACAATTTCAGACTTTCCATAAAATGTACTTATTAAGTAATATATCAAAACAGTAAAATGTGGGCTGTGTGCCATATATATGAGAGTTATATCCTATATATAGCATTGCTTAGAAGCCTGCTTATTAAGATCATATATTTTGAAGAATGAAACAGTAGAATGTTAACATGCATACCTCTGATACTGAAATGCTCTGTACTTTTAATGCTTTTGCATTCTCTTGAAATTTATCTTAATTACAAGAAAGAAATTCAGATTAGGCTAACCCAAAATGTCCTCCACAATTTAACCATGTTCTCTCCGTGCTGCCAAAGTAGAAAAAGGATGATGGTATTTAGATCGTGTGAAAGGTGAAATGTTGTTTCATCCTAGCCAATCAGCTAAATTAATACTTTCTACCATTATTCTATCAAGTCCTAGGAAGGAAAAGAAAGCAACTTCTAAGCAGGTATGTTCATAGGTTAGAACAGCATCAACATGGTGTGACCAAGCAACTGCAAGCATGTAAAAAGAGGCGGGGCTTTGATTGTCCCAGTTGCATCCACCATTTTGGCACTATTGATCCTCCCTGAGGACATCCCTGCTTCTAACTACTGGGATGGGACTCCGATGTTAAATCACTGACATAGATGATTGATAACTAATAAAAATAATAGTACCACTAGGGGGAAAAAAAGAAAGTGGAAAAAAGGAATTTACCTACTCGTACTAAACCAGTGTATTTCAGCCAAAATGTGTTTATTTAAATAAATAAAATATTTGTAATCTACTTTTAAAGATAACAGATCTTTTGGGAATGGGGATTAATAACAGCATTACAGAGACAATTCTGGACATGCATCATTAGAATCAGTCTTAGAGCCCCCTTCAAGTAGGCTTAGGCAGAAAATCAACTGATGCTCTGACTTAAAGTAGCTATAGCTTTTAAAGCAACATATATAATAGATTCAAAGGCAGGAGGCAGGAAAATTGAATATTTCCTGAGTTATGAAAAGAAATTGTAGGGAAGTTAGGTGACAGAAACTGTCGTGCTAAGAGAGATAAATAGAATGCATAAAAGAGATGCCTCCGGTGAGGGAAAGTTATATTCTGACTAGCTAATATTTTGGTATTGAACTATTTTTGCCAACAAGGTTCAGTGATGAACATTTTATACTTTCTCTTATGGGTTAGCTGGTTGCATGTTAACTTGTCTGGCAAGTGCAAACTTGTGTGTAGTGGCAATTTCCTATGAGCAATTCACTTTAATTTAATGTATGAATTAACTTTATATTAATCATTCTGTACATTACTGGCGTGTTATGGTCCATGAGGTCACGAAGAGTTGGACACAACTAAATGACTGAACAACAACAAAAACATTAATCAAAGGAAGAATGGAAGGAATAGTAGGGTTCTTATTCCCCTCTACAGTTTTTAAGGATAATATTCTTGTATCAAAAACTGTCTCAAAATATCAGGGTAATACTAAATAAGTATTAAGGATAGCTACATATGAACCGAAAATCAGCCTGGTCTGAGATCTTATATAACAAGCAAATGGAGAAGTCCTTATATATCTTATTCAGATATATAATTATGGCAATTTTCATTTTTCTTTTTAATTAAATTATCTAAAATTGAATTCTTGGTTCCATTCAAGCAGTGTATCTCTTAAGATCCTAAAACTGCAGGTACCTCAGAAACATCTAGAGAATCTGGACCATGTTGCTTATCTTGTACATATTTCAATACTGTCATGCAAATATTATAGGTAAGTCATATTCAACATGCAATCATTCAAAATCTTTAAAACAACCAAGAAAATAAACTGATTTAAAGTGATGGTCCCTTTTTAGTCCAAGCATTCCAGTAAAATGTTTACCCTGCTATTTTAAAATTTAGTTATTCTACAGTGTGATTTGGGAACAATACATAATACGTTAAAAGGTAAAGGTTCCCCCCGCACATTTGTGCAGTCGTGTCCGACTCTAGGGGCCGGTGCTCATCTCCGTTTGTTAGCCGAAGAGTCAGCGTTGTCCGAAGACGCTTCCATGATCATGTGGCCGCATGACAAGCATGGAACGCTGTTACCATCCCACCGAAGTGGTACCTATTTATCTACTTGCATTTGCATGCTTTCGAATTGCTAGGTTGGCAAGAGCGGGAGTGAGTGCAGGAGCTCACTCCACACGCAGGGCTAGGGATTTGAACCTCCGAACCTCCGATCTTCCGATCGACAAGCCTGGCATCTTACCCGCTGAGCCACCACGCCCCTTACATAATACATTACTTACCTATTAATTATCAAATGTGCCTGGCAGCTTTCAAGGCTGGAAACAAGATCCTTGTTTTGTATATCTAGACTCTAAATCTTGTCAAAATTCCAGATGTGTTACATAGTTGCTATCCAAATGGACCCAAGAGGGTAATAGTCATAAAAAATCTCATTCCAAAATAATATAGATGTTAAAATAAAAGTCCAATCATAGCCATGACATCATCAGCATATAAGTACAATTTATATTCAGTATCAAGTGCCACTATTCCTTTAGTATCTTAAGGCTGTGTCGGAGTGTGTGGGTGAAGCGGTCTGATCCTTCTTCCTAGACACCAGTGATCCACGTACTGTGCAGTAAATAGACACTCAAACAGAGATTATATAAAATATCCTATTTACTTTATATACAAATGTATTACAGATCACTTCCACATGAGTAACAAATGATACAGCAATGAAGTTACAGCAAACGAGAAGAAACAATATCAGGATTCTTCTGCTTATATATACAAACTGACCAATCACACTATAGGTCACTCTCATTATCTACCACACCCAACTAAAGTCTTAGCACCTGTGGTATGAGTCACACACTGACACA
Organism: Charina bottae; assembly: GCA_023362775.1. NCBI lineage: Eukaryota > Metazoa > Chordata > Lepidosauria > Squamata > Charinaidae > Charina > Charina bottae. Next base: position 22,337,128 of record JALMGJ010000008.1, on the reverse strand, counting down.
TCATCCTGATGGGATATACGCTGGCTTAAAGGGAAAAAACTCGAGGCTTGAGAATAAACAGACAAGAATGCAGCTTGTAGGGCTAACAGTGTTTGCTGGTAGCATAAGGCAATAATGTATATACAATCACATTATCGCAAAAAGGAAAGTTGAATATACATGGCACAGCATTGTAAAAGGAAAACAAAAACAAACTTATAAGCAGAGTTCCGTGTATTGATCCCAGGGCCAGAGCTCACGCCATGCATAGCCTCCCATAGCTATGCACTGCTCAGTCCTCAAAAGTAGAATACACATGGAGAACTACATGGCTAAAAGACACTAGAAATCAAGAAGCATAGAACACCATTTTGCATGGTTGTATATTCAGTTCTTCTAGCTTTCTGATTGGCTGGAAGTTAGCTGTGACACACACTAGGCCCAAAGCATTAGGCCTAAAGCACATAGCATGACCTGCTATTGGGTAGCAGTGCTGCATCTAAGCGAGCACGTGATCTCCTCCCCCCTCTGCTCCCTCCCTGGAGCAGGCTTCCCACGGAAGGATTCAGGAGACATTGTTCTCATGGGAAGGTCACATTGCTTGTGTAGGCCACTAGCCATAACAAGACACACGTGACAGTTGTTATCTTGCACCTGCACTTCACGTCACCATGAGAAGCCTTTGCTTTGTAGAGGATGCAAACCAAAACACTTTTGCTTTGTAGAGAAACCCAATTTACCAATTTCATATGAGAAATCTGACACCCCTCCAAATTGGATTTCGACACAATGCAAACAATGATGGAAGTTGTTCAAAGCTGTAAAATACATTTGTACAGAAACAGAAACCACAATGGTTAGTACATGTATTAATTTACACTGTTCAAGTTACAGTTTTTACAACCAATAGTCATCCAGAAACTAGAAATGGTTTAAAAACACTTGTTGCACATATGTATAATGCACGATATACACTTCATGCAATGTTTTATTTAGATACATACAAATACATAATAATACAAATTATGCAGGAACAGAAACAGTTACATAGAAAACAGAAAACATTGCCCGCAAACGTCCTGTCCTTTACAAAAATTGCAGCTGGCATAAGCAGAAATTCCAAACTCGCTAGCTGCTCTGTTTGAAGCAAAGGGTCTGTTTTGATTTTAAGAAAAACTGCAGGACTTTCTTTTCACCCCTTTGCAAGCTCGCAGGCTTGGTACCCTACCTGGGCACAACTAATTCAGGGCATGTCCACTGCGTTATTGCAGAGTGATATACAACAAAGTAAGGATAAGCTTTCCTTTACACAAATGACACTCCGTAACACTCTGTCATTTGACACTCTCAAGAACCATAGGATTCTCTGTTCTGGGCCTTTGTAACTTCAACACCAAGATAAATGTTTGAATGTGTGCCTTACCCCCTCAGCTGGAAAGACTACCTCAGCTGACTGACAAATTCTTATACAAGGTGGTAAGATTCAGTTTCTAAGCAAAAACCCACTATATAAGTAAGAAGTACTAACTCCTACACTTTCTTATGTACACACAGAAAACATCACGTGACTGTTCTACACATCCCAGTTAGCATCTGCACCATGCTATCAATGACTGGCCTGCTTTAAAATCCATAAAGCACCTGTTAAGTCAATGAACTGTCTGGGACTTTGTCACACATGTAGAGCCACAAGCTCGCCTTACACACACTATTTCAGGGAGATCTATATTCAAATATGCTGTGTCAACATCACAATATGTAAATGGACACCTGTTTCCACGCTACGCAACCAGAAAATGCACCACACGTCAACATTCTGGCCTAGCTGTGGGTGCATACATTAGATCACAGTTCACAAACTCCTCTTGTGAAATCCCTGGGCAACAAAGCTGGCTTTACACTGCAGAGTATTATCAGGAAGAAATGTCTTTCTGAACACTCATCTGGAACCTAAAGCTCACTAAAACAAAGGACAGGTTGGTTACTTTTAACACTTCACCAAAACTCAAACTGACTATCCACAGCTGTGTTCCACTGTTCTTCTTGCCTCTCAAAAGGCAGGATCAACACGTCTTAAAAAGACAGGGTTTTCTCAGGTAACTTGACACTCTGTCACCTGCTAACTCACAAATCTGTCAGGCTTCACACCCTGGTGGAATAAGAGGACCCATGAGGAATGACCACTGTGCTTTCCCCATCACCGTCTTCTTTCCTCCACTACCTGACTCCCTCTCCAGGCCCTGCAACTGCTCAGGTGAAATTTCCACTCCTTCACTTGAGGGGCCCTTTTAACACACTAGGAGACTTGGGAACAGAAGAAACCTGAACTGGTGTTTTCCCATCTACTGAACTATGGACAGTAGGTTTTACACTAGCAATGCAGCAACACTTCTGCAACCTTAGCATGTAACCTTTCCCAACCAGTAGGCTGCTTAAACATAAAGCACTTCTGGAGATTTGGATTTGACCATGGCTTAATGAAACACCGATAAGCCTTGGATTTTTTTTTAACAACCAACAACCTGAAGCACTGTGCTTCCTTGGTTCTTCCTTCTCTGTGACCTGGGGTTGTGAACACATGCAAATGTTCCACAGACATGCAGGTACTTCAGTGAAGGGCGCTTGCCATACCAAAGAAAAATAATGAACTTCTTTTTACAGTTGAATTCTACAACCTGTTAGTTAGAAACACACTGCAATCACGGTAGCCTCTCCCCAGACATGGGATGGCACCTGAGCAACTAACAGCAGGCTATTGTTAATGGTATTCACAACACCAATACTCAGTTAGAATTCCAACATTGGCAAGTCTTTGGGAGAATACTTTCCTACAAAGCCAATTCTAGCACACATGGCTCCACTACAATCAGACTGGAACTGACCTACTAGATAACCATATTTTCTTCCTACTTTTGCTACATACACTTCAAAGCGAGCACAGACCTTCGCTTTAGACTTCAACAAGTAGCAACAACACAAGCAGGTATGATCATCAACCAGAAGGAACATGAAACGCACCCCACCATTACTTGGGACATGGGGGCTAACTAGGTCTCTATGAACCAACTGAAATGGTCTAGTTAACACTCTGTCACTTTGCCTAGCAACAGATGCAGTCCTGATTTTAGATTGTTTACACACAACACAATCAAGAAACTTTTGCACATTTCCTGGGTTCTAACTCAGAATGCATTTGGCTATCTGAGACACACTCTCCCATCCTGGGATACCCCAGTACTTTGTGAAAACTTTTATGGATGCATTTATGATGTGGGGAAACATTAAACACACAATGTCCTGTCCACACAATCTCCTTCTTAGGAAGCATCTCACACACTTGATTTTACAGGTTTTTTCTCTAACACACTCAGCCTCATCTCTTTCAATGAAACATCCAGCAACAAGTACACTCAGACGTGACCAGGGCTGGAACACTGAGGAGAGAAAAACAAGTGAACACATACACATTTCACACACTTATCACAGAAATATCAGCTAAAATGACTTGTTGAACTCAAGGCTTCAAGCCGAATTCAACAAACAAAGTTCTCTGGAGATATGCTTACACACAGCAGTCCAGCAGAGTAGAAGACTCGGATTTGTTGTTTAGCTGACTTCTGGCATCTGGCTTCCCCTCCATTCGTAAATCAGGCTTCTTGCACTGACAGCATCCACTGGACGACGGGGCAGGGAACAGCCTTCCAGAATCACAGCAAAATGTAGATTCCATTCCAGGTTTTACTTCAGCTGGAATGCTCTGTTTGGAATTCTCAGGAACAACAGCAACAGATGGAAGTGGCTTGTAAAATAATCCACAGGAAGGTCGCAGGGAGATAGCGTCTTTGCTTTCTCGACCAGTAGACCAAAACTACTGTCCAGGCTTGGCAAAATCACGCATGCCTTTTCACAGTCCCAGAAAAACATGCCTTCCTGTTCAAATGCAGCAAACAAAGTCTTGAACCTACCATGGTGGGTCATCACAGTCTCACTCGGGTTGCAGCTTCAAACTATAAAGCTGTCTTAATAGACCACCAAGGGCAACAGAGTTCTGCTTTGTATTGAAGGCTCCAAAAGCCGCTCAGCACCCATTACGCAGTCCTTGAGTGGCTGACATGATTCCATTCAGAGGATTTGATTCCCAAAAGCAAAACAGCTATAAGCACAGTCCAAACACGCTTGCACTTCTTACAGAGGGAACCTCTGAATCCTCCAGGGATCCTCTGGAAGTGGATGTGCCACATACTGCCACAAATCTTCTTGCAAAAAGAATGATTTCATCTCCACGCACTAAAGGCTCAAATGGCAGACTGACCAGATACTGTTCAGCCATTGCTGACCACTCAAAGACAACATGTTTACTCCGAAACCAGCCTCTAAAAACAAACTCCCTTTTACAGCCAGGTCTAATGCAGCAAAGAAAACGCAAATTTCTCTCTGGGCAACATAACCTGATAGGATATACGCTGGCTTAAAGGGAAAAAACTCGAGGCTTGAGAATAAACAACAGAGTTCTGTGTATTGATCCCAGGGCCAGAGCTCACGCCATGCATAGCCTCCCATAGCTATGCACTGCTCAGTCCTCAAGAGTAGAATACACATGAAGAACTACATGGCTAAAAGACACTAGAAATCAAGAAGCATAGAACACCATTTTGCATGGTTGTATATTCAGTTCTTCTAGATTTCTGATTGGCTGGAAGTTAGCTGTGACACACACTAGGCCCAAAGCATTAGGCCTAAAGCACATAGCATGACCTGCTATTGGGTAGCAGTGCTGCATCTAAGCGAGCATGTGATCTCCTCCCCCCTCTGCTCCCTCCCTGGAGCAGGCTTCCCACGGAAGGATTCAGGAGACATTGTTCTCATGGGAAGGTCACATTGCTTGTGTAGGCCACTAGCCATAACAAGACACATGTGACAGTTGTTATCTTGCACCTGCACTTCACGTCACCATGAGAAGCCTTTGCTTTGTAGAGGATGCAAACCAAAACACTTTTGCTTTGTAGAGAAACCCAATTTACCAATTTCATATGAGAAATTTGACACATCCCTACAACAATGGCTGCTAATTGGGTGACTTGCAGAATAATTCCCCTCTCACGTAGATATCAAGCCTCTGCAGTATAATTTATCTAACTGTAAATTCCTGGGTATATACAAACCCCAACACCCCTCCAATTTACAATATATATTACATTTCACTTATACAGAATAGAAGACATACACATTTTGGATACACACATCCTATGTCTATCTATACTTACAGGCTTAGTCATCACATCTGCTACATTACATTCAGATGGACAATATTGCAAATTAATCAGAGACTCTTTTACAGCATTCCTAACATTGTGATACTTGATATCAACATGTTTGCTCCTTCCTCTGATTCTATCACTCTTTGCAATCTGTATACATGCTTCACTGTCATCATATACACATATAGGCTCATCAACTGCTATATTAACATCCATTAACAATTGCCTATACCAGGGCTTTCCAAAGTGCCACCGCTGGTGACACACCATCGGCAGCGGCGGCAGTGCGGTGGCGGCATGTGTGCGCATGGCAGCGGCACGGGGGCATGTGGTGGTGCGCGCGCGCATGGCAGCAGCGTGGGGGCATGCGGCATGCGCGCGCACGGTGGTGGCGCAGGGGGCATGTGGCGACACGCGCATGCACAGCGGCTGCGCGGGGGAGTGTGCGGCAGTGTGCGCGTGCATGGCAGCGGCAGCAGCCTCCGCTAAAACACGGAAGCACTGATCCCACGCCACTGCTGCTGCCGCCGTGCATGCGCGCGCCACAGCTTCCAGGTGGTGTGGCAACACACCACACTGTGTGTGGCGACACACTTTTGTGTCGCGACACAGAGTTTGGAAATCTCTGGCCTATACCATATTAACTCTGAACATAGGTCAGATAATGCAGCGTACTCTGCCTCTGCAGTAGATACTGCGACAGAATTCTGTTTCCGAGACTTCCACCCCACCAAGGTGTTACCAAACATAATTATCAATCCTGTCATTGATTTTCTATCATGTACATCATTACCCCAATCACTATCTACATAGCATTTTAATTCCAATGGCTTACAAGGTTTTATCAATAAACATTTATTAATAGTCCCCTTAAGATACCTAAACACTCGTTTAATAACTTTCCAATGCCTCTGGGTAGGTTGTGTAACATATCTACTGACATTAACCGCATTCCCGATATCGGGACGCAACCATTGTGCTAAATACAATAAACTGCCAATTATTGACTGATAGTGTCCTTGATCACATGATGTTTGTTCATCGTCTCCAGTCTCTGTCTTAACAAAATCAGTTGTCATCGGGGTAGGAACCTCCTTGCAATGTTCCATATTGTTCTCTCTTAGCAGTTGTTCAATTTTCTTCCGCTGCTCTAGAACGTAACCCCCATCAACCTTCTGAATACCTACGCCTAGGTAATTTCTAATCCCTCCCAGATCTTTAACATCAAATTGTTGCTTCAGTTTTTCAGTAAATTCAATTACTCTGCTTTGATCTTTAGCTATAAGACACAAATCGTCTACAAAAACCAAAAGCAACACTTGTTCATCATTATCACATTGCTTTACATACAGACATGGGTCAGCCTTGCTACACTTGAACCCCATTCTTTGCAATTCCTCATCTAATCGTAGATTCCAGCAATGTGTCGATTGCCTGAGTCCATACAATGCTTTCTGCAGCTTGTACACTCTACCTGCAACATTAGACTCATATCCTGGAGCTTCAGCCATATAGATTTCTTCCCTCAAATCAGCATGAAGGTATGCTGTGGTGATATCATAATGGTTCACTACACAATTCCCAGCTGCTGCCATTGCTAAGGCAAACCTGAATGTCTCCCCTCTTAGCGTTGGTGCAAAAACCTCATCATAAGTCTGATTCTTAATCTGGGAAAACCCTTGTGCTACAAGCCTAGCTTTATACTGAATATCACCATTGACTAAGGTCTTCTTCTTATAAACCCACCTACAACCTACTGCCCTATGCCCCTCAGGCAGCCTGGTAGATTTAAACACCTTATGGGAATTAATGGCATTCATTTCCAGATCCATAGCAGCTTTCCACTTCTTCTGCTCTTGTGGTGGCAACTCCAATACCTCTTTATAACTACGAGGCTCATAATTAATAAAACACACTTTAACATCACCTGGTGTGTGACGTTGAGGTGGTATGCCCTTGTTAACTCTTTCAGATCTGCGCAATACAGTAGCATCCTGCATCATTGGCACACTAGGGGTTACTTCCTCTTCCTTCTTAATCACATCAGTGGACTCTCGCCGCTCTGCTGGCTCGAACTGTCTCTGACTAGGCAGAAAAACCTCACTCCCTCCGTGCAACCTAAGCCAATTGCTATGCTCACTAAAACTTGCTGATCTGGATATAACAACTCTTCTGCCATCAGTGAACCTATGTCCCTTGGTTCCTGGCTCATACCCCACAAACGTCATCTTCTGTGCTTTTACCTGCCCTTTCCTACGTACCTCCTTATGCACGTGAACATAGGCAGTGCACCCAAACACCTTCAAATGAGCTAATGATGGCTTCTTGCCATATAAAACATAATATGGAGTTTGATTTACAGACACACTCCACAACCTGTTAATTAAATAATTAGTAGTCAATATAGCCTCTCCCCAGTATCCTCTAGATAGCCCTGAGTCAGCTAATAGTGAATCCTTTACTGTCTGTAATGCCAAATTCCTGCATTCCGCCACGCCATTCTCAGCTGAACTAATGCCCCTCCTACTGAGCCATTTCTGAAAACTGCCACTCATAAACTCAGTTCCCTGGTCAGTTTGTAAACTACACATATTTGTGCTATATCTACGTTCCACAAACTGCACCCAATTTCTGAACTTATCAAATGTTTGGCTTTTAGCTTTCAATAGGTAACAGAACCCAAATCTGGTGAAATCATCCACAATAACTAAAACATATTTAGCACCACCTATTGTGGCTGGTAATGGGCCAATTAGGTCAGCGTGAACTAATTCAAAACATTTATGTGACTTTCTATCACTAAATTTGCTTACAGGATACACCTTTGACTTTGCAGCCTTACATGCCGTGCAATCCAGATAAGCTTGGCACGGTTTCAAATTCATTCCAGAACTTGCTTCAGACATCTTTTCAACCACTTTGAAACTTGGATGCCCCAACCGTCTATGCCACAGATGTTCACATGAATCATGTGTTGGTTTGTTAATCATGGCTACATCATGGTCTCTGCATGTCATCATTACATATAAATGGTTCTATAAAACACCCTTACCACAGACATGATTATCCTTCAAAACAATGCATTCACCCTTACCAAACTTTACATCGTATCCCTGTTTATCTAACTGAGAAACACTTATGATGTTATATTCTAAGTCTGGTACACATAGCATTGATAATACAGCATTTAAACTTGGTACATACACAAACCCTTTGCCAGTAACAGATGCAACACTTCCATTTGCAAGACTAACATGATCACGTTCAGCCTGCATAAAACTTTTAAACATTTGCTTATCATTGGCGATGTGCTGGCTGGCTCCGCTGTCAAGAAGCCACGGCTCCTTTAAATCTCTTCCTGCAGAAGTAATCACCGACAGCTGGACAGCACTCCGTTGCTTGGAAATCCCCGGCTTGGCATTTGGCTTCTTTTTCTTATCACAATCTTTAAACAAATGTTTATCAGACATACAGCAAAAACAGTGTCTCACATATAAAACATTCTCAGAGTTACATTCCTTAGAATAACTATTTTGCTTTGACTTAATTACGTTAGAACTTTGTTTCCTCCTTTGCTCCTCTTCCAGAAGACGCCCAGTTAAATAATTTACGGTCAAATCACTCTCAGATAAAGACCTGAAACTGGTGGCTAAATTATCCCATGTTTCATTCAGAGAACTGAGAATTACATAAACCTTATGTGCTTCTGAAAACTGCATATCTCTCTGAGCTAATTCGAGGAACAAGCCAGTCATATAATGCAAGTGTTCACGGATATCCCCACTTTCAAGCAATCTAGCATGATAAAGCCTCTGTGTCAACAATACTTTGCATAACGATGTGCTTCTAAGATAAACATTCTTTAAAGCTTCCCAACACTTACTGGCTAACTGACAATTTCTAACATAACATAATTGGCTATCCCCCAAACATAAAATTATGCTTGCCAATGCTTTCTCGTCCTGTAGAACAACTGCTTCATGGTCCAAGTTTGATTGAGGGCAAAGTACAATCTTCCAAAGACCTTCACGGTGAAGATACATCTCCATTTTGTATGCCCAGGACAGATAATTAGATGCATTCAGTCTTTCCAGAGGGAATCCACCTCCAACTGTTGGCTGCATCTTGACTGTGCTCATCTTTCCTCAGCCCCTCCTGGGCAGACACCGATGATAAATTGCACAGACCTTATCAGAACATCCTTCAGCTGCAAACAAGCCTAGGAAAAAACACACAGCCAGGCACGGAACCTGGAAAAGCTCCAAAATCGCTCCAAATAGCCAAACGACTCCTGGATAGGCTTCCAAAGTCCTACAGCTGTGCCAGCATACCATCTGCACACGATCCACTGCCAGTCCAAAGCCTGTCGCCTCTGGGCCCATAACCTGTCAGAGTGCGTGGGTGAAGCAGCCTGATCCTTCTTCCTAGACACCAGTGATCCACGTACTGTGCAGTAAATAGACACTCAAACAGAGATTATATAAAATATCCTATTTACTTTATATACGTACGTATTACAGATCACTTCCACATGGGTAACAAATGATACAGCGATGAAGTTACAGCAAACGAGAAGAAATGAGAAGAAAGAATACCAGGATTCTTCTGCTTATATACTGTATACAAACTGATCAATCACACTATAGGTCACTCTCATTATCTACCACACCCAACTAAAGTCTTAGCACCTGTGGTATGAGTCACACACTGACACATCATCCCTACAACAATGGCTGCTAATTGGGTGACTTGCAGAATAATTCCCCTCTCACCTAGATATCAAGCCTCTGCAGTATAATTTATCTAACTGTAAATTCCTGGGTATATACAAACCCCAACAGGCTGTTTATTGGAAAAAGAAATTGGTTCAAGAACCAAATTAAAGATCAAAGGAAACAAGGGACATTTTCATCTGCACGGCAAATCCATTTGTAATAACTCTAGCCATTGTGTGAAGAAGAGACATAATTGTAACCCAATGAACTAAAGTAGTTGTAACTTATGTCTACTTAGAATGCACACAATAAATTTAATCTGAGCCCTATGAAAGGCTTTTTCAGCATCAAACAAAATTAGAACACCTGATTTCAATTTATATGCCACAATATCCATAATACTTGTCACCAGGCAAATATTGCCAGATGCTTATCTATTTTTTATAAACCACATTGAGATGGGTGGATTATAGATGGCACTACTTTATATAGCCTCCTGGCTAGTGTTGCAGTTAATATTTTAGTGTCCACATTAAGAAAAGGTATTGGTCAATAGCTTGAACATCTTGTGCAGTCTTTTTCAGACTTCAATGTTATGATAATTTAAGCCTTATAAAGCTATAAAGGAAATATAGAAAGATTAAATGATCGATTACCTCCAACAGTATAGGTGCCAATAATTCTATAAAAGCTCTGTATTATTCAGCTTGGACTCCATCAGGCCAAGGGCTTTTTGCAGTTTCATTGATTGCAGTGTCTCTAAGACTTCTTGTAATGTCAATGATTCTGCCAATTTATTGTAATCTTTCTAAGGGATCTCTTCCATTTCAGTATTTCCCAGGAAATTGGTAATTTGCTGTTCAGTTACAGGAGTCCCTAGTTGATCTGAGTATAAAATCATAAAACTGTTGGTTAATAGATTCGGTCTCAGTAAGTAACTGTCCATTGTTGCCTGAATTCCAGATGTAAAATTTCATTATATTTGTTGTTTCATATGATAAGCTAGTAACTTTGCAACTTTCTGCCCTGATTTCTGAACAGATATTTCTGAGTAATAAATTTTAGAGAGTATTCAACTTGTTCTCAGAGTAGAAGCCCCGATCTAAACTTTGCTGTTATAAATGTTTGATATGGTTTGTCTGTGGGGATTCTAGTTTCTTGAAATTTTACTATCTTTTCCAGCTGTATAAGTTTAGAATCTCTGGGTCTTTTTTTTTGGGGGGGGGGCAGCTAAGGTGAGAATGATAATAGATCCCCTGATGGATGCCTTAAACATATGCTAGACAGGATATTAGTAGAGTCCTGATTTATTTATTTTTTAAAATCCTTCTTAATATATTCCACGAAAAGAGAATCTCTTAAGAGAGAAATATTCAAATGTCATCTAGAATTGGCTAATTTATCATTGTTATATTTCACAGTTAGAATGACATGGCCTGAGATTGCAATGGCACAATCTCCAAATTTCTTCAATTTTGAGAAAAAGTTAACTTTTTAAAGTGATTCTTGCTAACTAAGAATATTGAATTAAGTTGAAATCTCCAACATATAGTATATGTTAATGGTTTGCAGAATATAGTTTAGAGAAACAGCTATAAAATATTTAAGGAATGTTCTTAATGGGGCTATAAACGTTAAGCATATTAATTAACAGTTCTGTCACAGTGTTAATATTCCACATGAATTTTGGAATTCCCATTAAAAATAGTAGCTACCTACATGCTTTATTTGAATATATATTAATATAAGTTTGTCCAAACCACCACCTCCTCCTCCTCCTCCTCCTCCTCCTCCTCCTCCTCCTCTTTCTCTTTTTCTTCTTCAAGTCCATTTACATTCCAACTGATTAGGTACAATGCTTCCTTGTTAATACAATATTTCTCTAGGTCAGTTTCCCTGTGTTAAAGTCACCTTCCTCTGTAATACTAAATAGCAGCTATATAAACAAAAAAAGTTTTAAATACTAAATATGTACATACGCTAAAAAAATTGAATATCATACATAAAAATAAAACTGAGAAAGGCATCTGTGCTGATATTAAGAAACGAGACATTTTTTTAAAAAACCTCCATTGAAATACCCAGATTGGCTTAGATTACTGACCTCTCACTCGCCTCCCTTCCCCTGATGCTGGAAATAAAGACACAGAAAAGTAGTTTCTAAATTCATATCATAATAAAACAAATAAACAAGCAAACAAACCAGAAAGAAGCAACACAGTTCCCAATAACAAGTCAGATTGGTAAGGATAGATAGATATAGTTATACGTAGATATAGATATACTGTAGATAGATATAGATGATATAGATATATAGATATACTGTAGATAGATAGATGATATAGATAGATACAGATATAGATATAGATATAGATATAGATATAGATTAGATATAGATATAGATATAGATATAGATATAGATATAGATATAGATATAGATATAGATAGATATAGATATAGATATAGATATAGATATAGATATAGATATAGATATAGATATAGATATAGATATAGATATAGATATAGATATAGATATAACGAGAAATAGTCAGGTTAAAAATTGACCTCCTTGGCATTAGTGAATTACACTGGACAGAAAACAGCTATTTTCAGTCCGAGGAATTTACCATCTATTACTCAGGACATGACAACATGCATAGGAATGGAGTGGCATTCAATGCAAGCAAACGATTGGCCCAAGCAGTAGAAGACTTTTCCACAGTAAACGATCGGATAATGACAATCAGAATTCAAACTAAACCCATCAATATCACCTTTGTCCAAGTTTATGCTCCAACAACTTATGCAAATGAACCAGAAATTGAGGATTTTTATGCCACTATTGAAGTTACGCTGAGGACAATCCCAAGAAAAGACATTATTTACTTACTTGGTGATTTTAATGCAAAAATCAGAACCCAAACAGAGGTAGGAATCACTGGAAGTTTTGGGCTGGGAGAAAGAAATAAGGCAGGTGATCGATTGGTACAATTTTTCCAAGAAAACCAGTTTCGAATCATGAATACATGTTTTGAACAGCATAAGCGTTGTTTATACACATGGACCTCGCCTAACAGACTTCATCACAATCAAATAGACTATGTCCTATGCAATCAACATTGGACCAGCTCAGTTCTGGCAGTCAAAACTTATCCAGGTGCAGACTGTGGCTCAGACCATGAACTGCTGGTGGCCAAGATCAAAGTCAAACTGTGTAACATCAAGAGGACAACACCACCAAAAAAGTTTGATGTCACCAAAATTCCTTCCACATATGCAATTGAAGTTAAAAATAGGTTTAAAGTTTTGGACACTGCTGAGAAAATGCCTGATGAACTATGGGAAGAAGTTCAATCGCTTATCATTGGCACAGCAGATGATTACATACCACGCAAGAAGGCAGAGAAAAGGTGTAGATGGCTCTCAGAGAATACCATCCAAATAGCTGAGAGGAGAAAGGCAGCTAAAGCAGTGGGCAATCGTGTAGAAGTAAGAAGATTGAATGCTGTTTTCCAAAGGGCAGCAAGGAAAGATAGCGAAGTTTACTGGGAGAAACGTTGCAAACAATTAAAGGAAGACTATACAGAAGGACACACTGGGAATGCTTTTGCACAATCAAAAAGATTCAGGCACCGTTCAAGGCTCGCAAAGGTATCATCAAGAATAAGCAAGGGAAAGAATTGTCCGACCAACAAGGTGTCATGAATAGATGGTGAGAATATGCGGAAGAGCTGTATGCTACTAGTACAGAGGAGCAACATCAAAGAGAGGAGGTTAAGGAAACAGAACTAGAACCAGCCATCCTTGAAGAAGAAGTCAAGTGGGCAATGAACCAACTGCAAAACAACAAGGCCCCAGAAGTGGACAACATCCCTGCTGAATTGTTAAGGCCAGTACCAACTGCAATTATCAGAGCTGTGCACCAGAAAATTTGGGAAACCAACACATGGCCACATATCTGGAAACAATCAGTGTTTATTCCATTGCCTAAAAAAGGGGGATTCAAAGGAGTGTTCTAACTACCGCACTGTTGCTCTCATATCTCACACTAGCAAGATTCTACTGAAAATCATACAACGCCTGGCTCCAAACATCGAAAGGGAACTGCCAGATGTCCAAGCTGGTTTCCGATGGGGCCGTGGCACCCGTGATCACATTGCAAACGTTAGATGGATAATCGAAAAAGGTCGCGAATATCAAAAGAATATTTATATGTGCTTCATCAACTACAGGAAAGCTTTTGATTGCATTAACCATGACAATCTATGGAGAGCCCTAGCAGACCTTGGGGTGCCACTACATTTAGTGAAGTTGATGAAATCACTGTATGTAAATCAGGAAGCCACTGTATGAACTCAATATGGTGACACTGATTGGTTCAAGATCGAGAAAGGTGTGCGACAAGGTTGCATTCTGTCACCTTTCTTATTCAACTTGTAAGTGATCATCAGGAAACTGGAGCTAGATGAATCAGAAATTGGGGTAAAAATTGGTGGAAGAAACATCAATAACCTTAGATATGTGGATGATACAACCCTCATCTCAGAAACCCAGGAAGGCGTAAAGCACCTACTCATGAGATTCCAAGAAGAAAGTGAGAATTTTGGCCTCTTTCTGAATATCAAAAAGACCAAACTCATGACAACTGCAAAGAATGGAAACATCAAAATAGTAATTGATGGAGATGAGGTGGAATGCGTGGAAGAATTCACCTTTTTAGGATCACTGGTCAATCAAAATGGCAAATGTAGCCAAGAAATTAAATGTTGAATCATGCTGGGTCGTACAGCAATGATGAGTAAGAATCAAATTTGGAAAAGCAAGGATGTCAGCTTGATGACTAAGTGTAGACTAGTGCGCACTATCGTGTTCCCCATAACTACTTATGGCTGTGAAAGTTGGACGATGAAAAAGTTGGATAGTAGGAAAATTGATTCTTTTGAACGATGGTGTTGGAGCAGGTTCTTGCGAATGCCTTGGACTGCAAAGATAACGAATAAAGAAGTGTTGAAGCGCATAAAACCAGACATGTCACTAGAAGGAAAAATAACAAAACTTAGACTTAGTTACTTCGGTCATGTCATGAGATCAACATTGTTGGAGAAAGATGTTATGCTAGGAATGGTCAGTGGCAAAAGACGACAAGGACGCCAAAGAACGTGCTGGTTGGATGTAATCAAAGCAGACACAGCCCAAAATTTAAAGCAACTGAAAGAAGCTGTACAAGATCGGAAATCATAGAGAGAGCTGGCTTATGGAATCGCCAAGGGTTGGATATGACTGAATGGATAATTCGATTTGATAGATACACACACACACATACACATATATATTGTCTGTCTGTCTGTCTATCTATCTATCTGTCTATCATCTTCTTACCAAACTGGCTTGTTATTTTGAATTATGAATTATTCACCATACAGGTCAGATTGGAACTGCATTTCCCTTTTATAACATATGAGGTAAATGAAAGATCTCTTCCAGCTATATTTAACCTTTAAAAAATCCAGCTGCTACTTTTTGCCTCTGCTTCCAGGAATGAAACAATGTCATTTCACTGCATGGTCATTGAAAAAAGGGGGATTTTGGAGAGGTTTTCTGGTGAGGGAAGAAGCCTCTTCACAATAAACCCAGCATTACTGCAAGTTCACTGTGATTTTTAAGTTTAGCATTTATCTAAACTTAAAGTTATCCTACTTTCTTGGCAACAAGCTTTTTCCCCCAATCTATCCCAATGGAATTGATGGTGGGGAAATTATCCTCTATCCCGATTCATCAATACTTTCATGTATACGGATAAAGCTGTGTCTGTTATTCAGCTGTCTGAAATATTTCCACCCTTCCCTACAAAGTGAATAGCTTGTTTTGGTTATTATGATTAAATAATAATTTAGTTTAAAAATGTTTTTCTGACATGGGGGAACTGTAAGAGGAATCCAAGGTTCTGTTTTTCTTTACTGGCAAAAAATGTAACAAACTATGTTCTCAGGAATAATATCTCTTGTAAACCATCACATAAAATAAATGCCTGTTCATTTACACCACAGCATAAAGGTATAGGTGAGATCATATGTCACTATGGGATAAGGTATCATCAATATGCATATGATACCCAATTATACATCTCCATCCCAGATGATGTACTGTAAGTGATGCTGTGACCACCCTTTCGTGGTGCCTGGAGGCTGTAGGGGCCTGGATTGGGAACAACAGGCTTCAGTTGAACCCTGGTAAGACGGAGTGGCTGTGGGTTGGGGGCTCCTCTGTATCCAGGAATTTACCATCTTTGGTTCTGGATGGGGCTGCACTACCCCAGAGAGACCTGGTGCGGAAACTGGGGGTCCTCCTGGACTCATGACTCCTGCTCAAAGAGCAGGTGGAAGCTGTGGCCAGGAGGGTCTTTGCCCAACTTCGTGTTGTGCGCCAGTTACTGTATGTCCTTTCCTGCATCAGGAAGACCTCGGTCAGTCACTCATGACCTAGTCATCTCCCGTATAGACTATGGCAATGCGCTATACATGGGGCTACCCTTGAAGAGTATTTGGAAGCTACAGCTGGTTCAGAATGTGGCTGCACAAGCAGTCTTGGGTGCCCAATGATGGCACATGTAACACCTTTGCTGCAGGAGCTGCATTAGGTGCCAGTTTGCTTCCGGGTCCAATTCAAGGTGGTGGTCATCACCTTTAAAGCCCTACATGGCATGGGTCCAGGTTACCTGAGGGACCATCTCATTCCCATTACATCGATCCCCCATTACATCAATCTGTCCCACCCGGTCAGAGAGGGCATGTTACAGACCCCATCCATGAGAGACTGTCAATTGGCGTGATCCAAGAAGAAAGCCTTCTCTGCCATGGCCCCCACCCTGTGGAAAACGCTTCCCCCAGAGGTGAGGAAGGCCCCCACTCTCCCAGCCTTCCGGAAAGGGGTGAAGACCTGGCTCTGCCGTCTCGCCTGTGGCAGGAGGGGGGTAATCAATCCTGGAGGTGGTTAGTGCCTTGAAGACACGAATTACATGAATTTAATTAAGAACTTTTAAACATCCCCATCTTGGATTTTATATTTATATTTGTATTGCTATTTAAGAATACTATTTTTATTGTATTTTAACCTGTATTTATTTTAGTTATATTGTAAACCACCAAAGAGCCACTCTTGAGTGAGATGGGTGGTGACAAAATTTGAAATGTAAATAAATAAATAAATAAGTAGGCATTCACTCCATTTAAGTATTTCTTGCAAACCCCTAAGGAGGTACTTTCCATTCTTTTATCATAATACCCTTCATTCATATTATAAAGCTTGTGATTAAGCGTATTGATATTCTCTAGGATTTTCAGTATTCTTCAATGCTATTTCTGCAGTTTGCAACTCAAGTAGGACTAAGCGATGGTTTGTATTTGTGAGTATACTGCCTCATTTCTGCCATGTTTGTAAGCAAATACTTTGTTATATTTTTACACTTTTTTCTTGTAGCTTGGTGTTCTCCAGCAGCCCCAATCTGAACACCCTCCTCATAACTCTATGTGATGAATAACATGAGGACTAGCTAAAAGCCTTGTGTGTGGATGAGTCACTGATGTAATGTGCAGCTCATAGCCAGTAAGAAATCCCATGTATGCTTAATGGCCTGACTTCTGCAATACACTTTACATTGTGCTGCCTTTGAAGATCACCCAGAAGCTTCAACTGATCTAGCATGCCTTGGTATGCTCATGTAAGACCTCTGCTTCCAGAGCTGCACTGGTGTCGGTTTGATTCCGGGTGCAGTTCAAGGTGCTGGTTGTTACCTATAAAGCCCTTCATGACATAGGACCTGATTACTTGAGGGACCACCTGTCTCCCATGGCATCTGCCTGGCCGATTCAGTCTGGCAGAATTAGTACACTCTAGGTTCCTTCAATTCAATTCAATGCCATCCTTCCATTCAATTCAATGCCATCTATCGGGACTCTGGAATTACAACTTTTCTATGTCAGCGCCTGCCCTCTGGAATGAGGTTACTCCTGAGATTTGGATGGCCCCTAACCTACTGATGTTTTGAAGGAGCTTGAAGACCTGGCTCTTCTGCCAAGACTATAGTGAAGGGGAGTGATGCCCCCTTGGATTGTGGTCACCCATATAAAGGGTGAGAGCAGGCACATTGGCAAAGCTTAACCTCTTCTGAGCAGGGCTCAAAAGAATGCCCTTGACTTGCCTTTATGAGGTCATGTAGCTTTGTTGTCTCTGGTCGCTGAATTTTTCTGGGATTCCAGGATGGTTGGTGTAACTGATTGGCAAAGTTGACTCCCCTTGGAAAGGACTCCCTTATCACAGACTGGACTTAGTTGCATCAGATTGTGGGGGTGTGCTTCTTTTTTCCATTCCAGTCCTATTTCTGACATCTTGCTATCTTTTAACCCTTATTTTTTGTTTCTTGTTGTATTTTTTGTTTGCGTTCTTTTTACTTGTGAGCTGCCTAGAGTCAATGGGAGTTGGGCAGCATGCAAATTAATTAAATAAATAATGCAAACAGACCAGAATTTATTGATGTAGATGTGCTTTTCTTCCCATCTTATTAGTAATGATATAGCATTTGATTGTTTCATGAAGAGAACCACTTCATAGGGCCCTGCCGTCTGAATTCAAGAAACCAAATTTCATAGTTAACCTTTAAATCATACACATGTCTAGAGCAACTTTACAGAAAGTAGATTTAGATCTACAGTATTAGTAAAAATTTGGATAATTTACAGTAAGCCAGCAAAGTTTTCCAAGTTCCAATCATTGAACAATAGGAGTAATAACACCTTACTTTCCCCAAATTATATTTAAGATAGCTAAGATGCTTCCATGGTATTCAAAAGTCACTAACTGAATGTACATGAATTTTCCAGAGTTTTCAACTAATAGATCTTGAAGTTCAAAGGAAGAAGAGAAAAGCAGATCACAGAAGTCTGAAATTTGCCCAACATTGCTTTAGGAAATCTAAATAGCTGATTTATAATGAAATCTCTTTCTGAAATACAAATATGGGGCATGCTGGTCTGTTTCTAATTGCAGTTTAAGGTGCTGGTTATTATCTATTCAGCCCTATGTAGCTTGAGGCAATGGCATCTTAGAAACTACCTATCCAAAATAAATTCTGCCCCCCAACCTGGATGAATAGGGAGCACTTTGAAGATCCTTTCCTATCAGGAAGTATGAAGGTGGGCATTCTCATTGATTGCTCCCTTCCTTTGGAACAGTTTACACCGCAAAGCATCAATGGGCCCTACTCTTATGACATTCTGGAGTATAGTTAAAATCTGGCTTTTCCAGAAGGCCTTTGACTTTTGTTCATTAAGCAGCTAGAGGAAGATCTGTGCCATTATTGTTTGCTATTTGTTATTGTTATTATACTGATCTTGAATTGTGTTTGATTTTGCACACTATCTACAGCCTCTGGAACGAGGTGGTTCATAAATCTTATCAATAAATAGAATAAATAAAAATTTTAGAGTGACATTTAGTAATATTTTTGGCAAGGGAAGCAAAACATTAAGAAACATATATTGTTACAAATATAAATTTAAACATACATTCCAATATGATTTTGTGTTCAAACTTCTAAAAAAATCGTAGTTGCTGTACAACCATATGCCATTGATTTAGCTTTACAGCAAATCTATAAAAATATAATCATAAAAATGATTTATAGGACTGCTTTCTTCTGGGTATAACTAAATAAGCACATTTACTGATTCTTTATCAAAGTGACAAAAATTAGTCTAGAAAACAGTGTATTAAATGAAAGGCAAGTTTCTCCTCCCTTTATTTTAGCATAAATTTTCTTCTTGTTGGTTTGCTGTATTAACAAGTACCTTGGAAAAGAAAACTTTTAAAATTAATATTCTTATCTGGTTCTTTTATCAAAGATTTGTTCTTTCTATTACTATAACTCTTAAACATGCTGCTTAAAATCAATAATTCTGTTTCACATGAACATCCAATAATTTAGGCAATAAACAGACCTGCAGCTTATTAGAAGAGAACATGAAGGTCCTGGATATAATTCATAGCATCTCCAAGGATAGCTAAGAATGTCCCTGGTTTGAAATTCTTATCTGCAGCCTATCCCAAGACCTGATGACAGTGTTGACAATTCTGAATTAAATAAAACAATTATAACAGTGGCATACACACACACACACATAAAATTCCTAGAGTAAATAGAAAGAATTAGGTCTATGCGGTATTTCAGATATGATCTCCAAAAGGTAGTACATGAGAGTGTGAATGAAGTACCTTTGGGAAACCAAATCATCACTGCATAACCCTTCAAAGGATGTTGTGCTAAAGGTGGAATATTTATTTTATCATACAGTATATACTATTAGTCCTGAAGGATGATTCCACATCTACATTACTTGTTGAAGAAAATATAAAGCTGGGCATTATCTATAGAGTCTCAGTAGTATGG
Organism: Charina bottae; assembly: GCA_023362775.1. Lineage (NCBI taxonomy): Eukaryota > Metazoa > Chordata > Lepidosauria > Squamata > Charinaidae > Charina > Charina bottae. The sequence goes on along the minus strand of JALMGJ010000008.1, from coordinate 22,316,735 downwards.
GGCCATCAGCCAACTGTACTATTCATATTCTAAGACTGTACATGCAGAAATTAAAGCAAGTTCAAAAAGTAGTTTGAAGTTGTAGATATATCAGCTATTTCACTATTCTTTTAATCTCAAGATTAAAAGCAAACCAGAAAAATCTTACTTTCCTTTTGCATCAAATAAACATTTGTATTCAGTTTAATTAAAAAAGAGAGATCTTCAACCTCATGCTTCTTATACTTAATTTGTTCCTGTTTTTATTAAAACAGTACGCTCCTTTTTTTCCCCGGAGAACCTCCATTTCTTTTTAGTCAAATCAAAGGAATTTTGTACCTTCAGATTTTCCCAAGATTGCAGTATGTAATAGTTTAGTTACAGAATTCTCTCCTGGCACCTAATGCTTACAATTTCCTATAATTTATAATGCTTTGAAAGAGCACAAAATATATTCTGAATAACAAAATGTAGCTAAATAAATGAATAATGATACTGAGCATGTTTAAAGAACATAGTAGATAAAGAAGTTTTCTAATTATAATATTTCAAAAGCATATTTATACCCTGTTTTTGAATAAGAGATCCTATGCACAAAAAGTTAGATGTCTCCCATCCTGCTTGCCTTCGTCCCTATATTGCAGAGCTTTCCAAACTGTGGGTCGCGATACAAAAGTGTGTCGCCACACACAGCGTGGTGTGTCACCACACCACCCGGAAGCGGCGGCGCACGTGTGAACGGCGGCGGCAGCAGCAGCGGCACGGGATCAGTGCTTCCGCGTTTTAGCGGAGGCTGCCGCCGCCGCCGTGCACAAGCATGCTGCCGCACGCCCCCCTGCGTCGCTGCCATGCGCGCGCGCCGCCGCACACCCCCGTGCTGCCGCCGTGCACGCACGCGTTGCCGCACACCCCCCACGCCGCCACCGTGCGCGTGCATGCTGCCGCCGCCACCACTGGTGTGTCACCAGCGGCAGCACTTTGGAAAGCCCTGCTATATTGAGTTTAACCTTTCTGGTTCCTATCCATTCCCCATTAGAGTACAAAACACTTTATTGAAAATATTGACAATTCAAACTATTTCACCAAAAATGTTTACCTTCTTTATTTTAAGTAAGGTCTGTAAGGTCTGTTTACTAATCAAGGATACGTTAAACAAAAAATCCTGCTTTTTTTAAAGAAAAGAAGATAAAACATATATTCATATATAATGACAAAAAAAATCAAATATTTAAAAAGACAAGGACCACTGCAGAAAAGGTTCTATTTCTGGTAACCATCCACCTCTTTTATTAGATCTGTGAAGATATTTCAGTTCAGTTTGACACTAGCCTGGTTCAGATGGTCAAAATTTGATGCAATAAAAGTTTCCATATAGGGCCTTTTTAGTTCTAGTCCTCTCCTTAGCGCAGGAATCCAAATTAAAGCACTGAAGATGAATCGATGGATTCTGAACTTCTGCTTGCAGTCCTGTGAAGCCACCACCTCTCTGGGTAATTGGTTCTACTACTGACCTGCTATTACATTTGGAAAGTTTTTTTTTTTTCTAACATTCAGTCAGAATCTACCTTTTGTAATTTAAATCCATTATTTTGTGTCTTTGGGAGATACAGTAAGAGACTTTGTTCTTCTTTTATGTCATACCCATTCTAGTATTTGAAGAGTGCTAACATATCTTCCCTCAGTTGTGTTTTCTCAAGCTAAACCTACATTTCCCCTTCAATCTCTCTGTATGGGACTTACTTTCTAGTGCCCCGATCATCTTTTTTTGCCCTTCTCTGGACAAGTTCCATATTTTTAAAAATCCTTCTTAATCGCGATCATAGAATTGAACACAATATTGAAATGGGGGTCTAAGCAAAACATAATACAATTGAACTATTACTTCTGTTGATTTTGAAATTATACATCTATTGGTGCAGCTCAAATTTCACTTAACTTTTTTGTTAGTTCATGTTCATTCTGAAATCAATTATTATCTCATCTGTGGAGTCCTTGGTGCTCTCTGAGCCTTGTTGTTTTCTTGCAGACGTTTCATTGCCAGGCTAGGTGCAAAAAGGGAGTGGAACTTGCTCTCTGTTTATATACCATGGCTTGTCCTGCCTGTGTTGGTCGGGGTGTTGTACTCTCCTTAGTAGTACCTTGATTTGGTTGTTGTGTGCTGCTTGGTTGATTGACTGAGTTAATAGTTCCTTGATTAGGGTCTATTGTGTTGTTTGATTGCTCCTCTGCTGCTAATCTTGCTGTTTATCTTTGCATATCTTGTTGTTGATTGTTGGTTAAGAGGTGTTCTGGTCTTCTGGCGTTTCTATTGTCTCTTATGAATGGTATGTAAATGTTGTTTACCTCTATGTGTCTGTTGATGGCTGCTTTGTCTGAGTGCCAAGCTTCCAGGAATTCTCTAGCATTTTTGGATTTGGCTTGGTTTAAGATGCTCACAGTTTCCCAGTTGAAAGTATGGTTAAGTCTGTCCATGTGTTGTGAGATTAAGGAGTTTTCATCATTTTATTTATTTTTATTTTATTTTTCAAATTTATTCCCCGCCCATCTCCCATACAAGGGACTCTGGGCGGGTTACAACAAATACAATTTAAAAAACTATACAAAAATATCTAAAAAAAAAACACAAGCAGAGAATAAATAAAATAAAATCCAAGATGGATTAGGACCCGCAGATAGATCATGGAGCTATGGGGCCAGCCAACCCCAGGAGGCACTACCACCTCCATCGTCCCAGGCCAGGTGGCAGAGCCAGGTCTTAAGGGCCTTCCGAAAGGCCAGGAGGGAGGGGGCCAGTCTCACCTCCGGGGGCAAGATATTCCATAAGGCAGGCGCTATCGCAGAGAAGGCACACCCCCTGGACCCCGCTAGATGGAATTCTCTTGTTGAGGGGGTCCGAAACATGCCCTCTCTGCATGCACGGGTGGGGCGGGCCGACGTTATCGGGACGAGAGGGTCCCTCAGGTACCCTGGTCCTATGCCAGGTAGGGCTTTAAAGGTAATCACCAACACCTTGAATTGGACCCGGAAGCAAACTGGCACCCAATGCAGCTCGCGTAGCAGAGGTGTCACATGTGCTGATCTCCTGGCACCCATAACTGCTCACGCTGCTGCATTCTGCACCAGCTGAAGCTTCCGGATACTCTTCAAGGGTAGCCCCATGTAGAGCGTATTACAATAGTCTATACGGGAGATGACAAGGGCGTGAGTGACTGTTCGGAGGGCCTCCTGATCCAGGAACGGGCGTAACTGGCGCACAACTCGAAGCTGTGCAAAGGCCCTCCTGGCCACGACTGCCACCTGCTCTTTGAGCAGGAGTCGCGAGTCCAGGAGGACCCCCAGATTCCGCACTGGATCCGAGTGGGGTAGTGCAACCCCACCCAGAACCAAAGATGACAACTTCCCGGATCCAGGGGGGCCATCAATCCACAGCCACTCCGTCTTACCAGGGTTCAGTTGAAGCCTGTTGCTCCCCATCCAGACCCCCACAGCCTCCAGGCACTGAGATAAGGCATTGACCGCATCACTTACTTCACCCGGGACAGAGATGTATAACTGGGTATCATCAGCATATTGGTGATACCTCATCCTGTGGTGACGGATGATCTCGCCCAGCGGCTTCATGTATATGTTGAATAGGAGAGGAGAGAGAACCGACCCTTGAGGCACCCCGCAAGTCAGGGGTCTCGGGTCAGCTCTCTCCTCCCCTAGGTGGGAGATGGGAGACTGGGCAAAAATTGCCCAGGATGGTAGGGTCCAGGGATGGATTCTTGAGGAGAAACCATGTCAAGACATCATGTCTTCTGACTGCTAGTTGGTGTTCATGGATGCGTTCTGCTAGTCTTCTGCCGGTCTGTCCTACATAGTGGCTATTACAGTCCTTACACTTTATGTTGTAGATAACTCCTGTTTTTTCTTCTTGGGCTACTGGGTCTTTTGGTTTACTTACGATGTTCTGAAGGGTTTTGGTTGGTTTGTGTGCTACGGTGATGCCGTGTGGTTGTAACAGTCTATTAGTAGTTTCTGAGTTGTTTCTGATGTATGGCAGTGTAATCCTTTTCATAGCTTCTGTTGGTTTTGCTGTGTTGGGTTGAGTGGTCAGGCACTTTTTGATAAAGTTGCGTTGGTATCCATTTTGCTGGAAGATGCTATATAAGTGGTCTGTTTCCTTTTTCTGGTGTTCTGGGTTGCTGCAGTGTGTTTGTGCTCGTCTGAATAGTGTTCTTACACAGCTCCTCTTCTGTGAGGTAGGGTTATTGCTTTGGTAGTGGAGCACTTGGTTAGTGTGGGTAGATTTCCGGTAGACTTGTGTTTCTAGAATGCCATCATTTCCTCTACTGATGAGGATGTCCAAGAAGGGTAGTGTGTTGTTATTTTCTTCTTCCCTTGTGAATTTTATTCCTTTGAAGATGTTGTTGATGGCTTCATGTGTTTCCTCCAGTTGATCCTTTTTTATTATGACGAAGGTGTCATCTATATACCGGATCCATACTTTGGGTTGTATGTTTGGGAGTGCTATCCTTTCTAGTTGTTGCATTACTATCTCTGCTATGAGTCCTGAGAGTGGTGATCCCATAGGTGTTCCTTTGATTTGTTGGTATATTTGTCCATCAAACTGAAAGTAGGTGGTGAGGCAGAGGTTGATGAGGTCCATGATTCTGGGTATTTTGATCTTGGTGTATCTAGTTAGGTCAGGTGTGTTACATAGAACTGCTGCCATGGATTCAATCGCTAGTGCTTGGTCTATGGATGTAAAGAGTGCAGTGACATCAAATGACACCATAATTTCATCTTCATCTATTTTTAGGTCTTTGATTTTCTGGAGGCACTGTAGTGGGGAGTTGATAGAGTACTCACTCTCCTCTGTGAGATGCCCAGGTTTTCTTGTAAGTTCTTATTATCTGCTCTTTTTCTCAAGTATAAGAACCAAGCCACATATCCCTTCATCCTATATCTGTGCATTTAATTCTTGTTTCCAATATGGAAAAAAAATTCACTCCATTAAATTGCATTCTGTTACTTTCATTCCATTTCTCTAACTCTCCAGATAATTCTGAATTTTATTTCTATCTTCCATGGCAGTAGCTATCTCATTCATTTTTTCTGCTATCCAAATTTTTTTTATAAGCATTCCTTATACCTCATCATCCAAGTCATTAATTAATTTAAAAAAATCAGAAGACCCCTGATGGATTATCCTTGTGGAACAGTACTCGTATATCTCTCCAATATGATGTGGAGAAGCTGACAGATGAAGAAAGGCCTACTATCTCTAATTATGATTCCCTCCCCCCAAAAAAACTATTGAAATTTATGAATAGTATTAAAGTTGAGAATCTCACACATATACCATTGCCTTCTGCTAGCTTACATCTAAAGTACTACAGTTTCAGTGGTTTGTTTGTTTTAAATGCTTTGGAGAAGTATGGATTCGATATTCCAGTTCAGCCATATCTTCTTCTTATATATAGCTCTGACCACAGGAATAATTACTGCCTATCAAAACTGCTGATGAGGAATACAAGGTGCTCATTTTTCTACTATTTTTCCATTCTACCTTCCCACACTGTTTAGAAATAGCATGATATGGCATCTTCTAATGTAATTAGTAATGAATGGCAGAGTTCATGATTAATACGGAATACACTTGGGTAATCGTGCCAGTGCTAAAGGAGAATACATCCCAGGTGACATAAATTAATGTCTTAACAGAGATACTGTTAAGAGTAATGATCCACATGAAATAATTGCTTACAATTAGACTTCTGGAGTACATATTAAAACAAGATAGTCTGCTTGAATGCTTTGAATCAGAATGAAAGCAGATGAAACTTGTCACTAACATGAAACAATATCGTGTTCTAGGTTATTATGTTTCATTATGAATGTTCTGTATGAAAAACAAAGCAGGGTAGAAAGTTGGAAGAAAATGGCAGTGGATGTTAAGGAAGCAAGGTCTTCAGGAAGGAAGGGAGGGAGGGAGGGAGGGAGGGAGGGAGGGAGGAAGGAAGGAAGGAAGGAAGGAAGGAAGGAAGGAAGGAAGGAAGGAAGGTCTCCTGAAAAGTAATACTAAAGCTGTTATACTAAAGTTGTTTAGGAGCTATAGCTCCTTGCTCTTTATAAAGACAGCTTAATAGTTTATTAATTACTTTATCTTTGCTGAAAGAATATTGTTCTTGAAAAAATAAAAGGTGATGTGTCAAAGGCTACAGGTTGCTCATCCCTTTCTACTAAGTCACCTTACTAGGCTCCAAACGATGATATTCTTCTATTGTGCAATGTTGCTAAGACATAAAATAATCAAAAAATGGATTTAAACATTTAAACATGCAGGAAGCTCATGCCCCCCTTGTTGAATTTTCTAAAATTACAGTATAAGTATAATCTTTCAGAAAGATTTAAGCTTCACGCAGGTTTCCCCTCCACTCCTGGAAACAACCTGGACCTACAAATTTATCTAAGTCTACAATATCTTCCTGCCTCCCTATAGCAAAGCAGAGCTGAGAACCTGCATTCTTGTAATCAGAACCAAGTGAAAACTGAGGAAGGGCAGATAGAAAAAAATGGGTATTAATAATGGGGTGAACATCAAAAGAAAATGAAAAGTGCTCAGAAAGTGCTACTCAGGGTTATCAGAGATGTGAAAGAGCAGGAATTGATATGAAGATGAGAGTGACAGGGTGAATGTACAAAGCAAGCAATATAAACAAAAACTGAGCCAGACAAATATTTATAGATTAGCTGAGAAGGTTATAGAATATGCATAGAAATTGATTTTCCTTTCCCTACTCTTTTGAGATATTTTTTTTAAAAAAGGAAATAGAAAATGTAGAACTTTTTCTTAATACTCACAGTTCACATATGTCTGAAAAGAATAGTTCAGAGGTTACCATGACAGCCTCAAAATAATTTCCCAAACTCAGGAGCTCCTTTTGGGACAATAGAAATTTTGAGAACACTTTTCTGGTACTAGGTGGGATCAGTTAAAATACATAAATGTCAGGATGGAGCAAAAAAGGACAGAAAAAATATATTGTGACTATAATTTCCCCCAAACCTTTACATAGTCATTAACTTGTGAAGAAATGAGAAATATGGCTATAGTTTATTTCTTTATTGTTATTATGTCCTTTGACCAGCAGATACAGAATTACAACCAATAGAGGCACATATCTACCACAGATCACCAGATTTGAGACCCTGTTCATTAAATTAGGCTCTAGGGATCAGTTGGGATTGTTGCTGTTGTACCAACCTCCCTGCTGCATAGCAACCTCCCTGCCTGAGCTCCTTGTCTCCATCTCTGGGTTGGCAGTGGAGTTCTTCAGACTTACGGTCTTGGGGGACTTCAATCTGCCTTCTCTGGGAGTGGGGTCTCAGATGGCTCAGGAGTTCATGGCCACCATGATGGCCATGGGCCTATCCCAGGTCATCCAGAGCCTGACACAGGACAGTGGTAACACACCAGATCTGGTGCTCCTGTGGGAGCAGTAGCTATGTGATCTGAAATTTGGGGAGCTTTTGGTGTCCCCTTTGTCATGGTCAGATCATGTCCTGATTACCATGGGATTCTCTGGCACCACCATCCAGCAGTAAGGGTGGCAAAGTGTCAGTACTTTGCCCTTATTGCATCTTCAGATAGCCATCCTGCAGCCCTGTTTCAGGTGACACGTGCCGTCTTGGTAAAGGGGGCTCAGCGAACCCTGTTGGGGTGTGTGTTTTCTTGCAGACACAGAGTATCAGAAAGCATTTTGCTTTAGAGACCAATAAATGACACCAGTCATTGTAGTAAATCAGTTGCAGTTGTATTAGTTACTCATTCAAACAGATACTATTTACAGTTCTCTTCCAGATCCCTGGAAGCATTACAAATCTACATACCAGAAAGGAGAAGTAGTAAGCAAGCAGGAGTAGAAGCAAGCAGGCACAGAAGCAGTAAGCAGGGTGGGGCAGGCAGGCAGGTTCTTTTATACTCTTCAACCTGGATCATGTGCTGCCTGACCTTTTAAAGTTTGCAGGTGCTTACCTAATAAGGCTTTATTGCTGTGACTTACTCCTCAAGGAATAATACACCAACAAACCCCCTGCAGGGGCATGTGGAAGAGTTTGTTCTCCATCCATCAGAAAAAGTTGCTTGAATTCGCTCACATTTGGATGCTGGCCTTGGTGCAGGTCCAGAGGAGATGCCTGGGGAGGAGTCTTACCTGGTTATCTGGGAATGGTTTGAACCTGATAGGCCTGAGGAAGTGGACAGGGTCCTTAGGACTCTGAGCTCAGGTACCTGCTCTTTAGACCCATGCCCCTCATGTCTGGTTAAGGAGGCCTGGGGGGTGTCATGTGAGTGGGTTCTAGTGGTGATTAGTTCTTTGAGTGAAGGTGTTGTTCCATTACCTCTTAAGGAGGCCTTGGTTCACCCCCTTCTCAAGAAGCCATCACTGAACCACACTATGCTGGACAATTTTCATCTAATATCTAACCTCCCCTTTTTGGGGAAGGTGGTTGTGCAACAGCTTCAGAAGACCTTGATGAAGTAGATTATCTGGATCCTTTTCAGTCAGGATTCAGACCCAGGTATGGGACAGAAATGGCATTGGTCATACTTTTGGATGATCTCTAGCATGGGCAGGATGGGGGTTGTGCATCCATCCTCACCTTACTTGACCTCTCTGCAGCTTTCAATACCATCAACCATGGTATCCTTCTGTATTGACTCAGAGGATTGGGGGTGGACGGCACGGTGTTGTACTGGTTCACCTTCTTTCTTAGAGGTCAATTCCAGTCGGTTGTGATTGGGGGAAAGAGATCCCACCCTTGGCCCCTACTGTGTGGGGTGCCGCAGCGGTAGGTGCCCTCTCTGCTCCTATTCAACATATACATGAGGCTGCTGGGTGAGCTTATCTGTCACCATGGGGTGAGGAATCAACAGTACACTGATGATACCGAACTATATATCTCTGCCCCTGGCGAATTAAGCAATGTTGTGGGCGTCATATCCCAGTGCCTGGAGGCTGTGAGGTTCTGGATAGGGAACAACAGGCTTCAACTGAACCCTGGTAAGACTGAGTGGCTTTGGGGCCTTCTGGTTATAGGACTATGCCATCTTTGGTGCTAGATTGAGTTGCACTTCCCCAGAGAGACCCAATGGGCAATCTGGGGGTCCTCCTGGAAGACCAGAGCAGAGTAGTCATGGCTAGAAGGGCCTTTGCACAGCTTTGTGTTGTGTGCCAGTTGCTCCCATTCTTAGATCGAGGGCTCTGCTCACAGTCACTCATGCCCTAGTCACATCCATATTGGATTACTGTAATATGCTTTACATGGGGCTGCCCTTGAAGAGTATCCAGAAGCTTCAGCTGGTGCAGAATGCAGCAGCATGGGCAGTTATTTGTTCCTCTAGAATAGCACATGTTACACCTCTACTCCGCAAGCTGCATTGGTTACCAGTTTGCTTCTGGGTCCAATTTAAGGTGCTGGTTTTGGCCTTTAAAGCCATACATGGCATGGGACTGAGTTATTAGAGGGACCACCTCTCCCTGATTACATCTGCCTGTCCCACCAGATCCAGCAGAGAGGACATGCTGCAGGTCCTGTTAGCTAGGGAGCTTTTCTTGTTGGGTCCTAGGGAAAGGGCCTTTTCTGCTGTGGCCCCCACTTTATGTAACATTCTTCTCCCCAAAGTGAGGCTGGCCTCATCCCTTTTAACTTTCCATAAGTCCCTCAAGACCTCTTTGTGTCATCAGGCCTCATGGCCCCAGGGGACTGGCGAAATATTGGGATGGCTCCAATGTAATTAACACCGGCTTCTTGCCCAATATATATAATTTTTAGTTTTGTTCCTTTTATAATTTTTAAGTTTTTAATAGTGTTAATACTTGTTTGTTTATATATAAAAATATGATGAATAAATAAATGAATAAATATCCAAATACACAGTGCATAAAAAGAGCTGTAAAAAAAGATAAAAAGAGTGCATAAAAATAAATACCATTTGATTTATCATAGGTCAATGATAAAAGTTTTAAAATCTAAATGGGGCCATTCTGTGGAAAATATTATATATGCTTCTAGTAAATTTTTAAAGGGATTATAGACAGTATCAGCTTTGATCCTGAACATACAAACTAGATAATTAGATTTAACACATACATTCCACTGTTGCTTTACAGAATTGGCTGCTGTGCATAGTTTAGCCATCACTACTGAGACATTGAAAAAATGAGGTAGAAGATATAAACAGTAAAATCATATGCATGCATGTGGTCATACATGCACCCCTACCCCCACTGGACATATGCTTGATATAGGGACAATAAAAACAGATTATATTTCTTTATATAATAATAATTCATTACTATAAATAATAGTATAGCAAAATATGTTCCATCTTCTCAGCTTCATTAATTTTCATGAAAAAAATTGTCAGAATTTTTTTTTGTTTTGTTTGTGTATTGGGAAAGTTTCAATGAAATCTGCTTCAGCTAAAATGTTGCACATTAAATTAACCTGGCTGTGATGCAGCTTGATAACTTTAGATTCATGGAGTCAACACTCTTATGATTGTCATTGTAGATGGCTTTAGACAATTTAGATGTATTGATGATTATTATGTGCCATTAAGTCAGTGTGGACTCTAACTGACCACATAGATTTTTCTCTAATGAATCAAAGCCTTCCCACATCTTCACCATACTTTTGACCCAGGACAAATCTAGATTAGTCCTTGAGCTAGACTAAAGGGTTTGTTTGTTTGTTTGTTTGTTTGTTTTAAACATCAGGGGAAAGAATTGCAAGTATGTTTCAATCTTCATTTCCATCATGCCAGCAGGACCCTAGCAAAACATTGGATTTCTTAGTGTACTGGGTAAAGCTTTCCAAGGAGGGTCATAGCATCTACTTATAGGTAAATCATTCTTTCAGAATTACTATATTCTGTAATATAGTAATTGTTGTAATTAACATGGTACTTTATATTGATTTACACTTTAAAAAGTACAAGAAATCTTGAAAGGAGCTGCAGCATGTTAGGCTTTCTTTCTTCTTCTTCATCATCATCATCATCATCATCATCATCATCATCAAACAATTAATTTTTTCTTCTTAATTTTGAATACTCCTATATATTACTCCAGTGGTAGAGATGAAAAGGTATAGATATAGATCTACCTTAACAAGTTCTATGTTATTTTTATTACTTTTTCAGCAAGCAAGCAGTTTTACAAAATGGTAGCAAAACTGTTCCAGAAAACAACCATGGCAAAAAAATAATAGCAGACCCAAAGTTGGCTCAAGGCATTAAATTTTTAAATGGGCTATGTGAAATAGCAACAGCAGAACTCTGGTCTTTCTGATAAGACCCTTGAAATGACTTTATATGGGGACTGTACAACCAAATTTTTTAACCCATAAAGCCTTTAAAACTGCTTGCAGAGCACTAAAGTTTCACTGCAGAAAGAAAGAAGGATATTCTCCATCTTCTTTGTGCTGCCATGTATTTTTGAAGGCTGACAGCAAGCAAGAAATACCTGTATTTTTTTTAAAAAAATCTTTTTTATTTACATTATAATAGTTAAAAACATAGTAAATATGTTTAACTCAGGCAAGATAAACATCAGAAAATAGAATTGTTGGATTAAGCCCAGAAAGGCATCACATGTATTTTAAAATAGTCATATATCCTTCTGATATTATATACAGTACCTAAATGTGGATAATTATTTACCCAGATATAATAAATAAATTTCAAAAAGTACAATAATAAAAATCCTAATCCTTTTGTTACCTTTTCAAACATTGCAAATCCTTTTAATTAAAGATGTACCTTTTCTTACATGAATCTCCTAGTTATTAAGTTCATCCTGAATCTCAGTTCTCCCTCAGAAGTTCAATCACTGGAAACAAAGTATAAGACTTTTAAATTCCGGATCCAACTTTCTCTCCTAGGATTTCCTTGTGCTAAATTTGAGCTGTTTTAGGGTCTGCCAAAACCATTTCGTTTGTGCTGATCTTTTCAGAGCCCTTATGCCTTACTCAACTAGAACAGTCACGGCCCCCACTTTCTGGAACAGCATCCCCTAGAGATAAGGACAGCAGGTTCTCCTAGGGTTCTGGAAAGCTCTTAAAACCTGGATTTGGTCCTAGGCCTGGGGTTAATGTTTTATTGTATTTTTGAGGGACCTGTTTTGTTTTGTTTTGTTTTGTTTTGTTTTGTTTTGTTTTGTTTGATTTGTATCATTTTTAGATCATTTTAGTCTGGACTGTCTGTGTAGTTTTAGGTTTTATATGTTTTTATTGATTGGGGGGGTTGTATGCCATTCAGAGTCCATTGGAGTTGGGCAGCTGTAATAAATTTAAATGAATAAATGAATAAACTGATCAGAATTTTTAACAATGAAAGATTTTACCCTGAATGTTATTAGGACGGCAGGTTGTTTAGGTGTAAAAGAAGGGAAAACAACTGCCTTTTGAATACAATGTTATGTTAGGTATTAATGAAGGCTAATAGGGAAATATATTTTTGGTGAAGGGTGGGATCTATCTTAACAATTATTATTGTTTCATTAGTAGCATCTGGGTTGAATTATTTTATGTACTTCTAATCTAACCCTAACAGTAACCCACTGATAATGTGGGTTATGTCTAGTATTATATCAACTGCCTTGGTTGCCTATAAGCTTCAAATGAGCAATGTCCAGGGATTAACAGATTTAGCTTAGTCACCTGGAAATAGCTCTACACGGGCTGGCTTGCATCTGAGGTAACTGAACTAAACTGATGTTCAAATCTTCAGTACTATATGAAAAACCTGAACTCTTTCTCCTGGAGTCTAACATGGGGAAAATATAAACAGCTGTAACTGAGATCAATTCTGCAGGCAATCTATACATCAATTAGGAAATCAAGCATGTCATCTTTCAGAGCATTGAATGCCTATAGAATATTTTTACGACAGAATATGCTAAAATGTGCAATGACAGAAAGTCTTATGCAGTGAACATTTGGGACAAATTATTGGAGAAGTTTTTGTGTAAGGGGAAGAAATGATGGAGAGAAATGATAATGCCCCTTCCTGACTGCAGAAAATATAAGGTGTTCATTTGCTAGATGTCAGGGGAAGCAGAGAGGAGGGCGGAGCACTGGATAAGAAGCGAGCACGCAGCTCAGAGAGCCTAGCCTATTTCCCCAAACGTCAGAAGAAAGCTCCACCCTAGGTTGAGCTGATATACTTGGGAATCTTCAGGCACTGTTAGTTTAGCAGGATTTCTGCTTGTAGGTATGCAATAAACACTAGAGACCAGATTCCTGGCCTCGGCGTGTTATTTCTGCATCTACACACGACATCAATCCTGCTAAACCAAAACTCCCATCGAAAGAGGGAGGAACACATAAATCAGAAGAATGGCTTCTCAGACGCAGGAATTGCAGCAGGCCATAATCCAGCTAGCAGCGGCCTTGACACAACACCAGCAACAAGTCGACGACCAGATTAATAACTTACAGGCGGCGATGCTTCAGCAGATGCAACAACCAGCGCCAGGGGCACAGCAGCCAGCACCAGTGGCACCACCCCCACCAGTCGTTCTGCGATCCCCAGGGTGTTTACCAGAGAAATTTGGGGGAGAGACGGCACAGCTCAGGACCTTCGTCGCCCAGTGCACCATGTTTTTTGACAGCAGACAAGCCGAGTTCCCGACGGAGAGGTCCAGAGTCATGTTCATTTTAAGTTTGCTGAAAGGCTCAGCCGCAAGATGGTCCATCCCCATGGTGGAAGCTAACAACCCAATTCTGGACAACTACCAGAACTTTATGGCCCGTTTCAGAGCCCATTTTGATGATCCAATCAGAGAGGTCACTGCCAGCAGAGAGATCCGGCGACTCCGACAGGGGAACAGGAGAGTAGGAGCGTACATCGCAGATTTCAAACTGCTGGCAGGAGATTTGGGCTGGAATGAGGTGGCATTGAAGGATCAGTTTAAACAAGGACTGGACGAAGAGATTAAGACGGAGTTAGTGCGGCAGGGCACTCCAGCGACATTGGAAGACCTATACCAGTTAACAGTCGTCATAGATGCTCGATTGGAGGAGTTAAAGCAGCTTCGGCCAGGGAGAAACAGGGCAGGAACCCGACCGGCTTTTCCAGGTTTTGCTACCCCCTCTAACACGTTTGTTCCCCTGAGCGCGGAAGAACCCATGCAGATAGGGGCCACAAGAAGGGGGCTCTCTGAAGCCGAGAGGCAAAGGAGAAGGGACAGTGCACTTTGTTTTTATTGCGGGGGGCCAGGGCACATTGCAAGGGTGTGCCCGACCAGATGCCAGGCAGCCCCGGTAAGATTTACAACCCAAGGCACGGAGCAGGCCCACATTCCAGCCGCTTCTTCTCAGCAGTTAAACTCCAACGGCCCCCCTCATCAGAGCCCTGCAGGGCGGCCATCCAGCATTTAAGAAGGGCTCAGACGGCAGATCACAACCAAGATTTTTATATTGTTCCAGCCACGCTGACTACAGATTCCAAGCAACTATTACCGGTAAATGTTATGATTGATTCCGGGGCGACAACCAATTTTATAGATGGGGAAGCGGTGGAAAAGTTTCACATTTCAACTATTGCACTACCAAGCCCCATGCAGGTTGAAACCATCGACGGGCAACCTCTCAAGGCCGGCGCGATCGAACGTTGCACCCTGCCGATTCAGCTAAACATCGCAGATCACTCGGAGTGGATCCAACTGTACGTTACTGCCTCCTTGCAAGTCCCAGTCATTCTCGGGGCACCTTGGTTGAGACTTCACAACCCCAATTTGGACTGGATGACCGGAGCAGTTTCCTTTCCCTCTCAAGACTGTCGGCACCACAAATTGCAGGGCATTACCCAAGCCCAGCCGGCAGCTGCAAGCCGGGAAGCAGGGAAGGCTCCACTACCAACAAAGTATGGAGATTTTGCAGACATCTTCGGAGAGCAAGAGGCCACAGTGTTGCCCCCCAATAGATCTTTCGACTGTACCATAGATTTGAAGCCTGGGGCCAAGATCCCAGCGGCACGGCATTACACAATGTCCCCAAAGGAGCTAGCTATACTGAAGGAATATTTGGATACCAACCTAAAAAAGGGTTTCATTCGGCCATCGACATCACCGGCATCTGCCCCTACCTTCTTCGTGCCTAAAAAGTCCGATCCTTTCGCCCCGGCGGCACAGGCTGGCGATAAGGGACCCCCCATGCGCACGGTGCATGACTACAGCGCGCTCAACGCAGTCACCGTTAGAGACCACTACCCTCTTCCAGTGATATCGGAGTTGCTAGATCGCCTGTAAAAGGCTCGCATTTTTACCAAGCTAGACCTCAGGAATGCCTACAATTTGATCAGAATAAAGCCAGGCCATGAATACTTAACGGCTCTTAACACCAGATATGGTAAGTTTGAGTATTTAGTCATGCCTTTTGGACTAAGTAATTGTGGGGCAGTATTTTCCAGGTTCATGAACCACATTTTCTCAGACTTGTTAGATAAATATGTCATTGTGTATCTGGATGACATTCTGATTTATTCTGAGGACCCCACCTCCCACATTACCCATGTGCGTAATGTTCTGCAGAGATTAAGAGAGAACAAGCTGTTTGCGAAATTAGAAAAGTGCGCTTTTGACGTAACGCAATTAGACTATCTGGGATACAGGATTTCCACAGAAGGCGTAGCCGTGGATCCTGCAAAGGTCCAAGCAATTATGTCATGGAAGCCTCCCCGTAACGTCAAGGAGCTCCAACAATTTCTGGGGTATGCAAATTTTCTTCACAAGTTTATTGCCTCATATGCGGAGAAAGCGCGTCCCCTTACTCAGCTGTTAAAGAAAAACAGACGTTTTTGCTGGGGGGAACAGCAGCAAGCGGCCTTTCAAGAATTTAAACAGCTGTTTACCTCCCCTCCACTCCTGAGGCACCCGAACCCTTCAAAACAGTTCCACGTCCAGTGCGACGCCTCTAACTTTGCCGTCGCCGCCATTTTACTCCAAGCGGCGGACGAAAGAGGGGAAGATTTATTACCCTGTGCCTATTTCTCTCACACGCTGTCACCAGCAGAGAGGAATTATGATGTTTTTAACAAGGAACTGCTTGCCATAAAATCAGCCTTTCAAGAATGGAGGCATTGGTTAGAGGGAGCAGCTTTGCCAATCAAGGTTTACACAGACCATAAAAACTTAGCACTGTTGCAGAGCTCGGGATCCCTCAACCCCCGTCAGGTCAGATGGAGTCAATTTTTTTCACGCTTCGATTTCGTCATCTCGTATTTGCCAGGCAAACAAAACAAGCTGGCTGACGCGTTGTCTAGGCAGCCGCAGGACATTGCAGAACCTGACCAAGCCACCCAAGCCACGATCTTGCACCCTCAAAATTTTGAGAAGCCTCCCGAAGGGGTCCAAGTAGAGAACTTGGCAGCAGTCAGACTAGTAGACGATCTCCTTGTAAGAATCAAGGCGCAGCAGCAACAAGACCCCTACGCACGGGCTAGGCTGGATGACCTCCAGGGGGACCAGCATGGTACACCGTCCCCTTTCACAGCGGAGGCAGGGACACTTTGGCATAGTGGGCGGCTTTATGTTCCCAAGACCCTGAGGGAAGAAGTATTACAGCTCTGTCATGATAGCCCTACGGCAGGACACGGGGGGGGGTGTTCAAAACGCTGCACAGAACACTCAGAGACTACTGGTGGCCCAAGATGGCAGCACACATCAAGACTTACGTGGCCTCTTGCCACGTGTGTAGACGCGCTAAAACGGTGGCAGGGAAACCAGCAGGCCTTTTGCAGCCCCTGCCCACACACCCCCAACCTTGGGACACTGTTTCCATGGATTTTATCACTGACTTGCCACAGGCACAGGGTTTCACTTCCATCCTGGTGGTGGTAGACTGCTTTACGAAAATAGCGCACTTCATTCCCTGCAAGGGCCTACCAACAGCACAAGTTACAGCACAGCTCTTTTTGGACAATGTCTTCCGATATAGAGGTATGGTTAACCACTTAATCTCAGATCGCAGTTCGCAATTTACTTCCAGGTTCTGGGGGGCGCTTTTCCAGACATTGGGGGTCAAAATACACTTGTCCTCTGCGAATCATCCTTCCAGTAATGGCGAAGCAGAGAAAACTAACCAGTTATTGCAGCAATATCTCAGATGTTACATTAAATACCGGCAGGACAATTGGCCAGAACTTCTCCCCATGGCAGAGTTCGCTTACAACAATGCAGTACATTCCTCAACCAAGATGTCCCCTTTCCAGGCTCTCTATGGCACAAACCCGAGAGTGTTGCCCCTTTCCTCACAACAAACAGCTGTGCCTGCAGCCACGGATTTCCTGGCAGAAAGACAGGCAGCCCATCACCTGTTAGCAGAGCAGCTAGAGCTGGCAAAGGCAGCCTATAAACTGAACGCAGATGAACGCAGACAGGAAGGACCCCCCATATCACCAGGAGACAAGGTCTGGCTCTCTACAAAGTTTCTGCCCACTAACAGACCTTGCAAGAAGCTGGACTCCAAGTTTATTGGCCCTTTTCAAGTGATACAGCAAATAAACCCTGTGGCTTATCGTTTACAGCTTCCACATTCCATGAGGATTCACCCGGTGTTTCACAAGTCCTTGTTAGTCAAAGATTCCCCTCCAAGTGCCTTGCGGTAGCATACCCCCCCCCCCTTCAGTACTGGTCCAAGGGGAACCGGAGTACGAAGTGCAAGAGATTTTGGACTCCAGAAGGAGGGGCAGGGGGATTCAGTATTTAATACACTGGAAGGGGTATTCTCAGACAGAGCGCTCCTGGGAAAATGCCAAAGATGTCCATGCACCCTTCCTAGTGCATAGGTTTCATCAGATTTTCCCTCGCAAGCCACGGCCAGCGCGACTCCCAGAGCTACAGCCCCCGGCTGAAGACGA
Source organism: Charina bottae (assembly GCA_023362775.1). NCBI lineage: Eukaryota > Metazoa > Chordata > Lepidosauria > Squamata > Charinaidae > Charina > Charina bottae. The sequence goes on along the minus strand of JALMGJ010000008.1, from coordinate 22,298,845 downwards.
GGAAGCCGACCAGCCGGAGGATTTCGTGAGTTGCCAGCAACCATTCCTGCTCCCCCCGTCAGACCCAGCGAGGGGGGAGGAGGAGGATTCGCATCCTTCCACCTCTGGTTGCCAGCTCCCAGGAGGGGGGAGGGAGAACCTTTCTAACGATTTAGCTGTTTTTCAGGAGACGCCAGCTGCACCCGGACTATCAGATCAAACAGAGAGACGCGAGCCTTCCCCCGACATTCCTTTCCTGGATGACCTCCCTTCACTGCCCAGCTCCCAGGAAGAAGAGCAGATAGACACTTTTTCACACGGGATCCTGCCCGGCACCAAGGACGAACGGGGGGAGGGAGTTGCTATGGAGTTTTTGGATGGGGAGGGGGGTGGTGTCAGGGGAAGCAGAGAGGAGGGCGGAGCACTGGATAAGAAGCGAGCACGCAGCTCAGAGAGCCTAGCCTATTTCCCCAAACGTCAGAAGAAAGCTCCACCCTAGGTTGAGCTGATATACTTGGGAATCTTCAGGCACTGTTAGTTTAGCAGGATTTCTGCTTGTAGGTATGCAATAAACACTAGAGACCAGATTCCTGGCCTCGGCGTGTTATTTCTGCATCTACACACGACACTAGATTGTTTGATAAAATCAGTATCTACAGGTAGAAAGCTGTCAGCCTTGTGGGGTAAATCAGATAGGAATCACAAACAGATTAGCTAATTCTACTTTATTTTAAAGCTACATTGTCAGAATCTTGCAAGTCTAAAAGTACAATTCCCCACCCTACAGCCCAAGAAACTAGGGAGTGTCTCTTCTGAGCCTCTTGCCCCACCCACTATCCAGTTGCAGGCTATGCTGTCTCTTATCTGGCCGGTCCCTTGGCAGCATCTCTTTGCCCAGTCTCCCAAGGTCTTTCCCACATTCCATTACAAAAGCCTTCACATGTGGACGCCAACTGTCTAGAGACTTTCATTCTGCAGACACCTACAGTATACCAAATGTGTGAATGATTTCAGGATACTGATAACATCTGAATAACAATAGTAATAATGCGTAATAGATGATAGATGTGCTCATCTGTTAAACAGTACTGGTTTAGTAATGCCTGAGTACTGCTTGTGGAATGTCATCATCATTCATTAATGACCCATCCCTAGGCTGACCATATTTCCTTGAGAGAAAACCGGGACCCTAACCTACTCACAGCTCACCAGACAAAGTGGGTGCACGCGCGTGCATGCACACTTTGCTGCGGGAACTTTCAAAAACGGGACAAAATGGATATTTTTCTTAAAACGATGGGACGGTCAGGAATTGTTTAAAAATGGGACTGTCCCGTTCAAAATGGGATGTATGGTCAGCCTACCCATCCCTGGATGGTATCTCATTCATCTCATTTTATGGCTATTTATATATAAAATAAAAGATTAGTGTAGATTTTATTTATTTATTTATTTATTTTCTATCCCGCTTTTATTATTTTTTATAAATAACTCAAGGCAGCGTAGATACCTAATACTGCTTCCTCCTCCTATTTTCCCCACAACAACAACCCTGTGAGGTGAGTTGGGCTGAGAGATGCACAAAACACATCAGTACCTAGACATCCAAACCATTATAGAAAAATAATATTCAAGTGGTATAACATGGCCCTCTTATTAAATCAAGCAGAACCAGAAAAATAGAGAGCCGTTTGGTGTAGTGGTTAAGGCATCAGACTAGAAACCGGGAGACCAAGAGTTCTAGTCCAGCCTTAGGCATAAAGACAGCTGGGTGATCTCAGGCCAGTCACTCTCTCTCAGCCCTCAGAAGAAGGCAATGGCAAGCCACTTCCAAAAAACCATGCCAAGAAAACTGCAGGGACTTGTCCAGGCAGGAGTCAATAGGAGCCACTGTGAATAATGGCACTGGAGGTGTATTTAGTTAAATGGATATTTGCAAGGGCTTTCCAAAGGGAACAGAGGAAACCAATATACTGCCTTTCTTGCTACACCTTCTTGTCGGAGAAGATTCCTGAGAATACCATGGACAGCCAAGAAAACAAACTGATGGATCATCGAACAAATCAACCCAGGGTTCTCACTCAAGGCACAAATGACGAGACTCAAATTATCCTACTTTGGAAACGTACAAAGATCTAGTTCTCTGGAAAAGGGTCTAATGCTGGGAAAGGTGGAAAGAAAGAGAATAAGAAGGTGACCAGGAGCAAGATGGATCGATTCAGTTACAGTGGTGATGAGTGCACCATTGGAAGTCCTGAAAGACCAGGTTAATGGATGATTGTAATGCAGAAAATCTATATATGTGGTTGCTAGGAGTCAAAAAAAACTTGATGGCACATAATCATCATCTTGTTGCACCTGAAAGTTTAAATGAAGTGGGCCCTCAGCACATTACACATTATTTTTTCAGGTGGTGGGAAAACAGGAGGGAAGGGTTTAAAAAAAAAAGTGGAAAAAAATTCACTCTATTGAGAAAACAAAAAGAGTGGACTATCTTGTTTGTTTCTTCAAAAAGAGGTGTGATCCTCAAAGTGTTAAGCCCTGGAGGTAGCATCTGTTTGTTGTGCAGTTCAGAAGCTCATTAGAAGGATATACGATTTTCTATCTGGTGACAGACTGACAAACAGTAATATGTTTTCACTACAAATTTTATTTCTCCCTTTTGTTAAGATAGTTTTCAAGGTAGCTTACAAAATAAAAACAGAGCAAAGTAAATACCGTACTAATATAAATAAAATAACAACTTGAATATATTGAAATTTAGCATGTTCTAAAAGTGGCAGAGTAAGCATCAGTAGAGCAGTAAGTAATATACTAAAACTAGCCAGTTGTGATGATTTCAACAACAATGTCCCAATAAACACTTCTCCATGCAATTCATTGAAATGCAGATAAAGCTTTATTAAGGATACATGTTCATTGAAGCACTCCTAAAGACTTGAATGCTAATTCCCGCCAAACTATGCCCTCTTAACCATCCCCCTTGCGCGCCAATTCAACAACGATGATCTCATGAAGCAAATGGTCCCATCTCCACTCCGTTGCAGGTGCGTGACCTTGGCCGAGCTGTCTCTAGCTTCCACCAGCAGACATAACACTCAACTGCCATCCCCCCTCCCAACTACTATGCAAGCACTATGCCATGGTTAATTCTAATGGCAGGATTCATAGACATGAACCCTGACACCAGTCAATCCAAACCTATATTATGTCCTGTTAGTGAGAGTCCTAAGCCTTTTCTTCCAATTGGTTTGGGCATTCTAGAATTCAGGCGCTTCTGAAAAGGCCTGATCCTTGGTATAGGCATTTGAAGAAGGGTTCTATCCCAGATAATTTAAATGAAAATGTGTAAGAAGACTTTGATGTACCCTGGCCTTTCTAGTATTACCCATGTCGAAATAATCAGGGGGCCAATGAAACTGTTTAAAGAGACCATTTGAATCTGACAGTTCATGCAACTCACTTTAAAAGAAATAAATCTTAGTGCTCCAAAGCAGCCTGGCCATATATTAGAATACAATTTACAGTATGAACTTATACAGGTCTACTTGGAATTAAGCTTTACTGAGTTGAATGGGAATTAATCTCAGATAAATACTAAATACTATTGTTGTCTTTCTACCAGCACAGGGTTTTAACTCATGATATGCTGTGATATATAATAGCAGTACCCAAGAGATTCTGAATTTCTTTTGCTTAGAAAAAGAAAGAAAGAAAGAAAGAAAGAAAGAAAGAAAGAAAGAAAGAAAGAAAGAAAGAAAGAAAGAAAGAAAAAGAAAGAAAGAAAGAAGAAGGAAGGAAGGAAGGAAGGAAGGAAGGAAGGAAGGAAGGAAGGAAGGAAGGAAGGAAGGAAGGAAGGAAGGAAGGAAGGAAGGAAGGAAAGAAAGAAGGAAAGAAAGAAAGAAGGAAAGAAAGAAAGAAAGAAGGAAAGAGAGAGAGAGAGAGAGAGAGAAGCAAACAGCAAACTAGCATGCATCTTGACCTTCAATTCTCTAGCAGTATTTTCAGCCTGAGGTATTAAGCTGAAATGTAGGTTTTAATGTTTTCATTATTAACATCTTGCTTGCAGCTAAGATGCTTTGGGAAAATAATTTGGATTAAATGTTTTCTTTACCCGTTGCAGCCAGCAGATACAGAAAGTAAGCTTTCCATTATGGTATAATCTTATCTTTTAATTTCCTATTTCATCACACAGTTTTGATTTTGACTGGCTTGGATTCTTCAGTCCTTCTGTGAATGGAATAGTTAACATGCAGCAAAGTTTTTTTTTCTTCTCCAATGTGAAGTTCCCCGTGTTGTGGGGAAAATGCTCACTTTAAATAAGAAACCAAAGAGTTTGGAGATAGATGCAACAGAGTATCTTTTATTGGCATGCACAGCTACAGTGATCCCTGGGCTCTCAGCCACAAGAATGCAAAAGACCCAAAACTAAGCAAAGTCATGGATTACATACCCCCAGAACTGTTACATAGGAGCATCATACTATGACCTTTACAGCCAGAATGTAGTATCTGGTAACACTGTGGGATGACCTACTATGACCCAGTGATTCTAAATTTCATGTTCCTACAAAGGTTCCAAGCCCACCCTCTTCTACTGATAAACAGTGTCTTTTATTGTATCCATTTCACATCAAGGAAAGTCTTGGGGATGAGATTAAATACTAGGAGAGGATATATTGTTTAGTTATTATCCTTCCTTTCTCACGTGAGTGAGATTAGCAGAGTACCATCCCTAGCAGCATAAAAAGTTGGAAGCTTGAGACAAGGTTGGTTTAACCTTCTAGAAAACAATAATCCAGGATGCTGTGAGGCAGACTGGATTTTCCTGGTATTACCCCTTTTTATCCCTCTTAAAACAACAATCACACAGTTTTGTGAAGAAATAAAAGTAATGTTTACTCACATCATTTAGGTCTCAAAAACAGCAGTTGCAGTAGTAGAGTCAAGGCAGGTTTAAAACATACTAAGTTACAAAAATAGAATATCTAAGCTTGAACATGATGTCCGGGCTGCAGGGCTCAGACATTCACGTGTTTTCATTTCAAAATGCATGATGAGAGAGAGGGAGGAAGAAGGAAGTGATCTCACAGAGTTCTCTTTTCAGGAAGTTACTCAGGAAGTCTCTGCGAGCCTCCGCCCCCTTTTCATGTCCTTATACAGCAAGACATGAATTGTTGGTATGACTGCAATATTTTCCCACAGAAAGGACAAATTCTGTTATCTGTAACCTTCCCCTCCAAGATCATTAGATTGTTTCAGACCCTCTCAGGGTCATCATCTGATCTGCCCAATAAACATTTCAGAATCATATGAAAAGTGTAGAATATTATTTGTCCCCCACACCTGCATGACCTAATGACCACACCTAAATGAGTTTCTCCAGCAAAGGAGATCGTTACCTTGTCGTGGTGCTGGAGCTTGAGCACCTCAATGAAACCATGAGCTAAACCGTGAAGGGACACCCAAGACGGGAAGGTCGTGGCAGAGAGGTCAGACTAAATACGATCCCTGGGGAAGGTAATGGCAACCCACCCCAGTATTCTTGCCATGAAAACTAAATGGATCAGTACAACCAAAGATATGTCGGTATACCATCGGAAGATGGGACTCCCAGGTCGGAAGATGGTCAAAATGCTACTGGGGAGGAACAGAGGATACGTTCAACTAGCCCCAGATGTGATGACGCAGCTAGCTCAAAGCCGAAAGGACGGCTAGTGGCCGACGGTGCTGGTGGTGAACGACGAATCCGATGTTCTAAAGATCAACACACCATAGGAACCTGGAATGTAAGATCTATGAGCCAGGGCAAATTGGATGTGGTTATTGGTGAGATGTCAAGATTAAATATAGACATTTTAGGTGTCAGTGAACTGAAATGGACTGGGATGGGCCACTTCACATCAGATGACCACCAGATCTACTACTGTGGACAAGAGGACCACAGAAGAAATGGAGTAGCCTTCATAATTAATAATAAAGTGGCTAAAGCAGTGCTTGGATACAATCCAAAAAACGATAGAATGATCTCAATTCGAATTCAGGGTAAGCCATTTGACATCACAGTGATTCAAATATACGCCCCAACCACAGATGCTGAAGAAGCAGAAGTAGATCAGTTCTATGAGGATCTGCAGCACCTACTAGATAATACACCAAAAAGAGATGTTATTTTCATTACAGGAGACTGGAATGCTAAGGTGGGTAGTCAGACGACACCTGGAATTACAGGCAAGCATGGTCTGGGAGAACAAAATGAAGCAGGACATAGGCTGATAGAATTTTGCCAAGACAACTCACTGTGCATAACAAACACTCTCTTCCAACAACCTAAAAGACGACTTTATACATGGACTTCACCAGATGGTCGACACCGAAATCAGATTGACTACATCCTTTGCAGCCAAAGGTGGCGGACATCTATACAGTCGGTAAAAACAAGACCTGGAGCTGACTGTAGTTCAGATCACGAACTTCTTATTGCAAAATTTAGAATCAGACTAAAGAGAATAGGGAAGACCCACAGATCAGTTAGATATGAGCTCACTAATATTCCTAAGGAATATGCAGTGGAGGTGAAGAATAGATTTAAGGGACTAGATTTAGTAGATAGGGTCCCAGAAGAACTATGGACAGAAGTTCGCAACATTGTTCAGGAGGCGGCAACAAAAAACGTCCCAAAGAAAAAGAAAACCAAGAAGGCAAGATGGCTGTCTGCTGAAACACTGGAAGTAGCCCAAGAAAGAAGGAAAGCAAAAGGCAACAGTGATAGGGGGAGATATGCCCAATTAAATGCAAAATTCCAGAGGTTAGCCAGAAGAGATAAGGAATTATTTTTAAACAAGCAATGTGCGGAAGTGGAAGAAGACAATAGAATAGGAAGGACAAGAGACCTCTTCCAGAAAATTAGAAACATCGGAGGTAAATTCCAGGCAAAAATGGGTATGATCAAAAACAAAGATGGTAAGGACCTAACAGAAGCAGAAGAGATCAAGAAAAGGTGGCAAGAATATATGGAAGATCTGTATAGGAAGGATAATAATATTGGAGATAGCTTTGACGGTGTGGTCAGTGAGTTAGAGCCAGACATCCTGAAGAGTGAGGTTGAATGGGCCTTAAGAAGCATTGCTAATAACAAGGCAGCAGGAGACGATGGTATCCCAGCTGAACTGTTTAAAATCTTGCAAGATGATGCTGTCAAGGTGATGCATGCCATATGCCAGCAAATTTGGAAAACACAAGAATGGCCATCAGATTGGAAAAAATCAACTTATATCCCCATACCAAAAAAGGGAAGCACTAAAGAATGTTCAAATTATCGAACAGTGGCACTTATTTCACATGCCAGTAAGGTAATGCTCAAGATCTTGCAAGGTAGACTCCAGCAATTCATGGAGCAAGAATTGCCAGATGTACAAGCTGGGTTTAGAAAAGGCAGAGGAACTAGAGACCAAATTGCCAATATCCGCTGGATAATGGAGAAAGCCAGGGAATTTCAGAAAAACATCTATTTCTGTTTTATTGACTATTCTAAAGCCTTTGACTGTGTGGATCATAACAAATTGTGGCAAGTTCTTGGTGGTATGGGGATACCAAGTCATCTTGTCTGCCTCCTGAGGAATCTGTATAACGACCAAGTAGCAACGGTAAGAACAGAGCACGGAACAACGGACTGGTTTAAAATTGGGAAAGGAGTACGGCAGGGTTGTATACTCTCACCCTACCTATTCAACCTGTACGCAGAACACATCATGCGACATGCTGGGCTTGAGGAATCCAAGGCTGGAGTTAAAATCGCTGGAAGAAACATTAACAATCTCAGATACGCAGATGATACCACTTTGATGGCTGAAAGCGAGGAGGAGTTGAGGAGCCTTATGACGAAGGTGAAAGAAGAAAGTGCAAAAGCTGGGTTGCAGCTAAACCTCAAAAAAACCAAGATTATGGCAACGAGCTTGATTGATGACTGGCAAATAGAGGGAGAAAAAGTGGAGGCAGTGACAGACTTTGTATTTCTAGGCGCAAAGATTACTGCAGATGCTGACTGCAGCCAGGAAATCAGAAGACGTCTACTTCTTGGGAGGAGAGCAATGGCAAATCTTGATAAAATAGTCAAGCCAGACTGCTCACTTGAGGGAATGATATTAAAGGCAAAACTGAAGTACTTTGGCCACATAATGAGAAGACAGGATACCCTGGAGAAGAAGCTGATGCTAGGGAAAGTGGAAGGCAAAAGGAAGAGGGGCCGACCAAGGGCAAGATGGATGGATGGTATTCTGGAGGTGACGGACTCAACCATTGGGGAGCTGGGGATGGTGACGGCCGACAGAAAGCTCTGGCGTGGACTGGTCCATGAAGTCACGAAGAGTCGGAAACGACTGAACGAATAAACAACAAACAACACACCTGCAATCCCCAATGCTCATTCCTCTAGGGCTACCAGCTCAAATATTCCTGGGCCATTGAGAATAAAGTATAATGATGGAGGGAAGAATGGATGTAAACTGCCCTGATAGTGGATGGGAAGAAATGTACTTTCAGACTTGTAAGATTCTGTAACCTTGCAGTAAAGTAGAATTAGCTCATCTGGCTGTGCTTCCTCTCTGGTCCACCTTGCAAGGCTGACATCAGTCTTGTAAGTCTGAAAGTACATTCCCCCATCCCCTTTACAGCCCAAGAAGCTAGGGAGGGTCCCTTCTGAACCACTTGTCCACCCACGTTCCTGCTCTGAGCTAAGTTGCCTTTTATCTGACCATTCCCTTGGCTGAGTCTCTTCTCCCTGTCTCCCAAGTTCATTCCCACATAACGTTACAAAGTGGGATTTTTTGGCATGTTGCAGAGTTGGACTACAATTAGCTCGAGAGTTTCTTCTCTGAAACTTCCAGAGATGGAGAACTGTGAACTCTGTGAGTAGACCAATATAGACTTTATTGTCAGAAATGAAAATATAACATTTCCCAAACTTGTTTTGGGGGAAGGAAGACTCCTCCCACGATTTTGTTCATTTCTTTATTTAGTCTTTCCCAAATGCTGTTTGCTGTGGGTGGGGGTTTGGGGGGGTAGACATCAGATGAGTTGATTAACTTCTAGCTCTGTGAGGACATCCAAGGGTGATGCTTATTTGGATCAGTGTTCACCTTACATTTGGAAGGGTTCTGTATTTACTTGAAATAAAGATTCTTCCAATATTTTTAATGAACTATCTTGAATAATGAATAATATTTTAATCAATAATCTTAGATTTGACAAACATAGGATAATGACGTTAAATAAATTATTTTTCTACCTAATCTTTCTTTGGGAGTACACAGCTCACCTTAAATTCAGAGTCATGTTCTTCTTTCCAGGCTTAATATATGTGGCATGTAACAATGTAGTGAAGGGGTAAACTCAGTGATACATTGAGTTATGCTTAGTATTGCCACATATTTATTTATTTATTTAGTATTTTATTTTATTTATTTTCTATCCTACCTTTATTATTTTTATAAATAACTCAAGGCAGCAAACATACCTAATACTCCTTCCTCCTCCTCTTTTCCCTACAACAACAACCCTGTGAGGTGAGTTGGGCTGAGAGAGAGTGACTGGCCCAAAGTCACCCAGCCGGCTTTCATGCCTAAGGCAGGACTAGAACTCACAGTCTCCTGGTTTCTAGCCCGTTACCTTAACTACTAGACCAAACCATCTCCCAGTTTTCTGAGGAAATGCAGAATAGGGATACTTAACTAGAATGGGTAGTGACAACCAAAAATCCCATTTGATTTATATCTAGATGCCAGATATCTGAAGTATGTGCTACCCAAATGAAACACAGATAGAAATATGTTTTTCCTGAGATATTGGCAGTGTCAGTATAGTTTGGTGTTAAGTATGATATAGGCTTGATGTGTCTATAGCCTTGAGAGTGGGTTGCAAATGATGTTTTACAAATAATATTGCAATACTTTATATTGGATTTATGTGAGAAATTGACTAATGATTTATAACAGGGATGTCAAAACTGGTAGCTATGAAGGTTTAATAACTCAATTTAGCTTAAACCTTCATATTGTTTTATGTTTAAAAATGATTGTGTTATGATTTCATTAAAACATGTTTATTCTAGGTACAGAGGGTACTGCAGCCATAACCACAAAATCAAATTGACATACTTCAGCATGAGACATACTGAAAAATTGAGACCTATAGTTTTAAGCTCTGCACTGGAAGCTGCTATCTCCCTCCAACCTAAAATGTGTCTAGAATAATGCTTTGATATTAAGTAGCATCGTTCAAATGCTGCAATACAAGATAGTACAACAGTCTTGTTCTGCAGGGATTACTGCTGCTCCTGCCCAAAGCATTTATTTATTTATCAAAATAAATAAATCAAATTAATCAAAATTTGGAAAAATTCCTTGAAAAGACAAACTTTTACAAACCAGTAACATTGCCTCTGCCTTGATAAATAAACCTCTTCCTCTCTACCTGTGGAATTTTCTACAATTTGTTGGTCTTCCCACTTTGTTGGCTAGTAAATAGGGATGCAAACAATTGAAATATTGTTTTTGTCCCATATCAAATATACTGTAATCATACTGAGATTTGCAACCTTTTTATAGTATTTTAACCATACACACGTGACCGTTAGATGGATTAATTTTAACAGAAGAGAGTTAAATGTATGTGTACTTCTCTCATTTATTTCTAAAGATTGTTTAAATATGCTGTTTTCACCAGATAAGAGACTGAACAGTGATCCAGATAGGCGATCAGAACAACTGACCTTGTGCACATCTGTGGCACTTCACTGTTACATCTCTGATAGCGTAATCGATAAGTGAATATACTACCTGATAGTTTTTTTTATTAAAGAAACCCATTTTCATTTCCATTCTTTATCTCCCAAAGTTATTATAATAAAACACTTTTCTGTTAGCCTACCTTTTACTTTTACATTCTTTTTTCTCTACATTTTGAAGAAATATGTTAGGCTTCGTATGAGATAAAGTAAAGATACTAGAAAGTGTCCTCATTTGAATGTAATTTGTTCTTGCTATTATTTCTGACGATAGAGGGTTTATCTTTTTATCACTGCCTCAGTAAGCAGGTCAGTCTGGTTAATTCAAGAAGTGGTATTACTTCGCTAGTGAGAGCTTATTCCAACTGTACTGAGGAGTGCAACAGGTTTTGGGCTGAAGGCTGTATCTAGATGCAGCATTCCAAGGAGCCAGAATAAAGAAATGAGTGAAGCTATGACAAAAACTAATTTTTAGTTCAATACAAATAATATAAAATTAGGTTAGATTTATTGAATAGAGTTAATATGATTCTATGTGTAATACATAATAAATTATTATACATTATTAAATAGTTTGGTCTAGTGGTTAAGATGCTGGGCTAGAAACCAGGAGACTGTGAGTTCTAGTCCCGTCTTAGGCATGAAAGCCGGCTGGGTGACCTTGGGCCAGTCACTCTCTCACAGCCCAACTCGCCTCACAGGGTTGTTGTTGTGGGGAAAATAGGAGGGGGAAGGGGTATTAGGTATGTTCGCTGCCTTGAGTTATTTATAAAAATAATAAAGGCGGGATAAAAATGAAATAAATAAATAATAAATAAATAAATAAATAAATAAAATATGAGTTCTAGTCCCACCTTAGGCACAAAGCCAGCTGGGTGACCTTGGGCCAGTCACTTTCTCTCAGCCCTAGGAAGGAGGCAATAGCAAACCACTTCTGAAAAACCTTTCCAAGAAAACTGCAGGGACTAGTCCAGGCAGTCTCCAAGAATTGGACACCATTGAACAGATTAAAAAAAATAAAAATATGTATTTATTATTATTTTTGTGGCAATTTTGGAAAAGGGTAGAAGCATACCCCCAACCCCCCAAAAACAGAATGAGAATCCCATTCTCTCCACATCTGCATTAACAGCTCTGCCACAGTTACAGAATGATGAGCTCTGGCAGATATTTGGTATAAATAACTCATCACTTGTTATAGCTATTGTAAATGGATTGCACAACCCAATTCAAAGGATTTGATATATACACAAAAATGGAAGTACAGTTTACACATTCTATAGAAACTTGCCCAAATTTTGGGGAGGGGAATACTGAATATTACTCATAGCTTCTGCCCTACCCATTGCATGTGCCAGCCAGATAATGTCAAATATTCATGAGTGAGTATGATAGGAGATGTGATCTGGTATTATTAATTAGAAATAGAGACACTCATATTTTCCTAGAATATCTGTTCAAATTGTTCAAAAAAATATTTGTTAAGAATAGTCCTAATATATAATTATGAGAATCAGGGAAGGGTAAAAATAAGGTGATATGAGTTTATTAAAATCTCATAAGAATAATTATTCTAGATTACCCAGAAACCTCAGGTTTAGATCATGCTGTGTCAAATGATGTTATTGTAGCAGAACACTGGATATAATCTTAATTTATAAACCAAATTAATAGATTTATCCATATGAAGAGCAGAGGTATGCAAAAGTATTGTCTTGGATTGCTGAATACTTGTGGTGAGCTAGAAAAATAATCTTGCTCTGCATGCTGTAAACCTTGCATGTATATTCTACACATAAAATATTTCAGTGGTCTGGATCAATATCACCTTTAGTCCTCTGTCCTTAAACTTCTAATGCCCCCATTCACAAGACCACACTAATTCAGGTTCACACTATTCCTTTTATCATTAGATTTTTCTCTATATTATACTCTTTCTTTTCATTCTGATGTTAGCCAGTATGTGAGAATAGATTATGTGGATAACTGTAAGACCTGAAGCTTCCGAAGTGGCTTATGCATTCCAAAGATAAGTTGTTAAAAGTAACCATGTGCACATTTTATTCAGAAAAGTTATATGACTACTTTTGCTTCCTTGAGACAAATATTACAAATTGTTTGTTATGAATATCAATTTATTTGAAAGGTTAGTTTGGTGGCATGGCTGCAAGATCTACAAGGTTATCTGTAATTTTTTCTATGTCTCTTCTATTCTCCTTTAAGTGGACTATACAGATGGGACATGGACTAATAATACCCAAGAAGTAAAGGTAGAAAGAGTCTCCTTTAGATTCAGGAATGTTGACCCTTATCTTTTGGAAGTGTCAGTTTCAGCCAAATGCATATGAAATTAGTTACTATTATCTGCTAGGGTGACTTTGCAGAAGAGATTTATGTATGTATTAAAAAAAATTGTGGAGTCTAGGAGAACCTCTAGACTCAAATCAACTCCTACAGGGGGAGCATGACCTCATCCAGAATAACTACCAGAGCAAATGTTATCATGATGTCTATTGACACACAAGTCCCACTTCATAGATTTAATCCAAGCTTGTTTTGCCACATCCACATCTTTATAGCCTCCCAGACACTGGTTCAGGACCAACTGCATCTCCAGCTCAGCCTAGGTTGGTAATGTCATTGGCATGGGTGTGATTAGCATTTACTGTAGATGAAACATCATCTTGAGCTGGCATATGGCTTACTCCAGCAGATTCATTTACAGATTAAATAATACAGGAGAACCACCAGACTCTGAGGAACTGCACAATGGAATTTCCAAGGGTTTGAGTGATGTTTTCCACAAGACCACCAATGGGACACCCCTGAGGTTGGAGCAGAACTCCCAAATCCCAGCTCCTGAAGGTGATTCAGAATAGAATAGAATAGAATAGAATAGAATAGAATAGAATAGAATAGAATAGAATAGAATAGAATAGAATAGAATAGAATCTTTATTGATTTAATCATTTGACCATATCAAAAGTATAAAACCAATACAAGTAGACAGGTAAATACAAAGAAAACAATAGAACAAATTCATAATAAATTGTCACCCCTACAGTTAACCCCAATCTGATCTAAATAGTCTGGTAGGTAACAGCGTTCCATGCGCGTCATGCGGCCACATGACCGTGGAAGCGTCTTCGGACAACGCTGGCTCTTCGGCTAACAAACGGAGATGAGCACAGGCCCCTAGAGTCGGACACAACTGCACAAATGTGCGGGGGGAACCTTTACCTTTTTTTTTTTACTAGTAATATGCAGGTTTGTTCCCTGCAAAAAGTAAGACAATTTCTCCTGGATGCCCTGGCATTTTTTGGTTTTTAAATAAGAATCTAAGCAAGCAGTCCTTTCTGCAGAATATAGTTTGCAATCAAATAGAATATGTGCAGTGTCTTCAACAGCTGGCGCACCAGAGATACACAGTCTTTCTTCAAATGGAACTCCATGAAACCTTCCATATCTTACCATAGAATCTAGTTGTTCAAAACGAGTTCTAGAAAAAGCTCTTCTAAGATGTTGGGGCATATAAGTTTAAGATGTTGGGGCATATAAGTTGTTAAATATTTTTCTAGCTGGGAGGCTGATTTTTGTTGAGCCAGCCACTTCAAAGACTTGACATGTTTAAGGGATGCAGTATCATCTTGGGCAGCCACATCCATGACCCTTTGTTTGAAACTTTTCTTGGCTTTCAGATCTGATTGGAGTGGGAATTGGATGGAGAATCCATATTGTGAGATGGTATTTGAAGATTATCATGGTCAATGCTATAGAATGCTGCTGTGATATTATATCTAAGAGCTCAAGGGGAACATTCCTCCATTGAGGTCCCAAAGGAAGTAATTGACCAATGCTGTTTCTGTCCCATAACAAAGTCTGAAACTTGATTGGAAACCATCCGGATAATTTGTTTCATTTAGGATCCTTTGTAACTGATTTGCTACCACCAGTGCAATATTGGAAACTGGGTGAAAGTTGTAGAAAACAGCTGGGTTCAAAGAAGGCCTCTTCAACAGAGGGCAAACTATTATCTTTTTAAAGGCAGGTGGTGTTAACTATTTCCTAAAGCCAAATGGTCATGCTTTCTCCAACCATCCAAATAAGGCAGGAGAGGCAGGGATCTAGCCTGTGGATGGCAGAATTCAGACTACAGAGAACCTTATTCACTTTCTTGGGTTGCACAAGATTAAATGTGTCCCAGATAGTAACATAGTGATGCCTTCCTCACCACAATGGGCTGGCATCCAAACCAGAGCAGATATGAGTAATTTGAGCCAGTAGAAATCCCATAAACTCATCTGGCATGCCTGTAGTGGTTTTGTTCCACCCATCCTTCCCTAAAAGGGTCCAGATCACTCTGAAGAAGGTTGCTGGGTATGAATCAACAGACACAGTAAGTACAGAGAATTTAACTTTTATTACTCTTATTACTTGTAGGCTGTAACATAAACTTTTATCAGGGCTTATCATATCCACTTCTGGTTTCCACCACCATCAGTCCAGGCATCTTTTTTTATTTTCCTCAGCTCCTCAGTAAATGAAGAGGCTGCTGGGGATGTGCAGGCTCAGACTAGTCACATTCACTTATTCACTCAGACTTCCCCTTTCGTTACGTGTTCTTCCCTACCTAAATCACCAAGTTAGTAGCCCCCTCTCAAACCCTGCAGTACTCCCCTTCCACCTACTAATTATGTTCTGGCTTAAGGGGCTTCCTCCAACACTCCTCCCACTATAAGGTGAGGGGACCATCTCCAGCCCTCCTCATCTCTCCCTAGATGGCACAATGAAGTAGTTCTTTTTCTAGTCAGCGCACTTCCTTAGTCCTGCCCAATCTTCCAGGGCATCATTTATGGAACCATCAGCCCTCAATAGCTGCCAGCAACCGTTCTTCAAACTGGCCAGATTTGCACAGCAGGAATTCACTACAGTTCTTTCAATTCCCTAGTTCTTGCTTTTTGCTTGTGGGCTGATCTGTCAAGTCCATTTGTGATGAAGTCATTTTCACTGACAAACTAAGCAGTTCAACTGTCAAAAAAATCACACTTTGGCTTCTGTTTCTGGTCACGTCCCCTGATCTTCCAGCTGCCATCCAATTCTCAATGTTTCCAGCAGCAACAGATCCTCATCCTGCAATGAGCTTTCTAGTTAGCAGTGCCACCCATGTAGCTCATCTCTGATTACTCTGATACTCCAAGGACAGAAATCTTTCTCAAACAGCTCTGAGATATAAGAAATGACAGCTCTCAAATACTTCCAATTGCCCTATTTCCTTTATTAATTACACTCTCTCACCATCTTCAAATAGCCTTTAAACAGTCTGTCATCCCTGCCATAATTGGATACACTGAATTCTCACTTTCCCTCTTTTCACTTTCTCTAACATTTTCTTCCATGCTGTAATTAACACTTGCTAACAATCCACTAATCCTCAAAGCAAAAAACTGTTTGCCTATCTACAAACTAATCCTGGAAATAACTTACAACTAAATCTCAGTGCTATCTTAAAAATAAATGAAATAAATATGTAAATAAATAACATTGGTATCTCTTTTCTACATGTAGTATTTCTTGAGTTCTGGGCCTCCATTTTAAAAATTATACTATTTTCATATTCTTCCTCTCTCTAGCCACGCACATACTCATGTATGCACAGATATGTAGCTGTAATCAATAAAATAGTAATAGTCTTATTGTAATAACAGAACAAGAACTCTGTGGCCTATTTCCCCACTTGGAGCCATACAAAAGGATACTTAAGAAAAAGGCAACAGCTAATTTGGGTCAGTAAAAATACAGTTAGCCACATATACTCAACAAGGATTTGTGATGATCCATTTACTTGGGACAAAACACACAAATTTTGGTGGAGTGAATGGGTGGGGAGAAACCTCTTGCCTAAAGAAGCAACCCTTCTACTCATGGCATACTCTGCTCTCTGAAAAATACATTGCAGAACTCAGGGGGGAAGGTATAATTTAATATATATATATATATATATATATATATATATATATATATATATATATACACATACACACACACACACACATACATACATACATACATTGAAATTTGGCTCATGAAATTTGGCTGAGGACTACGTATAGTAGTCCTACATATATATGTATATATATATATAGGACTACTATATGTAGTCCTCAGCCAAATTTCATGAGCCAAATTTCAATAGCATAATGATCAATTCAGATCTCTGGCAAGAGCAATCTCTTTAGGAAGGTAAGAAATTTGGCCCATTAGAATTGTGTGAACTTATTAATTTTGGATAATATGCATATTTGAAAATCTAGGATACATGCACATTTTATAATCCTCCCTTTTCACATCTTTGTAATGTAAACACATGTATTTTAGAAAAGTATTTATAAAACATGTATTTTCCCCACATACAAATTAAAATGAATATTCATCTGAATATTTCCTTCGAATTTGTAAATAGTGAAATGATCTTGCTATATAGACAGCAAGATGAAAAACGTCATAATGAGAAAAGTCGAACAGCATCACACGTCCATCTCCCTAGCAGAACACCTCCGAGAAATGTGGCTTTTGACAGAGGAAAAAGGGTTTCTACCAGTATCCTAGATCCAATTTTTTTCTGGATGTGTGTAGACCCCATACTCTACTGTCACTTTCTAATAGTACTGTTCAAGACTACATGTTGACCTAACCATTAGGGATCAATTTTTTTTACTTTTTATCTAGCTCAAGAAAACAACAGATAATAATATTAATCATGACAAGTGACACACTCTCATTCTCTCTCTCCCCCCGCCACAAGCAAGGTGACTGACTTACCTGTTTTTCCCGAAGCAGCCCTCTATATTGCTCCAAATTATATTTCCTAAACAAAGTATCTAATTAAGATTTGTCCCTCCTAGCATATTTCCAGATGAAGTAGTAATGTACTTGTAGACTATATGCAGACTATATGCAGAATATATGCAGAGTGATATTCCCATTACTGGAAAGTATTGGACCAAAATGCAGTTTTATCAAAAATGTGAACAAAAGTACTTCTAAAACATTTGTCCTTACTTTTAATTACTCTACTTCCTTTCTTTCAAAACATTCTATGTAATAGGCTTGTCTATGTATGCAAGATACGCAGCATAAGTTGAATGAATATACAGCACTGTTACTATAATGAACATGAATTCTGCTCTTCTGTCAATTATATGAATACAGAACAGCCAAATGTTCATAAAAACATATTTAATTTTCATCTGACTTGCTGGAGGGGAGGAAAAGAAAAAGGTTGGGAAGAACAGAGAAAAAAAACCTTTCAACTCATCTTCTATCATTACAACCTTATCTTGTCAAAACGTGATGATATTTTAAGGAAAAGAAAATTCTGGGCTATTCAATTCATTTACAATTGTGAAGCAATACTCAAGCTACTGTGCAGTTTTGCATAATAAAGAATTATTTGTATATTCCTTCAGTCTATTTGTATGTATTCCTTTCCTTTTCTTCATAAATGTAGGCAGCAAGGTCTGTTTCAATAGATATAGATAACCATGCACTCTTTTTTTCTTACAGCATCATCCATCTTTTCATTGCTAAGCAGTAAGGAAAATTATAAAGAACACACCACCATACTCATAATATAGATTTATGATCAAATATGGATACATTATTCTGGGACATACTCACAAATCAGGTGACATGGTTCCTCAAATAGGGAAAATTGAATTAGGACAGATAATCAATAGGTCAACACAAGTGAGGATTAATATATCAGATTAGGAGCCAAGTGTCTAGAGTAGCTGTCAAGTGTAGTAATGGATTGTAATGTCACCCATGAGACCTATTTTAATTATAGATTTTAGCAGCACTGTTCACACCATTATGACAGGTGTTTTACTATTTCCTTTTAAAGATATGTGTAATTTAACTGATTTCAGTAGAATTTTTTACTTACAAAATTAACTCTTGTCAAAACACACAGTTTTTGTTATATAGTAAAAAAACAGTGTTTTTCTTTGCCTTTGGCTATATATGTATCAAAGGGGAAGGATTAAGTTATAAATAGACTTGGCAGAGTAGTAGTATAATTTTTCCCCCCTCTATCCTTTATGTTAAAGTAAAGTTAAAGTTTTCTTTAAGACCAGCTTGCATTATGGTAAATTCATGGACATACCCATAGGCAAGCTCAGAAGCGTCAAGGGGGAATGACAGAAGCAGTATCATGCTATTGCAGTGCAAGACATACTGTACTTGTTTTGTATATGCATTGTAACATCACACACTTGCCCCCAAAAGGCAGAGTTTCTGACATAACGATGCAGTGTCATTTTCATAATTTTTATGAAAGCATTCTGTGGATGCCTATGGAAGTGTTCTATGATTGCCTTCCAGCATGTTTTTTTTTCAACTTCCCAATCCTATCTACAGCCTTGATTTCTTAGGGGTTTCCTTTCCAAGTACTAGCTTGTTCTGAGCTGTTGAAAACAGATTTTGTAATATGGCAAGAAATACCAGGAAAAAAAATTCTAACCCAATTGTTTGTATTATTTCAGATTAAAAGTACAATTCTGCAACATGTATAATTCTAACATTTCATATCCTGGTTCTTTTTTAAGTTCAGAAGCTTTGGCTATAATTGATGCTAAAAATAAATTTTAAAAAAAACAGGAATATGTTGTATCTTCGAAGGAACATGAAATAGAAATAGGACTGTTTTCTCATAAAGAAACAAAAGATATGTAAAAAAATAATAATATTTAACAAGTTTATTATTTATTATGAATATTCATATGCTGTCTACTCAAGCATTGCTCAGCAGCTTGTAATAAAAAAATAAAAACATCAATTTAAGTACACAATAATAAATAATTTTTAAAAATTCACTAGTAATCACCCTAATAGCATGAACAACCTGAAGTTTTTAATTTTGAAACTGGATATTTGGAAGTTTAAATGTTCTCAAAAATAACCACATTACATCTTGGAAAGCTCCAATGACTATTGGTTGCAAGCTATATTAAATGTACTTAAGAGAGAAATGAAAAAAAGAAGAACAGATATTTGATTGAGTGGATTTCTTATTGTTTAATAAGCATAAGAATTCTGGACAATACAGATGACGTAGATTATGACCAAAGATTGATCTAATTTTATCCCACTCATACAGCCTGCCATTGATTCTTAAATGATTTTATTTTTAATTTCTATGTTCCTTCTAAAACACAACTTTCGCTAACACTGGCTGGATATCACTGGTTATGCCTTTAAGCACTTCATGGCACAAGCCTGGCTTATTGTCAGAATCACCTGTCTCCCCTTAGTTCTGTTCATGCCACCAGATCTGTTAGAACTGGCATGCCCCATGTCCCCCTGTCATAATGCCGTGATGGGACCCAGCTCTGTGCCTTCTCTGTACTGGCATCTGCCTGTTTGTCCCATGAGATTTGGATGGGCCAGACCCAATTGGCATTTTGTGAAGCTTTTAAGAACTGTTTTTTTTTCCAAACATTGCACTAGAGTTTTGACCAAGGAAGTGACCTCTAGGAAGTGTGGAAATATATTGGTTAACATCTTCACTTGCCAATTTGTCTGTGATTGCCAATTTATTCCTTTTCAGTTGGCAATGATGATGGCCTATTATGGTCAGAATGGTCAGCATTTGCCTTTATCTAGTAAAATGGGATAAATCAGGCACAAGACATCACAGTTTAAAGCTAGTAGGCTTTATTCTAACCCAAAATGTCGAGCCACATAATACATAAAGCAGTCCTTGAGATTGTTCTGCTATCCATCTCTATCTCCTTTAAAAATATATTGAAAAAATACCTAATGTATAGTATAAAAGGAATACTATTTTGTGCTAAATGTACTAAGCTATGGTAATGAACAATTAAGACGAGTTATGTGCAGAAGAATAGCATACTTATTAATGTTTATCTTTTCTTAAATCAAAGTATACTTATGAAGCACTGCCTCTAAAACCTATGAGGTAATATTTTGATGTCAATGAAGGTGGAGCAAACAGATTGATTTTAACACTCAATGACATTGTTTTATGGACTTTATTTTTTCATAGAACTTTTAGCTATAAATAATGCATGGAAATAGCAATTATGCCATTTTGTGGTTTTATGTGGGTAGGCTTATACTATATGGCATTAATCTTTTAAAAGCTCAAAAGTACACACTTTGGGATGCAGTTTTTAAAAGACCTATTGCACAACTTTTAGAATAACTTGCATGGGAAAGAATTTAGTATTTTTTTATGTCACTAGTTTGCAAAAATTAATGCACTATTTTTCTAAGACAGGATGCTTTATAGTTTGATTTACGATATTTAGAAATCCTGGCTGATGTAGGGCTACAAGATCTGAGCCACAATTATCTGGATGACTACTAGATGGCACAGCAAGGAGATACAGAAAAATATATTTCTTGCTGCCAGAATCAGGAACACAGACCTGAATTCTCCTTCTTGACTAGGCTGACCATATTTCCTTGAGACAAAAACGGGACATTGGGATGGCAAAACAGGACAGGGTCTTATGTAATATTCCATATTCATGAAAAAGACAGGGGTCCTCGCCCCCCGGTCCATACGATTGGCTCCCACCGGCAAACCCTGCCCCTGGTCCATGCGATTGGCTCCCGCCGGCAAACCCCGCCCCGGTCCGCGCAATTGGCTCCCACCTGCAAACCCCACCCCCGGTTCACACGATTGGCTCATGCCTGCAAACCCCACCCCCCAGTCTGCCCTCCTCTCCGCCTCTCCGCCCTCCTTTGCTGCGCGCTGATAGGCAGGAGGGCTTCCTCTTCCAGGCTGCCTCCAATTGGCAGCTCCGGCTCGGATCCTCCTTCTGCGCCATTCCTGCCGGGTTTAAAAAATGGGACAAAATTGAGATTTTTATCAAAACGACGGGACAGTTGAAAAATGCTAAAAAAAGGGACTGTGCTGTTCAAAACGGGACGTATGGTCAGCCTATTCTTGACACATGTATGGAAAACCTTTCAAGATCAAATTAACTTGTATGAATGAAGGCTTAATTATTCAACTATGGTTATTTTCAGAAAGAAAACAAATTATAAAACTATTATTAGAAAGAACACAATTGTTATAAATAACCCAACTACTGTCTTCAAATGCTTATACCAAGAATATATATATTTCCACAATGATTCTTTAGAAAAGTTATCCATATAAATAACATTGCCAGATTACAGGCTGTACTGTCCTGAAATACTTCACGTTTGTATAGAAAGCTAAATCTATGCTTTGCTTACAATTTACTTTCCAATTTAGTTTAGTAAATGTAGTCTTTTTAAAATAGAAACACAGCTCTCTTCAACAACTACATATTAATGTTATCCCACAACTGCTCCGGTGTGCTGTCTAATCTTCAGATTATGCAAATCAGGTGTGTCTGACTGAATTATGATTGGATCAAACTATAGGAAAACAGAAACAAAACGTTTGCAACAGCATCAGGAGTAAGTGTAAGGAGAAATTAATTTGGTTTCATTCAATTCAACTTGCTATATTTAAAACTTTTGACTTATTTACTTTTTGTTTTACAATTTTTGAACTTACCTTTTCTAAGCATATGTTTTTCAAGCTTTTTGAAGTGATCCAAAATTCAATTCCCTATCAAAATTTATACTTCTCTAAATTGTGCACTATGATGCATATAATTGATGATGATGATGATGATGATCTCAAATCAATGCACCATCAATGGTTTGTGAGGGGGATGGATGGATGGATGGATGGATGGATGGATGGATGGACGGACGGACGGACAGACAGACAGACAGACAGACAGACAGACAGACAGACAGACATTGTAAAGAAACATGTAAATAATTTTATATAAAATTATCTCAAGTCTGAAGTACCAAAGTGTTAGGATTGTCATTAATTTGTACAAGCAGTAGAGTCTTTTCTGTCTTGTGCTCAAGAGAAAGGAAGCTCTTAGGAACACGTATTCAAGGACAAAAAGGCAATGACTCTTTAATAATATCTGAAAAGGGATTCAGCATAAGAAACACTAGCAAGAATATTAATCACGTTTGTTCTTATGTGTGTCCTTTTAAGCAAATTCATTATGCAGAGAAAGGATTTAGCATAAGAAAACACAGAATATTTGAAATACCTGGGATAAGTATAGCAGAGGGAAATGAAGTTAATAGGACCACTTTGAAGACTCTGAAAGAAGATAATTAAAATGGACTGTGAGAATGTAAACCTCTGACAATAAGCCCACAAAGTAAAACATAGAGGCATTTTACACATTATTAGTGTCTCCAATATTATCCCTTCTCCTTTAGGATTCAGTACCAAATTTTAAAGTTACGCTTCGGTTCACAGAGTATGAAAATGGGAGTGCACAGTAGTCACGTTTCATATCTCATAGTACTTCAGTCTTCCACAACCTGAGGCTTTCTAGTCTCAAAAAACCTGGAAGGCACCTGGTTGGGGAATGCTACATTAGAACAGTCTTCTATTGCACATCCTTCCAATACTCTACAGATATAGGTAAAGGTAAAGGTTCTCCCCGCACATTTGTGCAGCCGTGTCTGACTCTAGGGGCCGGTGCTCATCTTCGTTTGTTAGCCGAAGAGCCAGCATTGTCCGATGATGCTTACATGGTCATGTGGCTGGCATGACAAGCGCAGAACGCTGTTACCTACCCACCAAAGTGATACCTATTAATCTACTTGCATTTGCATGCTTTCGAATTGCTAGGTTGGCAAGAGCTGGGGCGAGTGCGGGAGCTTACTCCATCACACGGCACTCGGGTCTCGAACTGCCGACTTTCCTATCGACAAGCCTGGCATCTTAACCATTTTTAAAAAAAAGTATTATGGGAGGATGTGCCTCAATGTTCTGGATTTATTTGACCTGCGGTAGCATGGAAAGATTAAACACTTCTAGAGGGATAAGTACATTCGTATGCTGCCCTCAGCTTCCTAGTATCTCAAGTAAGTAAGTTGTGTTTCTAGGGCTATATGAACCTTTGAAAAGTTATTCATTTCAAAGGAGAACTATTGACTTACCCCATTGAATTGTGCCTTATTTTGAAATTCCTAAGCATTTTGAGCGTTTGAATCAAATCAATGCACTATTTGGTGATGCCAGAATATACAAATGAGCCATGATAACAAGCTTGTTAGCCTAATAAGCAAATGGCCAGAGGTGCAAGAGGTATATTACCTGAACAATATAGATCATTCATGTCATCCCCTCCATAATAATGGCAACTTCAAAGGGGATTCTTGATGCTAAATTCCTTTCCTGCACAGCATGGTCCTGATCCAATTCACACATCCACACAACATGCATATGTACAAACACAGAATGAGTGGTGAAAGCAATGGAAGTTCCAGCAATGGGATTTACGTATCATGTCTGCGCTGGCTCTAAATGGTTAGCTGCAGCACAAGCCCCAGAATATGAATTGCTGCTTTCCTTCTTCAGATAGCAAACAGATTTTTTGAGAGAAAGCAATTATGGGAAAAGTGATAGACAGGGGAAAGGTTAAGAGTAGGGATGTGGGGTGGGGGAGAAGCCTGAGCATCACCATTTATTTGTTTGTTTGTTTGTTTGTTTGTTTGTTTGTTTGTTTAATTTATCACCACCCATCTCCCCGAATAGAGGACTCTGGGCGGTTTACAAAATAGCAAAGGTTAAAATCTATACATGAAATTACAATAAAACAATAAATAGATAGAATAAGTAAAAATCCAAAAGATGGTAAAATCCACTATCAGGATCAAGGCACTATGGGGCCAGCCACCCCCAGGAGGCACTACCACCTCCGTCGTCCCAGGCAAGGCGGCAGAGCCAGGTCTTAAGAGACTTCCGGAAGGTCAGGAGTGAGGGGGTCAGCCTCACCTCTGGGGTGGGGGCAAGATGTTCCACAATGCGGGCACTATTGCAGAGAAGGCTCGCCTCCTGGACCCCGCCAAATGAAATTCCTTCATTGATGGGGTCCGAAGCATGCCCTCTCTGAATGAACGGGTGGGGCGGGTCGATGTTATCGGGATGAGACGGTCCCTCAGATACCCTGGCCCCATGCCATGTAGGGCTTTAAAGGTGATAACCAACACCTTGAATTGGACCCGGAAGCAAACTGGTACCCAATGCAGCTCGCGCAGCAGAGGTGTCACATGTGCTGATCTTATAGCACCCATAACTGCCAGCGCTGCTGCATTCTGGACCAGCTGAAGCTTGCACAGAAAGCTGAGTTTGGGTGAAAGAAAACCATATCTCCTTTGGATACTTTGGATCATAAACAAAATTAAACAGACCAGTTTTGCTCCAAGTGGTTCTTTTCTGTGCAGAAGCAATTGGATGTAGATTGAAGAAAAAAGCATCTGAAGGAGGCAGAAAAGAAATGACAAAGCAAGGGAAGACACTGGGAAGATGGGACTCACAGGCAGCCTGCTGGGATATGCCTCACTGGGACATTGGTGGCAGTGGGAAAGAGAGAAAAGATTAGAGGGGTTTGTTGGTAGGATTTGATACACTGGGATATTAGCAATGACAACAGCTGAGGGAGTGAAGGAAGGTAAGGCATTGAGAATCTAGGTCAGAGGAATACGCTGCACTGGAATTAAAGAATAATATTGGACTTGGTTAATGGAATGGAAGAAAGATGGAAATTTGGGAGTGGGTGGGTTATTGGGGTATGCTGGAGATGGCTGAGGGGAGAGAACACACTCTGAGGTGGGGTTCTCTCTCTCTCTCTCTCTCTCACACACACACACACACACACACACTGAGAGAGAGATAATATTTAAGGCTTGAATGCCTGAAAGAACAGCATGGAATAAATAAGGTGATGCAAATTAATATGTGACCAATTTTAACATTCTAGAGCAGTGGGTTTTCAAGAAAAGGGTCGCTCTTTGAGTGAGATGGGCAGTGACTAAATTTGAAATATAAAGAATGGAATGGAATGGAATGGAATGGAATGGAATGGAATGGAATGGAATGGAATGGAATGGAATGGAATGGAATGGAATGGAAGAACAGAACAGAACAGAACAGAACAGAACAGAACAGAATGATAGAGCTTAATGGGAAAGGAACTTTGAAACCAGACTTCACATTTTCTCATTCCACTTCTAAAATAAGGCCTAAATTTAACATTTGTACATGTATCCAAGTAATTTCACAGGTACTGTATCTAGTCCCACAAGCACCACATATTCTGTATCTAATTCTGTTAAGCAATAATATTTCTTCATGAATCCTAAACATCTGAAGACTATTTTTTCCCTTAGGGCAACTCTCATTTTCCCCAATTTACTTATTCTGTACGTTACACTGTGCAGTGCTTTAATAAAATGAATTAACTAAGATAGTTTAATTAGAGCATCTAATTTCCACTTCTACCTCAGTCTTTGTTCACATTGTATCTTACTTTCCTCCTATGATGGGCATGCTTAAGGCTAGAAAAGATTAAAGTAATTGCTGAGGGCATGGTCTAATTGTCTTCTTGCAAAATAAAAGGTTCAGAGTAATGTCTGGTTAAGGATTTTTCTTAATATTGCCTGGCAAAAGCCTTCTATTTAGGCTCTTCAGCTCCATCTTCTGGCACACTTGTGACGAAAGCCTTATTGAATAGAACAGGTAAGGATTGGAGTTACACTAAAGCTGATACTTAAGGAAAGGAATTTTAGTGACAATAAGCATTATTCCATCACAAACTAGGACAGATATTTTGCTGTAAGAGCCCTACTATTAACACAATCATTTCCACTTCTTACAGCCTAATTTAAGTTAATTTCCAAACATCAACATATGATAGAATAGCTGCTGCTATTTGAATATATCATTTTACTACCATTGATCAAATCAAATAAATGAAAGAACATAAATTACGATGAATATAAGGACCAATAGATTTCATTCTCCTTCCACACATACTTAAATCTTAAACCTCAGATGAGCTATGCTGAGAAAGGAATTTGACAGAATTCTACCACTGAAAAGGCCCTATTTCAGCCATACCTAACTTAGTGGGATACTTAAAGAAGAAAAATTGACATTTTTTCCTCCACTCATTTTTAAAAATGCAAATTACCAGCATTTTTTTTTGTTCTGGAATGTTCATTAAGATTTGGTATGAAATCAAGTGCAGTTGTTTGGGTGCTATATCCAATCTGCAAGTCAGCAGTACATTAAATTAGATTCCCATATGCTAGGGAGCATCCCAAAATGCCAGCCCTGAATTAGACTTACATGATATATAACAATGATCTGTGCACTTAGAAAATTAAACCATTACTTTATGGCTAAAGCATCCTCAGTTCCCCTTTTCCCCAGATGTTAAGGTTTCTGTGCCATGGTGATGTGAAGTGGCAGCAGACATACAGTATAGTAGATAAAATCAGTCAGTTCCTGAAAACGGAACATTGGGCCAACATTCAACTTTAGGTCTGGAGTTTTGGCTCATTTTATTACACGTCAGCATTTGGGATTTGGCCAATTAATGGCTTGATAGCATGGGGGCAGTAGAGTCATGTTGTCTTTGTCTCAAAATGCCAGCTGTTTGAGAGACCCCTCTCTCATGGTGATTGCATAGCTATTGTTCAAGCAGTTTTCTGAATTCCCAAGTGGCTGCTGTCTCTGACTCCTTTTCTATTTAAGGAGAAAACTGAATTATTGATGCCGTTCAGTTTTAGTGCTAAGAAATGTGTGCCCTAATCTCACTTGCAAGCCCCTTGTCAATTGTACAAAATAGTGCAAATTGTGCTGCATGTCTCAGATTTTTTTTTCTAGTAACATTAAATATCATAACCATTCCAATTACAGAACTAAATGCACTCTGGCCTCTGCTGCTTATTATCACCATACCAACTGAGAAGTATAGTTTACTCAACTATATTTTCACTTAGTTTTCATACTACAGCAGAAGAAAAGTTTAATCATATTCTGAGTCACGCACAAAGGTTTACAAAAGGAAAAAAAAACATTCCATTCTCTTGATTGGCAGGCAATGTAATGCTCATACAAGGAAGAGCTGCCAATTGAGGGTGATTATCTCTTGAAATAGCTAGTCTGAGCAAAAATATTATTGGCACCTCTTGACACTAATTAAAAATTAGGGCACACCTTTTCATATTTCAAAGATGAAAAGTACCTGACTGTGTATTTGCAAGCATTAATAGATCTGCTTTGTAATATTACACATTGCTGAAGGGTCTTCTTTCTGTACTTACATTTGTTGAACTTGAACAGTCATAGCTGCTTTGTCCCAAGTGATCATGGACCTGACCCATAGAGAAGGTGAGGACCATGTTTTTTGTCTCAGAGCAGCTGAGAAATAATATAAGAGTAGGGAATGTTTTCATAAGTCCTTTCTCATCGTCAGATCACTTTCCATGGAGTTGCAGATCTCTACTGAAGGGAAATGGGGGAGGGACCTATTAATTCAATCCACTCCAGATAGCCAATGGATCCTGCTGGTTTTCAAAGGGCATTTGAGAAATTTCCCAAAGTCCTAGTGGACAGTTCTGCTGAGCGCCTGGCCAACCTCTTCATGGCAGCATTTGACAGGATTGCTCCTGGTAGGTCTCTCTCTAACCACCAATCCAAAGGATTCCTTGGTTAACTGGGAAGGTCTGAGAGATGAACTGAGAGAAGAGACAACTTGACCAACACTGGGATAAAATAAAGAATAAATGTGATTGAATATTTAGAACTTAACTTTGAGTTTATACTATGGCAGTAAGAGTAACATTCTTATTTTTTCCACTCATATTACATCTATAGATAGCTGTCCAGCAGTATTGTTTAAAGTGACCCCTGTCCCATTTGGGAAAACCAAGTCAGAAAATGGTCTGTTGGACTGTTGCAATAAATTTGCTCAGCATCTGGAGGATAAATTGCTCACTTTCACTTTGAGCTGAATGCCGATATGACAGGTCTAGTTGAGATGACAGATGTCATCTGGAATCAGTTTGAAGCTGTGAATCCTGAAGAAGTAGACAGGGTGCTTCTTAGTCCTAAATCCATGCCCTACATAGTTACTGAAAGCTGCCAGGCAAGTGATGAGGGTCTGGATATGGACAGTGGTAAATGCACCCTTGATTTAAAGATTTGTATCTCCCACCTTGAAAGATGTCTATGAAGGTTCTCAGTCATCCAGGTGGAATTGTCTGTAGCTTGAATCATGTCAACTGGATTTCTATTTTCTCAGTGGAAACGTTTCGCTCCTTATCCAAGGAGCTTCTTCAGTCTGAGCAAAGTTGGTAAGGGAATCCTTAAATACGTTTCTAGGTGGCTGTGTGACCTTGCACCTGGGGCTAGGTCATGGTTATTTTGAGATGTTATTTCTAAGTCCCTTTATCATCTAAAGGAGGATCGTTAAGATTACCATGCTGCTGTTGAGCTTGCGAAATGGTCTTAATCTTCCTAGGCACAGAAGACAAAGCAGGGAGGAAAATAGGGGAAAGATTGTGCCTGAGGCCCCCACCTCTATTCACGGAAGGATTTTCCAAGTTGGCATAAATGGATTCCTTGACCCCTCTCTCAAACCACCTATCTTCTCTGTCTAAAATGTGAACATTAATGTCCTCAAATGAGTGTCCTTTTTCCTTTAGATGAAGATAAACTGCTGACTCTGGTCCTGTGGTGTTACTTCTCCTGTGTTGGGCCATCCTCCTGTACAAAGGTTGTTTGGTTTCTCCA
The DNA here is from genome assembly GCA_023362775.1 of Charina bottae. Taxonomy (NCBI): domain Eukaryota; kingdom Metazoa; phylum Chordata; class Lepidosauria; order Squamata; family Charinaidae; genus Charina; species Charina bottae. The sequence continues at coordinate 22,269,396 of JALMGJ010000008.1, read as the reverse complement.
ATGTTCAGAGTTCAGAGCACTCCTCACTGCACTGGATTGCATAAACTACATTGCTTTTCTTGTGTTTTGGAATTTGATCTTTGGGGTGTACAAGCCTCTGTCTCAGTGTGTTGGTGGGTTTGAAATATACAGGTATGTGGTGTTTGCCAAATATCCGTTTTATCTTTTCAGACACGCCAGCCATGTAAGGAATGACCAGGTTCTTCCGTTTACTCTGAGTCTCAGCCCTATCTGTCGCTGTTTTAGGTCTGGTAGATTTAGATTTAGTGAAGGCCCAATTTGGATATCCACAGGTCTTCAGAGCTGTTCTCAGGTGCTGATTTTCATTCTTTTTGGAATCCATGGAGGTGGGGATGGTTTCTGCTCTGTGTGACAATGTCCTGATGACTCCTAGTTTGTGCTGCAGTGGATGGTGGGAGTCAAACATCAGATATTGATCTGCGTGTGTGGGTTTCCTGTAGATCCCTATTTCTAGCTTGCCACCGGTCCCAATGAGGACTTCACAGTCTAGGAATGCCAGTCTGTGCCTACCCACTGGTTTAGGTATGTGGATGACACCTGGGTCAAAATCAAGGCCCAGGAAGTACAGGCCTTCACGGACCATATAAACACTATAGATACCAACATTAGCTTCACCAGAGAAGACACCAAGGACAACAGACTGGCATTCCTAGACTGTGAAGTCCTCATTGGGACCGGTGGCAAGCTAGAAATAGGGATCTACAGGAAACACACACACACAGATCAATATCTGATGTTTGACTCCCACCATCCACTGCAGCACAAACTAGGAGTTTGCACAATCAGGACATTGTCACACAGAGCAGAAACCATCCCCACCTCCATGGATTCCAAAAAGAATGAAAATCAGCACCTGAGAACAACTCTGAAGACCTGTGGATATCCAAATTGGGCCTTCACCAAATCTAAATCTACCAGACCTAAAACAGCGGCAGATAGGGCTGAGACTCAGAGTAAACGAAAGAACCTGCTCATTCCCTACATGGCTGGCGTGTCTGAAAAGATAAAACGGATATTTGGCAAACACCACATACCTGTATATTTCAAACCCACCAACACACTGAGACAGAGGCTTGTACACCCCAAAGATCAAACTCCAAAACACAAGAAAAGCAATGTAGTTTATGCAATCCAGTGCAGTGAGGAGTGCTCTGAACTCTACATTGGAGAAATCAAACAACCTTTGTACAGGAGGATGGCCCAACACAGGAGAAGTAACACCACAGGACCAGAGTCAGCAGTTTATCTTCATCTAAAGGAAAAAGGACACTCATTTGAGGACATTAATGTTCACATTTTAGACAGAGAAGATAGGTGGTTTGAGAGAGGGGTCAAGGAATCCATTTATGCCAACTTGGAAAATCCTTCCTTGAATAGAGGTGGGGTCCTCAGGCACAATCTTTCCCCTATTTTCCTTCCTGCTTTGTCTTCTGTGCCTAGGAAGATTAAGACCATTTCGCAAGCTCAACAGCAGCAAGGTAATCTTAACGATCCTCCTTTAGATGATAAAGGGACTTAGAAATAACATCTCAAAATAACCATGACCTAGCCCCAGGTGCAAGGTCACACAGCCACCTAGAATCATATTTAAGGATTCCCTTACTAACTTTGCTCAGACTGAAGAAGCTCCTTGGATAAGGAGCGAAATGTTTCCACTGAGAAAATAGAAATCCAGTTGACATGATTCAAGCTACAGACAGCTTGAAAGATGTAGCAGTATGTCGACTCCAAGCCTGGCTGGCAGCTCGACAAGTCAGAGTTTCTCAGAGCTCTGAGCTCTGAGACCTGGCTAACTTTCTATCTTGTTTGCAGGGGTCTACAGACCACTGAAGATTCCCCCTGGAGAAGGGGGAACCAGAAGATTGCTCACAGAGCCATTGTAATTGCCCACTCCTGTTTTTCTTTGTTGTTTCCACCGCGGAGAAGAACGGGGGTGAATGCAGTGAAATGGCCGAAGGAGGATCCTAGCTCTGCAGAGAACGTAAGTCTCTCGGGAGACACAAGAGTGACAGCCAGCTTTTAGACCACTTTATATTAGTTTTCTTTTTTAGATTAGTACATTTTTATTATCTAAAATTTATCTTTGGACTTCGTTCAAAATGTTGGCTAATTTTGTGTTTTCTTTGCTATAATTAATTTTGGTGGAAGTTTGATAGATTTTATTTTGGCAACATAGTGAACAAGTTTGTATTTTTCTGCCTTTCTTTTGTATCAGAGAAATTGGGACTTAAGAGACTTTGTTGGTATTTCTCACTCAACAAACTAACTGACTTTTGAGAAATTGTTTGTTTGGGTTAAGCAGCTTGCAGCCTGAAGAATAAAGAAGAATAAAGAATAAAGTATAGAGAATGTGTGCCTCTTTACCTTTTTTTTTTCTACTTTTTTTTAGAAAGGACTATCTTTCATTTGGAATATATTTTCATCTTTCCTTTTACAAACTGTTTCAAATACTGCTCTGTGGAATTTTTTCATCTTTTACTTTAAAAGCTTTTCTCACTTAAAGAAATAGACATTATTGATAAATAATAGAACAGCTGTTCCCTGCTCCCTGAGAAAATTCTTTGTTTTGACTACGGCAGCTGATTACGGTTTGAACAACAAATAATGGCATTTCTCACAGCACTTCAGGATTTTAAGGAAGAAACCAGCAAAAAATTTTTGCAAATTAAGAAATCCATAGAACGTATATTAATAGTTTTGGTGGCTCAGGAACAGAAGATACAAGGGACAGATTTAGAAACAGAGGAAAGACCTTTCGAACCAGTAGAGAAACAGGGAAAGAGGACTTTGAATGTATTGGTACAGAAGAAGATTATGATATTTTACAGGAAGTGGTCTATTAAACGTTTGGGCATAAATACATTGTGGCAGCTGAGACAGGAAGATTTTAATATGCAAATTGATAGATATGGCAAAATAAACATTTTGACATCCCACATGAGTTATAGAAATAAACAAGTTGCATACTGTGATATTGGCATAACCTAAACAGGAGATTTATTGATATTGATTTGGAATGCAAGGTTAATGAAAATGCGAATTTGGTATTGTACACAGAGTAAGCGCAGATATGAGAAACTGTACAGATGCATAAAAACATGATATTTTAAGTGTAAGATACAAGATTATAAATAAATATGTTGATATTATATATTACTCTTTCTGGAGACACATTTATGAGAAGACAATGAGATGATGAGATGGAATTAGAATGTAGGTTATTACAAGAATATGTTGTATGTATTAGGTTATATGTTATGTTAGGTTTTGTATTTTTGCTATATTATGTATTATGTTATGTAATATGTTAGATTATGTATTAATGGAATATATAGTCATAACATGAACAGAATATACTGTATTTTATTAGACGTAGATAAGGCCTTTATTTGTTATACTAATTGGACTTTATTGAAGATATAAATATAGATGTAAAAATGGAAAGAGCAAATGGAAAACATTTAATTGATGCAACAATGAACATTTGATTACTATTCTAAGGAGTAGAAACCAGAGATGGATTGTTGGAAGATATCAAGAAAGGCGAAACCTATATGAAGAACAGAAGATTAGATTATAGAAATCATAGGGTATATGACAAAGAAAAGTTCCTGTGTATTGTATGAAGGACTAACATTTAAAGTTAATTGTTGTACTTAAAGTTGAAGGATAAATTGGAGAACATCTATTTTCTATATTTTCTTTGTTATTTTTTGACTTCACTTTTTCTTTTCCTTTTTCTTACTTTGTATTTCTATTTCTTTTTTTTTTTTGTATTAGCTCTTAATATGTATTTTAAAATTTAATAAAACTTATGGGGAAAAAAAAGATGTAGCAGTATGTCCCCTTTTCAGGAAACAATATCTTGACCTGGATATTCTGGATAATTACCAACCAGTCTCTAATCCTCCTGTTCTAGAGAGGATTGTTGATAAAGTAGTTGGGTTATGACTATAGAAAATCCTTCACTCAGGATTCAGATTTAGTTTGGAGCCAAAACCACATCTGTCACTCTTGTTGATGACCTTCGACATCAATAATCCTGGCCCTGCTGGTTACAATTCTCCTGGTCCTGCTGAATTTCTCAGCTGCATTCAATACAATCAACCAAGCTGTCCTTCTAGGACATGTTTAAAGGTTGAGAGTGAGTAGCACTGCTTTGGTACGGTCCTTCTCTGTCTTGAGCGGCAGGTTCCAGTCAGGGGTGCCTGTTACTCGTTCCTGCAGAGTTAGATGGCAGAAACCATCAACTTCCTTTCAGAGCTGCAATTCACCCAGACTCACTTCTGCAGAGTGTCCAGACTTGCTCCTGCACAGTCCTCTACACTCAATCTAGCCCCCACAAGTATCTCCAAATGGATTCTGGATAGCAGGGGAAGAAGAGCATGGGCAGAAATCACGAACCTACAAAAATGGCAGCGCTGTGTCAAACTGCCCCAGCTCTTGACCTTCTGATCCAGCCAATTTCTCCAAGCTGTTGTGGGAAAAATGCCCAGTTAAATAAGGAACCAAAGCATTTGGAGATAGATGCAACTAAGTATCTTTTATTGGCATGGAAAACTACAGTAATTGGGCTTCTGACCAAAAGAATGCAAAAGAGCACCTAACTAAGCAAGATTATGGGTTATACACTCCTAGAAAGTTTATATGGGAATAATAAAGAAAACAATATACTGTATATCATACTGTGGCTATAGGTGGAATGTAAACCTGACATCACGATTGGAAAACCTTATTATGGCCAGCAGCTCTACATTCTTCTATACTAAAAGGACTCTAACCCACTCTATTTATAGATATTAACACCATGTACCATAAACAATGGAATTTACTGTGCCCATATACTTCCTCCCTTCACACAAACGGAAAGACAGTAGTTGTTTCTGTTCTCTGTCTTCTTTCTCTCCAGGGTCTTCAGATGGCTTTGGTTTGTTCTCTCCTTTGTATTTCTGTGCCTTTCCTCATGTGTATGCCATGTACAAGCCACCATACATAACACATAGGTTATCTACCAGAAGAACCAGTGTTGGTTCTGTAATTGACGAGATTTGTGCAAAACAGATGCATGGGAGGTATAAAAGCAATAATGGGTAGGACGTAATGATACAATTATGTGATATTCAGGAATACAAATGATAATAGCTATAGATAAATTTTCCCCCTCTACCTGAAATATAGCATGTTATCAATTAATTCTTATAGTTCCTAAAAAAAGAAAAAGTGAGATGAATTACAACGGGCATGGCTTGCCAATCAAAATGGAATTAGGCACAAAGCTCTAATGCTTAAGGGTCCCCACTGATAGCATTCTCTCAGCTTCTGATGCTTAAGGAATCCTGGCATAGCAAGAAAATAATTATGTTGATGATGAGCTGTGTTAATATATAACAAACCAGTTAGTTCTTTGAAGGAGAAACCCTGCAGCTCTGTGAATCTGATCTATGCTCTATTAATTTAGTGGGTTTAAATGATGTCAGAAATCAATACATTAATACTAAACTTTTCCCTAAATTTATGGAGACAGGAATTATTGCTACCTAATAACACCGACAGTTACAATATGTTTTCTACCATACACACAAACATACACACATACTTCTTTTTAGCAGATATGATGATTCCGTCATTGTTGTGCCTGCTTTATTCAAGAATAGATATCATATATCTAAAATACAGATGGTAATCCTTTTTTACACTCTTCCCTGTTTTTGTTTTATTATTAGGGGAGTGTTCCTATCTCTACTCCAAGGAAGAATATTAAAAGGATACACACAGAAAGGAGAAGCTATGTTCTTTCTTGACAGTACAGTATACTGTATCTGACTTCCTTTTTCATATTCCATGGAAGTGGCAATGCTCTGCACTGTATTTCAAACCCTTTTCACTACAGAGGCAGGTATAAATTCTGTCTCAATGTATGATCCTGCAATCACCCAGTCTGGCCGCCAGTCACAATTGCAGAAGTTAAGAAAATAGTGGCATAGGCAAAAGCAGGCAAAGCAGTGGGATGTGATTATTTTCCCACTGAACTTTTCAAAACTAATTTCAAAACTAATAACAATTGGAGAACACCATTTTAGCAGCCCTTTTTTCTGCCATTAATTCTTCCCTGGTAATCCCCAAAGTCTGAACTTTGTCAATTATTACTTTTAAAATGGCTTAAAATGTAATATGGCTCTTACACAGATCCTGCTAATTATCATCCCATTAGTCTATGGGTATAATCAGTAACTATATTTGAAATAGCTTTGTTTAAAACTTTGCAATTGGCTGAAGTCTGAAAACAAATCCTTGAAGATGAATAGGACAGTTTTAGAACTGGCAGGTTTACAATTGACAACTGCCTGGTACTTCAAAATCTGGTGGAAAGATTCAGTGTCAATCTGCCCTCAATAATAGATTGGAGGCTTTATTCTCTGATCTAAAAACTGTATGAGAATATATTTTTTTAGTCAATTGAAATGCCCAAGGACACTGGAGTCAACAGGGATGGAACTAGGGTCTGTGTCAACCGGGCCAAACATGGATTCCGCGCCCCACCATGGGTTATTTTGTCATTTTGGCGCCCCCAGCACGGCACCTGGGGCACATGCCCCGCTTGCCCCCCCTATTTGTGGCCCTGGGAGTCAAGGCATTCCTCTAAATAAGCGGAGAAAATAGAGCTGTATATAAAAACGGCTCCTTTCCTGTTCAATTTTTATATCAATTTTATATCAATTTTGTAGTCCAGTTACTTAGAAACCCCAAACACCATTTCCCTCTTCTGGCCCATCTTACCTTATGCCAATGTCACTGTCATTCTTTCTTTCTTGGTGGTGGGACTAAGAAGAGCATTACAGATTTCTGCAACGTACTGTAGGAAAAAAAAGGACTCACTATAAATTACTCTTAAACCAAAGTTATGACCTTCCTTCCTTCCTTCCTTCCTTCCTTCCTTCCTTCCTTCCTTCCTTCCTTCCTTCCTTCCTTCCTCCCTCCCTCCCTCCCTCCCTCCCTCCCTCCCTCCCTCCCTCCCTCCCTCTCTTCTTTCTTTCTTTCTTTCTTTCTTTCTTTCTTTCTTTCTTTCTTTCTTTCTTTCTTAAAAAAGAGACATAAATGGCAGATTATCTGTCATGCAACTGAGCAAGTGAAGCAGTACAAATACTTGGGTATAATATTTCATGATTTGGGGACATGAAATGCCGAAAGCCTTCAGGCCACAGAAAATGGCCAGAGGTCAGTATTTGCTACTTTACAGGTCTTCTATCAAATGGGTAATCTATTTAAATCCTTGGCCCTTTGAGTTTTCTTAACAACTGCTCAACTTTTTATGGTGCACAAACATGTATCTATAAAGACAAATATCTTTATAATCTTGAGAAAGAACAATCTAAAAATCTGAGGGAGATTTTTGGTTTTGCCCATTGTTTTCCAAGTCCCATGCTATGAATTGAAGCAGGCTTCATTTCCTTAGAAGCCCAGATCTGGCAAAGCAGACTCAAGTATTGGCTTCAGCTAATTTGTTATCCAGAAGGCCTAGCCCCATTGACTGTGTATGGTCAACATTGCTCTTGGTAGAAAATTCCACCGGATCAAAACTCAGGTGCTGGCCTTTCTCTACCTCTTTTGGCATCTGTTGAATATAGAAAAGGCAAAGAAACCATAGCAGAGGAGGAGCCAAGATGGCAAGGAGTGCACACACGTTGCCTAAGAACTCTTAAAGTTTTTTTTTAATTTTATCCTATTGTATCTTGCTTTTATTCTTTTATTTTATGATTTATTTTGACTAAAGACAGTAGGACAGGCTGTATAGGTTCATTTTTAATAGTGAACACTTTTAAACATTTTGTGGACCAAGTAAGAGAATGGGGAGAAGAAAGAAGGGACATAGAATGAGTTCAGGAATGACTGTCACTTCAAAGCCTCCAAAGCAACTGAAAATTGCTGACTATTTAGCACCGAAGAATGACCTACCAGTGAGTAAATCTAATAATAATAGTAATAGAAGAAACTTTACTTGCATGAATCGACAGGATGTCTTGGAGTGGGATTTGCAAACAGAGATCAAGCAACAACTGTTAGATCTCTCTTCCTCTCTTCAAGAAGAGTGCCAAAATGCTTTTACAGCACATTCCTCTCCTGAGGCTGCTGCCATCCCTCTGGCAAATTTAGCTTCCACTAGGGAGGGACAGGTCAAGAATCTCAGAAAAGAGAGTGCCATGGACTTAATATGTGGACAATGTCTTTTAACAGCATAGACTGTACTCTTTATTTTTTACTACTTAACAACAATAAACAACAATGTGGATTCCTTAAAAGAGTCTTTTGAGGCTTTTACCCAGAAATCATTAGACAAACTGGACTTATGGAAGCACAAACTAACACTAAGAGAGAGCAGAATTATAGCAAAAAACATCTGAAGTCCAATTGTAACACCAACAAGAGAGAGGGCTCCCCTCTCTTACTGTGTGATGAAAAGAGGGGGAGGGGAATTAAGAATAATTGGATCCTTTAAACAAACCAGGTCTCCCTACATATTTACCTTAATAGAGCTACCAAGGGTCATTGTGATACAAAAAGAGCTATTGTTTTATCTTTAAACCAACTCCTCCACTGTCAACTCCATCTGATAGGCTTACAGGCAGCCAAATGGCTACCCACTAAAAGTAAAAGAGTTTTGTTGACATTTAAATGCCCTACAATCTCTGGTATGCTGCTCAAAATACAACCTTTTCTTGGTATATTTCAAATACTCCCATTACATGTGTTTCAGGATAAAATATGCTCACTTTTTCATTCACTGATACAAGCTGAAGATCTTTTTCTAGGCACTAGGAATGATAAGCTATCCACTGCAAATAGCCTTGAGAATTAGGCCCTGATAAAAAGCAACTCAGATAAACACCTAAAGTCAAGCAGTGACAGATGAAGCTCTAGAAGTACAGCTGATTCATTCTTTTGGAACACTGCCAAATAGTGAGCAACATGAAATATTGAGAAAATTAAGGAATTTACAACAGACACTGTTAACAACATGTATAGCAGCAGAACCTCTGATTGATTTAGTGACAATATCTCCTAAAAAAGGGCTGCAATAACAATCATAACAGTCTACAGACACCTCTGATACATTCTGACAATTCTCAACAGAAAAACAACCAGAAGGAAGATGATCTGGCAACCCTAATAGATGAAGAGGGGTTGAAGTTGCAGCACCCATTTAATTACTAAATCTCCCCTGATAAAAGGTCTGGTCCACAGCATACCAATGCTTTGCTTCTCCCTAAGGCCACAGTTCCACCAAATGGACTGAAAGCTATAGGGACTCCACAGAAAAAAAATTCTCAACACTTTGGATGAACCCACCACCGTGAACAGTTTAGCAACATCTTTATCTTGGCAAACTCAACCAAATATTGGAGGCATTCATATCCCCAGGCACATAAAGCCCAAGATGCATGACCCTAGCACCAGTGCATTGGAGTGTTAGGTGAAGATTCAAATGGATACCAGGCAAAATATTACAACAAAATGGAGTTAACTAGGTGATGAGTCATATAGTCCTGGCAAGGTGTCTCACCCTATTATGAATTCAAGGAAAATTCAAGTTGCTAATCAGTGTGTAGACCTGAATACTTCAGGTTCCCTTGACCTCCTATCTGCAGATGAATGACTAAACAGGGTACATTACAACCCAGCCCCAACTAGTTTCCCTTCTTGCTCTCCTACAGGTGATTAATGATACAAGTATTCATATATTAACTTGGAATCTAGCAGGATGGAAGAACAAACTATGTGACTTATCCGGATTTCTGTCCAATTTTGGTCTGATTGCAGTACAAGAGACCTGGTTATGAACAGATTTTGATACTTGGCTTTAATTCCTGGGTCACCCCAGCATGGAAAGTAAAAGAGAAAGACCAGGCAATAAGGGGATTGGCCAATATAAGGCCTTTGTGATTGTGATCTTGAATGTCTATATACCCACAGAAACAACTACTTATTACTCCCCTGATATATGGGTGAACTTACAACGAACCTTGACAGGGTTAACCTCAACAATTCCTGAAACAACTTCTGAGGGAGAAATGGCAGATTGAAGATGGCTCTGCTTTTTGCAGAGTCAACAGCTGCAGTGGATAAGAGAAGCCAGTGAAGATATCAGCTGTTCAGAAACCTCTCTGGATAAAGAAGATGACTGGATCATCCACAAGTACTTCGCACAGAGGCCCTGTGAAGAAATTGCATAATTGAGATCTCCAGTGGGTTGAGCGCTCTGGAAGTCGCAGGGAACACCTTGTCAAAGCTGTGGTTCAGAGCCTTCAAACTGACACTAGATTCGCTTTCACTTCCCCTCTTAATTAACATCAGAAACTATCAAAGATTTCTTTGAAAATTAGGAACCTTCCAAAGGGCAAGTCTCAACACACTGGGAAAATTTCCTTCGATCCTTGATGAAAGAAGATTTTTGTAAGTTTAAAGATTAAAAAGAATAACTTAAGACTTTTGAAAACAGCAAAAGAAGTTTAGAATCGACTTCCAAAAGTAATAGCACCAAAAGGATTTCTAATAACAGTTTTTATGGACTGTTTAAAATTTTATATAAAACATATTTTAAGATTTAATTTAATTTAATTTAATTAAATTTATATAACCGCCCATCCCCCCCAACGGGATTTTGAAATTAACTGTAAGAAATCTCTCATGGGCAAGTCCTGCCAGTGAAAAATGAACAAATGATAAGAGTGGAATTTGAAGGTTAACTAGAGGGAACCAGAGAACATTTAAAAGGGGAAGATACCTATTAACATAATGGAGCAGCATTATTTGACTTTAAAATAAATTAAGTCTGTTTGGGAACAATACACTCAGGACTCACTTTTAAAAATATCTGCTAGGTTTGGGGGAAGTTCTTCTCCTCTCTGAATTATTCAAATGTCACATTAACTGGTGGGCTTCTTTACTCGTAGGTTTATTTACTCATATAAATAATTCCTGCCAAATTCCAGCTGGTTGGGAGTTCTCTATTGTGGTCCCCATTTACAAAAAGGGTGATAAGGGTGATCCTTCAAATTATAGACTGATTAGTCTAATTGACATTGTAGCAAAACTGTATGCCAAATATCTTTTATACAAGATTGAGGATTGGGTAATTGAAAAGAGCTTGTTAGCTGAAGAGCAATCTAGATTTAGGCCTGGCCACTCTACTATTGATAACCATTTCATTTTATGTCACCTAATAGAAAAATATACAGCTAAGGGGAGTGAACACTTTGCAACTTTATAGACCTGATTTTAAGGAATGGATTTTGAATATGAGTTTGTCATCTATTTTTGAATAGTCTCTGTGTTCTAAACAATGAAAATATAATGCAATATGTAGCTATATGGTCTAGGTGTAAAGATAAGGTTAATGATTGAATTAACTTTATATTATTATGCATAGTTAGCATATAGATCTTTTTATTTAACTACTTTTTATTTTTTCATGTATAGTTTATCTTAATCCCTATTTTTAAAAAATAATTAGTCAATCTTGTCTCTTGCTCCTTCCTCAAATTACTTCCTCTGAGCTGTTAGCTGTTCTGTTTATTTCATTATTTTCTTTTTATTTTATTTATTCATGAGCTTTATATCCTGCCTTTCTCCCAGGAACATAGAGCAGTGCACTCGACACTTTCTTCTCACTCTTTTTTCCCCTCTACAACAACCCTGTAAGAGTAAGTGCCTGATGCAATATCATCTAGTGAGTTTCCATTGATGAGAATGAACTTGAACCTGGATCTCCCTGCTCTTAGTTTAGTAGATGTGATGGGATGTGTCTATGAAGTGGGAGGGGACGTGATGGACTACAGTAACGCAGCTGGTTCTCAGGAAGGAGGGAGCACATTCCAAGGAGGGGGAAGGACAAGAGACAATCCGTAGATAGAATGTGAGAAGACAAAGAGATGCAGAGTAGCCCCACCCTAGAGCCTCCCAGGCTATTTCCCTTAGGTTTAGTCTGGCAAGATTCTGTCTATACGGTATGGTCAAATAAAGAAGATGGACTGATTCCATCTTCTAACCGCCCAGGGTCCCTCCTTGTGAGGGAGATGGGCGGGATATAAATATGATAGATAGATAGATAGATAGATAGATAGATAGATAGATAGATAGATTGGTTTGGGTACTTAAAATCCTGAAGCTTCATTTTTGAAAATTATTAGAATGAAACACAAAGTGAGTGAACTGGCTTTAGGTGGCCATTCTGATTATAAATCCAATGGATGAGAAGAATGTTTGCATAACTAACACTATCCTAATAAAATAGTCGTTTTTATGGGATTTCTCTCTTCAAACTAATATCACACATTAGTTATCACTAATACAAATGTTGCTTATTAACGATAGCTTCTTTCGTTTTTTAAAAAATGAAAGATTGATCAGGTTATTTAAGTGCCATCTAAAATAACTAATAAAAGCAAAACTTTGATTAGGTTACAACAATATCTTCAATTAAACTATATGTTTCTTTCACTCACAGCATAGTATACTTTCATGTTCTCCTATCAACAAATCAGAACTGCAAGCAATTCAATAGGGAGAAAACATGCACAGTTCCAAATGCTAAGACAGCTGTCTGCGGAAGTGAAATTCAAAGAGAAATATACAACGTTTGTAGGGGGGGGGGGGAAAGTCTCCTGTTTAGGTAATTTGCATATATATAACCATTTATTCCTGAACAGATTAACACCAAAATGACAAAATGTGCATTGTGATGTAATAGGGCAAGTTCCATCCTTTTTGTACTTGCATCACAACATCACCTGTAGATATGTAAGCTATGATATTTGTTTCATGGCCCATGTTTTATCACCCCCCCCCAAAAAAAAAAATGCTAAGCAAAAAATTTAAAAAGTAAGCATTTATTTTTGCCTGGATATTATTATTATTATTATTATTATTATTATTATTATTATTATTATTATTATTATTATTCTTCTTCAATGGTAGAGGTATTTGTTTCAAACCTGGCTATACTGATAATCCTATGATTCTCAGGAAATAAAGTTACACAGGAAAGCCCTCTTGCATTTTTCTTTCAAAAAGGCCCTCCAGGTTGTTTCTGTTTCACCAGAGACACTTGTCTAATCCTTTTGCTATAGCTTTTCTTGCCAAATTCTTTCACTACGCTCTTGCCTTTAATCCCCCATTATTTGTTTTCCCCAAAGACTAATAGCCAGGATCAAATAAAGCTTTTTTTAATACTCTTCACTACTCAGCTGGTAACTTAGAAAGGATAGCTGTAGAGCTTATGCAACATTAACCTCAACTAGAACCTTGCAGAAAAGGGATTACAGGTTGAAGACATGGTTTAATATTCTACACCTGCTCCAACACAGCCAAATGCTACTCCTGTTATTGTGTTCTGTCATCAAATTCATGAGGCATGCTAAGAAGTAAAGACCTGTGTGCAATAAACTGATAGAGGTTAGGAAGGAAAAGAATATCTGGTAACATACACAAGTTGCTATTAGCAACAGGTTTGGGAGAGATCAGGGCAAGGCAAAATCTTTAAATTTACTGTTCAGTTTATGATGCATAAAAAACATGTTTCTTCATCCACAGAAGTGTTTTACAATAATTGATTGAGGCCCCTTTAAATATTCAGAGAAGGTGAAACATGACTACTCATGCTGAATCTGTTACATGCACTCAACTAAAACTCGGAACAGGGCATGTATCCAAGTAAGTGTGGTTAGGGAGTCCAGGAATTGATATGGATGACTTCATATGGATGAAGAGTATATTTTGTTCCTCTCCTTCTCCTTTCTTTTAAATCAAATTAAGGAAAGCATGAGTTCTTAAATTCTTTCCATACCCTAACAATAGCTTTTCTATAGGTACCATGACTGGGTAGGAACAGGAGGGGGCCTAGAATGGAATAGTTGCATACCACTGCCCTGTTGCCTCTCCCAAAAGGATGCATTGGCATATATTTCTTCTCAATTTTTTTTTCTCACAGTGAACAAGTGAACTGTTTTCAATTTAGAATCGATGTGTGTATGTATGTATGTATAACTTAGGTCATGGATTTCTGCAGTAGTGAGTTGAATACATGCTTGACTCCTCATCGTTCTGAGAACCAATTCTTATAGCAGAGACAGGTGGAACTAGTACAGCAATCTCTGCTCCAACTTTTTGTGTATATAACTTGGGTTTATAGTATAGAACTCAGGGCACTCAAGGACAACATTCCTTGGCACCCACTAACTCCCTGCTCTACCTGATTTTATTTTTAAATATTATTTTAATTAAAAAATAAAGGAGAAACGTGTGTGTTGCACCAGGATGAAGCATCATCTGTATTTCCAGTAATGACTCTCAGACTTACCTCGACTCAGAAGCATTGTAGAATAATAAAATGGTAGGTAGCTGCACCAACTTTTTGTTTGCTTTTTGGTAGATGGATATTTTGTGATGGACCACATCTACTATGGCAATCATTTTGTCAGAGCCCCCATCTTACGGGCCTCCAAAGTCTGGCCATTCCTCTTAAACTGCTTTTCCACAATATGGAAATTTAAAATAGGCTCTTTACAGGAACATAGTCAGTTTTTCTTGAAAGATGGAACTGCCCCAGTTTCAAGTAGTCTGCCAATAAAAGAAGATAGAATCTGGTGATTTCCCACAATCTCACAGAAAATTTCTGTAACACTCTTACCTAGCTCAGAGATGTGAATGTATTTTAGTAACTATAAATTGTATGCATACACTGAGTGTCTCAGTACACTGCATATACCACTTCATTGGCAACAGTTTGTTGGCTTGCAAGGTAATCTCTAGATTCGTTTGTATAGAGTGGATGGGGTAAAGCTAGGCTTTTGTACTTGACCAACCACATTTGTACTAGCTAAAAATTGCAAAAACTGAACTACTACTGTCCTTATAATTAGCAAAAAATACTGCATGTGCCATGGGTAGGATTAAGGCTGGTAATTTAGTCTACTCTTTCCTTCACTTACCAAAATCATTATGCAAAACTTTAATTGATCAAAGTCATCATGGGCAATAGAAGTCAATATCTATGGGCCCATCTGGTGATGACCATGGCATATGGAGGTTTGCAGCTTAGAATGTAAGAGGAGTAAATAGTAAAGTGCATGTATTAAGAAATGAAATGATAGAAAGAAAAGTAGACATATTGTGTATCTGTGAAAGTAAGAGAAAGCAGAAGTACGTTTGATAGCTGAATGAAGAAAGTCTGAATTTGTGGAATGTAGGTTTAATTATGAATGAACGGGCTAAAATGAATGTCAGAATGCATGAACTGGTGTCATCAAGATTATTGGTGTGCATGAAAATAATATATTTTTTAAAAAATAATTGGTTTATGTTAGAGACATACTACAGTCCAGTGAATACTGATAATGAAAGAACCAGGGATGAGTTCACTATGGCTAGGGCCTTCTGCTCCAGGTAGGGCTACAGTGTAGCCATAGTGACTCATACACTTATTACCACTCGGCTGGATTACTTCAGTACATTCTACAAGCCACTGAAGAACATTTGGAAACTGCAAATGATCCAAAATATAGTGGTTGTATAGGAGTGAATCAGAGTCACTATAATCATACAAAACCTGTATTATTGTCACTGCATTGGTTACCAATAGGTTTCAATTCAAAGTATTTTGACCAATAAAGTCCTATAAGGCATGGAACCTAGATACTTAAGGACTACTTTCTCTATGTAGAAAGTCCACTTTCTTCACATGGAAGTAGCCCACTCAACTTGTTCAGCCCAATATCTTTTGATTGTCTCCAATGACTGTAAGTAGAAAAATGCAGGGCCCTACAGTTTTTCAGTTAAAGCAATGGTATTCCCTGTAGTAACCTATGGCTGTGAGCTGGACCATAAAGAAGGCTGAGCGAAGGAAGATAGATGCTTTTGAACTGTGGTGCTGGAGGAAAATCCTGAGAGTGCCTTGGACTGCAAGAAGATCAAACCAGTCCATACTCCAGGAAATAAAGCCAGACTGCTCACTTGAGGGAATGATATTAAAGGCAAAACTGAAGTACTTTGGCCACATAATGAGAAGACAGGATACCCTGGAGAAGAAGCTGATGCTAGGGAAAGTGGAAGGCAAAAGGAAGAGAGGCCGACCAAGGGCAAGATGGATGGATGATATTCTGGAGGTGACAGACTCAACCATGGGGGAGCTGGGGATGGTGACGGCCGACAGGAAGCTCTGGCGTGGGCTGGTCCATGAAGTCACGAAGATTCGGAAGCGACTGAGCGAATAAACAACAAAAACAGTTTTTCACTTGTCTCTCTCATGAAGTTAGGCTAGCACCTTTACTATTGCTCTTCCAGAAGGTATGGAAGTCTGAAATATTGCAGAGGGCATTTGGGGACTGAAGTTGTCACTGCTGTATTATTTATATTCTCTATCTGTACTTGTTTATCATTATCAGGTGTTTTATGTTTGATAATATTGTATATTTTATTATGTAACCTGCCAGAAATTGCTTTTGAAGTCTGATTTAGAAGTGGAATTTGATAAAATAACTAACCAATTAATTAATTAGTTAGAACTATGATTTATTTATATCTATATCATCTATATCTATCCTTAAAAGATTATTAATTACTGTCCTTTCTCCCCCTTCTGAGCATTACTCTTTAATGGCCAACTTTCTGCAGTATCTTTGTTGGCAGGTTTGTCCTGAGAAATATAATGCCCATGTCCCCCATAAAAATAATAATACATTTTTTTAAAATTGCAGAAATTGTGAAATGTCAGTATTTTAAATATTATCAATGTGAGATTTCAGGATGATACAACTGAATCTCAGGAGATTAATATTCAGAAAGGTTGCTAAAATGCTGTTTTTCCATAAAGCCTTTTAGGAATAAGTTTTCCTGTAGTTTGCTAAATTAGCTAGTGGTTATATGGAAATTAATGACTAGACATGATGATGGATTACTTACATTATTTGATTACTTATTTCCTGTATTCCATGGTGTTCTGAGGTAAGTCAATTTACTGAAGAAACACAAGTTTGTCTAAGTAGCTCACAAGAGCTCACAGGATTTGGGTCAATGCTAGGGGTGATGACCTAGCCATAACACATTGACAAAATTTTGATATTTATATTTGTTTTAACAGCTTTTATATCAGATAAGCAGTATTAGACTTTATGATTTTTTCCTGAATTGTATTTCATTTAACCTTATATTGGTTTTTTTATTTCAATATTGATGTGAATAGGAAGTTATTCATAAAAATCAATAATTTAATCCAGATAAACACACACACACATGCTAGTACAAATTAAAGCACATATGTCCCTAAAATTTTCATACATCATGAGAATATTGCATGGATTATTTTTTAAAATAATCTATACTAAACATGCATCATCTAAGAAAAAAAACTTGTTTATATATTACTGGACATGCTACAATATGAATTAGAACTAGATGCAGCAGTTATTTTAGTAGCTTATTAGAAGGCTACTGTAGAAGAAACAATTTCCAGGGAGGCATTTTTTTTCCTGTAAACTCCAGTAATAATCATAGTGGTGCACTCTGCTTGTAGCCACACACTCACTAATAAAACTGACTTAGGGACCTGGAGAACATCAAGAAGAATTTTCTTTCTCAGATTTGAAGATGCCCTGATAAAAATAGCTGAATTTTGTTTATGAAGAAGGAGGTAGGAAGAGGAAATAAAAAGAGGGATGAGAAGTTTTTGTTTTTGTTTTTAATTTATTTTTTGCTTTGATGCAAAAGTGGCAAAATATAAAATTAGATCAATTTGCTGATCTTGGAAAATTGTACAACTTGCGCAAATATGCCCATGCAAATTAGCAGACTGCTAATTCTAGAGAAAACCTTGCATTCTGAGTTCATAGCAAAAGCCTCTAAAATGTGCTGACTGGAATAAAGCCCTTTTAAGCTGTTGAGCTTTAATTAAAAGATTATCAGCACATTGTTTAGTCTCCTCTAAACACATCCACTAGAATGTACAAAAATAAATTAGTAAAGCATTTATAGTAAAGTATTTATTTGCTCTTATAATATTCAGATGTTTTTATGTTCACTATTAAATGTTTACTGTTTATGGTTATTGGTGATTGTTAATGATCATGGAATTCTATTGGTCTATGGAGAATCAGCCTCAATGGCTGCAGCATTAGATTTCTGCATTAAAATAATTCTACTTCTATGGACAATAAAAATAAAATTCAGAAATAGAACCATTATGTTTGTGTAAGGAAAGGAAAATTATACACTTTCTGGTTTACTGTAGTCAATGAAGCAATGACTGTTTTTAGAGATGGATTGTTGGAATTTAGCTCTAATAGTTGGCTTTGCTGAATTATGATAATATAAAGTCATAAAACACATGCTTACTACAGTAGTTTTCTCCTCTAATATATATTGATGTAAGAGGAGATTCAAGAAAGAGAGCATTAAAATATTCTCTCCTCTATTATCATATTGATAAATAGTTCTGAAACCCAAATAGTTCAGTCCATGATGAAAAAGACTATTTTTAATGTTCATATTCTATCTGGCAAACAAACCAACATTATAGTTTAATGTAATGTGTGAAAATAATATCTGTTAGGCTAACAAAAACCTTCAGTCCTGGAAAAAGAATATGTGCATCCACCACACACACACATTCGGTTTCTTGTCTGTGTGTAGCTTGAATCATGTCAACTGGATTTCTATTTTCTCAGTGGAAACGTTTCGCTCCTTATCCAAGGAGCTTCTTCAGTCTGAGCAAAGTTAGTAAGGGAATCCTTAAATATGTTTCTAGGTACCTGTGTGACCTTACACCTGGGGTCATGGTTATATTGAGATGTTATTTTAAGTCCTTTTATTATCTAAAGGAGGTCTTAAAATAAAGGGCTTAAAATAACATCTCAATATAACCATGACCCCAGGTGTAAGGTCACACAGGTACCTAGAAACATATTTAAGGATTCCCTTACTAACTTTGCTCAGACTGAAGAAGCTCCTTGGATAAGGAGCGAAACGTTTCCACTGAGAAAATAGAAATCCAGTTGACATGATTCAAGCTACAGACAATTCCACCTGGATGACTGAGAACCTTCATAGACATATTTCTTGTCTGTGCTTAAGGAGAAGTGCCATTGTTTTAAACATTTTCCCCGGACAACACTGAAACTCTGGATTTCAGGAGGGAAGAAGAAACTCCCAATTATTTGGGGCGGTGACTCCACCCTTCCACATGCAATAATGAAATAACTTGCTCAAACCTAATTTTAGAGAAAATTGAAGAAGTGATAGGAGGAGGAATGTATTTGCTGGTCATGCTTTCTTTGTGGGTACTGATTGAACATACCACATGTTTTATTTTCTTCTTGTGCATTATTATATTTGTTTGGAAAGAAAACTATGGAATACTTTTGCATCAGTGCAGAACGCATCAAGTTATCTGTTGGACTGATGCATCTGTTGGAACAGTTAAGCCAGTTTAGGATCTCGGTTCCCTGTGGGTTCACTATCCACAGAAGCAACAGAAAACATTCTGTTGAATAAAATTACTGATTCAAAGTTCCAACACAACTGCACTTCAGTACACTTCTAAATCAGACTTCAAAGGCAACTTCTGGCAGTTTACCTCATAAAATATGCAACGTTCCTTTCGTCCATCAAATTGAGCAGTTCGGCTATTAATATGGGTGCTCTTAGCCTTGGTCAAACTCTGTAGGTCCTTTCATATTTTGTCTCTCAGTTGTCCAGCTTCTATTCAAACATCATCCAAAAATATTGATAATAGTGATAAATAATCTCTCAGTATTAAATCACTTTTGTAACTATGACTTTAGTTTCATTAAAGAAAGATATATTTATGAATGTTTCAGAAGCATGGCTGAGATATAGCTGATTAATTTATAAACATCATACTTGAAATAGGATATGAAAATAATGATTCAAAGGTAAATAAAGTACCAAAGAAGGAAGCCATTACAGGAGAACTCAGGGTTGATGGGCCACATATAAATTTTCAAAATAAATGTGTTTAGATATCCCTTGTTTATTGGACTCCTTAAGAGGTGTTCAAAAAAAGTTGATTATAATCCTTCCTAGTTCCTTTTTAGTTATATATTATTATAATGGTGAACCAGGTTCTTGGAAACAAATTAAAGTTTAAATATGCTAATGTGTTAAATTATATTCCAAAAATCTGGAATTTGTCTAACTATGAAGAGTTTTAGATATATTGTGTCTGGGCTGTTGTGAAAAATAAGCTCTTGGAAGAACTAGTGTGTACCAAACAATAGAGGTTGAATAAAAAAAACTCAACTCTCAACCTTTGAACAGGTTCTTTATCTTTGGAAAGGCGAGTTCATAGAATATGATTGATCATGGATTTGGTTTAATTTGTTGTTCAATTGGTTGTCATTATTTGTAGAAACATAATCTCATTATTTTTGATATTGTACAAAAGTAGAGAAAGTTTTTTTTTGTACAAAAGTATTGTACAAATAAAAGTATTGTACAAAAAGTATTGTAAAAAAATATTGTACAAAAGTAGAGAAAGGGGCATGGTGGCTCAGCGGGTAAGTCGCCAGGCTTGTCGATCGGAAGATGGCAAGTTCGGAGGTTCGAATCCCTAGCCCCACGTTGACAAAGTGAGGTCCCGCGCTCACCCCAGCTCTTGCCAACCTATGCCAATTTGAAAGCATGCAAATGCAAGTAGATGAATAGGTACCATTTTGGTGGGTAGGTAACAGCATTCTGCGTGCATCACGTAGCCATATGACCATGGAAGCGTCTTCGGACAATGCTGGCTCTTCGGCTAACAAACGGAGATGAGCACCGGCCCGTAGAGTCGGACACAACTGCACAAATGTGCGGGGGGAACCTTTACCTTTACTTTTAGAGAAAGTTTAATTTTATTATATTATTGTATTGCATGTTCTTTTTGTTTTTTTCTCATTTTTCCTTATAGTTTGTACTTCTTAGCTTCTTAAAAATGTATAACATCATTATTATTATTTATTAAATTTATATGCCGCCCAACTCCTAGTAACTATTTTCTGAATAGTTTTGAGTGATTTTGAATAGTTTAGAATTAAATTATTCATTTGCTATTATTTGTAATATTCAAAAATCAGTACAAATTTAAAAAAAAAACATATATGGATGACAACTTTTTGTATCCAATGACTAAACTTTCAAAGAGATACTTTATAGTTATAGTGGAAGAGTTCAACAACCCTAACATCTGCTGGAAATCTAACTCTGCTAAGAGTCAGAGGTCCAATAAATTATTGTGCCCTCTTGCTGACAGTTTCATTTGTCAGAAGCTGGAAGAAGGAACAAGGAGATGAGGTCTGCTAACCTAGACCTTATATCAACAAAGAGGAATTGGTTGAAGAAGTGAAAGTGACTGGACCCTTGAGAAAACAGGTTCATGTTATCCTTGAGTTCAAGGGAAGGAGGAATACAAGACTCAAAGCTGTATACTGGATTTCAGAAGAGTGCATTTTGAAGAATTCAGATGGAAAGGAGGTCAGATCCTGTGACTTGAAATCCTAAGGGAAAAAAGTGTCCAGGAAGGATGGGAAATCCAAAGTGAGATATTGCAGGTGCAGGTGCAAATAATTCCTCCCATTAATTAAAAATGGGAGACATCTAAAGATACCAGTGTGGATACATAAAGAGGTTTCTAAAATGCTAAAACAGCAAAGGGACATGTATAGGAAATAGAAGGAGGGGAATATAACCAAAGAAAGAAAGAGGCAGTCCTCCAAAACTGTACAGATCATATCAGAAAAGGAAAAAGCAGAATGACATAAGACTTGCAAGAAATGCCAAGAACAGCAACAAATGGTTTTTTCAGGTATGTCAGAAACAAAAGGAAAGGCAAATAGGCAGGAAGTCTGCTGTGAAGAGAAAAAGATTTATTAGTAACTGTGATGGCAAGAAGTCACATATTCTTAATTTATATTTTATGTCTGTCTTTTCTCAGAAGGAAAAGAAAAAACTGTTGCTGGCCATTGTTGTGGTGTAATGGATAAAGGGAACTGCAGCTGAAGATAGACAAGGAGAAGGTAATTTAAATGAATTCAAGTCTCCAATCGAAGATAATTGAATTCAAGTCTCCAAGGCCAGGTGAGACACATCTGGAGTACTGAAAGAACCAGCAGAAGATATCACAGACTATTAACTGTAATCTTTAGAACTGGAGAACCCATGAGGCCCAAGAAGATTGGAGGAAAGCAAATACTTCCCTATTTTCAAAAAAGGAAAAGAGGAAGATCCCTGAAATTACAGACCTGTCAGCCTGATATCTATATTGTCCAGGTCCTTGAGCAGGACAACTTTCCCCACCATCTTTCATATAAATAGTTATGGATTCTTCATGTCTTACTTTTTTCCACCTTGCTTTCCTCCCCCTACCCCCAATGCCTGTGGATATGTCTTTTGAACTGGTTCTGGCTAGTGCAGCAATTCTAGCTAGGGTTGCCTGGATGAGGTGAGATAAGTCAAGGGTCCTTTTAAACACTGTGTAATGGAGCTTATGAAGAATTTTCAGTAAGTGCTACATTGAAGGTTTTACTCTCCCTTTATTGATTCATTCATTTAGGGTGGGAGCAAAATTAAAACAAAGTGGAAACAAAATGAAAGAAGTAAACATCTTTTGAATGTTGGGGGATTGGACAATAGGAGAGAATTATTTTGTTGGGTACAGGAGGTGTCCGGACAGTCTGTTTCTTTTCTTTTTGTAAATCCTTTTGCTGTAAAAATAATAGGCTTTTGCTTACTTGTTCTCTGTAAGGGATGTGAAGCCTGACATTTTCCATCCTCCTACAGCTACAGTTATTCAATGATTTTGCAGATATAGGAAGAAGAGAGAGCTGTGTCCCTGCAATCATGCATAGCATCTGTGCACCTTCTGCATTTAACAAAGTAAAGCAATGTCTCTCCTGCTGATCCTTTCCCCTTGAGAATTAGTAAGTATTGCCCAAACCTAAGGGACAAAATTCAGCGCATCATTATTCTAAATAAATTATTATTCTAAATCAACAATCTTCAACAATATAAGAGACTCTGCACTACACACAATAACTCTATTCCTACCAAATATCAGAATTCAGGAAACCTACTATAAGTGAGAGATCCAGGATGCTGGCTTTAGATTCAGTGGCTAATCTTTATTTTGTTTTCATAGGAAGAAGCAGCAAGGTAAGAGTGTACACCATGTACAAAATTTGGTACATTCCAGCAGAGTAGATGGCCAGAATAAGTGACAAGAAGCTCAGCAATCTGCTGTTCTGATAACTAGAGGGCTATTTGCACCGTGTAGAGATAACATCCATAAGGAACAGTGTCATTAACATCTTCTTGCAGGTTGGTTTAATGAGCTATTCGTTCTAATTATCAGAGACAGAAAAGTGTTGAGTAGCTACCAGCTTATGTTATTTCATGAAAGCTGTAAAACTATGACAGGCTTGTCATAACCCCCCCCCCAAAAAAAAAAAAATATTAGCAGAAACTCCAACAAACCCAAAGCAAACATTCAAGAGTCAACAATGACAGAATGCAGGTCCATAAAAGAACATGGACATCCAATACAGCTTCAGATGTTGTTCCATTAAGTAGCAAGCCTGAGATACAGGATAGGAGACAATTATTTTGTTGGGTACAGGAGGTGTCTGGACAGTCTGTTTCTTTTTAAAAAAAATCATTTTGCTCTAAAAATAATTGGCTTTCGCTCACTTGTTCTCTGTAAGGGATGTGAAGCCTGGCATTTCCCTCCTTCCTACAGTAAGAGCCTTATCATACCTTTGCTGAAGGTTCTCCAGTTTTTGAGAGCCCTTCACACAAGGATGATTGTCATTTTCGCAAACCACTCCTGCATTCCTGCTTGTACCTATTCCTTCTAGTCTCCATAGGATTTAGGAAGAGCATTAATATAGAGGAACTTCATGGTCCTCATGTCTTCCAAAATATCTCCTTCATATATTTTATTACTTGAGGACAACTATTTCCTTGATTAGATTCAAACTATGTCTCAGGATCTCCTGGTTCAAGGGCTTCTGACCTCTCAACAGAAATCTGCCAAAGGACATAATGCACGCCAGTTATATTACATTATTTTTGCCATTATATGAACACTTTTTTTCCCCAGTCATTTAATCTCTTTTTGATTCTAGCTTTGTTTAAGGATTTTAATATTTAATTCCTCATTTATTATTTGTGGATATTTTTATGTGATATAACTTTAAACTATGCAGTAGCCTAAAACTTGATTAATGTTTGAAAAAATAAATTTAATTCCTATCGCCCATACAGAGGTTGAAAGAGGGAGAGAGAGAGTATACAATATATATTACACACAGAGAGCGTCTGTGTGTATAACTTCACAATATAATTGCAAAGGGAAGTCCTGTTATAAAACCTGTGGATTTTAGCATGAAATTTAATGCTAGAACAAGTGCAGATCATGTGATTTACTGTTTGAATTCCTAAACTGCATCTGCAACAACAAGGCAATTCCAATCAACTCATTTTAAACTCCATTTGAGTTGTCCAATATACTCAAAATAGAATTTTCTCTTGCATTAGGAATAGAATTTTTAAAAGAAAATTTCACATCTTTTACTAGTTTACAAGAATTGAACACTGGAGCTTCTTTTTTTCAGTTATATTTATTAGGATGCTGGGAAGAATTCACTAGATTCTTAGTGAAGCTAGGCCTCTTATGTCATAAAACTGGAAGACCTAAAAAACCCCCAATAGATAAACACATCACCCCCTCCACGAAAATTATTGACACAAAGTAATTCCCCATCTCAATTGCTATCAGTCCTGTTGTACCCTCCATTCCAAAGTAATGTCTTCAACTTTCCTAAATGATAATAGATAGTAGGCCATTCTAGCCTCAGAATGGGGAGTGACAGTTCCAGAGGCTGTACAAATAGTTCATCTCAGTTTTGTCTATTTTCTTTTAAGACTTATAAAAATAAGTTATTGGATTGAAAGTTCTAACTGATTTATCCAAAAGTTCCATGGGATGATATTCCTTGCAGATTGTATATTTGAACTATGAAAAAATCTGTGGCCTTTATGTTTGAATTATACATCTTTTTTCTTTAGAAATTCTTTAGAAGTTATTATTTTCCCCATGGGAAAAGATGATGCAATCAATAAACAACAATGATTACGCTAGGATACTTGAGGCAGTATGAGTTGAAAACTATAGCAGTACACATAATGCTATAAACTACATCTCTTATCACCCTTAATCATACTGAAATGCTGCCACATGAAAAAGTAGTAGTAAAACAGTCTCAGAAGCAGCCTATATTGTGTCTTTCATCTTTCTACTTCTTTCCACTATATGTCTATTCTTCCTCCTTTTCTGACATTCTTGAGTAGGTCAATTAATTGTACTTTCATTGCAGGCACTTTACCAGTTTCTTTAAAACATGTTTATCAGTTTCTAAAAACCAAAGGCAAAACCAAAACAACAACAAAACAAAACAAAAACAACTTTGTTCTATCCTCTTCATTTTTGTTCATTTTTGTCCAAGATTCTTAAACATGTTCTTCTTACCCAATTCCTTCCTTATTTGTCAGCAAATAATTTTACTGACCAATTCCAATCACAATATGAAGAGGCTCATTCTACTGAATCAGCACTCAGGCTGTCAGTGATTTGTTGGTAGCTAAGGAAAATCACCATCCATCAGTATTAGTGCTCCTGGATTTGTCTGTGGCATTTGACATCCTTGCTCATAAAAATGCATTACCTTCTCCAAGTTCATTAGCACTGATGATATAACTGCTCATTGATTTCAGTCATGTATTTCTCATTGTACATTTTCAGTGAAGTGGGAAAATTTCCACCCTTCCACTTATCTGTGGGCATCCCTCAGGATTAGTTTTGGATCCACTCCCATCTACTTTGTACAGCCTGTGATTAGGCTCTTTGATTTCTTCCTTTCATTCTATCATATCATATCTATGGCAATGATATTCAGGTTTATTCCTCTGCTTTGGTCTTGGATGAAGCTGTATGATCTTCCCTGTCTAACTGCCTAACTAATATTTCCAGATGGATGAATTCTCATAATCATAAATTAAATTTAGAAAAGACTGAGCTTATTGTTTTTCATCCTAATCATTCTTCTTTCTCATCTTCCCATGTTTTGTTGAAGGCTTTCACGGCCGGAGTTCGATGGCTGTTGTGGGTCTTCCGGGCTGTGTGGCTGTGTTCTGGAAGTTGAAGACCCACAACAGCCATCTTCCCATGTTTCTTTACCACTGCAGGACCTCTAGTTATCGAAGTCTTCTGTGGTACATAATTTGGGAGTTCTTATCAATGGGAAGCTTACGCTATGTAAGAAATTGTCACAGTGTTTTAGCCTTTCAAGGATAAAGCTACAAGAACTTGTGATTTTCAAGTTATAAATATCCAGAAAATGAATATCTTATATCAGAAGCATCTAGGCATCTTAGTCCGTGCCTCGGATGTTTCCTTCCTGGATTATTGTAGTAGTAGGTTGGCACTACTACTGACTCTACTCTGCTTGACTCTACTTTTTGCCAACTAGGTCACAACCAGTGTGAATAGTTTGGAATAGATCTCTCCCAATACACCCCCATCTCCCAATACAACCCTGTCTCTCCTTTTCATCCCTCTCTGGTTTTTCAGGAATACTATCAGTTCACATACTGTTGTAAACCTTCCAGGTTTTGCCTAAAGGAATAGCCAATTATTTCAGTAACTCCATTACAGTTCAAGTACCTGTGTGATTGGCTCAGTCATGCAATCAAGGTCAATTAGTTTTTCCCTATGTTAAAATGGTGACCTCATGTTTTAGGGTTTTTTCCCCATTTAGCTCCTATTCTCTGGAATTGACCTTCCCTTAAATTATATCTGGAATCTGATCTCATGATGTTTAAAAGGGGCTTTAAAACACTTGTTTTCATATGACCTTTATGAAGCCAGAAAAATCTTCTTTCATTAATCACTATAGATTTATAATAAGGTTATGCTAGTTTTAGGAAATGTTTATGTTTTAACTATACTATATTAATAAATGCCTTACACTGATTATTATATTGCTTAATTATGATATTGGTTTATATTGTATATAATTTTGATTCACCTGCACTGTGCTGAGTTATAAGTGTGCACTAAATAAAGCTATTACTCCTACTCTTTCATGATGGAGCAAAACGTTTTTTAAAATGAACTGTAAACAACCAGATTTATTTATTCCAGGATTTGATCTTAATAAAATCAGCTAAAATTATTCATAAACCAACTAAAGCAACTTAAAGATAAGATTTTTCAGGTATAGAATGGGGTTATTTTAACACTGTTATTTAAAAAAAGTGATTAGGGCTAAATGGATCATGGGATATTTACAAGTTCTCTAATTATTTTTTATGAGAATTAAAGTGCTCAGAAGGATAAATGCCAATGTAAATGTTGTTGACATCAGTCAGAGGAACTTAAGGCAAAACAATTGTCCTGTATATATTTCTGCTCTAAAGAGTTTGCAGTCTAAATTTAGATTGGAAGGTAATAATCAAAGAAATGCATGAATAAGTCATTTTAGAAGATAACCTCCTCAGCATATGTCTTTGTGCTTATGCGAGTCTGCATTTCCATGTATTTAAGCTTCATTTTAATGGTGGATAAGGACTAAAGGACTGATCTAATTGCTTCACAGATTTGAAGAACAAGAAAGCAATGGTGCAACATTAATACCCAGGAAGGGATTACAAAGAAGATGATGCAAGATCACTAAAGATTAATAGACCCTGAAGTTAATACTCTATAAATATCAAAATGTAAAGATTCAGAATTAGCATTCTGGTTTTGACCTTGGAGAAAGAAATCCAAGAGCATTAAGCACTGGAACAGTCTCTCTGGGGCCAGACAATTTCAGCCTAAATCCGTCTTGTGAGGAAATGCAGTAAATTTAACTAGAATGGCTCACACCAGTAGACTTCATGATAATAGCAAAGGTGTCAGTGCTCTTCCAATTCTTTTCAGTAATTTCTATGTGCGTTAATAATTCTTTCTATTTAAAGAAAATAATGTGCAGATTATGCCTGACTAAATATTATTGATTTCAATGGCAAGTTCACGGGGTA
This sequence comes from Charina bottae, assembly GCA_023362775.1. NCBI lineage: Eukaryota > Metazoa > Chordata > Lepidosauria > Squamata > Charinaidae > Charina > Charina bottae. The sequence goes on along the minus strand of JALMGJ010000008.1, from coordinate 22,241,250 downwards.
AATTTCCAGTCACATTCCAATTCACAGTCATTCCAAGGGTTTCAAAAGAACCATCCCGAATTTATATAAAGACAACTCTGAGTTTCATTCTTTTTTTCCTCCTGTAACACATTTATCTTGAAAAAGCTAGATATAGATATCATCTTCTCATTAAAATCCAAAGAAGTAGCAGTGAAACAAGCTGTTCTTCTAATCATGTTCTGTGATATTTTGAAGACTTAATCGCTTTAGTGAATCCATTAACTTTTCTCTCAAATGTTTATAATTAAAATGCTTAAATGTATAAATCTTTATAATTATAAAAAAATCTAAGAAATGCAGAAGCTCCCATAAGAATGGTCAGGCTATTTATTTTTCTACCTTTGCATTGGGATACTTGGACTGACAGAGGGTCTCCAGTTCTCAGATTGATATCGACCCATTTCTACCAATGAGGCCAAAATGAATGACTGTACTTTCTCAATGAGCTGTAGAACATACCATTTAGAGATGTTGTTTAAGGTGCAAAGATTTTGCTTTTTAAGCCAGGAGGTTTGAACTTTGTGTCTGTATGAAAATGCTTAAGAGTAATTAGCACATGAATTGGCATTAAACATGAGCCTTGGTCAGAATCTTCCTACACATATGCATACGATGTACATTGTGTTATGGAACTATTGGCAGTCTTTTGTTTTTGTCTTCTCATTTATGCAGGCTTATGTAGCATATGGTCAGTTAACTTAATTGGCTAATCTTAAAACATTAAGCAGGGTCAAACTCCTTTGGTACTGGATGAGAGACCATTAGGAAATACTAAGGCTGTAGGCAAGATTAGGGAATAGAATAAATGGCAATGACAAAATATTTCTGTGTAGCTGCCAAATAAACTCTGTTAATCCCATGTTGACACTAGGAGTTGAGGTCAAGTCAAAAGAAATATTAGTGTTACATACAGATATGGTTTCTTGTTGCTTCATTATTAAATGATGATTGACACATTTGAAAGTGTCCTACTAAATAAAAAAGAAGACGCCTGCTAGATTACAATAAAGTGTTATCTAGTCTAACATTCTAAATCAACCACCACCCAACTAGATGTCTCTGGAATGACCATAAGGCCAAAAGGGATACCTCCACCCACCCTTTTTAAAAAAAACTAATTCTTAATCTGTTGAAAAACAAAGTATTTTCAAAATTTCTTTCAAAAATAGAAGAAAAAGTTGGAGAAATTATTATGGGTGGAATCTGGTGTTTTGCATTTATTTACACTGGAAGTAGTAATGTCCTGCCTTTTTTTGAGTAATAATGTCTACAGTTTGCTTGGCTTCCCACAATTCAACTTCAATTAAATCCCAAGAAAAGACCTCAGAAATGAATTTTTCCCATGAGTCTTTTCCATATTGGTAAGTGTGGACAGCCAGGGAGCCTTCAGAGTGATTGGGAGATGTCTAACAGGGAACAACAGTACTCTACCATCTCCAACAATAAAACCAGCTCAAAAACTCGATCAAGAGAATTCTTAACCTTCCCCTGTATAAGCAAATGCAGGCTATGAGCTCACATAATTTCAGTGAGCAGAGATGGAACAGTGGGTGTTGATATGAAAAGTGTATAAATCTTCCTTGTTCTACATGTTCCTGTCATGTTGTCTATGTACACAGCCATACACATGCTAGGAAAGAATAGTATAAATGTTAGAACTATGCAGCACTTTGGATTTGATCACATAAGGGTACTTTGTATAAACAGCAAGGCATCTTCTACAGTTTGATATATCAAGACTGGGGAACCAGTAGCAATGTTGATGGTGCTGAATCAAAACTCTCATCATTCCCCACTAATGGCCATTTCCTTACATGTTATTATGGCATAAACTTTAATGGACCAGAATCCACTCTACTTTTTGCATGAAGTATTAATTTTCAGTTAGTAGAAACATGTAAACATGAGTGTATTTTTTTTGTTAGCAAAATGTAGAAGAAATTGCTTTGTAAAGTATTTGTCTTTTTTCACTCTGATTTGGCACAACCTGTAACATTTCTTAGAGCTCTATATTCCATGTATATTGTTACCCATATTTTTACTTTTACTTTTTATAGATACTTCATAATTGTAAACCCTACAAAGAAACAGAACCATGTTAATAACAGAGATATACTATTCTATCAAATGTGTATATACTTTTGCTTTTAGAAAGTTCTAGCTTGTTAGTTTTATTTACAGATAATTATCAAAGATACAATTCACTCAATATACACAAGGTAAACAGGAAAGAGGGGGGGACAGAAATAAAAAGTGGTTAAACATTATTGGTTAATTAGAGATATAATTCGGTGTGCCGCTATTCTACTGTCCAACAGCAATTTCTATCTTCCAGGTATCAGCTAAACCACTAATCCTCTTACAACAAGCACAATTCAGAACTTGGTGACCTTTCTAGAGGTTATTGCTAGCAAATCAGCAAATAGGAAGATTACATTCTTCTCGTCCAGTCTGACCAAATAATTAGGAAGCAAAGGGTTTATTAAGTAAAGACGCAAGCTTGATCAAATGGACAGTTTAGTAGAATATAGGAAACAGATTTAGTTCCCTCTTGCTGTATATGTCGATGGTGGTTTCATTGTACTTTCAAAATAAGTAGCAAGAAAGCATAAGAAAGATCATGGTTTCCAAAACTATTAAAAAGGTTTTTTTTTTATAAAAAATAATATTTACAAAGTTATGTATATGTACATATATTAAAAAAACCTGCTTTCTACCTACCTGTCTTTCTTTGAACAGTAAGTTTTTATATTTTTATAACTCTGAAAGTAATATTTTATAGAAGCAATTGACTGGAGAGACACATGGGAAACCAAAAATAAGCAAACAAAAAACTACAAACACAGCCTAGTATAGTATTATTGCATTACATCTTCCTGCATTATTGATAACTCTCTATTTTGATTTGGACCTTAGAAGTGTGATACATCTTGGTTTGTTATTCTGAGTGGGTAGTACTGATAACTCAGGAGTTTCACTACAAAAGAAAGAAATGTTATTTGTATTAAGAAAGAATGCATATAATTTGGTAGTTCCACCTTCATGAAGATGAAGTGTACATTAAATTATGTATTAAATTTTTATCTACAGTATAATAATATTCAATCATAATACTGATCATATTTAGAGTCTACTTTTAGAGATGGAGTAGAATGCAGAGGAACTAGAGATCAGATTGCCAACATTCGCTGGATCATGAAAAAAGCAAGAGAGTTCCAGAAAAACATCTACTTCTGCTTCATTGACTACGCTAAAGCCTTTGACTGTGTGGATCACAACAAACTGTGGCAAAGTCTTAAAGAGATGGGAGTACCAGACCACCTTAACTGTCTCCTGACAAACCTGTATGCAGGTCAAGAAGCAACAGTTAGAACCGGACATGGAACAACCGACTGGTTCAAAATTGGGAAAGGGGTATGACAAGTCTGTATATTATCATGCTGCTTATTTAACTTATATGCAGAGTACATCATGAGAAATGCCGGGCTGGATGAATCACAAGCCAGAGTTAAGATTGCCGGAAGAAATATCAACAACCTCAGATATGCAGACGATACCACCCTAATGGCAGAAAGTGAAGAGGAACTAAAGAGCCTCTTGATGAGGGTGAAAGAGGAGAGTGCAAAAGCTGGCTTGAAACTCAACATTAAAAACACTAAGATCATGGCACCTGGTCCCATCACTTCCTGGCAAGTAAAAGGGGAAGAAATGAAAGCAGTGACAGATTTTATTTTCTTGGGCTCCAAAATCACCACAGACAGTGACTGCAGCCATGAAATTAAAAGACACTTGCTCCTTGGGAGGAAAGCTATGGCACACCTAGACAGCATATTAAAAAGCAGAGACATCACCTTGCCAACAAAGGTCTGTATAATTAAAGCTATGGTTTTCCCAGTAGTGATGTATGGCTGTGAGAGTTGAAGGAAGGCTGAGTGCCAAGGAATTGATGCTTTTGAACTGTGGTGCTGGAGAAGACTCTTAAGAGTCCCTTGGACTGCAAGTAGGTCAAATCAGTCAATCCTAAAGGAAATCAACCCTGACTGCTCATTGGAAGGACAGATACTAAAGCTGAAGCTCAAATACTTTGGCCACCTAATGTGAAGAGAGGACTCACTGGAAAAGACCCTGATGCTGAGAAAGATTGAAGGCAAAAGGAGAAGGGGACGGCAGAGGATGAGACAGTGAGATAGCATCACCGATGTAATGAACATGAATTTGAGTAAACTCCGGGAGACAGTGGAGGACAGGAAGGACAGGCGTGCTATGATCCATAGGGTCATGAACAGTCGGACATGACTTAACGACTGAACAACAACAACAAAAAGAATGCAGGCAATACTGTATGTCTGGCTTTTTCTACAGCTCACTATATTCATACAATAACACTATGAGTTGGGTTATTATGACTAGCCAATAGCTAATAATTATCATGGTTAATGAAGGATAGAAACCTGGGTCCCCCCAGTTCTAGATGAACATTGAAACAGTCAAGAAAGTAATTTATCATACATTAATCAACCACACATTTAAAGTCCAATTCACATTTAAGAGTAATCTCTTTGTAATTTGGCATGTGAGTAATCAATTGTAATACGATTGTTCTCATTGCCAAATGCAGTAATGCTTGAAATAGGAAATTCTTGTAACAGGAGATAAGTGATCATATCTCTGCTTGTGTGCACAAATTCAGGATTTTTTAAAAAGTGTTGGCAGTGGTATTGGCACAGCAGCAGCATCTTGGTTGCCACAAACATCTCAGTTAGTTATTAATTTGTCCTCAATAGATGAATTTATTGTCTGTGTATATATACTGTATCCTGAATATCAGCACATGTGCTGAAAGCAAGATCATGGCTCTCAAAACCATTTGAAAGTTTAAACTTCTGGCCAAACTTTTAAGAGGAGCCTTGGGAAAAATATGCCTATTTTCAAGGAAATAGGACGTTTTTCTGGGGCCTGTTGACAGACAATCATGACTTTTCTTTCTCTTGCATAATGAGTTTCTATTTTGTCCAGAGAGACAGTACTTCACAACATAATGTACAGACTTTAGGCATTCTGGAAAAATGGAAATAATAGGGTCTCTAAATCATAGGAATGGTCCACCCATTTTATCCCTGAGAATGGAGCTATGAAATTCTGAATAACTGTTTTAGTTTAGTAATAAAATAATGTTTATGTATGTACAATTCATAGTTTCTGCTGCATGCATGAACAGTGGCAGAGATACAGTATTCACTTACAGATATTTATATTTCAGGATAAGTTACTTGAAGAATACTCAAGTTTCAGGTAACTAAAAATATTATGTCTTGACACCAGTATTTTAGCTTGCCTCCAAGATAGTTTGAATGAGCTTTAGGTTTCCCCTAATTGGCTAGAAATACAGCAAAACTCGATAATTTATCCATCAAAGCATAGGAATAAGGTTGAGTGATAGTAACATGACTGTGTGCAGGAATAAAAATAGGGTTAATGGAATAAGACTTCCTTTTTATATAATATGCAATGGAATGCATCACACTATTTCTTTGCCTTTGTGTTTAAATTTTTTTATTTCATGTTTTTTATTCTAGCAGCAATCATCAGAAAACAAAAATAATATCCATAAGCTTTGATTATGACCGATAACTTTCAATCTTCTTGGTGCCAGGCAATACACGCCAAACTGCAATTATACGGCTTTTCAGGGGCAGCCATCATCTTGTTGGGCTATGAACATGCACTAGCTGATCTCAAACAACGGGCCATCGATTTAGAGCTACAATCCAATTTATCAGTTTTACCTATAAACATTTTTTTGGGCCACTCTGCACATCTTCTCCAACCAGCTAGATATATTAGCTGCATAATGATTCCAAAATTTAGAAGGGCCTTATCCTTGGCTAGATTCAATGCCCTTCCAACAGCTGTTATTGAAGGGAGATATCGAAATATCCCTTTTGATCAAAGACTGTGCCCATGTGGCAGAGGAGTAATTGAAACAATGGGACACGTCATTTTATATTGTCCTCTCTATGCAGATAAGGGTAAAGGTTCCCCCCACACATTTGTGCAGTCGTGTCCGACTCTAGGGGCCGGTGCTCATCTCCGCTTGTTAGCCGAAGAGCCAGCGTTGTCCGAAGATGCTTCCACGGTCATGTGGCCGGCATGACGCATGCGGAACGCTGTTACCATCCCACCGAAGTGGTACCTATTCATCTACTTGCATTTGCATGCTTTCGAATTGCTAGGTTGGCAAGAGCTGGGGCGAGTGCAGGAGCTCACTCCGCACGCAGGGCTAGGGATTCGAACCTCCGAACTTGTGATCTTCCGATCGACAAGCCTGGCGTCTTACCCGCTGAGCCACCACGCCCCTTCTATGCAGATGCTCGCCAGGAATTATTATCTCAATTTTTTACCAAATATCCAGGTCGTTTGGATTCTTTTTACCTCAAGCTGTTTTTATCAGACCAATCTGATTTTACTTTATTGACCACAGCTAAATATTGCTCTATAATCTGTACAGCATGCCACAATATCTCCTCTAATTTTTCTTAGATTTTTTTTGAATTTTAAGAGTTTTTTCTTTTATTCTAATCAGTTGTGAATCTTCTGTTTTGTTTGCTGGTCTAAATTGATTTGATTTGATAATATAAGTTAGCATAGCTTTACATTCTTGTTGTGTTATACAAATTCTAGTATTACTTATGCCCTTTTATAGCTATTTGCCCTAGTTATTTATAGTATATAGAATATTCATTGTAAAATTAATTGTAATTTTACAGGATTTTTTTTCTTTTTAATACCTGTACTCTGTAATTTTACCTTAATAATTTTATCTTTATCTTATTTTATGCTATCAATATGACTTTTTATTTTATTTCTATTTTAGCGTAATTGTTATGTTACTAGTTGTATGCTGGTCAATGACCGAAATAAAAATTTATTGATAGATTGATAATATCCATAAGGAATAATATCCATAAGAAATCTTCCTGCATGTTTTTCACTCAGAGAGTTAGGGTGTAGTATAATTCTGGGCCAAGATTACAAGGAATCAATAAAGATTTCATACTATAGTTTTATACAAATTTACTCAAAGAGCTTACTTCTGAGATAGCATAAAATCAAGCATTAGCAAGTGAATAAAAGCTCTCTGAGTAAGATGGGTGGTGAATAAATTTGACAAATAAATAAACAAACAAACAAACAAATAAAGCATATTCTTTAAGCTGACATATCCACAGTAAAAACAGGGGATACACTTGAGAAGTATTGCTCTGGTCATATTAGGATCAAGTTTAGAAATCTAATGATAGGAAAGAATCCTGTATTTTCCTTAAAACAAAGTAAGATAACATCACTGGGTTTTTTTAGCTAAAGGTAGCAAACAATACTCAAAAATATTGTTCCATGTTAGGTTACAGGAATTGTAAGTATTTTAGAAGAGTTTGTCTCACTACTATCTGAAATACAGGATCTTCTTGGTTGCTATTCCATGCTCTGAAATTCCTTGACGAGAGAACATTACATCTCTGAAGAATGTCTCATTCTTATTAAGATATTATTCTTCAGGTAATCAAAATGTTTCTTCCTAATTTTGTAAGCCTTTCAGGGCAAAATGGGAGGATAATTTTAATTATCTGGGAGATCTGGTCTGTATTTTAGACATGTATTTAACTATGTAGTTATATTGCTGTTACTCCTATTTCCTTCATCTGTCTCTCTTTATTTTCTCTTTCTCTTTCTCTTTCTCTTTCTCTTTCTCTTTCTCTTTCTCTTTCTCTTTCTCTTTCTCTCTGTGTGTGCACTATATGCTATATATTATATACTGTAGTGACATCCTATTACTATATGGCACAATATACCCAAGTGCCTTCTGTAAAAAAAAACAAAAAACTGTTTACCCAAAAAATGAACTGTGATGAATTTAAGCAAACTTGCTTTGGCAGAACATTTTTCAGCCATTAGATATACATGTGTTCCATTAATATATTTCCCTTTTTTGCTATCAAGTATTAAAATAGAAATTGCAAATCTCTTTGTGAATATGTGGGAGGGGAATTACTTCTCATTGCTGAGACCATATGTTATAAGAAACAAAATGAGTACTGAGAAGGATTTCTTTTTACCTTGCATACCAATAGATAATGTCTTTAGACAATAAAGCTCAATTCCTTGTCATCCTGATTTTTTTTCCCCCACAAGCCTTCTTTTAGCTCTGGGAAGACATTAAGGCAGCCTGTGTATATGAGAAATAAAATATTGATGCTGACAATACCAGTTTAAGCAGATGTTCTGCAGATGCCAAGGAAGATTTAGAATATGCTCTAGACAAGCACTGTGAAAATTATTCTCTAACAGATGAATAAGAATCAGTGCAAAACATACTGTCATACGCCCTGTATCTCTGTGTAAAACTAATTGAAAACCGTATGCCCATTGTATTAACTTGCCAGGAAACTAGTCTAGCATGCTGTGAATGTACGTATGTGTGTGAGAAGCACACAAGCACACTCACACACATACACAGATAATTTCTTAAATATATTCTACACCAAAATAAAACTTTTTTTGCAAAACTCTGTTAATTTTAGTTATGGAACAATAGAGTTCTTTGCTTTTTTCTTTCCTTTCCCCTCCAGAGAAAACAATAAGAAAGTTTTAAGTGAAACCACTTCACTCCATCCTATTTCTTCTGAAGTACTTCTCTGTTCCTAAATAATGCATGAGACATGCCATCAAACTCATGGAGAAGGGAAATATATATATAACAGTGATATTTGGAAAACATTTTAGAGCAAACTGATAGGAACGCAGATATTTGCTGTCATCTGAGACTCTAGATTGCTCAGTTAAACAGATGGATATTGCATGAAATTAAAATAACATTACTTTCCTTCTATAGGTCAACCTGGAAGAAATCCAGGCAATCTGCTCTCAGAGAAACAGAGGAAGTTTAGTAGGAACAGCTACTGTGGTTTAGAAAGTAGGATGCATTGCTGTCCAGCTCAGTTTCACTGGTTTTGATATACTGTATTTTAAAAGGCCAATCATATCTTACATATGAGTTTTCGCCAATTCAGTTAGAACAAATACTGAGAAAAGTCTTCTTGATTCAGTTGGGCATTTTCTTCAGTAAACAAACTATTTTGTCTTGAGAGCTCTCATTTCCTGTATAATCTAGTAGTAGGATGAGATTTGCAAAAATACAGGGCACAGGGTTTTCATCAAGTGCTTATTCACAGCTATGTGGCAAAAAGAGTTGGTAAGTGAAGTCAATGTGAACTATAAGTCAAAGACAAATAGGTCATAGTCTTAGTTACAGTTTCTTAGATCATGCATGTATATGTGAGTGGGCAAGAAACAGAGTGCACAAGAGTTGAGATCCAAGTGCCAAGAGTTAATTTTTAAAGTTCAAGGTTAAAGTTCAAGGTGCAATGAGAACTGGTCATGCAGACTTGACAGTGATCAACATTGCTTCCAGTATTAAGGAGTTCTCTAATAAAGTACTTGATACTAAAGACTGAAACCTTCTCACTTCAGCTATTCTAAATGTGGAACCATTGAAGCACATTGAAATACTCCGAAGTATAGTTTTATTCCAAAGGTGCTCTCTCTGTAACTATGCACTTCAGACTCTCTTAGCCTTCTGATACTCAACCCATTGGTATGAGTTTTCTGATAAGATTGGCAGATATTTAGTGAGTCTGGATGAGACTGGAAATTTATGGGGATTGATTACAGGCTGGCCTTTCTGCTAGGGCTTACAGTATGTGCTACCAAGAACTTGGAAGAATCAACTGATCCATCTTCCTCAGATGATGTCATGACAGCTCATATTGCATGTTATTGTCCTTTGAGAAATGTAATTCATAGCACAAGTTGGAGTAGAGACGTTTTCACACATCCCCACCAAGTACACACAACTCAAAATGGCAGGAAATGGCCATGTGGCAATGGATGTTGTCTAGATGGCTCAAAAACCCAAAACTATTTTTTTAAAGACAGCAGTATCACACTGAGAGATGGAAATCACTTCCAGTGCTATTTTTTTAATACAGTGACTCAAACATATTGAAACAAATTTTATTATTCCCTTTCTATACTAAAAGTTTTAGTCATACACTTACACATATATTATGAACCCAAACATCAGAGGTAAATTCCAGGCAAAAATGGGTATGATCAAAAATAAAGATGGCAAGGACCTAACAGAAGCAGAAGAGATCAAGAAAAGGTGGCAAGAATATACGGAAGATCTGTATAGGAAGGATAAACTGGAAGATCTGCTGCACGGTCCAGCGGAGGCTCTGACTGCTGCCTGGAATAGAGAGGCGGCTGGGGCCTTGGACAGGATCGAGCCTGTGCAGCCTCTCTTGTCCAGTCAAACCCGACACTCCCCCTGGTTTATGGAGGAGTTGAGGGTTTTGAAGAGGATTAAGAGACGCCTAGAGCACCGCTGGAGGAAAACAATGACTGAATCCGACCGAACACAATCTAAAGCCGCTATTAAGGCCTACCTTGTGGCGGTAAGAGTGGCGAAACGTCAATATTTCTCCGCTCTTATTGCATCCACAGAATGCCGCCAGATGGCCCTGTTTAAGATTACCCAATCCCTTTTGGGGAAAGGGGAGTCGGAAATCCATCTGCAGGGCCGTGCTGAGGAATTTTCGGAGAATCTGCAGGATAAAATCGCTCGGATTCGCTCCATGTTGGATGCCGAGCGTGAGTCAGAGTCTGGAGAGATACCCAGGGAACGTACTTACTTTGTTATCTGGGAACAGTTTGATCCTGTTGGACCTGAGGAAGTGGACAGAGTTCTCTGGACTGTGAATGCCACCACCTTGCAATTAGATCCATGCCCCTCCTGGCTGGTGAAAGCAACTCGGGAGGGGACTTGTAGTTGGGTCCAAGCGATGGTGAATGCATCCTTGGGAGATGGGGTGTTCCCGGCGGCTTTTAAGGAGGCGCTGGTTTGCCCCCTTCTCAAGAAGCCATCGCTGCACCCTACTATACTGGATAATTTTCGTCCAGTCTCCCACCTTCCCTTTTTGGGAAAGGTGGTTGAGAAGGTGGTGGCGTTGCAGCTCCAGAGGATTCTGGATGAAACGGATTATCTGGACCCCTTTCAGTCAGGTTTCAGGCCGGGTTACGGGACGGAAACTGCATTGGTCGTGCTTATGGATGATCTCTGGCGGGAGCGAGATGGAGGCAGTGCAACCATTCTCGCTCTTCTTGACCTCTCAGCGGCATTTGATACCATCGACCACGGTATCCTTCTGGAACGGCTTAGGGAGTTGGGGGTGGGCGGCGTGGTTTTACGCTGGTTCACCTCCTTCCTCCGAGGCCGGGCCCAGTTAGTGTTAATTGGGACCAAGAGATCCAGTCAGCGGGCCCTTCTTTGTGGGGTCCCACAGGGCTCGGTACTCTCTCCGCTCCTTTTTAACATCTACACGAAACCACTGGGAGAGATCATCCAACATCACGGGGTGAGGTATCATCAATATGCCGATGATACCCAGTTGTATATATCCATCCCGGGTGAAGTAAGTGATGCAGTGACCGTCCTGTCCAAGTGCCTGGGGGCTGTAGGGGCTTGAATGGGGAAAAACAGGCTTCAGATGAACCCTAGTAAGACAGAGTGGCTGTGGATTAATGGCTCCTTGGCTTCTGGGATATTATCATCTTTAACTCTGGATGGGGTTGCACTACCCCAGACAGACCAGGTGCGTAACTTGGGAGTCCTCTTGGACTCACGACTCCTGCTTGAAGAGCAGGTGGCAGTCGTGGCCAGGAGGGCTTTTGCCCAACTTTGTGTTGTGCGCCAGTTGCGCCCCTTCCTGGAACAAGAGGCCCTTCGAACAGTCACTCATGCCCTGGTTATCTCCCACATAGACTACTGTAATGCGCTCTACATGGGGCTACCCTTGAAGAATATCCAGAAGCTACAACTGATCCAGAATGCAGCCGCGCGGACAGTTTTGGGTGTCCCAAGGAGGACACACATAACACCTTTGCTACGCGAGCTGCATTGGGTACCAGTGTCCCGTCCCACCCGGGCATGCAGAGAGGGCATGCTACGGACCCCATCGGTTAAGGAGTTCCACCTAGCAGGGTCTCAGAAGCGTGCTTTCTCTGCTGTTGCCTCTGCCCTTTGGAATATTCTGCCCCCGGAGATCAGATGGTCCCCCTCACTCCTGGACTTCCGAAAAAGACTCAAAACCTGGTTTTGTCAGTATACTTGGGGTCAGAAGGAGATTGGAGATACCTGGAGATGGCTAGCACCTAAGATTATCTCTGAGGTGCCCTTTTTTTTAGAAACTTAAGAATATTCTGCCATTTGATCATTCATTATTATGTAGTTTATTTTATTTATAAATGTATATTAATGATTTTAATTCTGTTGTAAACCGCCCAGAGTCCCCTTGGGGATTTTGGGCAGTGATAAATCAAATAAATAAATAAATAAATAAATAAATAAATAAATAAATAAATAAATCGGAGATAGCTTTGACGGTGTGGTCAGTGAGATAGAGCCAGACATCCTGAAGAGTGAAGTTGAATGGGCCTTAAGAATCCCCATACCAAAAAAGGGAAACACTAAAGAATGTGCAAACTATTGAACAGTGGCACTTATTTCACATGCCAGTAAGGGAATGCTCAAGAACTTGCAAGGTAGACTCCAGCAATTCATGGAGAGAGAATTGCCAGAAGTACAAGCTGGGTTTAGAAAAGACAGAGGAACTAGAGACCAAATTGCCAATATCTGCTGGAGAATGGAGAAAGCCAGGGAGTTTCAGAAAAACATCTATTTTTGTTTTATTGACTATTCTAAAGCCTTTGACTGTGTGGATCATAACAAATTGTGGCAAGTTCTTGGTGGTATGGGGATACCAAGTCATCTTGTCTGCCTCCTGAGGAATCTGTATAATGACCAAGGAGCAATGGTAAGAACAGACCACGGAACAACGGACTGGTTTAAGATTGGGAAAGGAGTTCAGCAGGGTTGTATACTCTCACCCTACCTATTCAACCTGTATGCAGAATGCATCATGCGACATGCTGGGCTTGATGTATACAAGGCTGGAGTTAAAATCGCTGGAAGAAACATTAACAATCTCAGATATGCAGATGATACCACTTTGATGGCTGAAAGAGAGGAGGAGCTGAGGAGCCTTATGACGAAGGTGAAAGAAGAAAGTGCAAAACCTGGGTTGCAATTAAACCTCAAAAAAACCAAGATTATGGCAACCAGCTTGACTGCAAACAGAGGGAGAAAAAGTGGAGGCAGTGACAGACTTTGTATTTGTAGGCACAAAGATTACTGCAGACGCTGACTGCAGCCAGGGAATCAGAAGACGTCTACTTCTTGGGAGGAGAGCAATGACAAATCTTGATAAAATAGTTAAGAGCAGAGACATCACGCTGACGACAAAGGTCCACATAGTTAAAACAATGGTATTCCCCATAGTAACCTATGGCTGCAAGAGCTGCACCATAAGGAAGGCTGAGTGAAGGAAGATAGATGCTTTTGAACTGTGGTGTTGGAGGAAAATTCTGAGAGTGCCTTGGACTGCAAGAAGATCAAACCAGTCCATACGCCAGGAAATAAAGCCAGACTGCTCACTTGAGGGAATGATATTAAAGGCAAAACTGAAATACTTTGGGCTCATAATGGGAAGACAGGATACCCTGGAGAAGATGCTGATGCTTGGGAAAGTGGAATGCAAAAGGAAGAGGGGCTGATCAAGGGCAAGATGGATGGATGGATATTCTGGAGGTGACGTACTCGACCGTGGGGGAGCTGGGGATGGTGATGGCTTTCAGGAAGCTCTGGCTTGGGCTGGCCCATGAAGTCATGAAGAGTTGGAAGCGACTGAACGAATAAATAACAAATAAGAAAGTGTTGTTTTAAAGAGTTGAAACCAGGTACTACAGTCACACCAGATTATTTTCAGAGTGCTGCACAATCTAATACAGAGCTTTCCAAACTGTGTGTCGCGACACAAAAGTGTGTCGCCACACACAGCGTGGTGTGTCGCCACACCACCCGGAAGCAGCGGTGCGCGCGTGCACGGCGGCCGCCATGCACGCGCCCGCCGCCGCATGCCCCCCGCGCTGCCGCACGCCCCTCCCGCGCTGCCGCCGTGCGCACGCGCGCCACCGCATGCCCCCCCGCGCTGCCGCCGTGCGCACGCGCACCGCGGCACGCCCCCCCGCGCTGCCACCGTGCGCGTGCCGCCGCACGCCCCCCCCGTGCCGCCGCCATGCGCTCGCGCACCGCCGCACGCCCCCCCCTGCCATTGCCGTGCGCACGCGTGTCGCCGCCGCTGCTGCCGCCGCCGGGTGTGTCGCCAGCAGCGGCACTTTGGAAAGCCCTGATCTAATAAATACTTCTACACACAGCTGGGAAATTGTTTAATGATGAAAACACTGAATGTTTTTACATGTGAGAAGAGAGCACAAAGTAAAACATATAGCAAAATTGTGCTATAGGCTCCAGTTAGAGCAGGTTGTCATGATTCCACCTAAAGTGGCATTTGTAAACTAAATGTTCTCTTCTTCCTTCCTACCATACTAGCATTAGTAACTTCATGGTGAAATATGCTTCATATTTTTTTTTAATTCTGGCATTACTCTATTGTGTACAATCCATGTTGTAGCCTAAAAACCACCTTGAGTTTGAGAGTTGATTTCAGCACTGGTTTCCCAAGCAGGGTCTTCTTCATTTCAAATCTGCTGCTAAATCTCCCACCAGCAGAAGGTCTCTAAGGGGCAATTTCCCTCCCTTCAGGGTATCCAACAAGAAGAAATAACCCGTCTAGTTCTGAATTTTTTACAGCTCTTACTTATATCATTAGGAAACAATATACAGACAGCTTCCTGTGGAAAATGGCTGACTGAACAACTTTGCCTGTGAGCTCCATGGGAAGAGCTGGCAGTGTGGTAGTTTTTTTGGGGGCACAGACAGGTTTTTCTGTAGCCCCAAGTTTTTTTCCGGATTAAGGAAAATGCTGAGAATCGACCCATTTGTCGACTTTCACTTCCGGGTGTTGGGCTGAGCAGAGCGACGAACCGAGGCTCCGAGCCTCGTTTCCACGGTTTTCAAGCAGCGGCGATTAAAAAGAAGAAAATCGCCGAAAATTCACCCTCGGAGAGAGGGTGAGCAGAAGATCTACCACAAGGGTCGCCAGATTTGCCGCTCTCTGCAGACCCCCGTATTTCCACCACGGGGGAAGGCAGATTGAAGCGGCGAAAGGTGGCTGGGACTGTCAAAAAGCTCTGTGGAAGCCGCGAATCTGAATAAGATAAGTAGCTCCTCACCCAACCTTTTAGATGCACTTTTTAGTTTTTTAAACTTTAATTGCCTTATTAAGCTAGATTTATCTCTGGACTTGTTAAATAATTGCTAGTGGTCGTTTTCTCTTTCCTGTCAAAGACTGTCAAAAGGTGGGAAGGAAAAGCTAATTGACTTTGCCATAAATGAAAGTGATTTGCCTTTTACTTTTACTTGGATTTAAATTTTCTACTTATTGACTATTGTATACATTTTTATTCTGGAAATATTTTATTTGGATTTTGTTTTTACATGGAATAATTAATACTCTGCCTCTTATTCTTTTTTGGTGATTATTGTTGGGGGGATTTTTTTTTTCATTTTACAAGCCTTGCTTTAAATCTTTATGCTCTGTTTGAACTTATTATATAGAATTGGACTTTTTAATATGTAACCTGAGAGAAGAAGTGATTTGGATTATTATTGCTTTTTCTTTTCTTTTTATATATTGCAAATAATTTTATTACAACTCTTTTTTACTTCAGTTACTTTCGGTTGGATTGAAGAGTTACGAGTGGACATGAGAAACTTTGGAACTGTTTACTTTCTCTAGGACTGTTTTGACTATAGTAGGGGGGGGAAAGCTGCCATCTGTTGCTTTACTTTTTGCTTTTCAGATTACATAGACTTATTTACCTAATGGATTACAAATGAACTTTGAAGACAACTATTTTTAAAGGACTGTTTTTACTTTTTGGAATTTTTTAAGTTCTCCCCCTTTTTTTCTATAAATATTTCCTCTTTTATTTTTGTATTTTTTATTTTTTCTCTACCCCCTCCCTTTTTTTCCCTTTCTCCTCTTTTTTTTCCTCTCTTACAGGAAAGTACCTACACCATGGCATCTGTGGTATTGAGAAAGAGAGATAAAGAAAAAGAAAAAGAGACTGGAAGAGCATCTACTGAACCTGCAACACCTGCATCATCAATGGAAATACCACTATCAGAAATGAAAAAAATACTTGAAGCAATTGCAGCATTAAACAAGAAAGTGGAAGACTCATCGGCCAATTTGGGTCAACAAAATAAACAGATGGAATAACAAATTGCATCTTTAGATAAGAAGATGGATAAGAAGATGGAAGATATGAAAAAAGAAATTATCCAGGACATAAAATATGAATTTAAAAAGGAAATACAAACTGTTAAGGAAGTTGTGAACTCTCTGTCAGGTGAACTTAAAGATATGCAAGGTCAGATACAAAATTTAGAGACTAAATCAGAATATGCTACTAAAGAAATTGAACATAATTTGGATATTACAGCATTAGCAGAGATGAGAGAGAAGGAACATATGTTGAGATTGAGAGCAGTTCCTGAGCAAGCAAATGAAGATGTAAGAGAAAGGATTATTTCTGTATTGGCAAAATTTTTAGAGATAAAAGAACAAGACTTAAATTTGGAAATAGATAAAATCTTTAGAGTGAATTCACATTATGCTAGAGAAAATAAAGTTCCTAGAGACATATTGATATATTTTGTGAGAAAAGAGGTAAAAGAACAAATTTTGAAGAAACATTACAATAAAAGATTAAATATAGAAGGAAAAGAAATAATTATATTAAAAGAAATACCTTTGAGAATATTAAGGAAAAGAAGAGATTACTCCTTCCTTACAGACAAATTAAAACAACACAATATCCCACTTAGATGGGAGAAATTAGAAGGTGTATCGTTTATGTTCAAAGGGCAGAGGTTCGGAATAACTTCCATTTTAAAAGCAAAAGCATCTTTAGAAAAATTCAAGACAGAAATGGGTGTGATATCTGGAGACTTGGAAGAAGAAGGAGCGTCATCTAAAGATAAAAAGAGGAATGAAGACTTATCCGAGATGGGAGCTGCAGGTCTGGACTTGAAAAAGGGATTTTAACTATCAAAAGAATTATGGAATATAAATGTTTGACATGGAATATTAATGGAACTAATGCTCCACAGAGAAGAAGAAAGATTTTTCATTTCTTGAAAAAATTGAAATTGGACATAAATTGCTTACAAGAGACTCTTATTTGCAAAAAAGACACTAAATATCTGATTCAAAAACAATTTGGAGAAGAATTTATTTCGGCTGGAAATAAAAAAACGAAAGGTGTAGTTTTGTATATACAACCAAAGTTAAACCCAAAATTGATATTAACTGATGACGAAGGATGTTACGTTGCAGTTGAAATTAATATACAAGGAACTAAAACATTGGTTATTGGACTTTATGCACCAAATATGGACAAAGGAGTATTTTATAAAAATTTGATGGACAACCTTTTGGATCAAACATGAAAATTGGTGTTTTATGGGTGATTGGAATGGAGTAATTTACCCTAAGATGGATATACAATCACAAAAAGAAGTGAAGAGTACAAAGGGAAAATTGCCACAAACATTTTTTGACTTAAAAGAGATGTTGGACTTACAAGATATATGGAGACTTATGAATGGGACTTCTAGAGAATATACGTACTATTCAGAAAGATTTAAATCACATTCCAGAATAGATATGATTTTGATATCTAAAAGTCTAATGATGGACATTAGCAAAGTTGAAATATTACCCAAGACTCTTTCAGATCATAATCCAGTAATGTTGACTATTAAAGGAAAATGGAATGTATTTAGATGGAGATTAAATGAGTCAATATTTCAGAAAAATGATATAGTTGAGACATGCAAAAAAAAGTTAAGGGAATATTTCCAATTGAATTCAAACAAAGGTACCAATACTCAGATTGTATGGGATGCCAGCAAAGCATATATGAGGGGTTATTTTATCCAATATAATGCGCAAATGAGGAAAAAGAAACAAGAGAGAATTCAACTGATTTTAGATGAAATAAAAAGTAAAGATATATGTTTAAGAGATAAGCCAATGGACGATACTTTGTTTACTCAAATTAAATTTTTACAGAAACAGATATCGATGATATTAACACAAGAGATAGAGACTCAAATGAAATTTACAAACCAAAAATATTTTGAACATGCTAATAAACCAGGTAGATGGTTGGCTTATAAATTACGGAAACAAAGACAAAAAAAAAACTAATTTCTAATATACAACATGAAGGAAAAGTTATGGTGAATAATATAGATATACAAGAAGCTTTTTATGATTATTATTCAAAATTATATAAAAAACAAGAAGTTAACTTAATGGACATTGATGAATATTTGAGTAAACAGAAATTAACTGTTCTTGATGACCAACAAAGATTAATGCTTAATAATCCTATAACAACAGAGGAAATGGTAAAGGCTTTCAAGAAAATTAGTAGTAGAAAAGCACCAGGACCGGATGGCCTGTCAGCAGCTTATTATAAATGTTTCGAGGATGAATTATGTTTACCTTTACAGAAGACTATGAATTCGATTTTGGAAACAGGAATAATGCCAGAGACTTGGAAAGAAGCATATATAACATTGATCCCTAAAGAACAACAAGATTTGATTTAACTAAGAATTATTGACCAATATCTTTATTGAATAATGACTATAAGATTTTTACAACTATACTGGCAGAATGAAAAACATTCTTAAAAACTTTGGCTGTTGTGGCTGTTGTGGCTGTTGTGGGTCTTCCGGGCTGTGTGGCCGTGTTCTGGAAGTTGTGGTTCCTAACGTTTCGCCAGCATCTGTGGCCAGCATCTTCAGAGGGCAGGAGCACAGATAGAAGCAAAATCTCTGTGCCCAGGTAGAGTGGCAATGTTCTATTTATAGAGCTAAATTATAGGAGATTAGGTGGGGTTTTTTGTTGTGTTGAAATGTTAACGAGTGGCTGATGAGCGTGATTAGCATGTTCATTGTGAGAAGTATTCCCATGACCTGGTGGTTGGACTGAGTTCGTTGACCTTTTGCAGGCTGTGTTTTTCAGGACTGGTAGCCAGGTTTTGCTAATTTTTAAACTTTCTTCTTTTTTTTTTCTTTTTTATTGTAACTGTGCTGGTGTTTGTGAATTTCAATGGCTTCTCTGTATAATCTGGTGTAGTGGCTTTTGGTGTTGTCCAGTATTTCTGTGTTTTCAAATAGGATTTTGTGTCCTGTTTGCTTGAGAGCATGTTCAGCTACTGAAGATTTTTCCGGTTGCTGTAGTCTGCAGTGTCTTTCATGTTCTTTTATCCTGGTGTGAATGCTTCGTTTTGTGGTTCCGATGTATACTTGTCCGCAGCTGCATGGTATGGGGTATACTCCTGCAGCGGTGCGGGGGTCCCTTTTGTCTTTAGCTGATTTTAGCATTTGTTGTATTTTTCTGGTGGGTCTGAAGACTGTTTGAAAGTTGTGTTTTTCCATCAGTTTTCCCATGCGGTCAGTGACTCCTTTGATGTAGGGCAGGAATACTTTGTTTGTGTGGGGCTGTTTTTCTTCAGTTGGATGTTGTTTTCTTGGTTTGATGGCTCTTTTTATTTCATTCTTGGAATAGCCATTCGCCTGTAGGACCCAATTCAGGTGGTTAAGTTCATTGTTGAGAAATTGGGTTTCACAGTTTCGATTAGCACGATCCACCAAGGTTTTGATCATGCCTCTCTTTTGTCGTGGGTGGTGATTGGAACTTTTGTGTAGATACCGGTCTGTATGGGTGGGTTTTCTGTATACTTTGTGTCCTAGTTTGAGGTCCGGTTTGCGTATGACCAGCGTATCTAAAAATGGAAGTTTGCCGTCAGTTTCTTTTTCCATAGTGAATTGTATATTGGGGTGGATGCCGTTTAGGTGGTCCAAAAATTTCTCCAGTTCTTCTTCAGTATGACTCCAAATTGCGAAGGTGTCATCCACCAAGTTCTTAAAAACTTTATTCATCAAGATCAAGCAGGATTTTTACCTAAGAGACAGATCCGTGACAATGTCCGAAATATATTAGATATATTGGAATATCTGGAACAACACTATGAAAAACAAGCTGCCTTGATATTTAAAGATGCTGAAAAAGCTTTTGATAATTTAAATTGGCCTTTTATGTTTAAAGTATTAGAAAATATGAATTTTGGAGGAAACTTTATTAAATGGATTAGATCAATATATACTCCCCAATTTGCAAAAATAATTGTCAACGGAGAATTTAGCAAACCATGTGAAATTCAAAAAGGTACAAGACAAGGTTGTCCATTATCTCCGCTTTTATTTCTATTGGTATTAGAGGTCTTATTGCGAGATGTTAGACAAGATGAAGGTATTCATGGTATTAAGGTTAAAAAAGAAGTTTATAAATTAAGAGCCTTTGCTGATGACTTAGTCTTTACCTTGGAGAATCCACTAGATGGAATTGAATTATTGATACAGAAATTGAAAGACTTTGGATCGTTAGCAGGGTTTAAAGTGAATTTACAGAAAACAAAAGTTTTGACTAAAAACATGGACCATCATCAACAAGAGAAATTGAAAGAAATAACGGGATATTCAATGGAAGAAAAAATAAAATATTTAGGAGTATATTTAACAACTAAAAATGTTAAGTTGTTTAAAAATAACTATATCCCGCTATGGATAGATATTAAAAAAGACCTGGATCAATGGGAAAAATTACAACTATCATTATTAGGTAGAATTTCAGCAATCAAAATGAATATCTTGCCAAGAATTTTATATCTTTTTCAAACATTACCTATATTGGCATCAGAAGAACCTTTCAAACAATGGCAGCATGATATTTCTAAGTTTATTTGGCAAGGGAAAAAACCAAGAATAAAATATAAAGTTTTACAAGATTCAAAGGAAAGAGGTGGACTGGATCTACCGGATCTGAAATTATATTATGCTGCTTTTTGTTTGGTATGGATTAAAGAGTGGATAGTTCTGAAAATGAAAAATTATTGAATTTGGAGGGTCATGAATTAAGATACGGATGGCATGGATATTTGTGGTATGACAAAGTGAAAGTTAATGTGGACTTTAAAAATCATGATATTAGAAGATCTTTGCTAAGAATTTGGAACAAATATAAATTAAAGTTAAAGTTATGTTATAAAAGACCTTTATGGATTTCCACACAAGAAGCATTTTATAGAACAGAAGTAAGAGCTAGAGATAAATGGCTGACTTAAAAAGACTTTTTAAAAAAAGAAAAAGGACAATATAAAACTAAAACAAAAGAAGAACTGGTTTTAGAAGGATATACTTTTCAATGGTTTTCTTACATCAAAGAGGTGTAAAACCATTATACAGACTATTTGGGACATTCGAGATGAGATTTTACTTAAAATGCAACAACTATATGAAAATACTATGATAGAAGAAGAAGACGAAGTTGGAAAAGATGGTGTTTTTACTGTTGTGGGGGAAATGGAAAACTCTCAGCTGAAAACTCTGGATTGGTGTTTATGGGATTAAAACGATTGTTTAACTTTAGGACTGCAAAAGGAACTGCCAAGCGGGGGAAATGTTATGACTATTTCAATCAATGTTATGGGAAAGAAGAGTATGTTATGTGGGAGTTTTTATTCTCTTTCGCTGGAAAGTTTGCATTTTTTGAAGCAATTGGACTGTTAGATCTTTGTAAAAAAATGCTGTTGGTGTAATGGTGAAATATCTGGATGCCCTGGTATATTTTGAGGAGGGGTAAAAAATTAAGAATATTTAATTGGACTGATAATGAGGTTAACATGATTTACAAGATTTTTGATTTCTAAGACTTAAAAGATATTGTCAAGTTCTGGTAATATTTTATATTGTTTTTAAGCATAATTAGGGTTAAGATTGTTAATTATAAAGGTAGACAATTTATAAAAATTAAGAATATTTAATTGGATTGATAAAGAGACTAATATGATTGTTTTATTGGGTTATAGATTCATAAAACTTAAAGGATATTGATAAGATATAATAATGTTTTATACTGTTTTTGAGATCTAATAGGGTTAAGATATTTATTATAAAGGCAGACAATTTATTTGTTTCTATAATTTGATGTTTATTGTGTAGACAGAAGTATATAGAACAGTAGTAGAAGGGAAAAAAATTAAATGGATTATTTTTTAAGAGGAAGGGAAGTTTGAAGTAAAAAATTAAATATATGTATATGTATGTATGTGTGTGTGTGTGTGTGTGTGTGTGTGTGTGTATATATATATATATATATATATATATATATATATATATATATATTATGTAAGGGGAAGGAGCAATTGTATTAGAGATTTATATATGTGTTAATGGAGGGATTTATAGAAATAATGTGATTATGGTTTGATATAGAGGAAGGGTTTTTTTGTGGGAATTGTTGTATATTCTTGCTGTGGAAAGCTGGAAGCCACCTGTATGTATGTAACTTTCTAAAAGTTTTATCTTTTGTGTTTTTACACTTTTAATGTTTTTTGTTTGTTTGTAGTGTTTTTGTTTTTTGTAGTTTTTTATCCTTGTTGTAAAAAAATAACAAAAACTTTGGGGGGAAAAAAGGAAACAATATACAGATACATTAATAGTGTAACACAGGTACAATACATGTAGTCCTCACTTAACAATGGTAACTGGGACTGGAATTGCTGTTGCTAAGCAACACAGTCGTAAAGCATGATGTCATGTGACTCTTAGCAATGGAAATTCTGGCACTTCTGGTTGTCGTTGTTAAGAGAATCACTGTGGGTTGTTAAGCTAGGATGTCACATGGTCATAATTTGTGACCTCCTTCCAGCTTCCCCATTGACTTTGCTTGTAGGAAGCTAGCAAAGAAGGTTGCGAATGGAGATCATGTGACCGCGGGATGCTGCATGTGACCGCAGGATGGGGTTGGGGTCTTGATATACCCAGGAATTTATAGTTAGATATAAATCATACCAGAGAGGCTTGATATCTAGGTGAGAGGGGAAATATTCTGCAAGTCACCCAATTAGCAGCCATTGTTGTAGTGATGATGTGTCAATGTGTGACTCATACAACAGGTGCTAAGAGTTAAGTTGGGTGTGGTGGATAATGAGAGTGACCTATAAGGTGATTGGTCAGTTTATATATATAAGCAGATGAATTCTATATTCTTTCTTCTCATTCTACCTCTCATATGATGTATCGTTGATGTATCATTTGTTACCCGTGTGGAAGTGATCTGTAAATAAGTATGTATATAAAGTAAATAGGCTATTTTATATAATCTCTGTGTGAGTGTCTATTTACTATACAGACTAAGGATCACTGGTGTCTAAGGAAAGAAGCAGGCCACTCCATCCGCTCCCGCTCTGACAGGTTACGGGCCCAGAGACGACAGGCTTAGGACTGGCTGTGGATCATGGGATCGTGTGCAGTCTGTGAGCTGGACGCTTTGGAAGCCTATCCAGGAGTCGTGTGGCTATTTGGAGTGATTTGGAGCTTTGCAGGTTCCGTGCCTGTGTGTTGTTTTTTCCTAGGCTTGTTTTGCAGCTGGAGGACATTCTGATAAGGTCTGTGCCTTTAATCATCGGTGTCTGCCCAGGAGGGGCTGAGGACAGATGAGCACAGCCAAGATGTTGCCTGCAGTCGGGGGAGGATTTCCTCTGGAAAGACTGAATGCATCTAATTATTTGTCATGGTCATACAAAATGGAAATGTATCTTCGCCATGAAGGGCTTTGGAAGATTGTACTTTGCACGCAACCAGACTTGGATGACGAAGACGTTTTTCTACAGGACGAGAAAGCATTGGCAAGCATAATTTTATGTCTGGAGGATAGCCAGTTATGTTATGTTAGAGATTGTCAGTTAGCCAATACATGTTGGGAAGCTTTAAAGAATGTTTATCTTAGAAGCACACCGTTATGCAAGGTTATGTTGACACGGAAACTTTATCATGCTAGATTAGGTGTAAATGATAATATTCGTGAACACTTGCATTATATGAATGGATTATTTCAAGAATTGTCCCAGAGAGATATGCAGTTTTCAGAAGCACATAAGGTGTATGTAATTCTCAGTTCTCTGAATGAAACGTGGGATAATTTGGCAACAAGCTTCGGGTCTTTATCTGAGAGTGATTTGACCGTAAATTATTTATCTGGCAGGCTTTTGGAAGAAGAGCAGAGGAGGACAGGTTCTAACATAATTAGGAATAACACAAAGCAGTCTGTGAAGGAATGTTATTCTAACTCTAACAATGTTTTATTTGTAAAGTGTAAATGTTTTCGCTGTGGATCATTTGTTGAAAGATTGTGATAAGAAACAGAAGCCTAAAGCCAAGCCGGGGATTTCCAAGCTGGGAAACGCTGTCCAGCTGTCGGTGATTACTTCTGCAGGAAGAGATTTAAAGGGGCCGTAGCTTTTTGACAGCAGGGCCAGTCAGCATATAGCCAACAACAGGCAGCTGTTTAAGAGTTTTATGCAGGCTGACCGTGACCGTGTTAGCCTGGCAAATGGAAGCATTGCATCTGTGACTGGTAAGGGGTTTGTGTATGTACCAGGTTTAAATGTTGAATTATCAATGTTATGTGTACCAGAACTGGAGTACAACATCATAAGTGTTTCTCAATTGGATACACAGGGATATGATGTACAGTTTGGTAAAGGTGAATGTATTGTCATGAAGGATAATCATGTTTGTGGTAAAGGTGTTTTACAGAACAGTCTATATGAAATGGTACAACCCATGTCACGCAGAGACCATGATGTAGCCATAATTAATAAACCAACACATGATTCATGTGAACATCTGTGGCATAGAAGGCTGGGGCATCCGAGTTTCAAAGTGATTGAAAAGATGTCTGAAGCAAGTTCTGGAATGGATTTGAAACCATGCCATGTTTATTTGGATTGCACAGCTTGTAAGGCTGCAAAGTCAAAGGTGTATCCTGTGAGCAAATTTAGTGATAGAAAGTCACATAAATGTTTTGAATTAGTTCACGCTGACTTAATTGGTCCATTACCAGCCACAATAGGGGGTGCTAAATATGTTTTAGTTATTGTGGATTATTTCACCAGATTTGGGTTCTGTTACCTATTGAAAGCTAAAAGCCAAACATTTGATAAGTTCAGGAATTGGGTGCAGTTTGTGGAACGTAGATATAGCACAAAGGTGTGTAGTTTACAAACTGACCGGGGTACGGAGTTTATGAGTGGCAGTTTTCAGCAATGGCTTGGTAAGAGCCAATCCGCATAGTTCAGCTGAGAATGGCGTGGTGGAACACAGGAATTTGGCATTACAGACAGTAAAGGATTCACTTATAGCTGACTCAGGCTATCTAGAGGATACTGGGGAGAGGCTATATTAACTGCTAATTATTTAATTAACAGGTTATGGAGTATGTCTGTAAATCAAACTCCATATTATGTTTTGTATGGCAAGAAGCCATCATTAGCTCATTTGAAAGTGTTTGAAACTGCCTATGTTCACATGCATAAGGAGGTATGCAGGAAAGGGCAGGCAAAAGCAGGCAGAAGATGACGTTTGTGGGGTATGAGCCAGGGACTCTATCTTCTGTATTGGATAAAAGATTGCCTTGTCTCATAGATCAGGTTTAGATTCACTACACTGGAAAACATTCTTCCAGTAATAGTAAAGAGACAAGGATGGTATATTTGATTTTTTTAAAATACAGCTGGAAGACTTCACAGAGATACTTGAAATTTTATTCAATCAAGACTAAACACTATTCTTACTTGTGTACAATTATGGGAACTTGTCAGTGTTCTATCAACTAACTCTGATAAAATAAATAGTTCCTTGGTAACAAAATTTCTGGCACTGCTAAGCAACATTACAGATGGTTTGTATAAGGTGCTGCAGAATGCAGAACTGCATTAGTGGTTAAAATGTGCCAAATAAACTACTTAATATCTTCCTGTTAGATATATAAAGCACTTATTTTCCAAAAATACACATATCATACCGGTCTGCCCAAAAAAAAATCTGCTGTTTTCAATATTATTTTGCATATTTCTTCAAGAGACTTTATAGTTTGGGTACATATTAATCAAATATATAAATTTTTGTACTGTGTACAGAAAGTTCACATATGAATAACATTCAAATGTCGTGCAATGAATAGTGAAAGATAAGAAGGAAGGAAGGTTTTCTTGCTATCCACATGGCATACCACATTGCAAGGAGCAAAAACAGGCAAATCAGTTTATCTTCCTCTTTAACTGATAAATTGACTCCTCTATAGGTAAAAAAAGTCAAGAGTTTTGTAAAATATTAAGGGAGTTGTATTTATCATAAAACCACACAAAGAGGCTGAAGATGATTCAACTCAATAAGGCCTTTTGTGCTACAGAGTTAACACCAGTCTCCTTGTTGAAGTGAAGAGGTGACTCAGTTTGCCTCAGAGAGATGCTCTCAATGATATTGAAGTTTCTGCCTAAAGTTAAAATATCCAGAAGAGACTATTTCAACTTATGTTCCAAGTTCTAAATAGGGCAGTTGGATCAGATGAAACTTTTGGTACTTGACTCTTACAATCAAGGGATGCACACTACTTTGCCACACAGCTTCAAAAGGGTACTTCACATGAGCCTTTATAAAAATAGAGTATCCACTTAAATATCTGCACACCCGTAGCCTATGCGCACTGCTTTTACACTGGTGCAGGAGAATGAAGACATCAGCTCCTGGCATTTGGAATCTATATGGCACATATAAAAAGTAATTCAGTTAAAAGAATATGGGCTATTAGGTACACATCCTATAAGCACAGTCCTTCCATTTCTGAACCTTTAAACTGTGAAGCAAAATGCCCTTTATAACTAAAGAACTGTAGTAAAGGAAAGGTTAATATCAAAGGACATCTGCCTAAGGGAGAGGATTTCTTATTTTGTTCTCAGCCAGTAGGATTCTATAAAGTTCAGCATGGTGTGATGGATACAAAATGACATTCCTAGAGACAGCCTGGAGGCAGGGGAGGACAGACTAGGGAGCTTTGGCACAGGTGTCATCCCCAATAATTCAGCAGAGTAGAATTTATACCATTGTTCAATGTGACTTCATCACTGGGTAGGTTGCTGGTAACTATGGGAGTTCTCCATGAATGAATGAATGAATGCTAAGATGCTACTTAAATTGAATAAATGGAACTATCCCTTCAGCAAGAATGTTCTCCCAAGAGTCATGGGGATACTTGCCAGAGTACAAAGGTGTACTGTAAATTGAATAAATGCCTTCATAGGTAAGTGCTAGGCAGGAAGAGGTTGTGTCATATTAGTTAATTGGGGAAGGAGGAGTTGTAATTGAAAATATCTACTTATGTCTTCACAATTTTCACAAACATCTTCTCAGCCCCCAGAACAGAGTATACTCGAATGACAAGGAAGGGGAAGAATGAGGAAAAGTTCCATTCTTCTTCCATTCTTCCATGGGCAGATGTTAGGATCCAATCCATTGGAGTTCAGTAACGTGCATGCATATACTGTAGCATAACAAGGACATCAGTAAGCAATGAATTTATTCTAATAATCTTCCCCTATCTCAGTGCCCTCTGCTCTGTTACTGTTTTCATCAGTATCATTGGGAAAGTGGCAATTCTCTGTTTGACAAGTGATTTATGACTGAGAAACTTAATTGCTTCTCCCCAAGAACTTCACATTGCCCAGAGCATATTACAATTCTCACGTATATACTAGAGAAGATTTTTTTTTCTTGTTCAGAATGATGAAAGGTACTTTTTTCTTTTAAGATAATGAAATGAGATTTGATCAGGAAAAAAACTATCATTATTACACTATGAATATTTGCTTCAAGTGACTTATCTGAGCCCCTTTAATTATACATCTATTCAGATATCTTTACTGTGTGCCTCTGTATATATATAATACTCTTTGTACAAATATTTAAATTTCTGATAATTGGATGCCTTGACGTTTATTAGAATGAAAACACAGAGTTTAGGAAAAGGTCAGATAACATATTTAACCGTTTTTGGTAAAGAGAATGTTGGAACCGGTTCAATCTTCAACATGTTTCATACAGAACTTATTTATTTATTTATTTATTTATTTTATTTATTTATTTTCTCTTATTTATACCCCGCCTATCCCCTCCCTAATGGAGGGCTCTAGGCGGCTTACAATCATGTAAATTCAATTATACAATCATATTATATTACCCGCGCGATTAGGGAGGGGGTGAGGGAACCGGCTCTTCAACCGCAGGTCGGACTACATGTCCCAGGAACCTTTGCTTCTGAGCCGGCTGCTGACGTCCAGGAAGTTGTCGTTTTTCGGGATCCGCCATCCTCTGCCGTTCGCCGCCGCCATCCACGGGGACCAGCTTTCTTCTTGGTCCGAGGGCGACCCTCCGAGAAGGACGCCAGCAAATTGGCCCATGTGAGTGGTCTCCATTCATCTACTTGCCGGTGGCTTTCGATCAGCTGGGTGGGCTGAAAACTTGCAGGAAAAGAAGTCCCAGATCAACACGACTTGCTTGCCCCTTCACTAACATGGGCCACCCACCATTCTTGAAGGCTAGAACAGACAATGTCATCCTCCATCCACTCCCAGTCCCCTGAAAATGTACCCCCCTCCATGTTTCTTCCACCATAACATCATTCCATCCCATTTCCACATTGTGTGTATCATTTAACTACATAAACATTCACATTATTTTAAATGCTTTTTCTTCCCAAAATACACATTTTAATGTATTTTATTCCCAGATATTGTTTTTATATATACTGTATATTTGTGAGTTTCAGAGAAATATGATTGGTTGGTTTAAATATATGGACCAAGAAATCCTCACATATACTGTACCTATTCATAAGTGGGAGGGGAAACCACAGGACTAGAATTTGAACTGCTACATCGTGAAAGCCATTCTCTTGAGCAAAACCATGCTTTCTTAATGAAGAAAATAGAAGAGAAAAGACAAGTGGATCATGGATTGGCATGGTGAATCTATCCTAGAAATATGAGAATGGCAATAAAGCTTCTGTGGGCTTCTCTAGACATCTTTAGATGTCTCACCTTATTTCTTCTCCCAGCCTTGTTTTCTTCTAAGGCTGGATGCAGAAGAAAGGGACAGAAATTTAACTCTAGTCATATGCAGTATTTTTAGCCCTGGAAATATGCATTCTAATATGCATCAAAATATTGACTCAAATGATTCAGTGGAACAGGAATAAGGGTCATTCCTAACTTTATACAGTGGCACATGGTAGAACTACATTGAATTACCACAAATATAATCAGTTACATACTGTCCTTTTGTCCATGAGCTCCTTTGAATTGAGCCATGATTAATTAATGATCTTTGAAGAGAATCAGGCTTACAGTCTGTTTCTTTTTGAACATTTGATCCTGGTTTTGTTTGATCCAGTGTTAAAAAATAAATTCAATCTTTAACCTATGGAGGAGGGCACAACCCTTTCATATTAGTGGCTTGTTTCTCCAGGGAGTATTTATGGCTCTTTTTAGTATATCACAGAGAGAAGGATATATACTGAGATACAAAACCAATAAAACATGCAGTTTACTGTAGCATTATCTGAAAATGTAACCCATGGAAGAATGATTCTGATTAGCTAACAGTGCCAGATAGGTTTATGATGGCCTATTTTATGAGTGTCTGATAACGTAAAATATTATTTGCTTCCTGAAAGGAACTCACAGAAGCATAGATGAAGATTGAGCTTCATAAGGTTGTCCCAGTAAATCACATATCCCAAGCTGCTTCTTTCAGAAATAAAATTTGCATTGCATTATAAAAAATTTATTATGTATTATTATGAAAATAAGTTAATAGTTCACTCCTGATGTGCTGTGTGTATATCTGCACACCAGTGCTTTATTTATATTTTAGTAAATGCTGACATTTAATAATGAAAGCAATCATCTTGATACAACTTATTCACTGTAAGGAACATCACCTTTGAAATTCTTTTTCCTTTTCTTTATTTTGCTCTATAAGTAGCATAATTACAACCAATACTACATTTTGTTTACTTTTACTAGCTACAGACATCCCTGCTTATTTTTAATGGGAACTCTATTTTTTTCCATTTCTGGAATGTTATTTTGGATTAAATTCCATCCCTCTTTAAGCATGTTTTTGAATGGCTACACTTCAGAAACTAACAGTTGAGTCTAAGGCAAAAACTAAAGTTCACTTAATTTTCATTTAACGGAAATGAAATATAGTTTATACTCTCCAGTCATCTATTTTTTTCCTGTCTGTCAAATTAAAGATTACAATGTGGTAGTGTCAGCCCTTCAGGGTAGATCAAGTCAGGAAACAGACACCACAAGAATGTGGGACTCTACTTTATAGATGTAAGCTAACAGAATCTTCAAAGCCTGACTGTTTTCTCTTTATTCCTTGTTATACCCCCAAGAGTTAAGGCAGAGTCAGTTTGAATTTCTGTGGCTTTCTACAGGTGGCAACTTTTGGACGTCCCTGGGTTTCTACCCAAGGTTTTTGGTAATCATATCTTGGCTGGGAGTATCAGGTTGAGCATCTCTTGCATAGAGGAGGGCTTCTACATACCAGCCCTGTCCCCTACTACCCTGCTTCCTTTCTCCTTCTTCTCCTCAACCTCTGCTTGTTCAGCCTGAAGGAGAGCTATAGCCCGAAAGAAAGCTTAGCATTGTGCATTATCCAAGACCATGCTAAAGCAAAGCACTAGGCTGCACTGAGAGTAATTCTTGAATTAAAATGAATCTTTTAATATCTTTTCATGAAGAACATGAAAGCAAGAGGTAGGCTATTGGGATTTAAGGGCTGGACAAAAGAGGTGAGGCCAGCATGTGCAGACTTATCCTCCACACATTTTAACTCCAATTTTAAGAATACCCAGAATGAGTTTTCTTAATACCATTGCACATTAGGATCTTACCTGATTTACTATTTTGTTTATTGATTAGTAAATGCATCATAATACAGATTTATTCTTTGGTATCTTAAGTAAAATAAAAAGACATGTATCCCAGAGGGCACTTTGTTATACTATTCTTCCATCTGAAACTGCATTCAGTTGTGTTCCAATGAATCATCATTTTCCTATAATTGTTCCTATTACCTTTTGATCTAATTTTCCTCTTCGGATCTTAAAAGTAGCCTAAGCAAATTCTTATGCTTCCAAATTCCAAGTTCTGCCCCTTTGAGGAAACAATGATACTGCTGAAAGTTTTTTTTAAACTGTTCCAAAATTGCTTATTAGGAACATCATCAATTTCTTTTAGCACAAAGGAGCTTCCTGGAAGGAATTCAAAAGTCCAGGTCCTAAGGTGAAATCAGAAGCATCAGCCTATAAAACAAAGGGGCAGATATGGGATATAGAGGATGGAAGATGGGCTGAGAAGTGAATGCCTGCTTAAGGTTTGGTGGGCTTTATAATCCAAAGGGAACTGCCTCCTTGGTAACACATTTACATTAAAAATTGGCACAGCCTAGAAAATGCTATCAGTTCCTGATAGTTCTGGGGGGGGATGGGTGTGCCCCAAAACAGATTATGTTGTACTTTAACTGTATCCGTCCAAATTCCTTTCAAGGAAACATGGCAGCCAGAATAGTCCAATGCTGGCAGATCAAAAGCGTATTATTATTTGTTTTACTTTAGTGTAGAGGCTGTTTTCAAAAAGGTGTTGAAGGACTGACTGCCCAAATTTATTGAGTTTGAAGAGCAGGATTCTCAAAAATAAATAAGCAAGTCACCCAAATAAGCAACTAAAAAAACCATTGAAAAGGACAAGAATAATATGATTAATAAATCACATGAAATTTGAACAGCATTATAATATATTCAAATTTCCCAAAGCAAGTATCAGGATAATTAAATATTTGTGCCCTTATTTCAAGCAGGAGAGATTGTAAGCTCCCCTGAGATCTAATTTGATAAAATAATATTTTGGTAACTGTTCCAAGAGCTCAGAAGTGAAGGAAAGAAGAAAATGGTCCATAATGGTTATGAATGTCAGGAACTGGGAATTGTGGACTCAATGTAAAGAGCCTTCCTCTTAACAGAAAAAGATAGAAGCACATGTGGGGCAGGAGGAGGAGCATATACAGTACAGTAAAAGGTAAAGGTTCCCCCCGCACATTTGTGCAGTCATCTCTGACTCTAGGGGCCGGTTCTCATATCTGTTTGTTAGCCGAAGAGCCAGCGTTGTCTCAAGATGCTTTCGCGGTCATGTGGCCAGCATGACGCATGCGACACGCTGTTACCTACCCACCTAAGTGGTACCTATTAATCTACTTGCATTTGCATGCTTTCAAATTGCTAGGTTGGCAAGAGCTGGGGCGAGTGCAGGAGCTCACTCCGTCATACGGGGCTAGGGTCTCAAACCTCCAAACTTGCGATCTTCCGATCAACAAGCCTGGCGTCTTACACGCTGAGCCACCACACTCCTTACAGTAGAGTGCATCCTTGCTTTAATTCTCATTAATAAACTATTTTAGGCTGGCCAGTCCTGATTCTAACACTGGTCAACGATCTTTTGTAGAGATCTGAATTCCAGGAGTGGGTATTGTAAAGGAATCAATGACGGTAGAGTATGTGCTTCCTGCTTTCCAAACACATCAAAGTGTTTACAATTTGAGAGGTCCTCATGAACTCATGACTCTTGCTTGATAATCTTTTTATTAAAAGTTTTAAGTACAATAAGAAAAGATAATATAAACTAAAAAGAAAAAAATAGAAATAGCAAGAAAGAATAAAATATGCGAGAAAGCAAACAAGGAGAAAGAGAAAGAAAAAAGAAAAAAAAATTAAGAAAGAAAATTCACACCCTCATCATGACAAGTATACACAATTTCATTCTCTCTTCAGCTTCTCCTAGTTAACAAACTCTTCATCCCATAACTCAACTCTTAAGTATAGGCAAATCCAATAAACAATGTCTTTTCCAATCCAGGTGTCAGCAAAAAGCCCAAACACAGCCCTAAAATAATCACACGAGTTAACAAATATAAAACGCATCATTCCATATCTCAACTCTTAACTGTAAACAAATCCAATACACATCTTTTCCAGTCCAGATGTCAGCAAGTCGAGAAAGAACCCCCAAATTAACAACATCTCATTTTAACTCTGATCAAATAAACTAACTTTATATTCCTTCTTTTTACATAAAACAATCTTTCTCTTTAATCAGTTCAACTGATCAATATCCGTTGTCTCGAATTTCTTCAAAAGTTTAACAAGCCTCTTTTGTAAGTTGAGTAGGAAGAAATTATTCCAATTACTCTCTTGAATAGGCATTTTTATTTCCTTCTTAATTTTTAGAACCTCATCTGATATTTTTTGTATATCCAGTGATAAATTCTTGTTCACGTTGTTCTCCATAATCATGTCAGATGAATATTTTTCCAAATATTTTTCTGTAGCATCTTTTGGTGTAACAGTTTCTTCTGGGAACAGAGTATTCATAAAAACACACAACATAGCTGACAATGTTGATTCAAAGTTCCATTGCCATTCCTCAACAATATCTCTGAACTCCATTATAAGCTGCTTATCTTGTTATGTCTCCAATATTGAAAATATTTTTTCCCACAAAAATGCATTTATTCTTTAAAATTAACTTCAAAATCTTATTCAAAATCAAATATTCCAACTTTTTCTGAACCCTTCATCCATTTAAAACTTTTCATAGCCAAAACCTTGTCTTGCTTTTTGCTGTTTATTTTAAATTCTTAAAGCTTACAAAGATACAATTTCAATTTATTATATTAAGGATTGAAGGCACTCACCCAGTGTTTCAAGCCTTATAATTTTGAAGGTGTCTAACTTCTTTAAGGTAGTTAATAGGCAATTTCTGAAGGTCATTAGCAGAGGAGGTGTGAACTTAGTGTCCTTTGAAGGCTCCGACTGTGGCTGGAGCAAGGATGGAAAATTCCTTTGTCTCCCAGTTCTCCCACCCTCCAGAGACTACTGCCTTGCAGTCTCCTTGTGAGGAGCAACAGTATGGAGCACAATGTGGGCAATCTCACATCCTCTCTTTCTCCAGAGAGGGTCAAAGGAGGTGATCTGCTCGTTGGCTCCTTGTTCTTAGCTGCAATTGTCAGCTCTGAAAAATGCAGAGCCATCTTCAGTCCATTTCTTCCCCAGAAGTCATGAACTCATGACTCTTGCATGATCAACATGGCCAGAATGGCTGTTGGCTAGCTACAGTTTATGCAATAGTTACAGCCCTTTGGGGAGTGGAATACTCTTGTAATACCCTTATCACCTTTAGGACAGACCATTACAAAATAATCTTCATGGGTGGTCTTAAAGACCACTTGAAAACTATAGCTGATCCAGCAAGAAATGGCCCATCTGCTGGCAGTTGAAAGCCATTATAATAGAATGAGACCTATTTTGTGGTTTTGCTTTGGTTAGGTTTCTAAGTGCATTTCAGAATGTCTATGAAGGTTCTCAGTCATCCAGGTGGAATTGTCTGTAGCTTGAATCATGTCAACTGGATTTCTATTTTCTCAGTGGAAACGTTTCGCTCCTTATCCAAGGAGCTTCTTCAGTCTGAACAAAGTTGGTAAGGGAATCCTAAATATGTTTCTAGGTAGCTGTGTGACCTTACACCTGGGGCTAGGTCATGGTTATATAGAGATGTTATTTTTAAGTCCTTTTATCATCTAAAGGAGGATCGTTAAGATCACCATGCTGCTGTTGAGCTTGTGAAATGGTCTTAATCTTCCTAGGCACAGAAGACAAAGCAGTCCTCAATGAGTGTCCTTTTTCCTTTAGATGAAGATAAACTGCTGACTCTCTATGGCTGTTGTGGGTCTTCCGGGCTGTGTGGCCGTGTTCTGGAAGTTGTGGTTCCTAACGTTTCGCCAGCATCTGTGGCCAGCATCTTCAGAGAGCAGGAGCACAGATAGAAGCAAAATCTCTGCAGAGATTTTGCTTGTATCTGTGCTCCTGCCCTCTGAAGATGCTGGCCACAGATGCTGGCGAAACGTTAGGAACCACAACTTCCAGAACACGGCCACACAGCCCGGAAGACCCACAACAGCCATCGAACTCCGGCCATGAAAGCCTTCGACAATACATTGCTGACTCTCTAGTTTATCTTCCTCCCTGCTTTGTCTTCTGTGCCTAGGAAGATTAAGACCATTTCACAAGCTCAACAGCAGCATGGTGATCTTAATGATCCTCCTTTAGATGATAAAAGGACTTAAAATAACATCTCAATATATATCATCTCATGACCTAGCCCCAGGTGTAAGGTCACACAGCTACCTATAAACATATTTAGGATTCCCTTACCAACTTTGCTCAGACTGAAGAAGCTCCTTGGATAAGGAGCGAAACGTTTCCACTGAGAAAATAGAAATCCAGTTGACATGATTCAAGCTGCATTTCAGAATGCTGGCAATAATCTGCCGTGACTTAAATCACAGTTTCTTTAGGAATTCTCTCTTCTGAGTAGAATCAGCCCATCCTATAGGTCTTCCCAGGAGGGATGATTTAGGTTCCCATATCATACTAAGTTGGGGGCCAAGTCCTAGTTGCAGTAGTATCGTGGAACAACTTTTTCTCTGAGCAAAGATAGGCTGCTTCTTATATATTTAAGAACAAAAAAAATTGTTGGCAACCAGATGCAGGTTTTTGAGAATTATGGATCTTGGAACAGCCTGACCTAAGTTGTGGATCTTTGTTTCCTTACATATATGTTTATTTGTTAGTTCTTTTTGTTAGAGGAAGTTTTTTTTTACTTATTGCATTTTAATCATTTTATTACATGTTGTAAACTGCCCAGTCTCTTGGGATGGGGTTCTATACAAATGTATCTAGTAAATAAGTAAATATCCCCACACTGAACATTTGCCCTATGAGTGGCAACAAATTTTGTAGTTGGTAGTCACTTGACTTGTTTATCAAAGTGACTTGGTCATCAAAGTTAATCCAAAATTGGAATAGTTCATCCAAGTTCAGGCTTCTCTACATCAGAAATGGGACTGTATAATTTGTAGCTCCGTTTGAGATTAGAATGAATATAGAACTTTCACAAGATCAGTCCATGGGGAAAATTCTCCGGTCTTATATATAGTTATATATAGTTCACACTGCTCAAGAAAGGTAGTGAATTGGCCAAGGTTCCCATCATGGTTGTTAAATGGGAAGGCAGGTGCTTAGAAATGAAGCTGCTGCTGCTGCTGCTGCTGCTGCTGCTGCTGCTGCTGCTGCTGCTGCTGCTGCTGCTGCTGCTGCTGCAGTATCAACAGCTGCTAGCCCTTGGGTTGGGATAGGTATAGAAGCCACTGGTTGTTGCAGTTTTGTTCCACTTGCTTGGCTAGACATTTATCATCTGATTTTTAACTGTCCAATGTCACAACTTGGTGCTGACATTGGAGCAAAGCCTAGGAACCAGACCCATGATCAGAAGGTTTGCAAGATTTCTGTAGCCATTGTTTAATCTCAGGATTAGAGAATGGGCACTTCTCCAGTAGTGTTGGAAGTAGCATTAGGCACACCAGGCCCAGCAGTAACTAACAACTCTCCAGAAATTCAGATCCACATTAAGTAACATCAGGTTCACAGACTTATCACAGCTCTGTAAGTTACTCTATTGCAGACAAAGGAATTACATGCAATTCTGTCTGTTGTGAACAGAAAAATCAAGACTTACAGTATATACTGCATATGTTAGCCCAAGGATTTAAAACCTAATTTTTTTTCCTCCCATATTTTTGAGTCAACAAATGTTTGGCCATTCATTTCCTTGCCTTCAAAGTCAGACCTGTTCCAATGCTTGCATAATGAAGCTGCCTGGTCTGAGAATGGTTGCTTCCCTTCTCATCAGCTTCAGTCCTTACAGCTTCCTACTTTGTATTCAAGAGCTTGCTGCTTTCATCATTCTGTCCCTCCTTGCCCTCTCCTGTGGATTCTGATATTTGCATTACTTCACACATTTGAAAATATGACCATCCCACATAGAAAAGAAACATGCATTTTCTAATTGCATTCATTCCAGTATAAGATATTGATTTATACATCAGAGAAAGTTTATGTACCTTCTCTCTGGTATACAGCTTGCTTTGTTTGCATTGTATCCACATCTTTGGCCACAAGGATTACTTGTATCTCCTTCATTTATTGTGAATATAATTGAGATATAAATAATTTAAACACCTTGCCTTGAACCTTTAAAATAATCATAACTGAGCTGCCCTTTCCTTACCGTGCAATGATTTTGTGTCATTTGCTGTTTTTCTTTGGTTAGTTAATAATATAGGAGAAAGGAATATGCAGAAGAGGTCAACTGTCTCTTTCAAATGATACTGTCCCAGCTCACAATTTACTGATCAGCACAAGTGAAACTGACAGCACCAGCGAGATAAGGAGATAGAAAACATGCAGAAAAATTATCAACCATTATGAACTACCTGCATACTTAATGTTAATTATTATGAAATAACTATCACTACCCCATTCCCATTTCAATACTTTTAATGAGGCAAGAAAAAACAAACTCCAGAATTTTGCTCCCAATAAATATGGAATTTGCCTTCCTTTTCTACTTTCTACAGGAAAGTAGATAAATTTTCTTAATGGAGTTCCCAGCTGAAGCTTTTGTGTTCAGCAGGCAGTTCCATTAATTACCATAAAAGGTCTAGCTGATGGTAACTAATGGCAATGAGTACACAATTTATACAATCCATATTAGAAATGCCACATTTTCATCAAATATTTCCATCACACAGTTGATCACTCAGTGACAAACAGGGTGGGCTGCCTTCTTCAAAATATTGTGTTTGGGATTGAATGCTCTTTCATGAAGATGTTTTACAGATTAAAAAATGAATGCATGCATTACTTTGTTGTGATGTATGTGAATTAAGTGGCTCTGTTTCCCAATTCTCTCCATCCATTTGTTTCTCTGGCCCACAGGTCTTCTACGTTTAACAGTAGTTTACCATTATGGTTATCCATAATGTTGGGAAATAAGAAACTGAGTTCATTTAATACATTTTTCTCATTCATTCTATCACCAAGAACTCTGTATCCTGTTTAGCTGTGCTTTCTGTAGTAGCAATGCCTTGTCCAATCAATGATGTTTCTTTTGTAAGATACACATTCAAGGTACCTTTCTTTCTGCCTGTCTTCAATCTATTGACCATAAGTATCATTTCAAAAAAGTCTTCCCTCCATCTGTGGGCACTAGATAGGAAGTGGGGCTTATTTTGTATTTCATGAAATAGTAAAGAATGCAATTCATATTTATTTATTTATTATTTAAATTTATATCACTGCCCATCTCCCCCAATGGGGACAAGTTCCCAAATACAGGTGGAAAAAAGAGGGGCAGACAAAGTAATTTAATTTGAAAGCCAATTCTACATTGTTCATTTAGTATTTTGAATTATCAAAGTCATGATTTAGCCATCCACAAAGTTTGCAGCCATGCTAATCAATGTATAAATAGAAATGAATAGACACATCACAGTACAATTTCTGTGTGGATCTTTCACCCCTCCAAATTGCAAATTCATTTGGAAAATGTAGGGAAAATGTTGAGGTAACCTTGGTTAAAATCCTCCAGCTTCTCTTTTTCACAGACCATGTCTCTGTGTGTGTGTGTGTGGGGGGGGTTGATTGGGGATGGGTGGGTCAAAAACAGATCTATTAAGAGTACAAAAAAAAAAAAAAAACCCAGAAAACCTCCACCTCTGAATTTTCTGTTATTGTGATGGGAGAAAGGAGACGTTAGAACAAAATGTGCTATTTCCTTCATAGGAAGCAAGTTCAAGGGAAGACATAAGAGTATCAGTTATCCAATATGAGGAAGGTAGAGTAGATACAAAAAGAAACAAGATAGGAAGTTTCTTCTTTCCTATCTGTGCTCTAATATCTTTAGTGGTATGATAAAAGCTGAAAAGAGCGCTTGCTTCTGGAACTACATCTCCAACCCAAAGGACATAATGAGTTACTACTTTGAGAGAGAGAAAAGGCACAGTTGCAGAAAACAAAACATTACAAAATAAAATTAATTAACCCTTAATTAACTCCAAATGTTGTCATTAAATGAGGCATATTCATAACATGAGAAAATCATACAAAATCATAGGATAATCATAGCCTGCCAAAAAGATCTGTAAACCTATACTATTTTTTCTACATGTAATAAATATAACCAACTGTTCAGTTAATAAATTTTACTGTGTTCATCCATCAGAAACTAGACCTAATCAGTTAATTTGACTACCAACTTGGTACTGTACAAGTAATTTATTATTTATAACTTAGGAGTAATTTTTATTCATGGTGCCAAGAAAAAATGGGGAAGTTCATATGAGGCAAATTACTAAGCTTGCAATCCTACTTCCCACTTCTTTATGAAATCATGTATAGATTAGGAGTATGAATCCAGAAGTAATTCATATTTTCTGGAAATTATCATGGTGGAGAGCAAAGTGATATTATCTATTAACATCTTAATTTCTAATAATGACTCTCATATACATCCAGGGGCATTCTTAGAAACTAAAACTATTAAGTGGCTGAACCCAGTCCTATCTTTGGAACTGTTTTCATCTCCCCCCCTCCTAAAAAGGATGGATAAATATAAGCTATAATGGTAGAAAAGCTCCTGAAGATGGTAGAAAGTAACCTCAATAGTTCGACTTTGGGTAATTTTGGTTCTGTGACTGACCATGTTCATCTTAGAAACCATTTTTTTAGCCTGCCCTTTATAAACTGTCAAATTAAAAAGAAAAATAAATCTATCAGTCCCAACATATTAGGGATTTCTGTCACCCGTGTGTATTTGTGTGGCAGTTTCACCAAATTCTTTTATTCCCTTTGACAGTGATAAAAAATACCTCTTGATTTCACAGGAGAAAGAAATGTTCTAGAAAATGGAGACTGGGAGTTCAGAACAAATCTGTGTTATTTGAATTGTCTTTATTGTTTTATGGTGTTACTTTTATTAAATGTCTACATTCTTTCTACAGTCTTATATTATTTAAATATGCCTTTCACATTGTTTCTACAGTAGATAGATAAGCTATAACTTCCATTTCATAAATGTGTATGACAGTTCCCAGCACGGAGCCCATGCCTGCCCCCCATTCCAAATGAGATGTGTCAGGCCTAAGCATGAAAATTCCTTTTTGAGGCAAAAAATGTGAAGGACAGATGGGTAAAGTATTTGTAATTTCAATATTCTGTCCAAAATTTGGTATAATGTGATATAGTTTGGAAAAACTACTGTGCACTTATTATGTGGTGTGACAACCGGTATATATAGGGCATAAGAAGTATCTCCTGCAACCCCAAAGAAATTGAATGCAACTGAATATAAAGTTTTCAAAGATTCCAATAATTTCTAAAAAAATCCATATAGTTAAAAACATTGAAAAGTTGTTTTCATTTTTTTTTAAACATCACAAATCATTGGTATATTATGTGCTGATAGTGGAGTTTATAGGTGAATCACAAAATTATTAGAAGCCTACAGATAACATGTAGCACTGACTAAATGAAATTACTTCCCCAGTTGTTTACATTGCTTCCATGTGATTTGGGATGCCACCTGTCCAAATCCTAGTAACTAAAGATAATTAGCCTTCAATTATAAAAAGTTACATTTGTATGTTACATAATAAGTCCCTAGACATTCAATCATCTCCAAT
Organism: Charina bottae; assembly: GCA_023362775.1. Classification (NCBI taxonomy): domain Eukaryota; kingdom Metazoa; phylum Chordata; class Lepidosauria; order Squamata; family Charinaidae; genus Charina; species Charina bottae. The sequence goes on along the minus strand of JALMGJ010000008.1, from coordinate 22,200,467 downwards.
TAGCTGTTCTGATCCTTTCCACCACATCTGGTTAACAGTAAGGCAGCAACCATTCTTCTAGAAAATTAACCTTTTCCCTGCTGATATTTTAGAAAACATGTTTTTTGTTAAACTGCCACTAATAACCATCTTTTTCTAACACCAAGTAAAGCAACCAGTCTCCTTAAGGAGAGACTCCATTTTGTAGAGGTTGCCCTTGAAGTAATTTTTGTTTTAATTAACTCATAGTTGATGGCAATCTTGGTTCAAATAGGATACCAAGAAAAAGGAGGGGGAGAAAAAGAAATATAGAAATAGAGGAGGAAGGAGTATTCGGTATGTTCGCCGCCTTGAGTTATTTATAAAAATAATAAAGGCGGGATAAAAATTAATTAAATAAATAAATAAACTTGATTAATTCTAAAATACTGTATGTATTGATTGCATTTATACATTACCATTTTCTATGAGAGCCCAAGGCAGCTTACATGGGTCTTCCCTACTTTTAACTGTACAACGGCAATTCTGTGAGGGAGGTAGGACTGAGAGATAGTCATTTAGGGAGCTCCATGATCAAGTGGAGACTTGAATCAGGCAATCTCATGTTGGCTCAATGCCAAAAATAATAATTGTTCTATTACTTTTACAGTAGGTATCCTCCAGACTTTTGGATTTCACTTCCCATCGGCCCCAGCCAGCATGGCTAGGACTACCAGTTAGAATTTACTATAACTCTTTATAAGCCTAAGAATGGCCAATGAGTTCATAGCTAAACAGGCAGTAAATAGAGCCTTCAAGATTTACAATAAGAGTTAATTCCTTTCTGAAGGTTATTCTAACTACTTATATTAAGGATAATATGATCCTTGGTGCTTGATTAGTTTTAATTGAAGTCCAGTCTTCAGAATCATGACTCCAGACCTAATAACTGTTGGCATAAATCCAGCAATTATCCTGGTTACAGAGTAATTATAATAACACATCCCTGGTATTTGGTCTTCTAGGACTATTCTAATTGTATTTCATTTAACCATTTAATATCATCCAATTAATTGTATGTTGTGCATGTTTGATAAGCTTACAGTAAAACTCAGTTATCTACTGAGTTTTAAATCAATAATTTAAATATACATTTCACCATCTAGTCCAGGAGTAAGGCATGATTTGAATGTTGGGATACATAGATGAACACATGTCTTTGTATGTCTTTCTTATCCCTTATGATGGTGTTGAGACTTTTATTAATAATTTTTGGAGTGGTTTTATGTTTATTCAGGGATTCTTTTCATGATGTTTCTGACTGTTAGCCTCTCAGTGCATTTGGGAATTAATAGCATGCAAATATAATCAATCAATCAATCAATCAATCAATCAAACATACATCTATTACATTTTTGGAGTGAAATACAATTAAGACATTAAGGGCCTCCTATAAATAATCAAATAATGTTAGTGTGACCATGAAATCCCTAGATTTATCAGAACTTTAGTTTTTTTTTTCTTTATTTTTTTAAACCTTAACCTAAGGCAAAACATGAATGCTCAATACAGCCAGCTATCCACAAATCCTTAGTGGAAACTGTATATGTGGAACTCTATCACATATGATAGAAAGTTTTTTTTAAAAAAAAAAAGCAAACTGGAATTGCAGTTTTTGGAAAATATTTGTTATCTGTCTATTTGTAAGGGTTATAATTGTAGCAACAGTACAATTTAAAATTATGCTAGCTGGAAGCAATACCATTAATATTCCTAATGGTATTGGTTACAGCTGACATCAGTTTTAAACAGGAGGCAAAACAACAGATTTCTGACACACCTGCACTCCTTACAAAAAAAACAGTCCAGACTTTATGAGATGGCCAAATCTCTTGAGATCTCTCCTGAAAACACCAAAAACTCCATACAATCTTGCCCAAGAACATCAGAATTTCATTGTATTTATTTTATTTGTTCAGTTTACACGCATCTACTCTCTGTTTAAAAGAATGCCATTCTTAAAACTAAGCCTGTGTATGATCTCACGAACCTTGGAAATCACACCAGATTTGGACTGTTATTATAATCATTCCATAAGTAGATTTTGCTAGATTTATGCCCACAATAATTAGTTTGGGGCAATGTGCTTCTGGAGAGTGCACTTTAATTAAAATGAATCAAGCAGCAAGAATCATATTACTCTTGATATAAAATTGATAGAATAACCTTCAGATCGTGATCTTGCTAAAGGAATTAACATATTATTTTAGAACTGCTGCAGTTGTGTAAATCATGGAGACTCTAAGTTATTCTGTTTAGTTGTGAACCTGTGGCAGCATAAGTAGTAAATTCTCTTTCAAGTTGAACTTAATTACTAGTGAACTAATAGTCATTGTTGTGTTTTTCTTAGCACAGACTTCAGAGTTAGTCGTAACTTAAAGCTATTTGTTACATAGCAGTTTAGGGCATAGCACTCTCTCAGCCTTCCATTTGTGTCTTTCCCTACTTTTCTCCTAAGTCCTTCCTCTGTTGCAATGTGTCTTCAGACTTGCAGTGCTACACTAAAACATGGACATAAAATTAGTCATTGTTCAATACAAGCTGCTGTTAAAAGCAATATTCTGTGACCTTGAGAAATCACATGGTGAAACATCATGGTTTTGTGAGGTTGTATGTGTATGTGTCGGCATTATCGCACAAGATTATGTTTTGTGCCCAAGGGACAAGAAAAGCTTGCTGATTCATACACTGAAGCTTCCAGTCAAGATTGGGCAGTTGTAAAGCATAATTTTATTTTCTCACATTTTCCATGTAACATATCTTTAAAATACTGTCAGAAATGTAAATGGTAGTTCCCGATCCCATTGCCTGGCACTGTTCAGGCAACAGAAGAAGAATAAACAGAGGACATGGTGGTTAATGCTAAGCCTCTAACAATTGCTGTGGGGTGCTGTGTGTTGATTTTGTACCCTGCAAAGCCAAGCCTGTAAAACAAACCAACAAGCAAAGAAACAACAAGCAATTCATCTGTTTGTTCTATGTACCAGCTTTTCCTGGCCTGGATTTACAAATCCCATATGATTTTAGCTGTTATATCAATATGTTGCCTGTTTTCACATTACCTTTTATGAGATAATACTAAATCATATGTTTGGGCTGAATATTTTATAGGACATTCTTCCTTACTTCAAATTGGTGATGGTAGTTAGCATTACCTACCAATATGATCTCTGTTGGCTGTCACTTCAGGAGAATCAATTAGTCTCATATCATAAATGCAGAAATATTGAAATATGGTGCTCATTTTGGGAGGAAACCAAAACCAAAACACATAATGTACAAAATGTTGATACATAGGAAAATTATGTTTCTGTGAATTATCCCAGAGATGTTATATTAGCTACTGACTAGTAGGAGGCACTACATGACTATTTTCATCCTTTTATTCTTATTGGGACTCTTCAGGCATAGGCATCCTCCATATTAGATGTTCTATGTTCAACCCTTCAGTGGGATTTGAATCCACAGCCTTATCCCTGAAGTTAAAAAAGAAACATAATACTATTCAATCTGGAATTAAAGGTAAGACTTAGAGACTTTACCTATAAAAAGAAGAAAGGAAATAAGTTTGAGTTTTCAGCTCTAGGATCATTTTCCCAAAATCTCTGCCCTCCATATAAATTGGAATGTATTTCACAGAATTCTCAGCAAGCAGGGCAGAATTGCCAGCATGGAATCTTACAGTCTGTAGTTATAGTCCCAACGCATTTGGAAAAAGCCAGGTTGGGACAGACTGCTCTGGAAGCATGGCATAGGGGTAACAAGGTAGTCAGAATTGCTGAAGGCCTGAATCAGCTTGAAAGGCTAACCCAAAAGTCTCTTGAGTCCCTAGGAATTAGGAAAGCTGGTGACATTGCATCTTATTGTGAAGGAAATATTTTAGCAATTTTGTCATCGATGAATGCATAGGAAAAGACAATTGAAAATGCTGCAAAGGACATTCTTAAACTTTCTCCCCATTGAATTGATCATTAAATGCACACATGGGATTATTTTTTTGTATTTTTTTGTTTTATTTCTCTTCTACCTTTCCTTCAGGAACAAAAACAGCACACACAGTATCCCTCTCCCTCATAATGTTATCATTGTAACAATACTGTGATTAACAGTCCTAAGAGACAAATAGTGACTTGCCCAAAGTCATTATGTGACCTTCATAGCTGAGTAGAGTTACAAGCTCCCTGAAGATTTGAACACTGATACCTATGTATAGTTATTTAAGCCAGCAAGGGCTCTACATGCAAATATATTTATATAGCCATCAATATTAATAATAAGAGAGATTTGAAGCTACTACAGTTTATTTGTCCATTTTGGTGAAATAGCTGTACATATACACTGTGGACAGAACACTCTGCATCTATTAGGAAGAAAGATAGAGACTTTAATGACCATTTTAATGGTTTTCACAGCTCTCCTGATCTCAGTGCTTTATTTCTATTGATTTTATAATGAGAATCCATGAGACAAAGGGAATAGCAAAGTTTCTCAACCTGGCATATCTTCTCCTGCTGTCCCTAAAGAAGCATCAAGAAAATAATGATAAAATAGTATGAACTAAATCTATTGTACAGTTCTACTTATTATAGTCCTTACAGGAGTTCTTTCAACTGGCAAGTATAGACTTCTAAAATTTTTATTTTCTCAACAAACGAGAACTGCTAGATTGAAGGACCCATAAATAAGGTTTAGTCTCCGAGATGCTTTAAACAACCCTTGGTTCACAACACTGAGTAATTATTTGAGCTACATTTTTAACAAATGCCCTTTTTATTGGGGAGGGGGAGCAAAGATCTTTACAAAAGTTTGTGTGTGTTTGTATGTGTGTGTGTAATTGTATGTAGTATAATTTATATTACAGTTTACTGTGGAAGTGTGGGGGCAGGAAGTAGAGATGTGTTTAAAACTAAAAAGTCCTACTACATTTGGGACTATATATAAATTCATTGCAAATTGGGATGATTTTTGTATATTTGTATAAACTTTGTATATACTTTTTAATTATTATTTGGCACCAAGTCTTCCCTCTTAGACTATGCTGGGATTTCCCAGAGTTTAATCCCCTATCTATGCAAGTTTGCAATTGTCAGTCGACCTGAAAGTGACCATTTCCCTCTTACTCTGCGCCTAAAAATCTCTGATAGATTGTTTCTACCTTCTTGCCACTTTGCAGCAGTGGCCGATGACCTTTGTCCTTTCCGTGCTAAATGGACACCTCAGCAAGCAACAATAGTTACCAACTCCGTTAGCAGGGAACCAGCCAAGTCTCTTTATTCAGCAATAGTAGACGGTAAGTCAGATGATATTATACTGGCCAATTTTAACAATTTGACCAAATTATTTCAATCATTGCTAGCAGCCCCCCAGTCCATCACAATTAGGCACGATCTAAGAATACGTCATGCCTGGTTCCTTATTTGAGTAACTCCACTTTTAAATTCACTGGTCCCTTATTTGAGTAACTCCACTTTTCATCCCCCCAAATTAGCCCAAAGACATGTCAATTTATTACTCTATGCCAACGATGCAGTAATTCTGTCACTAACCCCTATTGGCCTTAAAAGAGCCTTGAGATCACTCATGCATTACTGTACTGAGGAGGAATTAATAATAAATCACACCAAAACTAAGATACTTGCTTTCTCCAAATGTCCGAAATGGAGAAACTGGAACTTAGGTGAGCAACCCATTGAGCAAGTTAAGATATTTAGGTATCTCGGGATAGTGTTCCAAGCTACAGGAAGCAGAAATGCCCACCTGGACTATGTAACTCGTAACGCACAGAGATCTGTATCAGCTATCCAAACATATTACTTTACCAGAGAAGCACAGTTTATCCCTGCTGCAATTAAGTTGTTTGCAGCTAAAGCTCGAGCACAACTACTATACAGGGGTCAACTGGGACCATATAACAATATGGTTGCCATAGAAAGAATTCAAAGGAAATTTCTAAGAAACATCTTTCAGGTTACCCATTGTGTTCCAAATGCTGTACTTCAACGGGAAGCAGGAGTTAGTAAACTTGAATCTAACCTCTGGATAAATATCTTTACCTGCTGGTTAAAATTACATCATAACCCCAGGGAACTGATCCACCTAATATTGGTAGACAATTTTAAATCTTCCTGGAAGACAGCTATTCAAAAAAACCTGAGCCTTTATGGTTTCTCCAGTGATGCCATCTTAGCCTTAGAGCTAGACCAAGCAAGATCACTACTAAGGCAAAGGTTCTTAGATATAGAAGGCCAAACAGAAACTGCTACTTTTACCAGTAATATATTTGTCAATAACCAAATTTTACTGCCCAAACCAGCCCCATACCTATATTATATTAGAGTTCCCAAACTTAGGAGAGCCCTATCATTAGCCCGATTGAATGCCCTCCCTACAGCTGTTTTAGAGGGGAAATATAAGAAAACCCCATATGAAACCCATCTTTGCCCCTGTAATATGGGTGCTGTAGAGACCACGGGCCACACTCTCTTATATTGCCAGTTTTATAGGGACATTCGCCACCAGCTGATTACCCCCCTTTTGCTTAAATTCCTGGGTCATTCTGATAATTTCTACTTGCGTTTTCTGTTAAACAACAAAGACAAAGGTATCTCCTTGATTGTAGCAAAATTCTGCTACATTTTATGTAAGCTTAGCTTACAAATGGTTATTAGCAGTCACTGATATTAGGGGATAACTCTGTTTGCCTTATGTATTTGACTGGAATAAATTTTATACAGGTATATCTTAATATAAGCTAGCATAGATTTACATTCTCATAGTGCTCTATAAATTCTAGTACTACTAATGTCCTTTTATAGTTAGCCATCTTAGTAATTTATAGCATTTATTCTTTGCAAAACCAATAGTAAATTAATAGGATTCTTTTGCTTTTTAATATCTGCACTCTGTAATTTTACTTTAATAATTTTAGTTGTACCTTATTTTATTCTATTAATATGTTTTTTATTTCTATTTCTATTTTAGCATAATTGTTATGTTATTAGTTCTATGCTGGTCTATGACCGAAATAAAGATAGATAGATGATAGATAGATAGATAGATAGATAGATAGATAGATAGATAGATAGATAGATAGATAGATAGATTTGGTTGGTGAAGATTACAAAAGAAACTTCACTGAAATACATCAGTTTTAATGCAGATAAATTAGAGATAACAGTCCCATACTTATCTAGCAGTAAATGCCACTGAATACATTAGGACCTATTTTTCAGTTAATGAATATGAGATTTGGCAGCTTCATAACTCATTTAAATTAATTTAACAACTTTGTTCAAACAAAAATGCAAATGAAAAATTATTTGTTATCTTTTTTAATAAATGGTCTCAAAGAAAAGGTATGACTCAAAACTTAAACATTTTGTATTTTCTGTTTATGTCTGAAACTGGCAAATCTATATATTTGTATTTATTTAAATTATAGCATAAGTACATATGTCACATGGAAAGTATTAATCAATGGTAGAGTTAGTGTTATGAATAGAACCATTGAAATCAATAGGACTTAACATAATGACTAGCTTCAGCATGACTAAATTTGGGTCCAACCCAATTACATTATTATATATAGGCCTGCAATTGTAAAAAGTTTAACTGGCTCATTGGTGTCAGCCTTACTAGGTAGACCAGATAGGAAACATGACCAGATGAGCTAATTCTACTTTATTGTAATGCTACATTAACAGAATCTTGCAGTCTGAAAGTACAATTCTCCCACCATCTCCTTTACAGCCCGGGAAACTAGGGAGGGTCTCTTCTGAGCCTCTTGCCCCACCCACTATCCAGCTGTGGGCTATGCCCTCTCTTATGTGACCATTCCCTAGGCAGCATCTCTTCGCCCTGTCTCCCATGGTCTTTCCCATATACCATTACAATTGGTCATGGATTGTGCTTGGCAAATTATTTGAGAAAACGTTTGGTAGTATCATGCAGGCAGGAAAATAGGGGCCTCTGGGAATCAGCCAGATATAATAGAGAGGGCCTTATTATATGGTCCTGTTTTACAGAGAACACATATAAAATGCTTCAAGTGGTACACAAACTGTTCTCCAAAATCAAAGTGAGTGGCATATTTTATAAACACATGAGCGGAATGTTACAGAGGTTGCAAGCAATTAGGAAAGACAGCATGGTGTCACCCTTATCAAAAAAAGGCAGCCAAAAATTATAAAACAGAGGAAAAAAATCAAAAAGATTATCAAGAAGCAGCCAAATTATGAATTAGGTGTGAAATGAATCTCAACATTCCAATTAAAAAAAATAATAATCAGGAACAGTGACAACACAATAGGCTATTGTCAGTGGAAAGGGCAGTTGGTTGACTGTATCAACCAAACAATAGCTATAGTATATATGAGAAAGATGCTTTCATTTCCTCTTGATTTTTTATAATTCAAATTTGGAGACTGGCATCCTATTATAAATATGCATAAGACAGGCGAATACATGGGTGAATAAATGGCTTTTTAAGCTGGGTCAGTTATCACTGTGAAGGCCTAACTTATAAAAATGTCATTGTTCATGCATGTTCATGAACACATGCAGCTGATTGAAGTTTAGTAAATGGTTTCTGTCCATGTGCAGAAACCTATTCAAACTTTTGGAACTGCCAGAGGAAGCCTCAGAAATGAAGAGATGAAGAGAAAGAAGCAAGGCAGTTTTTTTTTCATTTTGATATCAGAAATAGCTTGGAGGAACAAGGCTGCAATATTTGGTGAAGCAGCTTCATATAATTACTTAAAACATCTTGATGTGATACATCCTGCTCCACCTTAAGAACCTGTTACCAAATTCAGCTTTCTGATTTTCATTTGTTTTGAGCTTCAAGTTAATCTTGACTCCTGGTGATTTCATGTCCCTGCAGTTTTCTTGGTAATCTTTTTTCAGAATTGGTTTGTCATTGCCTCCTTCCTAGGGCTTCTCCCCACCCCTATTTTCCTACTGCTTCTGTGGATCAAGATTATTGAGGCTTCATCACTGAGCTTCTGAGTAAGCTTTTCCTCTCCCAAAGACCTAATTCCCCCTCCTGAAGAATTTGAGAAAGGGGGTGTTTAAAAAAAAAGGGCTACATTTTATTTTAGATATAATTTATTATAGCCAGTATATCACTTGTCAGTCCTATAGGCTTGTGTGTTACCAGTATGAAGCTATATCCTTGTTACCTTCATTAACCAATGGAAATACACTTTGGGGAAAAAATTCTGTCGTGGGAATGTTTGTTTGTTTGTTTGTTTTCTATCCCACCTTTATTATTTTTATAAATAACTCAAGACAGGGAACATACCTATTACTCCTTCCTCCTCCTCTTTTCCCCACAACAACCCTGTGAGGTGAGTTGGGCTGAGAGAGAGTGACTGGCCTAAGGTCACACAGCTGGCTTTGTGCCTAAGGCAGGACTGGAACTCACAGTCTTCTGGTTTCTAGCTCAATGATTTTAATGACTTTGCCAAAGTTCAGCCTAGATGCCTCTCTGATAAATTGCAAGTTGAGCAGAACTTGTAGCACTAACGAACAACCACTTGTTCTTGCTATTTTGTTGTTCCAGAGAGGTTTACCTGGAAGGGCTGACAGGTTACCAAACAGTTTTCAGGGTTAAATGCAGCACATAAGGCTCAACTGTAACTGGGACTATTTAAATGTGAGTGAGTGGCTCAGTAAGGATGTTTTTTTGTATCCTGAAATTGTCAATGGTGTTCTCAGGCTTTCTGTCATAAGCTGATACCACCTTAATTTAAACTTTGACTTCCTATTACTAAGTCTACACTGAAGATTAAAAACTTTCTGCTATAGATTTTTTAAAACAGAAAGTGACAGTTTAATTTGGCAGAGCTGTGTTCAAAGGGTACTTAAGCATAGCAGGGAATGCTAGCATCAGCATCCTTCAAGCTAAAAATGAAAATAGAATAATGAATAATTAACAGGTAAAGTTGTAGGGTTTTTTTAAAAAAAAGATTGTACATATATATTTAGCATATTTACTACTTTTTGGTGCATAAATAAAGATCACAAATGGTTCTTAGATGTTCACTTTGAAGGACTTCCTGTCTTTCTCCCCACAGCACTTTTTTTTTTTTTTTTTTGTTATTCCAAGTTCTTGCCTTCACGGTTTCCCCCTAGAACATGTTGGTGAACTTTTTATGATTAAGTGTTCTTGTACTTCCATTGCAAAGTGACCAGGGGCGCTACAAGTGTCTTGCTCCTTGTTGTAAAATATTATTTTTGGCAATGGGAGACTTCATCAGGTTTCTGCATTTGAACATGGAATAATTTTTTCCCAAGACTTTTTCTGATCGTTATGAATGGGCAAGCAGGAAGGTTGCAGAAATCTAATAGAAATGACAACCATACTAACAGCTACCTCATAATATGGTAGGGTCAAAAACACCATCCAAAGAAATATTTAAATGCTATGTGAACAAGAAAAACTTAAAAACAAAAGGAATCAGGAGGGCAGGTTTCCACACAAAACTATTGACTCTGCTCATTCCCTGCTCTTTTACAACCTTCCTTTTTAGCCACTTCTTTTCACTTCGTATTAGTTAATAGTTTTGATTGGTTTTATTAGATTTTAACTGTTATTGTTGCTATTGTTAACTCGTTTCATCAGCAACTCTTGGAAACTGTAAGGAACTCCGGGTGGGGGCATCACCACCAACCATGGCCAAGGAAGGCATACGTAACTGCTGGAGGTATAGTGGATGTCAACACTACCCTTCAAGCATTGTTGAAAACTGCACTTATCCATGATCATTCCATGCTCATGGAATTCGTGAAGCTGCCAAAGCAAAGGCCAAGCCCATCTTTGTGTTCTTGCATCCAATTGTGATAAACCTATGTACGTAAAGCTGGTTGAAGCTCTTTGTGCTGAACATCAAAGTCTGACAAAGGTTAATGGTAACAAGAAGCTTGGTGAGTGGTTAGGTTTCTGCAAGATTGACAGAGAAGGAAAACCTCGTAAAGTGGGTTGCAGTTGTGTGGTTGTTAAAGACTATGTGGCAAAGAATCTCAGGCCAAAGATGTCATCGAAGAGTACTTCAAGTGCAAGAAATGAACAAATAAAATACATTTGAACTGAGCATTGTTGTTAACTGCCTAAGTGCCCTCTTGGCATATAAAGAGAAATAAAAATACATAATACCAACAACAGGGTATAAAGAAATTATACTTCCTGTCAAAACAGCAAACCTTTAAGCTACTGAAAAAAAAGCTTTATATGCTACTGAAGTACCTGGAACACTTTATGGCGTAGTTGAAAGCTTACTCTTTATTAATGCAATCCACCATTTCTCTGACTAGAGAAAGAAAGAAAAAAAGCTACAGAGTTGAGATGGGATAATTAAATAGACAAGTATAGTTGTTCTTTCTATGAAATGTCACACTGTGTTCTCATTATTTTAAGAAGTTTGGTTAAAAAGTAATTGGTGACACATTACTTTCAGCAAGATATTTGGGCTTGCTGTGAATCTTGATTTGATCTGAAGGGAAAAAAACAGACCCAGTTCTCAAAGTTATAACAAATATTGGGCCTCCATCTTATATTGTCAAGTATTTGACTCCTGTTAAGTAGAAGAAATATAACACTGTAATTTCTCCCCCACACAAAAAATACAGATTATGACTATAATAATTCAAAATGTAAACATTCAATCCAATTAGATCATTTTTATTAGTGTAGGAACTCTAATGCACACATATATTTCCTCTCTGCTCTGCCTGCAAGAGTTTTCCTATTATCCAGTGGAAATAACAGCTGAGTAAGCACAAAGGGTGTGAGTGAGAAATCACTGAAGTTGGTAACACATCTTTATCAATATATTATATATTAATATACTAATATTAATGTAATAAAATACACAAAACAACAAAACAGAGATAGAAAGTAAGAAACAGAAAAAAAGATATTTACTGTCAAGTAATTATCATCTTAAACTTTTCCCCCAACCTCTTCGTCCCTTTTTAATCACCAGATCCTGAAATCATCAATTTGATTTTTTTCTTCTTTCAACAAAAAGTCCATATAAGGGTTCCAGTCTTTCAAAAAAGTCTTTATAGTTTTTTTTCTCTGACCAAACTGGTCAGTTTTGCCATGTCTGCAGTTTCAGTTCATTTTATACTCCAATCTTCCACTATAGGTATTTCATTGCTTTTCTAACTTTTTGCATACAACAATCTTGCCACAATTACAATACACAATATTAATTTCCCATATTTCTTTTCTAATTCCTTGTCCATAAAACCCAGTAGGAATAATTCTGGTTTCATCATAATATTAATCCGTAATATCTTTTGCATGATTGTATATATTTGTACCCATTTTTTTCTTTTTCACAAGTCCACCATGCATAATAAAAAGTCCCCTCTTCCTTTCCACAGTTCCAACACTTATTTCATGTTCCTTTATACATTCTAGACAATTTAGCCAATGTCATATACCATCAGTACATCATTCTGTAAAAGTTCTTAAATTATAGCACAATGTAAATTTAACACCTGTTCCCCACATTTTCTCTCATATCCATGTTTATACAGTATTGTAACCAAAATTTGCAGCCCATTTCACCAGTCTTACCCTGCCCATCCTGTTTCAAATCTTAATAACAATTTCTACATTTTAGCTATATGATCATCATTTGTACATCACTATTTCAAATGAGGACAGGAAGGCCTGGCGTGCTATGGTCCATGAGGTCACGAAGAGTCGGACACGACTAAATGACTGAACAACAACAACAATTATAAATTCAGTTTTGTTTTGTTCTTCTCAACTGTAATTGTCCTTTTATCCATATTAAACCACTCTTTCATCTGATTATAAGAAAGCCATTGAAAAATGTATCCTTCTGTTGCCAATTGTTCCCTTGTCTTCATCTTAATTTCTTACTTATCTTGAATTAATAAATCCTCATACATTAACTATCATTCTTTATCTGTGGTTTCTCTTCTGTAGAAAGCTTCTTCAGTGGATGTCAATAATGATTATCTTTGGACAGAATCAGGACTTATATTTTTTCCCTATTCTTAATAACATATTTTTCAGGAAATTATTCTTAAAATTTACATTTACTTTCACTTTATCATACTATAAAAAACCATTCTACCCAAATCTCAAACTATGACCTTCCTAGTCCAACATTCTCTTATTTCTTAACAATATCCATTCCTTTATCCAAACTACAGAACATGCAGCACAGGTCAGTTACTGTAGGTATTACTATGCACTATGTGTGGCAAAATCTCTTGTAGACAGAGAGGTGGAGAACTGACTCATGAGTAACAGCAAACAAACACCAGACTCCAAAGTTTATTCTTCCCAGTCTCTTAAGCTTTCAGGGTCAGGGGTTGAAAACAAACTGTCTCTTTGGAGTGTCAGCAGCATGATCAAAGAACTCAAAAGTAATTCTCAAAATAAAATATCAAACCAAGGGAGAAAAATTGAAAGGCAGCAGCAGTTTGAGGCTTGCTGTCCTCCTTTGCACCAGCAGACTCCATAGGCATCCCAACCTCAGCAAACAGGCAAATCCTGACTTGTAAAGACTCCTCATGAGCTGGGTCCCAACGAGCCAGCATAGATGTGTGGGGAGTCTGTTTATACAGTATAGGCCTTGATAAGGGAATTTCCAGCACTTCTTCTGCAGGCTTCTTTTTCATAATTCTCTGGTATCTACCACCTTCTTCTTCAACCCCCCACACTTGCCCTTTGGACAGAGCAGCTTTTAAGCTTAGCCAGCCCTGAGCCTGCAGGCACTTACAGTCAGGAGCTGTAAATTACTAAAGAGAAGACTCGTGTTTTCCCTTCACCACACTATGACTAATATGAATTGTTATGTTGTACCAGAATAATTATGTTAAACTGTGGAATGAAATTAAGAAAGACCTGTTAAGTTGGGAAAAGTTGAAATTATCACTGCTTGGCAGAATATCAGTGATAAAAATGAATGTATTACCCAGACTGATGTATTTTTGTTTCAGACTATAGTTATATTGAAAAATAATGTACCTTTATCAAGGTTTATATGGCAAGGGAATGAAATATAAGATTTTACAGGATGCAAAAGAAAGAGGATTATGATACATTTGGTTTTCTGATGCTGGAGATCTTTCAGTAACATGTTCCTCCTACCACCATCTTCAATCTGCAGTTAGGTAAATTTTTCTTTTGCCTAAAGTAAGCAGAGATTGAGTATAGTCTTATCTGCTTTGAGAATTCAGCTATTCCTATAGCTAAGGAGATTATTTAACAATAAGGACAACTGTTATTATGTATTATGATTGATTGAAGCAGGACTCTTCATTTTAGTTTGGACAAAAATTACATCAGTAAAATAGAACGAGTAATTAATGAGCACCGCCATCTCCTTAGACAATACAGCCTATCCTAGGGGAATAAGCATGAAACTGAGACTCTTCAAGTTATTGTTTAAGATTAGGACTATTGCTTAAGAATTGGTGCATTGCCATTATTTGTAGAAGGATCTGTACTGGACACTTATTCTATTGTACTGAGTACAATAAAAAGTTGAACAATTTTAATTACCAAGCACAACTAAATATTTAATGACTAAAAGTTCCATGGAACATAGGAAGCTGTCTTTTATGAATCAGACATATGAACTGGGAGTAACTCTGGCCTTTTTTTTGAGAAAAGGAACCTTTTTCAGTCCTATTTTTAGATATTGATAATTGAACCAATGAATCAAGCTGCATCTGCGTTAAGTTTGGCCATTGCCTATGATTCCTTACACAACATTTTCAACATCATTCAGAAAATGGTTAAATTCCTACTGAAAAGTATTTGCTTTTTGGATTAAGCCAGCATTCCACTCAACCTTCCAGGTTAAGGTTTTTTTCTGTTTGTCCAAGACCATGAGCATTTTTACATGAGGAATCTATAGCATCACCCAGCCATTGTTGATCTGATATATCACTAATGAAGACAAACTGATGAAGCTACAGAAATGAGGACTGAATGCTTCTATAGATTACTAATGTGAAAGCATTCTTTATGACTGGAAGATTGGGGGGGAAAAGATGTCAGCATCAGTTTATCTGAAATATGCAGGGAAAATACCCTGAGCTCCACCATATTGTCTCATCTGGCTCAATTGTTGGCCAGGAGGGAAACTAGGGGGTGGTTGAGGATGTTTTAAAAAATGATTCATACTATAGGACTAAATTATTCCATAATTTTACTTACATACATAATAGAAGTTTAATGAAATTTAAGCATATGTACTTAATATGTAAAAGTAAAGGTAAAGGATCCCCCACACAGTCATGTCTGACTCTAGGGGCCGGCGCTCATCTCTGTTTGTTAGCTGAAGAGCCAGCATTGTCCAAAGACTCTTCCACTGTCATGTGGCCAGCATGATGCACGCGGAATGCTGTTACCATCCCACCGAAGTGGGAATTATTTAGAACTATTGTATCTGTGGCAATGGCAACAGCCTTATAAGAATAACATGGAAGACAGAACTAACTTAGAGTTACATCTACCCATTTGCCTATCCTGTAGGTTTCTGCTACACCAGTAGATAATGTGTAATTCCTTCAAATCACTCAACTTATCAAGCATGTACAGCACTTTTCTCTGGATGCCAGTACAGAGGGGAAAGCAGTTTTTTTTTCTTCCAAAGGGTGATCTCTAGAAGTGATTGTAGTTTATGATAATTCTGTAGGGTGTTCCCTGAAACAACTACTTAATACACTTTTTCATCCATTTCAGTGGATAGGTTCTTTCTGTCCCTTTATGACACAGTGCACCTTTTTCATCCAATAGCTACAGATGCCCTTTGAAAGATGTGCCATGGGACATACTCCAAAAATGGCCAAGACCACAATAAGATATTCAGCAAGGTCAATAATTTAATTTAAATTTAAGTTGAATTGTTGTTGTTGTTCAGTCGTTTAGTCGTGTCCGACTCTTTGTGACCTCATGGACCATAGCACGCCAGGCCTTCCTGTCCTCCACTGCCTCCCGGAGTTTACTCAAATTCATGTTCGTTACATCTGTGATGCTATCTAACCATCTCACCCTCTGCCGTCCCCTTCTCCTTTTGCCTTCAGTCTTTCCCAGCATCAGGGTCTTTTCTAGTAGGTCCTCTCTTCGCATTAGGTGGCCAAAGTATTTGAGCTTCAGCTTCAGTATCTGTCCTTCCAATGAGCAGTCAGGGTTGATTTCCTTTAGGATTGACTGGTTTGACCTCCTTGCAGTCCAAGGGACTCTTAAGAGTCTTCTCCAGCACCACAGTTCAAAAGCATCAATTCTTCGGCGCTCAGCCTTCCTTATGGTCCAACTCTCACAGCCATACATTACTACTGGAAAAACCATAGCTTTAACTATACGGACCTTTGTCGGCAAGGTGATGTCTCTGCTTTTTAATATGCTGTCTAGGTTTGCCATAGCTTTCCTCCCAAGGAGCAAGCGTCTTTTAATTTCATGGCTGCAGTCACCGTCTGCGGTGATCTTGGAGCCCAAGAAAATAAAATCTGTCACTGCTTCCATTTCCTCCCCTTCTATTTGCCAGGAAGTGATGGGACCAGATGCCATGATCTGGGTTTTTTTAATGTTGAGTTTCAAGCCAGCTTTTGCACTCTCCTCTTTCACCCTCATCAAGAGGCTCTTTAGTTCCTCTTCACTTTCTGCCATTAGGGTGGTATCGTCTGCATATCTGAGGTTGTTGATATTTCTCCCGGCAATCTTAACTCCGGCTTGTGATTCATCCAGCCCGGCATTTCTCATGATGTACTCTGCATATAAGTTAAATAAGCAGGGTGATAATATACAGCCTTGTCGTACTCCTTTCCCAATTTTGAACCAGTCAGTTGTTCCATGTCCGGTTCTAACTGTTGCTTCTTGACCCGCATACAGGTTTCTCAGGAGACAGGTAAGGTGGTCTGATACTCCCATCTCTTTAAGAATTTGCCACAGTTTGTTGTGATCCACACAGTCAAAGGCTTTAGCGTAGTCAATGAAGCATGTTGTTTTTCTGGAACTCTCTTGCTTTTTCCATGATCCAGCGAATGTTGGCAATCTGATCTCTAGTTCCTCTGCCTCTTTGAAACCCAGCTTGCACTTTTGGTAGTTTGTCTATGAAGGTTCTCAGTCATCCAGGTGGAATTGTCTGTAGCTTGAATCATGTCAACTGGATTTCTATTTTCTCAGTGGAAACGTTTCGCTCCTTATCCAAGGAGCTTCTTCAGTCTGAGCAAAGTTGGTAAGGGAATCCTAAATATGTTTCTAGGTAGCTGTGTGACCTTACACCTGGGGCTAGGTCATGGTTATATTG
The DNA here is from genome assembly GCA_023362775.1 of Charina bottae. Lineage (NCBI taxonomy): Eukaryota > Metazoa > Chordata > Lepidosauria > Squamata > Charinaidae > Charina > Charina bottae. The sequence continues at coordinate 22,183,146 of JALMGJ010000008.1, read as the reverse complement.
AGATGTTATTTTAAGTCCTTTTATCATCTAAAGGAGGATCGTTAAGATCACCATGCTGCTGCTGAGCTTGTGAAATGGTCTTAACAAGATCAACAGCAGCATGGTGATCTTAACGATCCTCCTTTAGATAATAAAAGGACTTAAAATAACATCTCAATATAACCATGACCCCAGGTGTAAGGTCACACAGCTACCTAGAAACATATTTAGGATTCCCTTACCAACTTTGCTCAGACTGAAGAAGCTCCTTGGATAAGGAGCGAAACGTTTCCACTGAGAAAATAGAAATCCAGTTGACATGATTCAAGCTACAGACTTCTGGTAGTTCTCGGTTCACATACTGCTGAAGCCTAGCTTGTAGGATTACATGACTTAATTAATTGAGTTTAAATGCTTGCACTCCATCAATTTCATGATTTGTTTGTTACTTACTTACTTATTTGCATTCTGTAAACTCTTAGAACTCCAACGAAGCTGGATGGTATAAAACTACTGAAAAATTAATAAATAAATTCCCTTCTTATCACACAAAAAGTCACTTTTGTAAAGGCTCTGGGCACAACACACTTTACAGTGCCTAAGGTCTACCTCTCTTTTTTCTTAGTTTTAACTTGGTTTTATTTTCATATTGAAAAAGCTTGATGAATAAAATCCACTGCCTTGCACTTTCTTACTGAACATGTTCCCTCATTAAATCTGACCTATTCATACCAAAGCTAATATTCAGCTTAAACATCTGAACATTTTTGGCTTAGCTAAAATTTCAACTTGACCTTTTCTCCTATATTCTACATTGGAAGATAATGGAAATAGAACCTTAAACTTAATATAAGGCTAGAATTAAAGTCACATCAAGGAAAAAAAAACACCAGTATTTTAATTGCAAGAAAATAGTATTTCTTAGGGGCATGCTATATTTAAAAAAAATCTAATAGAAGTTCATATTTCCTCATTAAAAAAATGCTGTTTGGTGTTTCTTCTTCCAAAGTCATATTCTCTGGCAATAGACATTCACAATCAATAGAAGTCTATAGTAAACTTGGAAGCATTGCTTTCTAACACAAAAATGATGCAAAAAAAAATCCCAGATTTTTGCTTGAGCTAGATATTTTTTCCTTCTTATTACAGTTCTAAAGCTCATGCAGCAGTGTCTGGAGCAAAATGTTCTTCTGAACCTTGTCCTTCTCTTTTTACTACATCCTATATTGACTTTTTTCCCTTTGTTGTTGCTTATCAAACTCCTCTATTGTTTGAACAATGCCAGTGGAACAGAGGATGTTCCTAGGATGGAAATGCCACCTTTTAGATTTCTACAATATCCTGAAAATAAACAATGGGTTATAGATTTGCGGACTTTAACTATGTTTCTTCAAAATGACTAAAATGACATTCCAAACAGTTCACTTTTCTTTAATTTGTCCTTTTTAGGAAAATTGGTAGAATTAGATTAATTAAGAAGAGGTGACAGAAAGATGGACTCAAATTCACAAAGGAAGAGTCATCTTACCATAATTACTTTATGTTAACCCTACTCTACCTATGCTTATAGCAATATAGGAGCTCTCTAGTCTCCTGCATGAGAATGAGAGAAACTAATGAGTTTCCAAAGGAGGCCTTACCATAGGACCTTAGAGAAGAAGCAACTCTCCAAAGAGAATCCAAGGCAAATGTCCAGTGGATGAGAAAGACAGTAAGAAAGAAGAGGCACAGAAGCTTTCACGAGATCAAGCTTAACTGAAAATTATAGGCAGACACCCTGACGAATAGAAGGCATGCAGCTGGTATGTTCAGGCTGACAAAGACTATTATGAGGAAAATACATTAAATTAAATGAAGGAGGTTTCGAGGAGGGTGAGATGATTTGTTAACTCAAACATGTATTTCTCTAGGACTGCACGGCTACTGTGTCAGTCTAAGAATAGGGCAGTTTCTTCAAGGAGGTTCTGATAGGTGCATTGAGAATCCGCACAGCCTCTCCAAAGCATTGTTCTATTTTGGATCCAAATGATGAACATCTATGGAACTAATTTGGCCATACCACTGGTTTTTAAAGTGGGTTGCCTCCCAAGGATAGATCAGGGATGTAAAAGAACAACTTCCAATACTTCCCTTCTTACTAATCTATGTAGGGACAAATGATACCACTATGGAGAGCTACAACTGCATCCCTTTGAATTTCAAAATTATAGGAAAGAAGCTGAAGAACCTGGAGTCTCAGATGGTGTCCCCATCTATCCATCTTATTTATGAAAAGGGCTGAAGAGGGAAGAAGAATACATAAGTGACTGACTAGCTTGGATAGTGTCAATGGAACAGTTTATCTGCTTATAGGAGATTGGTTGTACCTCATAAGAATTGGGAAGAATATGTTTGACTGAAGCAAGTTGAACTTGATCAGGAGGAATGTAAATTTAATCCTGTTGGAGTTAAAAACTTTCAGTGGAGAATTTCTGGTAAGGGTTTGTGTGCTAAAGGAGAATGAACTAGATGATGTTGTTGAGAATATCTAGATTAAAAATAAGTAGAAGAAATAAAAAATAGAACTGTTGTTGGTGTCCACTACTGACCACCCAACCAAAGAGATATGTAGATGATGTGTTCCAAAAGCAGATATTTAGAAGAGTCTTGAAGTAATATCAGTGGCAGATTTTAATTACCCCAACTTATGTTGGAAACAAATGGTTAAGCATACACATTTCAAGAAATGTCTGATTTGTCTGCTGACAGTATTCACCTTCAAAGGTAGAGGAAAGCACAAAGTAATTAACTATCCTTGACTTGATCCTAACCAAGAGGTGAGATATTATGCAAAAATGGAAGAAGTAGGGATTTGTGAAGAAAATTACTATAGAATGCTAAAAATTGTTAATATTAAGAGAGTGTAGTCCAATACATATCTTGGACATCAATGAAGCAGATTTCTAATAGTCAGGACAATGATTAGCAGGAAAAACTAATGGGAGGAGCAACCCAATATGGGTGGGATTCTTAAAAAAGGGGATACTACTTTTTAGTAGTATGTACAATTATTTAATTATTTACAAAGGATTCAGACAAACTGAAACAAATGCAAAGAAAGGCAGTGAGGATGATCAGGAGATTGAAAACTAAGACCTATAACTTATTATATACAAACCTGAGAAAAAAGCAGCTGATATGATTGCACATTTCAAGGGATATTGCAAATAAGAAGCCAAGACATTGTTCCAATTTCCATAGGAAATTATCCAAGTGGTCTTTAAACAAAATAGAGGAATAAGGTATGTAGCTCTCTGAACAAATGCATGCAGAAGATTTCTAAAAAGGAAAGTGAAAAAGCATCATTAGTTATCTCCAAAAGGTAAGGTAACCTTTACTTTCCAACCCTCCCCCATGAAAATAAATTGAGTGAGTGTTTTTTTGTAAAATTCCCAGATCTCTTTTATAGAGAGTAAATAATCTGACGATCATAGATGACTGCTTTCAGTTAGGTATCAAAGCATCTTATATTTCCATGTATTTCAAAACTTGGAAGTCTCATAATAATGCTTCTCCTTACTTACAATGTTGGAACTAGTTTTTGAGTAAATTGCAAATTACGACAGGGTCAGTTAGCCCAGTTGTAATAAAATGTACATACAAACTTCTCAACAACACTGCATTGACAGGACACTTCTTCTATGAAGGCCAAACAAAAATACCATCCACTTAAAGTTTGTAAAGGTTGTGAAGATTTATAACAGAGCTTTCTTGAAACCTTTAAATGCTAAGAAGTCATCTTGAATGATCACAAAGTAGAAGTACAAAACATTTAAACAGATTAGGTCAAGATCTGATTTCTTTTCTTTTCTACACATATATAAAAGTGATTTAAAAAATAAGATCACATGTGACAGTTGGTATTTTGCCTGATGTTCTAGTACCTGTAACATAACAATAATTAGCAGTCTTACATGATTAAAGTGTACTCATGTTAAAGCATTCACATCATTTCAGCTTGTGAAGGCCTGTGATTTCGTTTAGTAGCTCTAGCTATTCTCTTATGTTTTCAGCAACTGAAGCAGTATTTTGGTCTTATGCCAATGTAAAGCACGCCAGTATTACATAGAATACTCTTTCTCCTTTACGAAAAAAATGAAAAAGCTAAACAATCTATAGGTCAAACTACTTGTTATGCTAATAACACAACATGCAGTTGACCTCCCTGTTTTTATGAATTCTATGGTAAGCATGTATAACCTTTATAAGTTTATAAGCCACAAGAGAATGTACAGAGCAAGAACTGGAACAAATTGTATTTTACAGCTTCAAACACTATAATATTTAGCAGCCAGTCTTCCCTTCAGAAAGGCAGGCATCAGACAGAAAGGAAGGAAAGTAGGAAAGAAAATTGCTTGTCCATTTAATCTCAAAGAAATAAATATGAATTATTATCTTGAAGAATTTCAGTATTCTACTGGTTTCAGAAGCAGTGTTTCTCTGAATATTCTCATTCAGTATCTCCAACCTTCTATAGAATATCCAAAGAAAGGATCTTTGTCTTCACACAAGCCCTGAAATCCACATATGTGACAAACATTTCCTTTGAAATTAAGAATCTTTATGGCCTTTCCTATATTTAGATGCCTCACCACAAGGAAGAAGCTGAAAGCTTAATATAGCTACTTGCATGATTTCTGCAAAATCATAACATGCACTGTTGCTGCATGTGTGTCTCTCTTTCTAGCCACCAAGAGAGCTTTTTTTCTCTGCCTGGTCCCATCCACTAGCTTCAACAATGAAGAATGTAGCCATAGGGGTTATACAGTGCATACATGGTCTCAAGCAAGGTCAGAACCATCACGCATGGTGAAGAGAGGCACAAACCACCCAACTTAAGCTGATTTGTTTCTGAAATGCTTATACGTCTAGCTCCTTTGGCAGTAGTGGTACAGTCAAAAAGGAATAACACTAGACCACTCCTTAATTCTTGGCTCTTTATTCACAAAGAATATCTGATATCAATGTGGAAAGAAAAACAAAAGAGCAATGGGTAGCAGTGGTGGTCAGGAGAATTCCCACTGATAGCTAAAATATGTAACATATACAATCGTACAGTGCACTTACACATGTTCGTAAATGTATGTGTCTGATAGCTAGTTAAGTGACTGCATCTAAATAACCTTCACTGAGGTAAAAAAATATAAGCAGAGTAAGACCTGGGAGTTACTAAGCTAGACTGGAAAGTCTTTTTTAAAAACTCCTGCGGGAAAACAGTGGCATTTTCTGTCTTCTTGCCAGGAAACAAATGAATGCATTCATACAAGCATAAAAAAGGAAAATTGGAGCTCTTCTACTGTATACCAATCTCCTGCCTTGAGATATCATTCCAGACAAATACTGTAGCTGTTCAACCTTTGCTTGAAAACTTCCAGTGACTGAGCATCTATGACTCCAGGAGCCAGCCTGTTCCACTGCTTAATAGCTCTCAGGGTCAGGAAAATCCTCTTTATGTTGAGCTTGGATCTCCCACTCTGAAGCTTCCATCCTTTGGTTCTCGTCCTAACTTCAATCACATCAATCCACACCCTCTTTGCTTCAAGTATTTGTAGACTGCTATCATGCCCCTTTTCAACCTTCTCTTCTTTAGGTTCAACATACCCAATTTCAGGGCCCAGGATGACACCAGGAGTTAGTTGAAAGGAAAATGCATCTTTTCAGTGCATGGTGATCCAGTTTGGGTCAGGGGTGAGACACCAGGTCCAGCTCCACAACTTGAAAGAAAAAAAAAACTTGGGAACCTTCACATAATTCCTGTTCAGTAGCAGTTTAAAAAATCCATTGGCTCCAATGATTTACCTGACCTGATCTTATCTTTCTGTGTGAAAGGTCTGTTTTTCCTAAAAGAAAGAGGTGTGGAGAAAAGATTGGCCCACAGAGCTTGCATACATTTGTGACATGTATTCTTTGAATGCATGGTGGGGCAGATCTAAGGTTATAGAACAAACATAACCCAAATCAATTTCCTTAACATTTATTTATTATCTAAATATGTGTAATACTTAAATGGAGTGTGGTGGTTCAGCGGGTAAGACGCCAGACTTATCGATCAGAAGATCACAAGTTTGGAGGTTCGAGACCCGAGCGCCATGTGACGGAGTGAGCTCCCACACTCGCCCCAGCTCTTGCCAACCTAGCAATTCGAAAGCATGCAAATGCAAGTAGATTAATAGGTACCACTTCGGTGGGTAGGTAACAGCGTTCCGCACGCGTCATGCGGCCACATGACCGTGGAAGCGTCTTCGGACAACACTGGCTCTTCGGCTAACAAACAGAGATGAGCACCGACCCCTAGAGTCGGACACAACTGCACAAATGTGTGGGGGGAACCTTTACCTTTACCTATGTGTAATACTTATACTAAAGCTTTCACAAACAAGTAACTCTTCAGACTACATTTTCAAGGAGCTTTTTCTGAAAGTCTTTCCTAAGAAGGACAAAGGTAAAACTGGTAAAGCAAAAGCTCAGTTGAACCACCATGCATTAAACATCAAGGGGACAACAGAAAAAATACATAATTTCACATCTTTGTCTGCTATCACTTTTATCACTCACTGTATTTTCCAAATCCCAGTTTCTTTTGGATGAAGTATATATTGCACAGGAAAAGCATTTATATTCTTGATGCATGGATTTTCACCCTTTAATGTTTAAACCAGAAGAAAGCTATTCCCAGTGGTAAATATGTATTTCTGTCAAGTTACCACTAGGCATAGGGAAGGCACAAATCTGTTAGTGTAAGCTATAAGTCATTGTTCATATTTAAATAAAAGCTCAATGATGACATAAATATTTTATTATCCCTGTTCAGGGGGTGGGGAAAAAATCAACTATATTTATGTATCACCAGATGTTAGGTTGTAACATAATGCTTTGGCTGTGCAGAGTGCTGGGTGCAATTTTGTTAACAATTACAATTACACCCACTAAGCAAATTAAAGCATTGCATGCTATAGGTATTAATATCCCTTTTTCAATATCTTTCCAAATGCTAAAGATTTCAGTTTTAATGGAATTAAAACTTTATATAGATATTAAACCTTCTATTGAGCCTCTAGCACAAAAAAAAATGTGACATAAAAATGTCTTCTAGTTTACATTTCAGTAGTATAAACTGCTTGTGGCACATTTTTATAATGAAATGTGCACTGGGCCTGTTAATGTGGGTTTTTTTTCTTCTTTTCTTTATATAACACTTTAAAATATCTTTACTTTTTGAGCTGGTTTTTAAAATCTGCTTTTCATAAGGAAGAAGCAGCTCAGCAGTTGCATTTATTTTCATATAAATTACGAATGAATTAAATGGGGAGTGGTCTTTATAACTTGGTTGAAAATTGAATAACTTTGCTAAGAGAAATGTATACTGCATAGTCTAAATACATAATTTTTAAAAGTTACTTTATTGGATCACCGTGCAGGATTTTAGAGGCAAATTACATGGAAGGATGTCTTACTGAAAAAAATGTGAGAAATGTTTTTATGCAGATGTGAGAAATGCTTTTATTAAGATTTTCTTTTTTAAAAAAATATTTGGCTGTTTCAGCAGGATATTCAGTGGAGGATGTGCTTCATTTCATCATATTTTATGTTACAGAAGTGTCACTTATCCAGAAGCATATTGATAACAGAATGACTAAAAAGTGACATTCCCTTCATCTATTTAGTCTTTTTGCAGTTTCCAGTGCCCCTCTTTATGCTGATTTAAAAAAAAGATAAGCAGTAGAAAAATATACATTTTCAGCCTATTCTTCCTGATCATAAAAGCTCTGATTTTATTTCAGAAAATTGCCTCAATTATGGTATCATTAATGATGTTTTAAAATGTTTTTCCTTCCTGGAAGGGTAGTCCTTGTATTATAGTATGTCCAAAGAGTTAATAATATCAGATTCTCATTCAACCTTATACACTTATACACTTGAGTGCAACAAAAAAATCATTACCCAAGGGAGTGTAGTTTACCCAGTCTTAAGAGTCTGAACTGTTGTTGTTGATCTTGTTGATCTTGTTCAGTAACATACTGTACATCACCATAATTCAGATCTCTGATTCATTTGGAAATCATAATTCTTCCCTATTCTTATTTATTTATTTAATAAATTTATATGGCTGCCCATCTGGGTGGCTTAC